>LR738711.1:715352158-715443091 GCA_902687465.1 Secale cereale | reverse complement strand
GGGGTCGTCTCAAGTCTCCATTTTTTTTGACGTCGTAGTCTCCATTAACAGCCGATGAAATCATCCATCGGTAGTGTGAGGATCAGGCGATCAACAACCCTTTGGTTGACACTGTATTGATGGTGTGTTTTCAGTTATGGTAATTAACGGCGCCTCTCGATGTTCAGGCCCCGCTTGGCATCGGTGTAAGTTTATGCACCGGGTTTAGTTTAAAGGTGTATGTTACCGGCCCCTACATGATTTTTGCCTGGAAAACAAGACACCTCGAGGTGTGTATCGATTTATAGGGGTATTTAGGAGACAAACGACAATCCAAGCGGGGCTTCAGCCTTTCACTACTTACGGATGTGCCAATTCCTGATTGTAATATCGTCTCGTCAACTATGAGTGATTATCTATTGGTCGTTTTTAGCTGCTACTCGTTACTGAAGGGGTGACTTAAATCAGACCAAAAAGGTTGTCACCTTCCTAGAGCTCATCCTAGGCACCTCCTTCCCTTACCCTCCAGTCATGGCAGCAAACTCCACAACCCACCTCTTTGCCTCACAATACATCGCGGTTCCATCCTCTCCCTGCAGTGTTGCAACACGCAGGGAACACTGGCCTATCCCCTCCTCTTCGGGCATCCATGTGTGGATCTCGTGAAGCAGGGAGCACACTGGTGTCTCCTCTTTCCATTGTAGCACAAGGAGCGTGCTGGTGTCTTCTCCTTTCCCTTTCCCTGGCACTGCACCTGATTTAGTCGTGCAGGGACCGACCTTAGTCCCCTCCTCTCCAGCTAGTCGACATCGTATCTTTATCTATGTTTGTGGCCTTGATGCTTAACTTTGTACTAACTTTAATACAAAGTTAGTACAAACTCGAGTATATTGGGATGGAGGGAGTACTAAACATGTGGAATTTTGCACATAAATGTGCTAAGTAAGGGTGGCTTTTTGTGCGGGAACTACTAGGGAGGCTTAGATAGGCAGCTTGTCATGAATCTTCAATGATTTCTTAAATTCAAAACCCCATGTTTGTTTACATAAGTAGTGACCAATATCAGATTCATGTAAACAAACACGAGAGGCAAATCGCCCGCCAAAGAATGCTTTTAGCAACTAAAAAGGTTGTCACCCCGCTTAAAACTCACATGGGACACTATCCTCCCCCTCCCACTAGTCATGGCGACAATCTCATCACCACCCCACCCATTTATGTCGGTGCACCATCAGTATGACGACAGAGGTTAAGCCACGACCATCTCCCTATGACAATGTAGACATGTGTGTGAAACACGTTGCGGTCAGCACCTGTGTCGCACCGCGCTGGGAACACACACATATGCCCTCCTCTCACCACCTTTTGTGTGTGGATATGAAGGAGTAGGAACACACGGTTGTCTTCACCTCTTCCCACGGTCACACGAGGAGATGATACTATCAACTCCTCTCCTCACCGCTCCGACCGATCTGGTCACAGCCCGCCCCCTATGTGTGATGCTGTCCTAGGTAAGCATCTCAGCTTCCTCCACACATCTCTCCATGTCATTGAGTCGATGCATTTGCAGAGTTCGGTTCATGGTTTCTTAGGGTGCGGTTCTTATAATTATAAGTTAACTATAAAGTGTTCTGTTGTTTGCATGTGATGAAACAAGCCTAATATAATAACTTGTGCATTCTTTCTTTGCACAAATCAACGAGCAAGGAAAAAGGTGAATCTAGCTACATAGATTAGGATGATATGTTTTTTTAGAAAATGAGGGAGACCCCTGGCCTGTGCATCTTTACGATGCATGCAGTCACTTTATTAATTATTCACACAAGACCTTACAAAGTCATATAACAGTAAAACTAAAGCCATCGTCTAGGCAACATCTGTCGCTACTCCTATTCAGTTGATGAAGGGATGCTGATAGTCTGTGCCTAAACAGACATCGTAGCCAAACCTAAACATCTAAGACCTGAGGTCCCAACCAGGACGCCTGCCGGGTATGGGGCACCTACCATCCGGCGCACTCCTCAACCAGGACGCCTGCCGGGTATGAGGCCACCGCGGCCACCTACCACCAATCCATCTTCAGAGTTGTACTGCTGCATCTACCATGCGAGGTCTCTCTGCCTTCGACGCCACCATGATGCCAGACAGCGTCCTCCTCCTGCGCGAGTCCATCCTCGCACATCGGACGTCGAATATGCACTGCGCGATTAGGATGATACTCCCTCCGGTCTTTTTTACTCTGCATATTAGGTTTGTCTGAAGTCAATCTCATTCAACTTTGACCAAGTTTATATAAAAAAATTATTGACATTCACATAATAACACCAATATCATTAGATTCATCTCGAAATATATTTTCATATTATATTTATTAGATATTATAGATGCTAATAATTTCTAACATAAACTTGGTCAAACTTAGCAAAGTTTGACTTTCGGCAAATCCAGTGTGCAGAGTAAAAATGACCAGAGGGAGTATGTAGGATAGATAGATAAATTGGTATGATTTTTATAGAAGTAAATGAAGTCCCTTGTCCAATATCTGGGTGCCTTGGCTGCGGAACATCAGTGAAGAAAGGATGGGAATATGCAAGAGATGCTGAAGTATACCTTTGTTGAAGACATCGATGTGCTTGAGCACCTTTTATCATTAAGCCCCTAGCCCCTAGCCCCGCCCCTAGCCCCTAGCCCACGCCACCGGCTCGGCCGGCGGCGGCCATCAGCCGCCTGAGATCTGCCACTCTGGCGATCTCAGCCACCTTGCTCCTGTCTCTCTCCACTCCGGAAGAGACAGCCACTTACCCCGACCTCAGGTGACTGAGTTTCTTCTCAAATGGCGCTTTCGGATCTTCGTTTTCAGCCCGGCTTGGACTTTGAGGATAAGATGAGGAGAAGCTTTGGTTCCCAGGTAAATTTCATCGGAGAGGGCTCCTCTAGAGAATTTTTTCTTGTGGCTCAATTCTCTCGTTCAAGAATTAGACTCAATGAGGACTCTGTGGGTCTGATCCTCCAAGCGTGTTTTGGGGGAAATGATGCGCGTTTCAAGGTTCTATTTCTTCGCCAGTATTGTTTCAAGTTTTCTGTGGCTTCCAAAGATATTGGATTTTCGATCTATAATGGGGGAAATGTTGCCAATGAGTCGTTCAATGTTCATTTCTTTCTCTGGGGAAATGGTGGTCCAAACTCTAGACGGGAATTTGATCTTTACTGTCAAGAACAAGAAAAGGAATGGACCTTGGTTGATCGACAGAAATCTCCGCAAAAATCTCAAAAATCTTTTGCTGATGCGGTTAAATCTCCAAGGTTTTTCGCAGTTCCAGGAAATAATTTGAATTCAAATTCCCAGGCGGAAGTTCATCGTCCCAGCAATTCAGTTTTCCAGAGGCTTGAATACCCCAATAATGCTCAAAATAATGGGCATTCAATGGAATTTTCCAAGGCGGGATCGAAGGATTTAAATGGAACGGTCTATGGCCCGAATTCAAACCAGGCCAGGGAATCCTTCTGCTCCAGGTGTCTGTGCTCGGGGCATGGACGGCCCAATTGTATGAATAAGATCCGCTGCAGAAAGTGTATGGGCTGGGCCCATATCGCTGCAAATTGTTGGTCTTTCAATAAGAGCTCTTTTGGCAACTTTGATCAAGGGTCAATAACGGCTAATCAGCCGACGGGAATCCCCAATATTCAATCTCTGGATCATATGCCTTCCAAGTCGGTTTGGCAGAGGAAGGCCAGGATTGTCGAGGCTGAACACGTGGACGGCCCAGATTTGCGTCCTTCAGAAGCAGAGAAAAATAAGGAAGCACATCAGGTTGCCCCCTCGGCTTCTGCGACTTCAATCCCACCTACCAGGGATACTGTGCTCACCTCCTCTGTCCCCCTCTCCTCTGCTACTCCGCCATCATCGCCATTGCTGTCACAAGAAACGATGGCGACATTCCCTTTTGACCCGCAACCATTCCTCCCAGCTGGGCATCAAGCTCTTCAAGTTGAGGGACGTCCCAAGCAGGTGCGTGTCATCAGTAGTCACTTCGATGATGAGAATGAGAACTTAGGGATTGTGACTTTTGTGCCGATGCCGGAAGGAGAAGTTCATTTCCATAATGTAGAGAAATCTTGCAAGAGTTTCTTCAGTCTAAGCGTATGGGGTTTTCTGAAATTTCTCGCTGCCCTTTTGGTCAAGCTTTTGTGAAGATGGATTCAGTCTTGGATTTGGATACTCTGGTGAGGCGAGGGCCGCATAGATTTGATGATATCTCCATTGTGTTTCGGCATCACGATGAGGGGTTAAATTGTTGTCGTTTTCATCTAAACAGAAATGTTTGGCTCCTGTTGGTAGGTTTTCATGAAGATTTGAGGAATTTTACAGAGAGAGCAAACGCTGTTAAGAGCTTTGGTAAGCTGCTAACTTGGGATAAGTCGAAGAGTACGAGAGCTGCCATTGTTGTTAAAGTAAGGGTGGAAGATCTTCGGAATATACCTGATAGTATTATGCAATCTAAAGCTGATGATTTCATGGGGGAGTCATGGGCAGTGCCCATTGTTATTCTGCAAGAAGAGATTCTTGGGGGTGGGCCCCCGGATGAAGTTCCATTGGCTCCAGAGGAAAGACCTCATCCTCTTCCTTTAGAGGAGCATCATCATCCAAACCAAAAACTTGATTGTGGGTCCTATTGCCATGCACCTCCCTGCTGATAACAATGCCATCCATGAAATGCATGAAGATGCAGAGGGTTTTGGAGATGGTCATTGGGCCCTCCCTGCTCCAGAGAACAACTTGGTTGCCATGGAAATCGAAGAGGGAGAATTTTTGGAGCTGCATGACCTCTTGGCGCCTTTACAAGTTGATATCCCCCCTCAAAATGTGCCAGTTGCTGATAATAGTGGCCTTAGTTCCATTGGTTCTGTTGGTGGGCCTCACATGGGGATTGTTGGCCCATTTGATTTAAATATTCTTGTTGGGCCATTTTTGCCAAAGGAGTAAGAGTTGCCTCCCCTTGCTTTGGGCCTTGGGCTCCTAGTGTTACCCGATATTGAACCAATACACATTCCACACGATATGGTTGCTTAGAGGCAATTGACTCAGATTCAAGACATGGCTCTTAATCCAGTGGGCTTTAGGAACAACTCTTCACATCTGGTGGCTGAAAGAGAGGAATTCTTCCATAATTTGATGTCTGCTGAACTAAATTAAGAAAAACCGGAACACTGACAGTTTAACACAAGTTGATAAAATCTTTGTTGCTGCTGTGCATTCTGAAGATCATGTGAAAATTGCAGCTACTAAGGATGAGGCAATCAAAGAAGTGGCTTTTCAGCAAAGTGAAAAAGGAGAAAACCTACTTTTAACTGCATTGGAGTTAGGACAGATTCCTGAAAAATCTTGCAACCAGCTTCCTATCACTGCTTTGGAAGAAGAATTGATGCTTAATGCTGTTGATAGTCTTCATACTAATCTTGTTGAAGGTGCTTTTTCCCCTTCCAACACAAACAATTCCTCATCTGATAGTTTATTGCCACCTCCCGGGTTTGAGGAAAAAGGAAAATATCTTCCTTCGGAAGGTTTAAGGGTACCTGATGTCTCTGAACCTGTAATGCAACTTATAGTTTCAGGTGACTTTAATAAACTAGATCCAGTGGACATGGAAGCTCTTGTAGAAGAGGGGTTGGAGATCTAGAAGAACAATTTTGCTCCTAAGGATATCAATGCAAAGGTAATTCAAGTCCCTATTGATTGGGTAAATTTTGTGATCATGGCTCTGATAAATCCTGAGAAATTTGAGTGGGTCAAAGGCTTTCTGTATTCTGAAATGTGGAAGATTATTGCTAATCGAAGCAAACTGCACCATATCCTCTTTGTCATTCCTGCTAAATGCATTGCTAGCTCTGCTCCTAAATGTCTTTTTCAGTCTGAATCTGAAGGAAGCTCCAATAATATGGATAATTTTAACACCCCCCTAGTAAATTTTTTGCTTCTATGGAACAGGGGAAGGAGGTGGAGCAAGAAAAAGAAGAAAAGCAAGCCTCTACCACTAGTGCCATGCATATTAAGAGAAAGAGGATGGAAAAGGCACCTTTGGTGGTCACTGAGGTAAGGAGAAGCATGAGGATTCATGATTTACAAAAAGGATTTAAAAAGAAAGTTTGTGCCAACAAGAATTGTATGGTCTGTCATGTTGATCCTCCTGTTTTAGATGGCAAGATAATTAAAAATTTGAATACTTATTTCTACAAGGTACCTGAAAAGGATACCACTTTGGACATCCTGAAGGCAAAGAAGAAGAAAAAGAGCAGCAAGGAAGCTCCAGGGGAACAGAAGATAGGAGAGGAATGAAGATGTCTCACTTTAGAAGGACCCCAAGGAAAGTTGTAGGAACTTTAAGAGTTGTGTCTACTTTTGACTTTCAAGTTGGAAACTCATTGTATCCGAACTTTAATGTTGAATTCAGTGGAGTGGATGTTATATCATGTCCTTCTGTGCAAGTGGTGCCTTGTATCTCATCTGGAAAGCACTGTATGTGATTTTAGGAAAGCCATTTATAATTCCCCTAGGTGTGCTTGTAATGCTCATGGAAGTTATTCTCCCCCTCAAGTTCCGCATCACAGAATAATACTCATTCTTGCAAAATGAATAAACACTGGAACATACAATATTAGAGGCTTGGGAGAAAAAGCAAAATGGCTGGCTTTACAAAACAAGATTGAAGAGTCTCAATGTGACATTCTTTGTTTGCAAGAAACCAAGAAAGAAAATATTGACATAAGGTTTCTTAGAAAGTTCTGTCCAAAAAGAATAAATAAGTTTGAATTTGTACCTTCAATTGGGGCCTCTAGTGGAATTTTTGTGGCCTGGAATGATAATCAATTCAAAGGAGAAGTGGTCTTTACAAGCTCTTTTGCTCTGTCATTGAAATTCTCATCATGTCAAAATAATAATTCATGGTATCTTACTAATGTCTATGGGCCATGTCAAGGAACTGAAAGAGAGGATTTTGTGCAATGGCTTAAAAACGTTCAAATGCCAGAGGACATAGATTGGATAATCATGGGTGATTTCAACTACATCAGATACCCATCAGACAGAAATAAACCAGGGGGAACTACCAGGACATGATTGATTTCAATGAAGCAATAAGTACATTAGGGCTAGTAGAAATTCCTTTAAAGGGGAGACAATATACTTGGAGTAATATGCAAGATGCCCCTCTTCTGCAAAAATTAGATTGGGGTTTTTCTTCTGAGGCCTGGACACTGAATTACCCCAACACCTTGGCTAGATGTCTGGCAAAGCCTATCTCTGATCACACACCCTGTCTTATACAAATTGGCATAGACATTCCAAAATCCAAGATCTTCAGATTTGAAAATTATTGGATACAGTTGGATGGATTCAAAGACACAGTAAAGAGCTTATGGGAACAACCAGCGACTGCTAAATCTTCTGCCCATAGAATCACATCTAAGTTTAAAAGACTGAGAAAGGGACTAAAAATCTGGGCAAAAAAATTTCAAACTTGGCAAAGAATATAAGAAATGCAAATGAGCTCATTCTGCTGTTTGACACTTTGGAAGATTATAGACCTCTTTCTCTAGAGGAATCTAATGGTAGAGACATCATCAAAGAACACTTAAGCCATTTACTGGAGTTTCAAAATACTTATTGGAGACATAGAGCCACAATCAGATGGGTGAAATTTGGAGATGAGTTCACTAAACTGTTCAAAGCTAAAGCTGCAATCAAGTATAGAAATAACCACATTGCTGTCCTACAAGATGAGCACACGCAGGAGCACTTTCAGCACCAGGAAAAAGCAGCCATTCTCTGGAGGTCTTTTAAAGAGAGACTTGGAACTACAAATGAGACTATAGATTTTCTTAACCTCCCCAGCATCCTATCTGAAAGAACATGCGGTGCCCCCATGTTTGGTTTTGGTAATTGATGACAATCTCTATGGACTAATGGTTTCCTTGAGTTATATTTGAAGGGTTTGTCCATAAGCTTTTCTTGGAGTCCATGTGTTGGTTTCAAGGAGAGTTTGTGATGACAAAGGTGCTATTAAGGAATTATCCAAAGATTGGTCTTGTGAGTGTTGAGCTTATTGCAAGCATGTCTTGAAGAAGAAGAGTGTGTTATCATTCATGTTTACCTTCAAGACATCATCCAAATGAACAGAGTTGGAAAGATTCAAGGTTGATCAAGACTAAGTGAAGGAGTGAATCAAGTTGATCAACACACAAAGCGTAGAAGATGTACCGATAGGGATCAAGTGATCCCATGGTATGGTAAGCATTATCAATTACGCTTTGTGTACTAACCCATGGTCTTCGTGAGAGTTCTTTGTGGGGTTAGGTTGCGATGTGCAAGTTCAAGTGATGCATCACGAGGAGATCAAGTGCTTGAAGCTTGCCGTCCATTGTGGTGACAATGGACTTGTGAAGATATGCCGAAGAGTGGCTCACCCATAGTGGAGTATGGGGGAGCAATCTACTAGTCTTCACCGAGGCAACGCAATCAAGAAAGGTGGTCCAACTTGAGGAAGTCAAGATCGTCTACATCTAGCTCAAGTGGACTTTGTGCAAGGCAAAGGTTTGCCCTTTATAGGTTTTCTATTTTACCTGTCTCATGGTGGTAGTTGGGAGACCGGGTTATAGGATCGATTGCCGTACTATCAAGGGGGGCTCTCAATGAGTAGCTTGATCGTATCGTTCGTAGAGAGCTCAAACCATTGCATGCTTGCATCATCTTTATTGGTTCTTGTTTGGTTCTTCTCCTTGTGAGATTTGGAGCTTATGGTCATCTTGATCACAAGCTCGAGTTCATCGAAAACGGAGTTCACATGCATCTTCTATGATGTTTTCGATGTTGGAGGTTATGCTGGTTCTTCTCTGATGGAGTGTTCACTCCTCTATATCTTAGGCATACCTCCCTGCCTCTTCTTAGTGTAACAAGTTGCTGTTTTGATGCTACACGTCTTCCCCTATCCAAC
Source organism: Secale cereale (assembly GCA_902687465.1). Taxonomy (NCBI): domain Eukaryota; kingdom Viridiplantae; phylum Streptophyta; class Magnoliopsida; order Poales; family Poaceae; genus Secale; species Secale cereale. Next base: position 715,434,125 of record LR738711.1, on the reverse strand, counting down.
AAGCTTGAGTTTGCTCAATTCGGAGCTCATTTGCAGAAGTTATGGCAGTTTTGGTTTTATTACATCCATCTGCGTCTTTAGCTGCGATATGAAGGCGTCCAAGTGCTAAAGCCTCAGTGGTGTGCCGTAGTACCGCTCAATGGAGCGGTAGTACCACAGGAGCTAAGCGATAGTACCGCTCCTAGTGAGCGGTACTACCGCTGCCCCCAGCCCTGACGCAAACGCATGCGGTAGTAGGCGCGGATGTAATTTTTTACATCCGCCCTCATGCGGTAGTACTGCGACTCCTGTCCGGTACTACCGTGTCGGACTTTCGTCAGCTCCAATCTCAGCGGAAGTAGGCGCGGATGTAATTTATTACTTCCGCGCATTTCAAGTACTAGTTGATGCCTGCCTTACAGTAGTACCGTAGGGGTGCGCGGTAGTACCGCTCCGGCGGTTCTACCGTTCATTGCCCTGTGCAACAGGCCCTCATCTGGTCACTGCCGCGCGAGCGGTAGTACCGCACCGCCTTGCGGTAGTACCGCAAGTTCGGTGCGGTAGTACCGCGCCGTGCGGGTTGTGAGAGGGGATAACGGTTGGATTCTTTCCCCTCCAATAAAAGGGGGTCTTCTTCCCCAATGGGCCTTATCCTTTGAGCTCGTGTTCTTCCCCCATTGTTGACCTTCTTCGAGCTTGCTATCTCTCAATCCCTCCATGGATTCTTGCTAGTTTTTGGGGGAAAAGAGAGAGGATATCTAGATCCACATTTCCACCAATCAATTTCTCCTCTAGGTGAGGGGAACCCCTTGGATCTAGATCTTGGAGTTCTTCGTGTTCTCCTTCTTTTTCTTTCTCTCTTTTCCCTCCCTAGCATTAGTTGCTTTGGTGGGATTTGAGAGAGAAGGACTTGGGCACTCCGTGTGCCCTTGCCATTGCATTTGATGCATCAGTTTGAGTTCTCCACGGTGATACGTGGAAGTGAAGTTGAGAAGCTTATTACTCTTGGGTGCTTGGTACCCTTGAGCTTGTTCCTCTTGGGTGCTTGGGCGCCCTAGACGGTTGTGGTCACCTCGGAGCCATATTACATTGTGGTGTAGCTTCGTGGTGTCGTTGGGGAGATAGCCCCAACCTTGGTGTTCGGAGCTCAATCATTGTGGTGTAAAGCTCCGGGCAAGCGTCGGGGTCTCCAATTAGGTTGTGGAGATCGCCCCGAGCATTTTGTACGGGTTCGTAACCGCCCCAAGGGTTGCCATTTGTACGGGTTCGGTGACCGCCCTCAAGGGTCCCTTAGTGGAATCACGACATCTTGCATTGTCCGAGGGTGTGAGGAGATTACGGTGGCCCTAGTGGCTTCTTGGGGAGCATTGTGCCTCCACACCGCTCCAAACGAAGATTAGCATCCGCAAGGGTGTGAACTTCGGGATACATCGTCGTCTCCACGTTCCTCGGTTATCTCTTACCCGAGCCCTTTACTTATGCACTATACTTTGTGATAGCCATATTGTTTCTTGTCATATATCTTGCTATCACCTAGTTGTTTATCTTGCCTAGCATAAGTTGTTGGTGCACATAGGTGAGCCTAGTTGTTGTAGGTTTTGTGCTTGACAAATTAATCGCTAGGTTTATTCCGCATTTTATCAAGCCTAAATCGTAATTATTTTAAAAGCGCCTATTCACCCCCCTCTAGGCGACATCCATGATCTTTCAATTGGTATCAGAGCCTCGTCTCTCTTCATAGGGCTTAACCGCCTAGAGAGTAAGGATGTCGACTAGGGGCTTAGGATTCTCTGACACTCTTAGTTTTGATAGCACAAATTTTGATGTTTGGGCAATTCACATGCTTAATCTCTTTAGGGTCATGGACCCAAATTTAGAGTGAATTGTAGATATGGTTTTTTCTCCTCCAAAGGATCCCCAAAGATTATCTTTAGAGGATGAGAAAAACTCTTATCTCAATGCTCAAGCTTCTAATGTGCTTTTTGATGCCTTGAGCAATATAGTTATATTTCAACTCATGCCGTTCCAAGATGCTCATGAGTTGTGGACAAAGCTTCAAGATAAATATGGTGTGTCCAATAATTGTGGGAATTATTATTCTCCCTCCACCTCCGGCCGTGTTGTCTTCTCAACTTCTTCTACTTCACCTACAAGTGGTTTGCCACAAGGTAATGGTATGGTGAGTAGTGGTGTTCATTGCAATGATTATGGTGATCTTGTTATTGATGATCCTTCGTCACTTTATTATTGCAATGCTTCATCTTTGTACTTTAACACTTCGAGCACTCTAAATGTTTCACATGCTTGTGTTAATAGTTCTTGCATATCATGTAGAAATTGCTTGACCAAATCTCATGATGATATGCTTGCTATGTCTTGTTGCCATGATAAAAATGCATGTATTTCCTTGAATTGTTGTGCTAACAATGTAGAGGAAATCCAACACCCCACGGAACAAGACGTGGCCTTGAATGGTGCTTCAAGGGATCCAACATCATCATCTATTGCATATTGCCTTATGGCTAAGGCTTCAAAGGTATCTCCCACTTTGAATCCCAATATATCTTGTGATGATAGTGATGATGACAAGAATGATGATGATGTTGATAGTGATGAAGAGAGTGATAATGTTGCCTCCTTAAAAATTAAGGGGGAAATGATTTTTAAAGCTCTTCATAAGAATAAGATTGCTCGCTCCAACTTCATGGAAATTATGTCCATTGTCATTGAGGGCAAGAAATATATTGATGAGTTGGAATCTCATCTAGAGGAGCATGAGGTCACCATTGAAAAAATGGAAGGTCATGAGTGTGATTACGCTAATGAGATCGCCGACCTCTCGCAAGCTCTTGAACTTGAACAAACCACCAAGGAATCTCTTGAGGAGACTTTTGCTCTAGAACTATCTAGAATAAAGGAATCCCGTGATAGAGCTCTCGAGGTGGCTAATGATTTTGAAACTAAAAATGAGAAGCTTGAAGTTGCACATGCTAAACTCCTTGAGGATTTTGAGCACCTCGAAAATGGCTCAAGGGTCATTAAGAGTGAGCTCATCAAACTCACCGAGTCTCATGCTCAACTTAAAGCTTCATATTCTAAAGAGCTTGCCAAGTTGCCTTCTACTCTTGCTATTATTGATGACGCTTGTGCTACTAACTCTATTTCTAGTGAAGCATCCATTTTGAAGGAGAATGTTGAGCTAAGGGCTCAACTTGAGTTGCTATCTAGCAATTATGGGAAATTGGAAGAAAGTCATGTAAAGCTCACAAGCTCTCATGTGTTGGGGAACATAGTATTTTAAAATTTTCCTACGATCACGCAAGATCTATCTACCAGATGCATAGCAACGAGAGGTAAGAGTGTGTCTACGTACCCTCGTAGACCGGAAGCGGAAGCGTCAAGTGACGCGGTTGATGTAGTCGAACTTCTTCGCGATTCAACCGATCAAGCACCGAACGTACGACACCTCCGCGTTCAGCACACGTTCAGCTTGATGACGTCCCACGAGCTCTTGATCCAGTTGAGCTTCACGGGAGAGTTTCGTCAGCACGACGGCGTGGTGACGGATATGATGTATTCACCGGCGCAGGGCTTTGCCTAAGCACCGCGACGGTATGACCGAGGTGTGTTTCTGTGGAGGGGGGGCACCGCACACGGCTGGAACAATTCAACTTGTGTGTCTTTGGGTGCCCCCCTGCCCCCGTATATAAAGGAGCAAGGGGGGAGGCCGGCCGGCCCTTCTATGGTGCGGCTAGGGGTGCAATCCTACTAGGAATAGGATTGCAATCCTATTCCTAGTAGGAACTACCAAAGAAGGAAGAGAGGGAAAGGAAAAGAGGGAGAGGTGGCGCCCCCCAATCCTAGTCCAACTAGGAACCCTAGGTGGGACGCCGGCCAGCCCCTATGGGCTGCCTCTCTCTTTTCCATAAGGCCCACTATGGACCATCCCCCTTCGTAGGGGGTTCCGGTAACCCCCTCCGGCAATCCCGTTAAATCCGAAACTTTTCCGGAACACTTCCGGTGTCCGAATATAGTCGTCCAATATATCAATCTTTATGTCTCGGACATTCCGAGACTCCTCGTCATGTCCGTGATCTCATCCGGGACTCCGAACTACCTTCGGTACATCAAAACTCATAAACTCATAATACCGATCGTCATCAAACATTAAGCGTGCGGACCCTACGGGTTCGAGAACTATGTAGACATGACCGAGACTCATCTCCGGTCAATAACCAATAGCGGAACCTGGATGCTCATATTGGTTCCTACATATTCTACGAAGATCTTTATCGGTCAAACCGCATAACAACATACGTTGTTCCTTTTGTCATCGGTATGTTACTTGCCCGAGATTCGATCGTCGGTATCTCCATACCTAGTTCAATCTCGTTACCGGCAAGTCTCTTTACTCGTTCCGTAACACATCATCTCATGACTAACTTATTAGTCTTTTGCTTGCAAGGCTTATTGTGATGTGTGTTACCGAGAGGGCCCAGAGATACCTCTCCGACACTCGGAGTGACAAATCCTAATCTTGATCTATGCCAACACCACGAATACTTTCGGAGACACCTGTAGAGCATCTTTATGATCACCCAGTTACGTTGTGACGTTTGATAGCACACAAGGTGTTCCTACGGTATTCGGGAGTTGCACAATCTCATAGTCATAGGAACATGTATAAGTTATGAAGAAAGCAATAGCAGAAAAACTAAACGATCATAGTGCTATGCTAACGGATGGGTCTTGTCCATCACATCATTCTCCTAATGATGTGATCCCGTTGATCAAATGACAACTCATGTCTATGGCTAGGAAACATAACCATCTTTGATCAATGAGCTAGTCTAGTAGAGGCATACTAGGGACATACTGTTTTGTCTATGTATCCACACATGTACTAAGTTTCCGGTTAATACAATTCTAGCATGAATAAAAGACATTTATCATGATATAAGGAAATACAAATAACATCTTTATTATTGCCTCTAGGGCATATTTCCTTCAGTCTCCCACTTGAACTAGAGTCAATAATCTAGATTACAAAGTGATGATCCTCACACCCATGGAGTCCTGGTGCTGATCATGTTTTGCCCGTGGAAGAGGCTTAGTCAACGGGTCTGCAACATTCAGATCCGTATGTATTTTGCAAATCTCTATGTCTCCCTCCTTGACTAGATCACGGATGGAATTGAAGCGTCTTTTGATGTGCTTTGTTCTCTTCTGAAACCTGGATTCCTTCGCCAAGGCTATTGCTCCAGTGTTGTCACAAAAGATTTTCATTGGACCCGATGCACTAGGTATTACACCTAGATCGGATATGAACTCCTTCATCCAGACTCCTTCATTTGCTGCTTCTGAAGCAGCTATGTATTCCGCTTCACACGTAGATCCCGCCACGACGCTCTGCTTGGAACTGCACCAACTGACAGCTCCACCGTTCAATAAAAATACATATCCGGTTTGTGACTTAGAGTCATCCGGATCAGTGTCAAAGCTAGAATCGACGTAACCGTTTACGACGAGCTCTTTGTCACCTCCATACACGAGAAACATATCCTTTGTCCTTTTCAGATACTTTAGGATGTTCTTGACCGCTGTCCAGTGATCCACTCCTGGATTACTTTGGTACCTCCCTGCTAAACTTATAGCAAGGCACACATCAGGTCCAGTACACAGCATTGCATACATGATAGATCCTATGGCTGAGGCATAGGGAATGACTTTCATTTTCTTTCTATCTTCTGCAGTGGTCGGGCATTGAGTCTTACTCAACTTCATACCTTGTAATACAGGCAAGAACCCTTTCTTTGATTGATCCATTTTGAATTTCTTCAAAATCTTATCAAGGTATGTGCTTTGTGAAAGTCCAATTAAGCGTCTTGATCTATCTCTATAGATCTTGATGCCTAATATATAAGCAGCTTCACCGAGGTCTTTCATTGAAAAACTCTTATTCAAGTATCCTTTTATGCTGTCCAGAAATTCTATATCATTTCCAATCAACAATATGTCGTCCACATATAATATTAGAAATGCTACAGAGCTCCCACTCACTTTCTTGTAAATACAGGCTTCTCCAAAAGTCTGTATAAAACCATATGCTTTGATCACCTCATCAAAGCGTATATTCCAACTCCGAGATGCTTGCACCAGTCCATAGATGGATCGCTGGAGCTTGCATACTTTGTTAGCACCTTTTGGATCGACAAAACCTTCTGGTTGCATCATATACAACTCTTCTTTGAGATATCCATTCAGGAATGCGGTTTTGACATCCATTTGCCAGATTTCATAATCATAAAATGCGGCAATTGCTAACATGATTCGGACAGACCTAAGCATCATGGTCTACAGGTGAGAAAGTCTCATCGTAGTCAACTCCTTGAACTTGTCGAAAACCTTTCGCAACAAGTCGAGCTTTGTAAACAGTAATATTACCGTATGCGTCGGTCTTCCTCTTGAAGATCCATTTATTTTCGATGGCCTGCCGATCATCGGGCAAGTCAACCAAAGTCCACACCTTGTTCTCATACATGGATCCCATCTCAGATTTCATGGCTTCAAGCCATTTTGCGGAATCTGGGCTCATCATCGCTTCCTCATAGTTCGTAGGTTCATCATGGTCTAGTAACATGATTTCCAGAACTGGGTTGCCGTACCACTCTGGTGCGGAACGTACTCTGGTTGATCTACGACGTTCAGCAGAAACTTGATCCGAAGTTTCATGATCATCATCATTAACTTCCTCACTGATTGGTGTAGGAATCACTGGAACAATTTTCTGTGATGTACTACTATCCATTCCGGGAGAAGGTACAATTACCTCATCAAGTTCTACTTTCCTCCCACTCACTTCTTTCGAGAGAAACTCCTTCTCTAGAAAGGATCCATTCTTAGCAACGAATATCTTGCCTTCGGATCTGTGATAGAAGGTGTACCCAACAGTCTCTTTTGGGTATCCTATGAAGACACATTTCTCCGACTTGGGTTCGAGCTTATCAGGTTGAAGCTTTTTCACATAAGCATCGCAGCCCCAAACTTTAAGAAACGACAACTTTGGTTTCTTGCCAAACCATAGTTCATAAGGTGTCGTATCAACGGATTTAGATGGTGCCCTATTTAACGTGAATGCAGCTGTCTCTAAAGCATAACCCCAAAACGATAGTGGTAAATCGGTAAGAGACATCATAGATCGTACCATATCCAATAAAGTACGGTTACGACGTTCAGACACACCATTATGCTGTGGTGTTCCGGGTGGCGTGAGTTGTGAAACTATTCCACATTGTTTCAAATGAAGACCAAAATCGTAACTCAAATATTCTCCTCCACGATCAGATCGTAGAAACTTTATTTTCTTGTTACGATGATTCTCTACTTCACTCTGAAATTCTTTGAACTTTTCAAATGTTTCAGACTTGTGCTTCATTAATTAGATATACCCATATCTGCTCAAATCATCAGTGAAGGTCAGAAAATAACGATACCCGCCGCGAGCTTCAACACTCATTGGCCCACATACATCAGTATGTATGATTTCCAACAAATCTGTTGCTCGCTCCATAGTTCCGGAGAACGGAGTTTTAGTCATCTTGCCCATGAGGCATGGTTCGCAAGCACCAAGTGATTCATAATCAAGTGATTCCAAAAGTCCATCACTATGGAGTTTCTTCATGCGTTTTACACCAATATGACCTAAACGCAGTGCCACAAATAAGTTGCACTATCATTATTAACCTTGCATCTTTTGGTTTCAATATTATGAATATGTGTATCACTACAATCGAGATCCAATAAGAATAGACCACTCTTTGAGGGTGCATGACCATAAAAGATATTATTCATAAAAATAGAACAACCATTATTCTCTGATTTAAATAAATAACCGTCTCGCAACAAACAAGATCCAGATATAATGTTCATGCTCAACGCTGGCACCAAATAACAATTATTTAGGTCTAAAACTAATCCCGAAGGTAGATGTAGAGGTAGCGTGCCGACGGCGATCACATCGACTTTGGAACCGTTTCCCACGCGCATCGTCACCTCGTCCTTAGCCAATCTTCGTTTAATCCGTAGTCCCTGTTTCGAGTTACAAATATTAGCAACCGAACCGGTATCAAATACCCAGGTACTACTACGAGCATTAGTAAGGTACACATCAATAACATGTATATCACATATACCTTTGTTCATCTTGCCATCCTTCTTATCCGCCAAATACTTGGGGCAGTTTCGCTTCCAGTGTCCAGTCCCCTTGCAGTAGAAGCACTCAGTTTCAGGCTTGTCTCCAGACTTGGGTTTCTTCGTGGAAGTAGCAACTGTCTTGCTATTCTTCTTGAAGTTACCCTTCTTTCCCTTGCCCTTTTTCTTGAAACTAGTGGTCTTGTTAACCATCAACACTTGATGCTCCTTCTTGATTTCTACCTCCGCAGCCTTGAGCATAGCGAAGAGCTCGGGAATTGTCTTTTGCATCCCTTGCATATTATAGTTCATCACAAAGCCTTTATAGCTTGGTGGCAGTGATTGAAGAACTCTATCAATAACACTATCTTCGTCAACTTTGCAACCAAGTTGAGTCATATGATTGTAGTACCCAGACATTCTGAGCAAGTGTTCACTGATAGAACTATTCTCCTCCATCTTGCAGCTGTAGAACTTATTGGAAATCTCATATTTCTCAATCCGGGCATTTGCTTGAAATATTAACTTCAACTCTTGGAACATCTCATATGGTCCATGACGTTCAAAACGTCGTTGAAGTCCCGGTTCTAAGCCGTAAAGCATGGCACACTGAACTATCGTGTATTCATCAGACCGCGATTGCCAGACGTTCAAAGCATCCACATTAGCTGGAGGGGGCTTGTCACCTAGCGGTGCTTCAAGGACATAATTCTTCTGTGCAGCAATGAGGATAATCCTCAGGTTACGGACCCAGTCCGTGTAATTTCTACCATCATCTTTCAACTTAGCTTTCTCTAGGAATGCATTAAAATTCAAAGGAACGGTAGCACGGGCCATTGATCTACAACAATATAGATATGCAAAAACTATCTGGACTAAGTTCATGATAAATTAAAGTTCAATTTAATCATATTAATTTAAAGAACTCCCACTTAGATAGACATCCCTCCGGTCATCTAAATGATCACGTGACCCAAATCAACTAAACCATGTCCGATCATCACGTGAGATGGAGTAGTTCCAATGGTGAACATCTTATGTTGATCATATCTACTATATGATTCACGCTCGACCTTTCGGTCTCTAGTGTTCCGAGGCCATATCTGCATATGCTAGGCTCGTCAAGTTTAACCCGAGTATTCTGCGTGTGCAAAACTGGCTTACACCCGTTGTATTTGAACGTAGAGCTTATCACACCCAATCATCACGTGTTGTCTCGGCACGACGAACTTTCGCAACGGTGCATACTCAGGGAGAACACTTATACCTTGAAATTTAGTAAGGGATCATCTTATAATGCCACCGTCGTTCTAAGCAAAATAAGAAGCATAATAAGATAAACATCACATGCAATCAAAAATATGTGACATGATATGGCCATCATCATCTTGTGCTTTTGATCTCCATCTCCAAAGCACCTTCATGATCACCTTCGTCACCGGCGCGACACCTTGATCTCCATCGTAGCATCGTTGTCGTCTCGCCAACTATTGCTTCTACGACTATTGCTACCGCTTAGTGATAAAGTAAAGCAATTACATTGAGATTGCATTTCATACAATATAGCGACAACCATATGGCTCCTGCCAGTTGCCGATAACTTTACAAAACATGATCATTTCATACAAAACCGTATAACTCATCATGTCTTGACCATATCACATCACAACATGCCCTGCAAAAACAAGTTAGACGTCCTCTACTTTGTTGTTGCAAGTTTTACGTGGCTGCTACGGGCTTAGCAAGAACCGTTCTTACCTACGCATACAAAACCACAACGATGTTTCGTCAAGTATGTGCTGTTTTAACCTTCACAAGGACCGGGCGTAACCACACTTGATTCAGCTAAAGTGAGAGAGACAGACACCCGCCAGTCACCTTTAAGCAACGAGTGCTCGTAACGGTGAAACCAGTCTCGCGTAAGCGTACGCGTAATGTCGGTCCGGGCCGCTTCATCTCACAATACCGCCGAAGCAAAGTATGACATGCTGGTAAGCAGTATGACTAGTATCGCCCACAACTCATTGTGTTCTACTCGTGCATATCATCTACGCATAGACCTGGCTCTGATACCACTGTTGGGGAACGTAGTATTTTAAAATTTTCCTATGATCACGCAAGATCTATCTACCAGATGCATAGCAACGAGAGGGAAGAGTGTGTCTACGTACCCTCGTAGACCGGGAGCGGAAGCGTCAAGTGACGCGGTTGATGTTGTCGAACTTCTTCGCGATCCAACCGATCAAGCACCGAACGTACGGCACCTCCGCGTTCAGCACACGTTCAGCTTGATGACGTCCCACGAGCTCTTGATCCAGTTGAGCTTCACGGGAGAGTTTCGTCAGCACGACGACGTGGTGACGGATATGATGTGTTCACCGGCGCAGGGCTTCGCCTAAGCTCCGCGACGGTACGACCGAGGTGTGATTCTGTGGAGGGGGGCACCGCACACGGCTAAAACAATTCAACTTGTGTGTCTTTGGGTGCCCCCCTGCCCCCGTATATAAAGGAGCAAGGGAGGAGGGGCCGGCCACCTCCTATGGTGCGGCTAGGGAGGGGACTCCTACTAGGAATAGGATTGCAATCCTATTCCTAGTAGGATTCACCGGAAGGAAGAAGGGGGAAAGGATTAGGAGAGGTGGCGCCCCCCCCCCCCAATCCTAGTCCAACTAGGATTCCTAGGTGGGGGCGCCGGCCAGCCCTATGGGCTGCCTCTCTCTCACCCTTTAGGCCCACTATGGACCATTCCCTCTCGTAGGGGGTTCCGGTAACCCCCTCCGACATTCCCGATAAATCCGAAACTTTTCCGGTATACTTCCTGTGTCCGAATATAGCCGTCCAATATATCAATCTTTATGTCTCGGACATTCCGAGACTCCTCGTCATGTCCGTGATCTCATCCGGGACTCCGAACTACCTTCGGTACATCAATACTCAAAAACTCATAATACCGATCGTCATCAAACGTTAAGCGTGCGGACCCTACGGGTTCGAGAACTATGTAGACATGACCGAGACTCATCTCTGGTCAATAACCAATAGCGGAACCTGGATGTTCATATTGGCTCCTACATATTCTACGAAGATCTTTTATCGGTCAGAACCGCATAACAACATACGTTGTTCCTTTTGTCAAACGGTATGTTACTTGCCCGAGATTCGATCGTCGGTATCTTTATACCTAGTTCAATCTCGTTTACCGGCAAGTCTCTTTACTCGTTCCGTAACACATCATCTCGTGACTAACTCATTAGTCCTTTGCTTGCAAGGCTTATTATGATGTGTGTTACCGAGAGGGCCCAGAGATACCTCTCCGACACTCGGAGTGACAAATCCTAATCTTGATCTATGCCAACACCACGAATACTTTCGGAGACACATGTAGAGCATCTTTATGATCACCCAGTTACGTTGTGACGTTTGATAGCACACAAGGTGTTCCTACGGTATTCGGGAGTTGCATAATCTCATAGTCATAGGAACATGTATAAGTCATGAAGAAAGCAATAGCAGTTAAACTAAACGATCATAGTGCTATGCTAACGGATGGGTCTTGTCCATCACATCATTCTCCTAATGGTGTGATCCCGTTGATCAAATGACAACTCATGTCTATGGTTAGGAAACATAACCATCTTTGATCAATGAGCTAGTCTAGTAGAGGCATACTAGGGACATACTGTTTTGTCTATGTATCCACACATGTACTAAGTTTCCGGTTAATACAATTCTAGCATGAATAAAAGACATTTATCATGATATAAGGAAATACAAATAACATCTTTATTATTGCCTCTAGGGCATATTTCCTTCAAAGGGATCATCTTATAATGCTACCGTCGTTCTAAGCAAAATAAGAAGCATAATAAGATAAACATCACATGCAATCAAAATATGTGACATGATATGGCCATCATCATCTTGTGCTTTTGATCTCCATCTCCAAAGCATCGTCATGATCACCTTCGTCACCGGCGCGACACCTTGATCTCCATCGTAGCATCGTTGTCGTCTCGCCAACTATTGCTTCTACGACTATCGCTACCGCTTAGTGATAAAGTAAAGCAATTACATGGCGATTGCATTTCATACAATAAAGCGACAACCATATGGCTCCTGCCAGTTGCCGATAACATTACAAAACATGATCATCTCATACAAAAACCGTATAACTCATCATGTCTTGACCATATCACATCACAACATGTCCTGCAAAAACAAGTTAGACGTCCTCTACTTTGTTGTTGCAAGTTTTACGTGGCTGCTACGGGCTTAGCAAGAACCGTTCTTACCTACGCATACAAAACCACAACGATGTTTCGTCAAGTATGTGCTGTTTTAACCTTCACAAGGACCGGGCGTAGCCACACTTGATTCAGCTAAAGTGAGAGAGACAGACACCCGCCAGTCACCTTTAAGCAACGAGTGCTCGTAACGGTGAAACCAGTCTCTCGTAAGCGTACGCGTAATGTCGGTCCGGGCCGCTTCATCTCACAATACCGCCGAAGCAAAGTATGACATGCTGGTAAGCAGTATGACTAGTATCGCCCACAACTCATTGTGTTCTACTCGTGCATATCATCTACGCATAGACCTGGCTCATGATGCCACTGTTGGGGAACGTAGTATTTTAAAATTTTCCTACGATCACGCAAGATCTATCTACCAGATGCATAGCAACGAGAGGGAAGAGTGTGTCTACGTACCCTCGTAGACCGGAAGCGGAAGCGTCAAGTGACGCGGTTGATGTAGTCGAACTTCTTCGCGATTCAACCGATCAAGCACCGAACGTACGACACCTCCGCGTTCAGCACACGTTCAGCTTGATGACATCCCACGAGCTCTTGATCCAGTTGAGCTTCACGGGAGAGTTTTGTCAGCACGACGGCGTGGTGACGGATATGATGTATTCACCGGCGCAGGGCTTCGCCTAAGCACCGCGACGGTATGACCGAGGTGTGTTTCTGTGGAGGGGGGCACCGCACACGGCTGGAACAATTCAACTTGTGTGTCTTTGGGTGCCCCCCTGCCCCCGTATATAAAGGAGCAAGGGGGGAGGCCGGCCGGCCCTTCTATGGTGCGGCTAGGGGTGCTATCCTACTAGGAATAGGATTGCAATCCTATTCCTAGTAGGAACTACCAAAGAAGGAAGAGAGGGAAAGGAAAAGAGGGAGAGGTGGCGCCCCCCAATCCTAGTCCAACTAGGAACCCTAGGTGGGACGCCGGCCAGCCCCTATGGGCTGCCTCTCTCTTTTCCATAAGGCCCACTATGGACCATCCCCCTTCGTAGGGGGTTCCGGTAACCCCCTCCGGCAATCCCGTTAAATCCGAAACTTTTCCGGAACACTTCCGGTGTCCGAATATAGTCGTCCAATATATCAATCTTTATGTCTCGGACATTCCGAGACTCCTCGTCATGTCCGTGATCTCATCCGGGACTCCGAACTACCTTCGGTACATCAAAACTCATAAACTCATAATACCGATCGTCATCAAACGTTAAGCGTGCGGACCCTACGGGTTCGAGAACTATGTAGACATGACCGAGACTCATCTCCGGTCAATAACCAATAGCGGAACCTGGATGTTCATATTGGCTCCTACATATTCTACGAAGATCTTTTATCGGTCAAAACCGCATAACAACATACGTTGTTCCTTTTGTCATCGGTATGTTACTTGCCAGAGATTCGATCGTCGGTATCTCTATACCTAGTTCAATCTCGTTACCGGCAAGTCTCTTTACTCGTTCCGTAACACATCATCTCGTGACTAACTCATTAGTCTTTTGCTTGCAAGGCTTATTGTGATGTGTGTTACCGAGAGGGCCCAGAGATACCTCTCCGACAATCGGAGTGACAAATCCTAATCTTGATCTATGCCAACACAACGAATACTTTCGGAGACACCTGTAGAGCATCTTTATGATCACCCAGTTACGTTGTGACATTTGATAGCACACAAGGTGTTCCTACGGTATTCGGGAGTTGCACAGTCTCATAGTCATAGGAACATGTATAAGTTATGAAGAAAGCAATAACAGAAAAACTAAACGATCATAGTGCAATGCTAACGGATGGGTCTTGTCCATCACATCATTCTCCTAATGATGTGATCCCGTTGATCAAATGACAACTCATGTCTATGGCTAGGAAACATAACCATCTTTGATCAATGAGCTAGTCTAGTAGAGGCATACTAGGGACATACTGTTTTGTCTATGTATCCACACATGTACTAAGTTTGCGGTTAATACAATTCTAGCATGAATAAAAGATATTTATCATGATATAAGGAAATACAAATAACATCTTTATTATTGCCTCTAGGGCATATTTCCTTCAGTCTCCCATTTGAACTAGAGTCAATAATCTAGATTACAAAGTGATGATCCTCACACCCATGGAGTCCTGGTGCTGATCATGTTTTGCCCGTGGAAGAGGCTTAGTCAACGGGTCTGCAACATTCAGATCCGTATGTATTTTGCAAATCTCTATGTCTCCCTCCTTGACTAGATCGCGGATGGAATTGAAGCGTCTTTTGATGTGCTTTGTTCTCTTGTGAAACCTGGATTCCTTCGCCAAGGCTATTGCTCCAGTGTTGTCACAAAAGATTTTCATTGGACCCGATGCACTAGGTATTACACCTAGATCGGATATGAACTCCTTCATCCAGACTCCTTCATTTGCTGCTTCTGAAGCAGCTATGTATTCCGCTTCACACGTAGATCCCGCCACGACGCTCTGCTTGAAACTGCACCAACTGACAGCTCCACCGTTCAATAAAAATACATATCCGGTTTGTGACTTAGAGTCATCCGGATCAGTGTCAAAGCTAGAATCGACGTAACCGTTTACGATGAGCTCTTTGTCACCTCCATACACGAGAAACATATCCTTTGTCCTTTTCAGATACTTTAGGATGTTCTTGACCGCTGTCCAGTGATCCAGTCCTGGATTACTTTGGTACCTCCCTGCTAAACTTATAGCAATGCACACATCAGGTCTGGTACATAGCATTGCATACATGATAGATCCTATGGCTGAGGCATAGGGAATGACTTTCATTTTCTTTCTATCTTCTGCAGTGGTCGGGCATTGAGTCTTACTCAACTTCATACCTTGTAATACAGGCAAGAACCCTTTCTTTGATTGATCCATTTTGAACTTCTTCAAAATCTTATCAAGGTATGTGCTTTGTGAAAGTCCAATTAAGCGTCTTGATCTATCTCTATAGATCTTGATGCCTAATATATAAGCAGCTTCACCGAGGTCTTTCATTGAAAAACTCTTATTCAAGTATCCTTTTATGCTGTCCAGAAATTCTATATCATTTCCAATCAACAATATGTCATCCATATATAATATTAGAAATGCTACAGAGCTCCCACTCACTTTCTTGTAAATACAGGCTTCTCCAAAAGTCTGTATAAAACCATATGCTTTGATCACCTCATCAAAGCGTATATTCCAACTCCGAGATGCTTGCACCAGTCCATAGATGGATCGCTGGAGCTTGCATACTTTGTTAGCACCTTTTGGATCGACAAAACCTTCTGGTTGCATCATATACAACTCTTCTTTGAGATATCCATTCAGGAATGCGGTTTTGACATCCATTTGCCAGATTTCATAATCATAAAATGCGGCAATTGCTAACATGATTCGGACAGACCTAAGCATCGCTACAGGTGAGAAAGTCTCATCGTAGTCAACTCCTTGAACTTGTCGAAAACCTTTCGCAACAAGTCGAGCTTTGTAAACAGTAATATTACCACCTGCGTCGGTCTTCCTCTTGAAGATCCATTTATTTTCGATGGCCTGTCGATCATCGGGCAAGTCAACCAAAGTCCACACTTTGTTCTCATACATGGATCCCATCTCAGATTTCATGGCTTCAAGCCATTTTACGGAATCTGGGCTCATCATCGCTTCCTCATAGTTCGTAGGTTCATCATGGTCTAGTAACATGATTTCTAGAACTGGGTTGCCGTACCACTCTGGTGCGGAACGTACTCTGGTTGATCTATGACGTTCAGCAGAAACTTGATCCGAAGTTTCATGATCATCATCATTAACTTCCTCACTGATTGGTGTAGGAATCACTGGAACAATTTTCTGTGATGTACTACTATCCATTCCGGGAGAAGGTACAATTACCTCATCAAGTTCTACTTTCCTCCCACTCACTTCTTTCGAGAGAAACTCCTTCTCTAGAAAGGATCCATTCTTAGCAACGAATATCTTGCCTTCGAATCTGTGATAGAAGGTGTACCCAACAGTCTCTTTTGGGTATCCTATGAAGACACATTTCTCCGACTTGGGTTCGAGCTTATCAGGTTGAAGCTTTTTCACATAAGCATCGCAGCCCCAAACTTTAAGAAACGACAACTTTGGTTTCTTGCCAAACCATAGTTCATAAGGTGTCGTATCAACGGATTTAGATGGTGCCCTATTTAACGTGAATGCAGCTGTCTCTAAAGCATAACCCCAAAATGATAGTGGTAAATCGGTAAGAGACATCATAGATCGTACCATATCCAATAAAGTACGGTTACGACGTTCAGACACACCATTACGCTGTGGTGTTCCGGGTGGCGTGAGTTGTGAAACTATTCCACATTGTTTCAAATGAAGACCAAACTCGTAACTCAAATATTCTCCTCCACGATCAGATCGTAGAAACTTTATTTTCTTGTTATGATGATTCTCTACTTCACTCTGAAATTCTTTGAACTTTTCAAATGTTTCAGACTTGTGCTTCATTAATTAGATATACCCATATCTGCTCAAATCATCGGTGAAGGTCAGAAAATAACGATACCCGCCGCGAGCTTCAACACTCGTTGGCCCACATACATCAGTATGTATGATTTCCAACAAATCTGTTGCTCGCTCCATAGTTCCGGAGAACGGAGTTTTAGTCATCTTGCCCATGAGGCATGGTTCGCAAGCACCAAGTGATTCATAATCAAGTGATTCCAAAAGTCCATCACTATGGAGTTTCTTCATGCGTTTTACACCAATATGACCTAAACGGCAGTGCCACAAATAAGTTGCACTATCATTATTAACCTTGCATCTTTTGGTTTCAATATTATGAATATGTGTATCACTACAATCGAGATCCAATAAGAATAGACCACTCTTTGAGGGTGCATGACCATAAAAGATATTATTCATAAAAATAGAACAACCATTATTCTCTGATTTAAATGAATAACCGTCTCGCAACAAACAAGATCCAGATATAATGTTCATGCTCAACGCTGGCACCAAATAACAATTATTTAGGTCTAAAACTAATCCCGAAGGTAGATGTAGAGGTAGCGTGCCGACGGCGATCACATCGACTTTGGAACCGTTTCCCACGCTCATCGTCACCTCGTCCTTAGCCAATCTTCGTTTAATCCGTAGTCCCTGTTTCGAGTTACAAATATTAGCAACCGAACCGGTATCAAATACCCAGGTACTACTACGAGCATTAGTAAGGTACACATCAATAACATGTATATCACATATACCTTTGTTCATCTTGCCATCCTTCTTATTCGCCAAATACTTGGGGCAGTTCCGCTTCCAGTGTCCAGTCCCCTTGCAGTAGAAGCACTCAGTTTCAGGCTTGGCTCCAGACTTGGGTTTCTTCGTGGAAGTAGCAACTGTCTTGCTATTCTTATTGAAGTTCCCTTCTTTCCCTTGCCCTTTTTCTTGAAACTAGTGGTCTTGTTAACCATCAACACTTGATGCTCCTTCTTGATTTCTACCTCCGCAGCCTTGAGCATAGCGAAGAGCTCGGGAATTGTCTTTTGCATCCCTTGCATATTATAGTTCATCACAAAGCCTTTATAGCTTGGTGGCAGTGATTGAAGAACTCTATCAATAACACTATCTTCGTCAACTTTGCAACCAAGTTGAGTCATATGATTGTAGTACCCAGACATTCTGAGCAAGTGTTCACTGATAGAACTATTCTCCTCCATCTTGCAGCTGTAGAACTTATTGGAAATCTCATATTTCTCAATCCGGGCATTTGCTTGAAATATTAACTTCAACTCCTGGAACATCTCATATGGTCCATGACGTTCAAAATGTCGTTGAAGTCCCGGTTCTAAGCCGTAAAGCATGGCACACTGAACTATCGTGTATTCATCAGACCGCGATTGCCAGACGTTCAAAGCGTCCACATTAGCGGGAGGGGGCTTGTCACCTAGCGGTGCTTCAAGGACATAATTCTTCTGTGCAGCAATGAGGATAATCCTCAGGTTACGGACCCAGTCCGTGTAATTGCTACCATCATCTTTCAACTTAGCTTTCTCTAGGAATGCATTAAAATTCAAAGGAACGGTAGCATGGGCCATTGATCTACAACAATATAGATATGCAAAAACTATCAGGACTAAGTTCATGATAAATTAAAGTTCAATTTAATCATATTAATTTAAAGAACTCCCACTTAGATAGACATCCCTCCGGTCATCTAAATGATCACGTGATCCAAATCAACTAAACCATGTCCGATCATCACGTGAGATGGAGTAGTTTCAATGGTGAACATCTTATGTTGATCATATCTACTATATGATTCACGCTCGACCTTTCGGTCTCCAGTGTTCCGAGGCCATATCTGCATATGCTAGGCTCGTCAAGTTTAACCCGAGTATTCTGCGTGTGCAAAACTGGCTTACACCTGTTGTATTTGAACGTAGAGCTTATCACACCCGATCATCACGTGTTGTCTCGGCACGACGAACTTTCGCAACGGTGCATACTCAGGGAGAACACTTATACCTTGAAATTTAGTAAGGGATCATCTTATAATGCTACCGTCGTTCTAAGCAAAATAAGAAGCATAATAAGATAAACATCACATGCAATCAAAAATATGTGACATGATATGGCCATCATCATCTTGTGCTTTTGATCTCCATCTCCAAAGCACCTTCATGATCACCTTCGTCACCGGCGCGACACCTTGATCTCCATCGTAGCATCGTTGTCGTCTCGCCAACTATTGCTTCTACGACTATTGCTACCGCTTAGTGATAAAGTAAAGCAATTACATGGCGATTGCATTTCATACAATAAAGCGACAACCATATGGCTCCTGCCAGTTGCCGATAACTTTACAAAACATGATCATTTCATACAAAACCGTATAACTCATCATGTCTTGACCATATCATATCACAACATGCCCTGCAAAAACAAGTTAGACGTCCTCTACTTTGTTGTTGCAAGTTTTACGTGGCTGCTACGGGCTTAGCAAGAACCGTTCTTACCTACGCATACAAAACCACAACGATGTTTCGTCAAGTATGTGCTGTTTTAACCTTCACAAGGACCGGGCGTAACCACACTTGATTCAGCTAAAGTGAGAGAGACAGACACCCGCCAGTCACCTTTAAGCAACGAGTGCTCGTAACGGTGAAACCAGTCTCGCGTAAGCGTACGCGTAATGTCGGTCCGGGCCGCTTCATCTCACAATACCGCCGAAGCAAAGTATGACATGCTGGTAAGCAGTATGACTAGTATCGCCCACAACTCATTGTGTTCTACTCGTGCATATCATCTACGCATAGACCTGGCTCATGATGCCACTGTTGGGGAACGTAGTATTTTAAAATTTTCCTACGATCACACAAGATCTATCTACCAGATGCATAGCAACGAGAGGGAAGAGTGTGTCTACGTACCCTCGTAGACCGGAAGCGGAAGCGTCAAGTGACGCGATTGATGTAGTCGAACTTCTTCGCGATTCAACCGATCAAGCACCGAACGTACGGCACCTCCGCGTTCAGCATACGTTCAGCTTGATGACGTCCCACGAGCTCTTGATCCAGTTGAGCTTCACGGGAGAGTTTTGTCAGCACGACGGCGTGGTGACGGATATGATGTATTCACCGGCGCAGGGCTTCGCCTAAGCACCGCGACGGTATGACCGAGGTGTGTTTCTGTGGAGGGGGGCACCGCACACGGCTGGAACAATTCAACTTGTGTGTCTTTGGGTGCCCCCCTGCCCCCGTATATAAGGGAGGCCGGCCGGCCCTTCTATGGTGCGGCTAGGGGTGCAATCCTACTAGGAATAGGATTGCAATCCTATTCCTAGTAGGAACTACCAAAGAAGGAAGAGAGGGAAAGGAAAAGAGGGAGAGGTGGCGCCCCCCAATCCTAGTCCAACTAGGAACCCTAGGTGGGACGCCGGCCAGCCCCTATGGGCTGCCTCTCTCTTTTCCATAAGGCCCACTATGGACCATCCCCCTTCGTAGGGGGTTCCAGTAACCCCCTCCGGCAATCCCGTTAAATCCGAAACTTTTCCGGAACACTTCCGGTGTCCGAATATAGTCGTCCAATATATCAATCTTTATGTCTTGGACATTCCGAGACTCCTCGTCATGTCCGTGATCTCATCCGGGACTCCGAACTACCTTCGGTACATCAAAACTCATAAACTCATAATACCGATCGTCATCAAACGTTAAGCGTGCGGACCCTACGGGTTCGAGAACTATGTAGACATGACCGAGACTCATCTCCGGTCAATAACTAATAGCGGAACCTGGATGTTCATATTGGCTCCTACATATTCTACGAAGATCTTTTATCGGT
Organism: Secale cereale; assembly: GCA_902687465.1. Taxonomy (NCBI): domain Eukaryota; kingdom Viridiplantae; phylum Streptophyta; class Magnoliopsida; order Poales; family Poaceae; genus Secale; species Secale cereale. The sequence goes on along the minus strand of LR738711.1, from coordinate 715,413,351 downwards.
CAAAACCGCATAACAACATACGTTGTTCCTTTTGTCATCGGTATGTTACTTGCCCGAGATTCGATCGTCGGTATCTCTATACCTAGTTCAATCTCGTTACCGGCAAGTCTCTTTACTCGTTCCGTAACACATCATCTCGTGACTAACTCATTGGTCTTTTGCTTGCAAGGCTTATTGTGATGTGTGTTACCGAGAGGGCCCAGAGATACCTCTCCGACACTCGGAGTGACAAATCCTAATCTTGATCTATGCCAACACCACGAATACTTTCGGAGACACCTGTAGAGCATCTTTATGATCACCCAGTTACGTTGTGACGTTTGATAGCACACAAGGTGTTCCTACGGTATTCGGGAGTTGCACAATCTCATAGTCATAGGAACATGTATAAGTTATGAAGAAAGCAATAGCAGAAAAACTAAACGATCATAGTGCTATGCTAACGGATGGGTCTTGTCCATCACATCATTCTCCTAATGATGTGATCCCGTTGATCAAATGACAACTCATGTCTATGGCTAGGAAACATAACCATCTTTGATCAATGAGCTAGTCTAGTAGAGGCATACTAGGGACATACTGTTTTGTCTATGTATCCACACATGTACTAAGTTTCCGGTTAATACAATTCTAGCATGAATAAAAGACATTTATCATGATATAAGGAAATACAAATAACATCTTTATTATTGCCTCTAGGGCATATTTCCTTCATCATGATGATCTTCTAGTATCCCATAATGTGCTAAAGATAGCTCATGAGGCTATGATTATCAAGGTAACATCTAGTGAGTCTCATGTGGTCGCTAGCACTACTTCTAGTCAAAATGCTATATTGCCATGTGCTAGTCCTCGTAATTCTTCTATGCATAACATTGGTACATCTTGTGATGAATTGGTTTCCTTGCCTTGTTGCTCTAACAAAGAAGCCTATACTTCCTCTAGTACTTGTGTTGATACTAACCATGTAGAGGAAATCAAAGAGCTCAAGGCCCAAGTCTCTTCCTTGAAGAAAGACTTGGAAAAGTGTCATGAAGGGAAGTCCACACTCAACAATATCTTGAGTGTGCAAAAATCTCCCAATGACAAAGGTGGACTTGGATTCAACTTCAATAAGAAGAAGAAGTCCAAGAGCAACAAGAAGAAGGTCCAAGAACAACTCAAGAATTCGGCCAAGATTATTTGCTTCAAGTGCAAAATCAAAGGGCATCATGTTAGATTTTGCCCATTGAAGAAGAAGGCCATTAGTGACAAGCAACAAGGGAAGAGGCCACAAGTTCAATCTCGTGCTCAATCGCAAGTTGGAGAAAGGCCGATTCCCAAGAAGACTCATGGTAATGCTTCTCATTTTGAGAAATCAAATGAGAAGAAAGTGAAGAGTAGATGTTGCTACTTTTGCCGTGAGAAGGGTCACCTTGCTTCTTCATGCACTAGTGGTAACTTATCCGACCCAATTATTATTGATGATGTCAATTCTCTTGGGAAGGATAAGGTAGGCAATGTGTTTGCCAAGTTTCTTGGGACTCAAAGTGGTGTCAAGAAAAGAACCATTTGGGTAGCCAAGCCTATTGTGACTAACCTCTTAGGACCCAACTTGGTTGGGGACCAACAAGCTAAAACTTGATCAATAGGCGTTAATGGAGGGCATTGGAGACTTGGCTACATTATGAAGAATTAAGGGGTCTTCATCATTCACATTGTCTCAAGTCAAGTCATTCGGATGATCAAGTTTCTATATTATATCCAATGTTCCTCCTTGCGGTAAGTCGTGCTTAAATTGTTTACATTGAAAGTTACTTGCTCCTTAGCATGTTATGGTTTTGTACCTTGCATGTGCGTGTATATGTTGTGCTCCCAATTTGCTTATCTTGAGAAATCAAGGATGTGTATGTTGGTTTGCACATCATGTACGTGTGTGTAGTGATTTGAGCCTTTGTGTATCATGTTTGTATCTTAGTTGGCTCTTGTGAGAGATTAATGGAACATCCCATTTTGGGGGAGTGATGTGCTTTGTGCACCTCACAATCCTATAAATGTGTGTACATGAGGAATATCATCTAGTTTTGATATTACAAGATTATCTAGTCTCTATGTGGTATGTCTTCTCATGAGAAATTCAAATTCTAAATGTTCCATTAATTATCTCTTGTTGGTTCTCTTTTGCATCTTGTTAAGTTTTTCATTGGTAACACATTATGGGGAAGTAATATGTTATGTGTATATTACAAGCCTAGAAAATGTGTAAATTCGAGATATTGTCACCTAGTGTTGTTATTATAAATTATGTTGTTCCTAGGTGACATGTTAGCTCTACAAGTTGCAAATTTGTTTGTGTGTTTGGTGTGAAGATGATGTTGGATATCTTTGCAATCTACCATGGGGAATTATTCCCAAATACTTCTTGTCTCTTGAAAATGGGTAATCATTTATGTGGTAGAAATTATTGATCATCTTTACCTTGATTTTTGCTTTCTTTTGTCTTATTTCTTGCCAAGATTGTGTCAACTCCCATTGCCTTCCGTGCCACTGATACGTCTCCAACGTATCTATAATTTTTTATTGTTCCATGCTATTATTTATGAAGTCTTGGATGTTTAATGGGCTTTATCATTCACTTTTATATCATTTTGGGACTAACCTACTAACCCAAAGGCCCAGTCCGGATTGCTGTTTTTTTTACTATTTCAGGGTTTTGCAGAAAAAGAATATCAAACGGAGTCCAAATGGAATGAAACCTTCGCAAGAGATATTTTCGGAGAAAATCACGCACAGGAAGCTTGAGAACCACGTCAGAGGATCGAGGAGGTGCCCTCGAGGGTGGGGGGCGCGCCCTGATGACCCACAAGCGTAGGGGATCTATCGTACTCCTTTCGATAAGTAAGAGTGTCGAACCCAACGAGGAGCATAAGGAAATGATAGGCAGTTTTCAGTAAGGTATTTTCTGCAAGCACTGAAATTATAAGTAATAGATAGTTTTGTGATAAGGTAATTGGTAGCAAGTGACAAACAGTAAAAGTAAATAAGGTGCAGCAGGGTGGCCCAATCCTTTTTGTAGCAAAGGACAAGCCTGGACAAACTCTTATGCAAGGTAAAGCGCTCTCGAGGACATATGGGAATTATCGTCGAGCTAGTTTTCATCACGATCGTCTGATTCGCGTTCGGTACTTTGATAATTTGGTATGTGGGTGGACCGGTGCTTGGGTGCTGCCCTTACTTGGACAAGCCTCCCACTTATGATTAACCTCTAATGCAAGCATCCGTAACTACAAAAGAAGTATTAAGGTAAACCTAACCATAGCCTGAAACATATGGATCCAAATCTGCCCCTTACGAAGCAACGCGTAAACTAGGGTTTAAGCTTCTGTCACTCTAGCAACCCATCATCTACTTATTACTTCCCAATGCCTTCCTCTAGGCCCAAATAATGGTGAAGTGTCATGTAGTCGACGTTCACATGACACCACTAGAGGAGAGACAACATACATCTCATCAAAATATCGAACGAAGACCAAATTCACATGACTACTAATAGCAATACTTCTCCCATGTCCTCGGGAACAAAAGTAACTACTCACAAGACATAATATTGTTCATGATCAGAGGGGTATTAATATGCATAATGGATCTGAACATATGATCTTCCACCAAATAAACCAACTAGCATCAACTACAAGGAGTAATCAACGCTACTAGCAACCCACATGTACCAATCTGAGGTTTGGGTACAAAGATTGGATACAAGAGATGAACTAGGGTTTGAGAGGAGATGGTGCTGGTGAAGATGTTGATGAAGATAGCCCTCCCCAAGATGGGAGAGTTGTTGGTGATGACGGCGGTGACAATTTCCCCCTCCCGGAGGGAAGTATCCCCGACAGAACAGCTCTGCCGGAGCCCTAGATTGGTTTCCGCCTCGGTTCCGCCTCGAGACGGTGGCGCTGGTCCCGAAAGCCTCTCTCTAATTTTTTTTCCAGGTCAAAACGCTTCATATAGGAGAAGATGGGCACCGTGGGCTTGCCGGCTGGCCCTCGAGGCAGGGGGGCGCGCCCTGGGAAGGGGGCGCACCCCCACCCTCGAGGCCAGCCGGTGGCCCCTCCCGTGGGTTTCTTTCGCCAGATTTTTTTTATATTTTCCGAAACGATGTTCTGTGGAGTTTCAGGGCTTTTGGAGTTGTGCAGAATAGGTTTCCAGAGTTTGCTCCTTTTTCAGCCCAGAATTCCCACTGCCGGCATTCTCCCTCTTCATGTAAACCTTGCAAAATAAGAGAGAAAAGGCATAAGTATTGTGACAAAACATGTATGAACAACCCATAATGCAATAAATATCAACTTATAAGCGTGATGCAAAATGGACGTATCAACTCCCCCAAGCTTAGACCTCACTTTTCCTCAAGCGAAAGCCGATATCGAAAAATATGTCCACATGTTTAGAGATAGAGGTGTCGATAAAAACAGAATACGGACATGACGGCATCATGATCATTCTTATAACAACAACTTATATAAATATAGTCATATGACTCTTATGCTAAAGTAACAATTCATCCACAATATCAAGTATGCATCATAAACTTCATTGGAAACTAACAAACTTTGGTCTCGGTCATTGAAACAATTGCAATTTATCGTAACATCGGAAAGAGTCAATATAAGAGCTTTTTAGCAAGCCTACATACTCAACTATCATATAGTCTTTCACAATTGCTCACACTCACGCAATACTTATGTTTATGGAGTTTTAATCGGACACAGAGAAATATAGGGGCTTATGGTGTTGCCTCCCAACCTTTTACCTCAAGGGTAATGTCAACAGTAATAGATCATGAAAACTTACATCCAAGTGGGTTATATATGTCACGATCTTTCCAACACAATGTGCTTGCCAGAGGATAAAATGTAAAAGGGAAAGGTGGGTTTCACCTTGACACTTATAAGACAAGAATAATAGATTGGCCCTTCGCAGAGGGAAACAGAGGTTGTCATGTCTTTTTATGGTTGGATGCACAAAGTCTTAGCATAGAAGAACTTCGCTTTATATTGCCACTTGTGATAAGGACCTTTATTATGCAGTCCGTCGCTTTTATTACTTCCATATCACAAGATCGTATAAAGCTAATTTCTTCCACACTAATAAATCATACATATTTTAACGAGTTTGCAACATGAAAACTTACTTGGAAGGATCTTTCTCAATCCATAGGTAGGTATGGTGGACTCTCATGGCAAAACTGGGTTTAAGGATATATGGAAGCACAAGTAGTATCTCTACTTAGTGCGAGGAGTTTTGGCTAGCATGAGGGAGAAAGGCAAGCTCAACATGTTGGAAGATCCATGACAATATACTTTATTTCAGATATAAGAAGACATAACCCATTATGTTGTCTTCATTGTCCAACATCAACTCTTTAGCATGTCATACTTTAATGAGTGCTCACAATCATAAAAGATGTCCAACATAGTGTATTTGTATGTGAAGCCTCTCTTCTTTTATCACTTCCTATTAATTGCAACGATGACCAAAACTATGTTTGTCACCTCCCAACAACTTTTATTTATCATACTCTTGTATGTGAAGTCATTACTTCCCATAAGATCGATATGATCTCTTTGATACTCTTTATGTTTTCTTTCTTTTTATCATGACCCGAGTGAGGAAATCAAGCCCTTGACTCAACAGTAATCTTTATTATATAGCTCACGGACTCGATTACAAAGGATAAAGCTCATAAAGCAAAAGCTCACGACTAGATCATGCTAACTTTATTCTAATAGATCAAGATACTACCAAAAGGATCGAACTAAGTAAATCGGTAAAGATAGGAGTGATGGTGATACGATACCGGGGTCACTCCCCCAAGCTTGGTAGTTGCCAAAGGGGAGTGCCCATACCCATATGATTATGTCTCCTTCTTCGGGGTTGGTGATGATGGAGTTGCTGCTGATGTAGGCTTGTTGTTCATTTTCCAAGGCATGGGCTCACCATCGTAGAAGGATGATCGAGTCTCTGGGATACTCAAATCTGCAGCCAAACTCATGTTCTTGAATCTATATTCATACTCATAGTTTTGGTTCTGCAGGTCATAGATCTGGGCTTGGAGGTGATCGATCTTCTCTTGAAGATTGGAGATGACTTCCCCGAACATCCTTGAGTCCATCATGAGGTTGTTGGCAAGCTCTGAGATCATCATGTGGTTGGCGTCAAGTCCTCGTTCCACCATACCTTGGCACTTGAAAACTTGTTGCTCCATTGCTTCGAGTCTTGTCTCCACGCTTCCGGTCCTTCTCGGCCCCTTAACATCACGGATGTGCAGCACCCCCTCATGCAACTCAATGGTTTTGGGGTGGTGCAACACCTCCGCAAGGTAGGGGTTGATGACATTCTCGAAGAACTTGTCCTTGGGGGTGTTGGAGGACGCCATGATGATCTAGGTCTGTCAAAAACAACAGCTCGAAACGAAAATAGAGGATTTCTACGTGATACAGAGGTCAAAACCTTCGGGAGTATATATAATGAATTTTTCCCGAGCAAAAGGAGTAACCCACAAGAAAACGGAGTCCAGGGGACACACGGGGTGCCCTCGAGGCAGGGGGCGCGCCCTGGGAAGGGGGGCGCCCCCTACCCTCGAGGAGGCCCCGTGTCTCCTCCGGACTGCAGTTTGTTTTTCTATTTTTCTAAATATTCCAAAACGGAGAAAAATTACCTTTAGAACTGTTTTGGAGTCGGTTTACTTACCGTATCACATATATTTTCCTTTTCGGAGGCTGAATCGTTCTGGAAAGTGTCCCTTATGTGTTCCTCCGGGGTTATGGTTTCAATAATATTAGTTTCAACATTTATAGGATTACCCGAGATATAATGTTTGATCCTTTGACCATTCACCACCTTTGGATTTGTGCCTTCTAAGTTATTGATTTTTAGGGCACCGAAACGATAGACCTCCTCGATAATGTAAGGTCCTTCCCATTTGGAGAGAAGTTTCCCTATAAAAAATCTTAAATGAGAGTTGAATAGCAAGACATAATCACCTACGTTAAACTCACGCTTTTGTATCCTTTTGTCATGCCATCTTTTAACTTTTTCTGTAAACAGTTTGGCATTCTCATAGACCTGGGTTCTCCACTCATCGAGACAACTAATGTCAAATAGCCTCTTCTCATCGGCAAGTTTGAAATCGTAGTTGAGCTCTTTAACAGCCCAATATGCCTTATGTTCTAGCTCAAGAGGTAAGTGACAAGCATTTCCATATACCATCTTATATGGAGACATACCCATAGGATTTTTGTATGCAGTTCTATAGGCCCATAATGCATCATCTAGTTTCTTGGACCAATTCTTTCTAGACCTATTAACTGTCTTTTGCAAGATTAATTTCAACTCCCTATTACTTAGTTCTACTTGACCACTAGTCTGTGGGTGATAAGGTGATGCAATTCTATGGTTGACATCATACTTAGCAAGCATCTTACGGAAAGCACCATGAATAAAGTGTGAACCGCCATCAGTCATCAGATATCTAGGGACTCCAAACCTTGGAAATATAACTTCTTTAAGCATCTTAATAGAGGTGTTATGATCAGCACTACTAGTTGGAATAGCTTCTACCCACTTATTAACGTAATCAACATCAACTAAAATATGTGTGTACCCATTAGAGGCAGGAAAAGGTCCCATGTAATCAAGGCCCCAAACATCAAATGGTTCAATAACGAGTGAATAATTCATAGGCATTTCTTGACGTCTACTAATATTACCAATTCTTTGACATTCATCACAAGATAAGACAAACTTACGGGCATCCTTGAAGAGAGTAGGCCAATAAAAACCGGATTGCAATACCTTGTGTGCAGTTCTTTCTCCCGCATGGTGTCCCCCATAAGCTTCGGAGTGACACTTGCGTAGGATATGTTCCTGTTCATGCTCAGGCACACAACGTCTAATAATACCATCTACTCCTTCTTTATAAAGATGTGGGTCATCCCAAAAGTAATGTCTCAAATCATAAAAGAACTTTTTCTTTTGCTGGTATGTGAAGCTAGGAGGTATAAACTTAGCAACAATGTAATTAGCATAATCAACATACCAAGGAGCAGTACAAGAAGTACTTATGACAGCTAGTTGTTCATCAGGAAAGCTATCATCAATAGGCTGTGGGTCATCAAGTATATTTTCTAACCTAGACAAGTTATCTGCTACGGGGTTCTCAGCTCCCTTTCTATCAATAATATGCAAGTCGAATTCTTGCAGCAAGAGAACCCATCTAATGAGTCTAGGTTTAGCATCTTTCTTTTCCATAAGGTATTTGATAGCAGCATGATCAGTGTGAATAGTTACCTTAGAATCAACGATGTAGGGTCTGAACTTGGCACAAGCAAACACAACTGCTAAAAATTCTTTCTCATTAGTAGCATAATTTCTTTGGGCACTATCTAGAGTTTTACTAGCATACTGGATAACATTCAATTTCTTATCAACTCTTTGCCCTAGAACAACTCCTACCGCATAATCACTAGCATCGCACATAATCTCAAAGGGTAAATTCCAGTCAGGAGGCTGGACAATAGGTGCAGAGATCAATGCTTTCTTAAGTATTTCAATTGCTTCTAGACAATCATCATCAAAGACAAAAGGAATATCTTTTTGTAAGAGATTAGTCAGAGGCCTGGAGATTTTGGAGAAGTCCTTAATGAACCTCCTATAATACCCGGCATGACCAAGGAAACTTCGTATACCTTTGATATCCTTAGGGCATGGCATCTTTTCAATAGCATCAACTTTAGCTTTGTCAACTTCAATACCTCTTTCAGAAATTTTATGTCCCAAGACAATGCCTTCATTAACCATAAAGTGGCACTTCTCCCAATTCAAGACAAGGTTAGTGTCTTCGCATCTCTGCAAAACTCGATCAAGGTTGCTTAAGCAATCATCAAAAGAAGTTCCGTAAACGGAGAAATCATCCATGAACACCTCAACATTCTTTTCACAAAAATCGGAGAATATAGCCATCATGCATCTTTGAAAGGTAGCAGGTGCATTACATAAACCAAAAGGCATACATCTATAAGCAAAGGTATCGAAAGGACAAGTAAAGGTGGTCTTTTCTTGATCCCCTTTTGACACAGTTATTTGAGAGAAACCGGAATAACCATCTAGAAAGCAGAAATGAGTATGTTTGGATAACCTTTCTAGCATTTGATCAATAAATGGCAAGGGGTAATGATCTTTCTTAGTAGCTTTATTTAACTTATGGAAATCAATTACCATCCTATAACCTGTAACTATCCTTTGCGGATCAATTCATCTTTATCATTAGGGACAACAGTCATACCTCCTTTCTTAGGAACGCAGTGGACAGGACTTACCCACTGACTATCAGCAACTGGATAAATAATACCTGCTTCTAGGAGCTTTAGTATTTCCTTCCTCACCACTTCTTTCATCTTAGGATTTAACCGTCGCCGATGATCAATTACTGATTTAGGGTTTTCTTCCAATTTTATCTTGTGTTGACATATAGTGGGACTAATGCCCTTAAGATCATCCAGAGTATATCCAATAGCAGCTCGGTGCTTCTTCAGAGTTTTCAATAATCTTTCTTCTTCCTACTCTGAAAGGTTAGCACTAATAATAACAGGATATATCTTCTTTTCATCAAGATAAACATACTTAAGATTATCAGGTAAAGGTTTAAGTTCAAACACGGGATCACCCTTGGGTGGAGGAGGATCCCCTAGGATTTCAACAGGCAAGTTGTTTTTCAATACGGATCCCTATGTAAGGAATATTTCATCTATCTCCCTTCTCTCATTCATATGCATATCATTTTCATGGTCTAGCAAGTATTGTTCTAAAGGATCATTAGGTGGCACGGCAATAGAAGCAAGACCAATAATTTCATCTTTACTGGGTGGTGCCTTTTCAAGGGGTTGTCTACGGAATTTAGCAAAGTTAAAATCATGAGACGTATCCCCTAATCCAACACTAACAATATCTTTCACGCAGTCTATCTTGGCATTAACGGTATTCAAGAAGGGTCTGCCAAATATAATGGGATAGAAAGCATCTTGTGGGGAACTAAGAACAAGAAAATCAAGAGGGTATTTAACCTTCCCACACAAGACTTCAATATCTCTAACAATCCCAACTGGTGAAATAGTATCTTTATTAGCAAGCTTAATAGTAAAATCGATCCCTTCTAACTCAACAGGTGCAATATCACACATAATTTTGGTATACAAATCAAGAGGGATAATACTCGCACTAGCACCTACGTCACATAAACCATGATAGCAATGATCTCCTATCTTGACAAAGATAACAGGCAAGCCTACAACAGGTTTATGTCTATTCCTAGCATTGGGTTTGGCTATTCTAGAAGACTCTTCTTGGAGGTAAATAACATGTCCATCTAAATCTTCTACCAAGAGATCTTTAACCATGGCAACACAAGGTTCAACTTTAATTTGCTCACAGGGTGTAGGTGTTCTAGTATTACTCTTACGAACTACAGTTGAAGCTTGAGCATGATCCTTTATCCTAACAGGGAAAGGTGGTTTCTCAATATAAGCGGTAGGTATAACAGGATCAACATTACAAGTGATATTTCTTCAACTTTAATAGGTTCAACTACTTTTACTTCAATAGGGGGATGGTATTTAAACCACTTCTCCTTGGGGAGATCAACATGAGTAGCAAAAGATTCACACAAAGAAGCTACTATCTCAGAGTCAAGTCCATATTTAGTGCTAAACTCACGGAAAACATTAGTATCCATAAAAGCTTTAACACAATCAAACTTAGGGGTCATACCTGACTCCTTACCTTCGTCGAGATCCCAATCTTTAAAGTTGCGTTTAATTCTTTCCAATAAATCCCATTTGAATTCAACAGTCTTCATCATGAAAGAGCCAGAACAAGAATTATCGAGCATGGTGCAATTATTGGGAGAAAGCCGAGCATAATTTTTTTGGATGATCATCTTTCTTGAAAGCTCATGATTGGGGCATGAATATAACATTGACTTGAGACTCCCCCAAGTTTGAGTGATGCTTTCTCCTTCGCGAGGCCAGAAATTATAAATATAATTACGATCACGATGAACCTGGTGCGCAGGGTAGAACTTCTGATGAAATTCCAACTTGAGACGATTATAGTTCCATGATCCCATATCATCGCATAGCCTAAACCATCTCAATGCATCTCCCTTAAAAGATAAAGGGAAGACCTTCTTCTTGATAATATCCTCGGGCATACCGGCAAGCTTAAACAATCCACAAACTTCATCCACATAGATTAGATGTAAATCAGGGTGAAGTGTTCCGTCTCCTGTATAGGGATTTTCAAGCAGTTTCTCTATCATACCCATAGGAATCTCAAAGCAAACATTTTCAATAGGTGCAGTAGGTTGAGGAGCAACTCTTTGCTCTTCTGCTCGGGGTGAAGATACCCCGAACAAGCCCCTCAAAGGATTTTGAGCCATAGTAACAAGTGACAATAAATTTCAGCACACTATATAATTTTTTCCTTACCAAATTCCAGTTACCAAAGGCGCTTCACTCCCTGACAATGGCGCCAGAAAAGAGTCTTGATGACCCACAAGTGTAGGGGATCTATCGTAGTCCTTTCAATAAGTAAGAGTGTCGAACCCAACGAGGAGCAGAAGGAAATGATAGGCAGTTTTCAGTAAGGTATTTTCTGCAAGCACTGAAATTATAAGTAACAGATACTTTTGTGATAAGGTAATTGGTAGCAAGTGACAAAAGGTAAAAGTAAATAAGGTGCAGCAAGGTGGTCCAATCCTTTTTGTAGCAAAGGACAAGCCTGGACAAACTCTTATGCAAGGTAAAGCGCTCCCGAGGACATATGGGAATTATCGTCGAGCTAGTTTTCATCACGATCGTCTGATTCGCGTTCGGTACTTTGATAATTTGGTATGTGGGTGGACCGGTGCTTGGGTGCTTCCCTTACTTGTACAAGCCTCCCACTTATGATTAACCTCTTATGCAAGCATCCGCAACTACAAAAGAAGTATTAAGGTAAACCTAACCCTAGCCTGAAACATATGGATCCAAATCAGCCCCTCACGAAGCAACGCATAAACTAGGGTTTCAGCTTCTGTCACTCTAGCAACCCATCATCTACTTATTACTTCCCAATGCCTTCCTCTAGGCCCAAATAATGGTGAAGTGTCATGTAGTCGACATTCACATGACACCACTAGAGGAGAGACAACATACATCTCATCAAAATATCGAACGAAGACCAAATTCACATGACTACTAATAGCAAGACTTCTCCCATGTCCTCAGGAACAAAAGTAACTACTCACAAGACATAATATTGTTCATGATCATAGGGGTATTAATATGCATAATGGATCTGAACATATGATCTTCCACCAAATAAACCAACTAGCATCAACTACAAGGAGTAATCAACAGTACTAGCAACCCACACGTACCAATCTGAGGTTTGGGCACAAAGATTGGATACAAGAGATGAACTAGGGTTTGAGAGGAGATGGTGCTGGTGAATATGTTGATGAAGATAGCCCTCCCCAAGATGGGAGAGTTGTTGGTGATGACGGCGGTGACGATTTCCCCCTCCCGGAGGGAAGTATCCCCGGCAGAACAGCTCTGTCGCAGCCCTAGATTGGTTCCTGCCTCGGTTCCGCCTCGAGACGGCAGTGCTGGTCCCGAAAGCCTCTCTCTGATTTTTTTTTCCAGGTCAAAACGCTTCATATAGGAGAAGATGTGCACCGTGGGCCTGCCGGCTGGCCCTCGAGGCAGGGGGCGCGCCCTGGGAAGGGGGGCGCACCCCCACCCTCGAGGCTAGCCGGTGGCCCTCCCGTGGGTTTCTTTCGCCAGATATTTTTTATATTTTCCGAAACAATGTTCTGTGGAGTTTCAGGGCTTTTGGAGCTGTGCGGAATAGGTTTCCAGAGGTTGCTTCTTTTTCAGCCCAGAATTCCAACTGCCGGCATTCTCCCTCTTCATGTAAACCTTGCAAAATAAGAGAGAAAAGGCATAAGTATTGTGACAAAACATGTATGAACAACCCATAATGCAATAAATATCAACTTATAAGCATGATGCAAAATGGACGTATCAACTCCCCCAAGCTTAGACCTCGCTTGTCCTCAAGCGAAAGCCGATATCGAAAAATATGTCCACATGTTTAGAGATAGAGGTGTCGATAAAAATAGAATACGGACATGAGGGCATCATGATCATTCTTATAACAACAACTTTTATAAATATAGTCATATGATTCTTATGCTAAAGTAAAAATTCATCCACAATATCAAGTATGCATCATAAACTTCATTGGAAACTAACAAACTTTGGTCTCGGTCATTGAAACAAGTGCAATTTATCGTAACATCGGAAAGAGTCAATATAAGAGCTTTTCAGCAAGCCTACATACTCAACTATCATATAGTCTTTCACAATTGCTCACACTCACGCAATAGTTATGTTTAGGAGTTTTAATCGGACACAGAGAAAGATAGGGGCTTATGGTGTTGCCTCCCAACCTTTTACCTCAAGGGTAATGTCAACAGTAATAGATCATGAAAACTTACATCCAAGTGGTTATATATGTCAGGATCTTTCCAACACAATGTGCTTGCCAAAGGATAAAATGTAAAAGGGAAAGGTGGGTTTCATATAGGAGAAGATGGGCACCGTGGGCCTGCCGGCTGGCCCTCGAGGCGGGGCGGTGCGCCTTGGGAAGGGGGGCGCGCCCCCAACCTCGAGGCCAGCCGGTGGCACCTCCCGTGGGTTTCTTTCGCCAGATATTTTTTATATTTTCCGAAACGATGTTCTGTGGAGTTTCAGGGCTTTTGGAGTTGTGCAGAATAGGTTTCCAGAGTTTGCTCCTTTTTCAGCCCAGAATTCCAGCTGCCGGCATTCTCCCTCTTCATGTAAACCTTGCAAAATAAGAAAGAAAAGGCATAAGTATTGTGACAAAACATGTATGAACAACCCATAATGCAATAAATATCAACTTATAAGCATGATGCAAAATGGACGTATCACGCCCCCCCTGCCTCGAGGCCCCCTCAAGTGGCCCCCCATGCCCTCCTTCTTCCTATATAAGTCCACATACCCCAGAAACTCCGTGAACAGAGAGAAAACCTTAATTCCACTGTCGTAGCTTCTGTTCCCGTGGAGATCCCATCTTGGAGCATGTTCCGGAGATCCACCGGAGGGGGATCCATCACTAAGGCCTTCATCATCATCATCGCCCTCACCATGAGTTGTGAGTAGTTTACCACAGACCTTCGGGTCCATAGCTAGTATCTAGATGGCTTCTTCTCTCTCTCTGGATCTCAATACAAAGTTCTCCTCGGTCTTCGAGGAGATCTATTCGATGTAATCTCTTTTTGCGGTGTGTTTGTCGAGATCCGATGAATTGTGAGTTTATGATCAAGGTTATATATGAAAGATATTTGGTTCTTCTCTGAACTTTTTATGTGTGCTCATAATATCCTTGCAAGCCTCTTCGAATTATTGGTTTTGTTTGGCCTACTAGATCTATAGTTCTTGCAATGGGAGAAGTGCTTGGCTTTGGGTTCAATCTTGCGGTGTCCTTTCCCAGTGACAGTAGGGGCAGCAAGGCACGTATTGTATTGTTGCCATCGAGGATAAAAAGGTGGGGTTTACATCATATTGCTTGAGTTTATCCCTCTACATCATGTCATCTTGCTTAAGGCGTTACTCTGTTCTTATGAACTCAATACACTAGATGCATGCCAGATAGCGGTAGATGTGTGGAGTAATAGTAGTAGATGCAGGCAGGAGTCGGTCTACTTGTCTCGGATGTGATGCCTATATACAATGATCATGCCTAGATAGTCTCATAATTATTCGCTTTTCTATCAATTGCTCGACAGTAATTTGTTTACCCGTCGTAGAATATCGCTATCATGAGAGAAGCCACTAGAGAAAACTATGGCCCCCGGGTCTATTCTCAACATATCAATCTACATCTACTTTACTTTTACCGCTTTTATTTGCTGTTTTATTAAACCAAAAATATCAACTATCATATCTGTCAGATCTCACTCTTGTAAGTGACCATAAAGGGATTGACAACCCCTTATCGCGTTGGTTGCGAAGTTCTTATTTGTTTGTGCAGGTGCGAGGGACTGGCGCGTGGTCTCCTACTGGATTGATACCTTGGTTATCAAAAACTGAGGGAAATACCTACGCTACTGTGATGCATCTCCCTTTCCTCTTCGAGGGAATACAATGCAAGCTCAAGAGGTAGCAAGAAGAATTTCTGGCGCCGTTGCCGGGGAGGCTTACGCAAAAGTCATATACCAAGTACCTATCACAAACCCTTATCCTTCGCATTACATTTTTTGCCTCTCGTTTTCCTCTGCCCCACTTCACCCTTGCTGTTTTATTTGCCCTTCTTCCGCCGTGTGTTTATCGTTCGCTTGCTTCTTGTTTGCTTGTGTGTGTTTGATTGCTTGCTTGTCACTATGGCTCAGAACAATACCAAATTGTGTGACTTCTCCAATACCAACAACAATGACTTTATTAGCACTTCGATTGCTCCTATTACCGATGCTGAATCTTGTGAGATCAATGCTGCTTTGTTGAATCTTGTCATGAAAGATCAATTCTCCGGCCTTCCTAGTGAAGATTCCGCTACCCATCTGAACAACTTTGTTGATTTGTGTGATATGCAAAAGAAAAGGGATACGGATAACGATATTGTTAAATTGAAGTTATTTCCGTTTTCACTTAGAGATCGTGCTAAAACTTGGTTTTCCTCTTTGCCTAGAAATAGTATTGATTCGTGGAATAAGTGCAAAGATGCTTTTATCTCTAAGTATTTCCCTCCTACTAAGATCATCTCTTTTAGAAACAATATTATGAATTTTAAGCAACTAGATCATGAGCATGTTGCACAAGCTTGGGAGAGAATGAAATTGATGATACGTAATTGCCCTACACATGGTTTGAATCTATGGATGATTATTCAGAACTTTTATGCTGGCTTCAATTTTGCTTCTAGAAATCTTTTAGATTCGGCCGCCGGAGACACTTTCATGGAAACTACCTTACGAGAAGCTACCAAACTCCTAGATAATATTATGGTTAATTATTCTCAATGGCACACCGAAAGATCTACTAGTAAAAAAGTGCATGCTATCGAAGAAATTGGTGTTTTGAGTGGAAAGATGGATGAACTTATGAAATTGTTTGCTGCTAAGAGTGCTTCTTCTGATCCTAATGATATGCCTTTGTCCACTTTGATTGAGAATAACAATGAATCTTTGGATGTGAATTTTGTTGGTAGGAATAATTTTGGTAACAATGCTTATAGAGGTAATTTTAATCATAGGCCTTTTCCTAGTAATTCTTCTAATAATTATGGTAATTCCTACAACAACTCTTATGGAAAGATGCCTTCTGAATTTCAAACTAGTGTTAAGGAGTTTATGATCTCGCAAAAGAATTTCAATGCTTTGCTTGAAGAGAAATTGCTTAAGGTTGATGAATTGGCTAGAAGTGTGGATAGAATTACTCATGATGTTGATTCTTTGAAACTTAGATCTATCCCACATAAGCATGATATCAATGAGTCTCTCAAAGCCATGATAATTTCCATTGATGAATTCAAAGAAAGAACCGCTAGAATGCGTGCTAAAAGAGAATATTATATTAAATCGTGTTCTTCTAGTTATCATGAAAATAAAGATGAAGATCTGAAAGTTATTGATGTGTCTCCTATTAGATCCTTGTTTTCTAGTATTAATCTTGATGAAGATAGGACTGGAGATGATTCTGCTTTAAGGTGTCCCAACGATTCGGAGTTTTTAGATCTTGATGCTAAAATTGCTAAAAGTGGGAGTGAAGAGATTAAAACTTTGCATAGTGATGAACCCACTACTTTGGATTTCAAGGGATTCAATTATGATAATTTCTCTTTGATTGATTGTGTTTCCTTGTTGCAATCCGTTCTAAATTCTCCGCATGCTTATAGTCAAAATAAAGCTTTCACTAAACATATAGTTGATGCTTTGATGCAATCTTATGAAGAAAAACTTGAGTTGGAAGTTTCTATACCTAGAAAGCTTTATGATGAGTGGGAACCTACTATAAAAATAAAAATAAAGGTCATGAATGCTATGCTTTGTGTGATTTGGGTGCTAGTGTCTCCACTATCCCAAAAACTTTGTGTGATTTGCTAGGGTTCCATGAGCTTGATGATTGTTCTTTAAATTTGCATCTTGCGGATTCCACTATTAAGAAACCTATGGGAAGAATTAATGATGTTCTTATTGTTGCCAATAGTAATTATGTGCCCGTAGATTTCATTGTTCTTGATATAGATTGCAATCCTTCATGTCCCATTATTCTTGGTAGACCTTTCCTTAGAACGATTGGTGCAATTATTGATATGAAGGAAGGAAATATTAGATTTCAATTTCCATTAAGGAAAGGCATGGAACACTTTCCTAGAAAGAAAATCAAATTACCATATGAATCTATCATGAGAGCCACTTATGGATTGCCTTCCAAGGATGGCAATACCTAGATCTATCTTGTATCGTGCCTAGCTAGGGGCGTAAAACGATAGCGCTTGTTGGGAGGCAACCCAATTTTATGTTTTTTGTTTTTGTTGCTGTTAGGGAATAAATATTGCATCTAGCCTCTGATTAGATGTGGTTTCATGTTTTTTTTAGTGTTTGTGCTAAGTAGAACCTTTGGGAAGACTTGTGTGAAATTTATGTGATCTTGCTGTGAAAAACAGAATCGTTAGTGCTCGCTAAAGTAGTCTTCAGATTTTACTGGAGCGTGATTTTTAGTTGATTCTTTTTGCAGATGATTGGTAGGCAAATTCCTCAAATTTACCAGTTTAGGGCTTGTTTGGGACTGCTCCGCTTCATCAAAATCAGCTTCACTTCACCAAATCCACTTTGGAGCAGATTCATACAGAAGTTGTAGCACTACCAAAGATAATGTTTGGCTTCCATGTAGCTCCAGCTTCAAGAATGGAAAAATTGGTGGAAAGGATCTTTTTGATTGGATGAGAGGGGAGAAACGAAGAGGTATCCACTTACTGGTGGCAGTGGTGGGTAATTTATCCCCAACTCTAGCTTCTAGGATTTTTTGGAGCACCCCTTCACGAGCTTCATAAAAAACTGGGAGTTGTACCCTAGATTCTAGTTTTTCTGTGGAGCGGCATATCGTGGAGCTACCCCGTTTGGCTTGAGTTTTCTGGAGCGGAGCTGAATTTTAAGGAGAGGAGCAGTCCCAAACAGGCTCTTAGTTTGAATTTTTTGGAGTTCCAGAAGTAGGCGAAACCTGCAGATTACTACAGATTGTTCTGTCTTTGACATATTCTGTTTTTCGTGTGTTGTTTGCTTATTCCGATGCATCTATGAGTAGTATTGGAGGATATGAACCATAGAGAAGTTGGAATACAGCGGGTTTCACACCAATATAAACAAAGAATGAATTCATTGTTGTACCTTTGAGTAGTGGTTTGCTTTCTTATACTAACGGAGCTCATGAGAATTTTTGTCTAAGTTTTGTGTTGTGAAGTTTCCAAGTTTTGAGTATTGCTTTGATGGACTATGGAACAAGGAGTGGCAAAGGCCTAAGCTTGGGGATGCCCATGGCACCCCAAGTAAATTCAAGATAATCAAAAACCTAAGCTTGGGGATGCCCCGGGAAGGCGTCCCCTCTTCCGTCTTCATCCATCGGTAACTATACTTGGAGCTATATTTTTATTCGCAACATGTTATGTGTTTTGCTTGGAGCGTCTTGTATAATTTGAGTCTTTGCTTGTTAGTTTGCCACAATCATCCTTGCTGGACACACCTATTTTAGAGAGTTAAATATGGCCTAGAAATTATTAGAACACTCTATGTGCTTCACTTATATCTTTTGAGTTGAATAGTTTTTGCTCTAGTGCTTCACTTATATCTTTTAGAGCACGGTGGTGATAATATTTTGTAGAAATTGTTGAACTCTCATGCTTCACTTATATCTATTTGAGAGTCTATTAAAACAGCATGGTAATGTGTTTGGGCTAATGAAACTAGTCTTCACATGATAGACATCCAATGTCAATGTAGTAAAAAAAATCACACCAAGTGCATTGAATAGAATGAGATGTTGGATGCTTGATAATTGTTTTGAGATATGAGGATAGTGATATTAGAGTCATGCTAGTGGAGTTATTATGAAATTGAGAAATACTTGTGTTAAGGTTAGTGATTCTGTTAGCATGCACATATGGTGAACCGTTGTGTGACTAAGTTAGAGCATGAGGTATTTGTAGAGTGTCAACCTTTGTGTGGAGGTCGGGGGCGCGCGATGGTTAACTCCTACCAACCTCCCCCCTAGGAGCATGCGTTGATTGCTTTGTTTGGACGACTCGTAGATTTTTGCAATAAGTATATGAGTTCTTATGACTAATGTTGAGTCCATGGATTATACGCACTGTCACCCTTCCACCATTGCTAGCCTCTCTTGTACCGTGCAACTTTCGCCGGTGCCATAAACTCACTATATATCCTTCCTCAAAACAGCCACCATACCTACCTATCATGGCATTTCCATAACCATTCCGAGATATATTGCCATGCAACTTTCCACCGTTCCGTTCATATGACACGCATCATATTATCATATTGCCATCGCATGATCATGTAGTTGACATCGTATTTGTGGCAAAGCCACCACGCATAATCTTTTTATACATGTCACTCTTGTTTCATTGCACATACCGACACACCGTCGGAGGCATTCATGTAGAGTCATACTTTGTTGTTGTAGTCTTGAGTTGTAATATCGTGTTGTAATGAAAGTGTGATGATCATCATTATTAGAGCATTGTCCCATGGGAGGAAAGGCTAAATCTATAAAGCCCCTCCGCAAAAAAAAAGAAAAAAAAGGAAAAAAAGAATGGCCAAAGAAAAAAAGGCCCAAAAAAAGAAAAGAAAAGAAAAGAAAAAGGGACAATCACTACTATCTTTTTCCACACTTGTGCTTCAAAGTAGCACCATGTTCTTCATTGTAGGGAGTCTCATGTTTAGTCACTTCCATATACTAGTGGGAATTTTCATTACAGAACTTGGCTTGTATATTCCAACGATGGGCTTCCTCAAATGCCCTAGGTCTTCGTGAGCAAGCAAGTTGGATGCACACCCACTAGTTTCTTTTGTTGACCTTTCATTCATATTTATATCTAGTGCATCCGTTGCATGGCAATCCCTACTCACTCACATTGATATCTATTGATGGGCATCTCTATCGATGCGAGACTATCTCCCTCCTTTTTGTCTTCTCCACAACCACCTCTATTCCACCCATAGTGCTATATCCATGGCTCACGCTCATGTATTGCGTGAAAGTTGAAAGGTTGAAAAGATAGAGTATGAAAACAAATGCTTGGCTGAAATCGGGGTTGTGCATGATATTAATACTTTTGTGTGATAACGAGGGAGCATAGCCAACAATATATGATTTTGTAGGGATAACTTTCTTTAGCCATAGTATTTGAGAAGACATGATTGCTTTGTTAGTATTGCTTGAAGTATTATTATTTCTTATGTCAATATAGACTTTTATCTTGAATCTTTCAGATCTGAACATTCATGCCACAATTGAGAGAATTACATCAAAAAAAATCTTTATCATTTACCTACTCGAGGACGAGCAGGAATTAAGCTTGGGGATGCTTGATACGTCTCCAACATATCTATAATTTTTTATTGTTCCATGCTATTATTTATGAAGTCTTGGATGTTTAATGGGCTTTATCATTCACTTTTATATCATTTTTGGGACTAACCTACTAACCCAAAGGCCCAGTCCAGATTGTTGTTTTTTGCCTATTTCAGGGTTTTGCAGAAAAAGAATATCAAACGGAGTCCAAACGGAACGAAACCTTCACGAGAGATATTTTCGGAGAAAATCACGCACAGGAAGCTTGAGAACCACGTCAGAGGATCGAGGAGGTGCCCTCGAGGGTGGGGAGCGTGCCCCCCTTCCCAGGGCGCGCCCCCCTGCCTCGAGGCCCCCTCAAGTGCCCACCCGTGCCCTCCTTCTTCCTATATAAGTCCACGTACCCTAGAAACTCCGTGAATAGAGATAAAACCCTAATTCCACCGCCGTAGCTTCTGTTCCCGTGGAGATCCCATCTTGGAGCCTGTTCCAGAGCTCCACCGGAGGGGGATCCATCACGGAGGCCTTCATCATCATCGCCCTCACCATGAGTTGTGAGTAGTTTACCACAGACCTTCGGGTCCATAGCTAGTATCTAGATGGCTTCTTCTCTCTCTCTGGATCTCAATACAAAGTTCTCCTCGGTCTTCGAGGAGATCTATTAGATGTAATCTCTTTTGGCGATGTGTTTGTCAAGATCCGATGAATTGTGAGTTTATGATCAAGGTTATCTATGAAAGATATTTGGTTCTTCTCTGAAATTTTTATGTGTGCTCATA
The DNA here is from genome assembly GCA_902687465.1 of Secale cereale. Classification (NCBI taxonomy): domain Eukaryota; kingdom Viridiplantae; phylum Streptophyta; class Magnoliopsida; order Poales; family Poaceae; genus Secale; species Secale cereale. The sequence continues at coordinate 715,391,882 of LR738711.1, read as the reverse complement.
ATATCCTTGCAAGTCTCTTCGAATTATTGGTTTGGTTTGGCCTACTAGATCTATAGTTCTTGCAATGGGAGAAGTGCTTGGCTTTGGGTTCAATCTTGCGGTGTCCTTTCCCAGTGACAGTAGGGGCAGCAAGGCACGTATTGTATTGTTGCCATCGAGGATAAAAAGATGGGGTTTACATCATATTGCTTGAGTTTATCCCTCTATATCATGTCATCTTGCTTAAGGCGTTACTCTGTTCTTATGAACTCAATACACTAGATGCATGCTGGATAGCGGTCGATGTGTGGAGTAATAGTAGTAGATGCAGGCAGGAGTCGGTCTACTTGTCTCGGACGTGATGCCTATATACAATGATCATGCCTAGATAGTTTCATAATTATTCGATTTTCTATCAATTGCTCGACAGTAATTTGTTTACCCTCCGCAGAATATCGCTATCATGAGAGAAGCCACTAGAGAAAACTATGGCCCCCGGGTCTATTCTCAACATATCAATCTACATCTACTTTACTTTTACCGCTTTTATTTGTTGTTTTATTAAACCAAAAAAATCAACTATCATCTCTATCAGATCTCACTCTCGTAAGTGACCGTAAAGGGATTGACAACCCCTTATCGCATTGGCTGCGAAGTTCTTATTTGTTTGTGCAGGTGCGAGGTAATGGCGGATGGTCTCCTACTGGATTGATACCTTGGTTCTCAAAAACTGAGGGAAATACTTACGCTACTGTGCTGCATATCCCTTTCCTCTTCGAGGGAATACAACACAAGTTCAAGAGGTAGCAGCCACTTGTGGACATTGTTGTTTTCTTGATCGTGTCTAGTGTTTACGAGATATAGTGAAAGTGGTGACCCCATCTTGTGCATTTTGTATTAAAATGCAAATTCTCTATGATGCACAACTCTTGGGGGAGCTATCCTATTTTTTATGAAACACTCATCTTGTGATCCATTTCAAGCGTGTGTTTGTGGAAGGCAATTCGTTTCTTTTTGGTACTTTGTGCCATCATGAAACTTTTTAGAGATCTTGGTTTGTTTGGAACCATCCTCTCTTTTGGGAGTTCGATATCTTTCTTTTTGAGTGTGTCAATGGATATCTCATTCCTTGATGTATCCTTTAATGATATCTTCCAAGTGATGATTTATCCATTTGGTACCATATTTTCATTTGGTATTTTTTTCATTTGGTATCGTTTATTGAAAGTCTTCAACATGCATATTTACTTCATGTATTTCCTTTGGCATGCTTTCTTTATTTGACCCAATATATAGGGAAACTCCATCAAGTCTCAATGTGGATGAGATGTGCATGAAATTCATTCTCATATATATATATATATATATATATATATATATATATATATATATATATATATATATATATATATATATGCACATATGTATGTGGAGTTTGTCCTATCTATTGGTGTTTCTAACTCTTTGGTCCCAATGAGTTTGGGTACCATTTTGTTTGTGTGGTTGTTCTAGGAACAATTGGAGATGCATTGGATGCTCGGCTCACTAACAAGGAAGGTGTTGTCACCATGTGCTTATTGGAGTCAAGCTAGGATGATCAATGAACTATTATCCACCTTTAATTGGTATCTACTACATCCTTCCAATGGTATCGCGGTAACAAGTATCATCATCTACTTCATGCACACTTTTCTTGCATCAACCTTGTGTAGGTTGTATCATGGCATGTAATTCATTCTTTCTTGTGATACTTGTTTCCTTTCTCAAAGCATCCCAACAATGATCTCTTGTTGCTAGTTGTGATGTCTTTGATGCTCGTGTGGTTGGAACTCATTTATATACAATAAGAACATATCTAGCCATGTGCTATGCCTTCAAGCAAATAACTTATTGGTGTATTTATGACTTCCTTTGGGGATATCTTATTCATTCCTTTTTGCAACAATTTCGTGTGTACATCCTTCTTTGTGGATTGATATCATCATGATCTTCATCTACCTAGAATCTTATACACTTGAGAGAAGTTGCATATCTATTTGATATCCCCTTCTTTCACGTCCACCTTTTCATTCCTGTTTTATTTCTTTGGTGGCTCAGTGAAGGTGTGTGCCTCGAGTGCGGATCTTATATCGTTGCATCTTGATGCACTCTTTTGTGGTGAAGATCATTTTTTTCTCTTGCTTGTCTTGACGAGGCTTTTGCCATTTCTATTGGTATCCCTCCTCATGACAAAGCTATCCTTTTTATATCTTCACCACGGGTTGTCACAAGCATAGGTTATTTATATGATTATTAGTGAGCTTGTGAACCCATTTGCTGTTGTGTGTGGGAATGATAGGCCTTGCACTGTGTATCTCATTCATTCAAGACTATATTGATGCTTAATGTTCATCCATACATTAATCTTCTCAAGTGCTTTGCCATGACTCACACACATCATTTTGGTTGAGCCTACTCTTAAGTTGCCTCTTTTATATATTGCTCAACCAGTTGTTTGTTGCAAGTGCTAGGCTTTGTTTCCTTCATGCTCACTTGCACTTGGTGTGAGTTTATATTGATCTTGGGGGAGTGATGATCCTATTTTGTGCACTTGGTATCCTAATGAAAATATCCTAAGGAGTGCATAAATTATAGGGAGCTTCACTAGTGTCTTTAGAACACTCCGTTGCTATGTCGTGAGGTTCTATTGATCTTGGGGGAGCGACGATCCTATTTTGTGCTCGTTGTATCCAAATACAAAACTAAATTGTGCACAAATCATGGGGAGCTTCACTAGTTTCTCTAGAACACTCCTTTGCTCTTATCATAATATCTTTTATTCATTTGGCATGTAGGATCATTGGTCTATTTGGGTCAATTGGTATCTTTTGATAGCTTGCTTCAATTGGTATCCTTTGATTGCTTGATTGCGTGTTTTTCTCCCTTTGTTATGCCTTTGTGGCATATCATTCTTTTGCAATCTTTGAGCCTCAATATAATGTGTCTTCCTCCAAGTATTTACCATTGGATATGTGTATGGCATTCCACTCTCTTGTTGAGAAATACACAATTTATGGAGGAACACAAGTTATATTGGCCTTCTAAGCCTTTCGCCCATTTTGGCAATCAATACCAATGGGGGAGAAGTTTCAGAGAGTTTTGTGGAGAAGTCTAGAGAGTCATCTCCTCTTGCTTTGGTTTTGTTCCTAAGCTTTTGCATCTCATGCGCATACATTATTGTTGCATGGTATGGTGATGCATAATTCCTTATATAAACTCTCTTGAAAGTGATTGTCATCAATTACCAAAATGGGGGAGATTGAAAGAACATGCGGTGCCCCCATGTTTGGTTTTGGTAATTGATGACAATCTCTATGGACTAATGGTTTCCTTGAGTTATATTTGAAGGGTTTGTCCATAGGCTTTTCTTGGAGTCCATGTGTTGGTTTCAAGGAGAGTTTGTGATGACCAAGGTGCTATTAAGGTATTATCCAAAGATTGGTCTTGTGAGTGTTGAGCTTATTGCAAGCATGTCTTGAAGAAGAAGAGTGTGTTATCATTCATGTTTACCTTGAAGACATCATCCAAATGAACAGAGTTGGAAAGATTCAAGGTTGATCAAGACTAAGTGAAGGAGTGAATCAAGTTGATCAACACACAAAGCGTAGAAGATGTACCGAGAGGGATCAAGTGATCCCATGGTATGGTAAGCATTGTCAATTACGCTTTGTGTACTAACCCATGGTCTTCATGAGAGTTTTTTGTGGGGTTAGGTTGCGATGTGCAAGTTCAAGTGATGCATCATGAGGAGATCAAGTGCTTGAAGCTTGCCGTCCATTGTGGTGACAATGGACTTGTGAAGATATGCCGAAGAGTGGCTCACGCATAGTGGAGTATGGGGGAGCAATCTACTAGTCTTCACCGAGCCAATGCAATCAAGAAAGGTGGTCCAACTTGAGGAAGTCAAGATCGTCTACATCTAGCTCAAGTGGACTTTGTGCAAGGCACATGTTTGCCCGTGATAGGTTTTCTATTTTACCGGTCTCATGGTGGTAGTTGGGAGACCGGGTTATAGGATCAATTGTCGTACTATCAAGGGGGGCTCTCAATGAGTAGCTTGATCGTATCGTTCGTAGAGTGCTCAAACCATTGCATGCTTGCATCATCTTTATTGGTTCTTGTTTGGTTATTCTCCTTGTGAGATTTGGAGCTTATGGTCATCTTGATGACAAGCTCGAGTTCACCGAAAACGGAGTTCACATGCATCTTCTATGATGTTTTCGATGTTGGAGGTTATGCCGGTTCTTCTCTGATGGAGTGTTCACTCCTCTATATCTTAGGCATACCTCCCTGCCTCTTCTTAGTATAACAAGTCGTTGTTTTGATGCTACACGTCTTCCCCTATCCAAGAAGCTTGAGTTTGCTCAATTCGGAGCTCATTTGCAAAAGTTATGTCAGTTTTGGTATTATTGCATCCATATGTGTCTTTAGCTGCGATATGAAGGCGTCCAAGTGCTAAAGCCTCAGTGGTGTGCGGTAGTACTGCTCAAGGGAGCGGTAGTACCTTAGGAGCTAAGCGGTAGTACCGCTCCTAGTGAGCGGTAGTACCGCTGCCCCCAGCCCTGACGCAAACGCATGCGGTAGTAGGAGCGGATGTAATTTTTTACATCCGCCCTCATGCGGTAGTACCGCGACTCCTGTCCGGTACTATCGTGTCGGACTTTCGTCAGCTCCAATCTTAGCGAAAGTAGGCACGGATGTAATTCATTACTTCCGTGCATTTCCAGTACTAGTTGATGCCTGCCTTACGGTAGTACCGTAGGGATGCGCGGTAGTACCGCTCTGGCGGTTCTACCGTTCGTTGCCCTGTGCAACAAGCCCTCATCTGGTCACTGCCGCGCGAGCGGTAGTACCGCACCGCCTTGCGGTAGTACCGCAAGTTCGGTGCGGTAGTACCACGCCGTGCGGGCTGTGAGAGGGGATAACGGTTGGATTCTTTCCCCTCCTATAAAAGGGGGTCTTCTTCCCCAATGGACCTTATCCTTTGAGCTCGTGTTCTTCCCCCATTGTTGACCTTCTTCAAGCTTGCTATCTCTCAATCCCTCCATGGATTCTTGCTAGTTTTTGGGGGAAAAGAGAGAGGAGATCTAGATCCACATTTCCACCAATCACTTTCTCCTCTAGGTGAGGGGAACCCCTTGGATCTAGATCTTGGTGTTCTCCTTCTTGTTCTTCCTCTCTTTTTCCTCCCTAGCATTAGTTGCTTTGGTGGGATTTGAGAGAGAAGGACTTGGGCACTCCGTGTGCCCTTGCCATTGCATTTGGTGCATCGGTTTGAGTTCTCCACGGTGATACGTGGAAGTGAAGTTGAGAAGCTTATTACTCTTGGGTGCTTGGTACCCTTGAGCTTGTTCCTCTTGGGTGCTTGGGCGCCCTAGACGGTTGTGGTCACCTCGGAGCCATATTCCATTGTGGTGTAGCTTCGTGGTGTCGTTGGGGAGATAGCCCCAACCTTGGTGTCCGGAGCTCAATCATTGTGGTGTAAAGCTCCGGGCAAGCGTCGGGGCCTCCAATTAGGTTGTGGAGATCGCCCCGAGCATTTTGTACGGGTTCGGTAACCGCCCCCAAGGGTTGCCATTTGTACGGGTTCGGTGACCGCCCTCAAGGGTCCCTTAGTGGAATCACGATATCTTGCATTGTCCGAGGGCGTGAGGAGATTACGGTGGCCCTAGTGGCTTCTTGGGGAGCATTGTGCCTCCACATCGCTCCAAACGGAGATTAGCATCCGCAAGGGTGTGAACTTCGGGTTACATCATCGTCTCCGCATTCCTCGGTTATCTCTTACCCGAGCCCTTTACTTATGCACTATACTTTGTGATAGTCATATTGTTTCTTGTCATATATCTTGCTATCACCTAGTTGTTTATCTTGCCTAGCATAAGTTGTTGGCGCACATAGGTGAGCCTAGTTGTTGTAGGTTTTGTGCTTGACAAATTAACCGCTAGGTTTATTCCGCATTTGTTCAAGCCTAAACCGTAATTATTTTAAAAGCGCCTATTCACCCCCCCTCTAGGCGACATCCACGATCTTTCACTATCTTCTCCTATTGATATGGCTTAGTTAGAGTCACCTTTTACCAGAGAGGAAATAGATGCAGTAATAAAGGAAATGCCCTCTGACAAGGCACCTGGTCCGGATGGTTTTAATGGACAGTTCATCAAATCTTGTTGGGATATCATAGCTGGGGATTTTTATGAACCAATTGGAGATTTTTATCATGGAAGGATCAACTTGCATTCCATCAACAGCTCCTTCATAACCCTGATTTCCAAAAAAGATAATCCTCTGACTCCTGCAGATTTTAGGCCTATTTCCCTACTGAACTGCACTATAAAAATCATCACTAAGCTACTGGCCAACAGACTTCAAATAGTGATTCTCAAAATTGTGCATACAAATTAGTACGAATTTCTCAAATCTAGATCAATACAAGACTGCCTGGCATGGGCTTTTGAATTCATCCATCAGTGCACACAATCAAAGAAGGAGCTCATAATCCTTAAACTTGGTTTTGAGAAAGATTTTGACCTCATTGAGCACAAGGCAATTCTACAAATACTGCAAGCTAGAGGATTTGGTAACAACTGGTTAATGTGGATTAAAATGTTACTAGATTCGGGAACCTCATTTGTTCTCCTAAATGGTGTTCCTGCAAAGCAGTTTGTCTGCAGAAAAGGGGGTTAGACAAGGGGATCCAGTCTCCCCCTTGCTGTTTGTGTTAGCCGCTGACCTTTTTCAAACTATAATGAACAATGCCATGCATGAAAATATCATCCAACATCCCATGGAAAATGCAGCAAACCCTGATTTCCGTGTCATACAATATGCTGATGATACTGTGATGATTTTGCCTGCAGTGCCCAATCAGATTGGGCAAGTAAATAATCTTCTACGTCACTATGCTGCCCAAACTGGATTAAGAATAAACTATGCAAAGTCTATGCTCATGCCACTCAATGTAAACCCTCAAACACTGGACATTATTCTTGCAAAATTGGGATGTAAGCAAGGAAGTCTCCCTTTCACCTACTTAGGGCTTCCTTTGAGTGATCACAGACTAAGAGTTGAAGACTTCAATCCCATATGTCAGAAAATTGAAAGAAGATTGAGTGATTGCTCCAGCATGTTGTCATATGATGATAAACTACTGCTGGCCAAAGTTGTTTTCTCTGCCCTACCCATCTTTTGCATGAGCACTCTGGCTCTCGCTACAAGCACTATAGAGCAAATTAACAAGTATCTAAGGCATTTCTTTTGGAGAAAGTTTGGACAAGAACAACAAGGACCTCCTCTTATATCTTGGAAGAAGGTTTGTCAACCAAAGGAACAAGGAGGGTTAGGAATTCTGGATATTGCATTGCACAACAAAACCCTTCTATTGAAATATCTCCATAAATTCTTTAATAAAGAGGACCTGCCATGGGTAAAGCTTATATGGGACACCTATTACACCTCACAACTCCGAGGGCAAAGAATGGAGGGCTCAAGTTGGTGGAAAACTCATTTGTAATTACTACCAATGTTCAAAGAGAATTTTCAATGCTCCATGGGAAATGGAAAGTCTATCATTTTTGGCATGACAAATGGCTGGAGACGCCTCTATCCATCAAATTCCCAGGACTATTATCTTTTGTAAAGAAGGATTCCATATCTGCTGCAAACTGGATTGCAGAGCCAAACCCTCATGTGCTGCTACATACACCACTTTCAGAATTAGCATATGCTCAATTGAATGAACTTGGGTCTGGAAGACTTCAAACAGACTAAGGCATAAAATTTTATTCTGGTTCCTTCTTCATGATAGAATCAACATCAAAAATCTGCTGAGGAGGAAAAACATGCATTTGGATGATTATAATTGTATTCAACGCAGAGACAAAACTGAAGAAACACTAAGACATCTTTTCTGGGACTGTATCTTTGCTCAAGAGTGCTGGAAATGCATTTTTCCTGATTAAAAATTGGGCATCTCCAGTTTTGATGATATTATGATTTTATTCTCACATCTACTAAAAGAATTTGCTCTGGACATCATTATTCAAGGCTACTGGAGAATATGGACGTTGAGAAATGGAAAGACTTTCAGAAAAGAGGTGTCAAGTATTAACTGTTGGAAGTTTTGGGTCAAAGAAGATTTGGGGCTACTGGGAACATAGGATCGAAGGAAAGCATTTGGACAAATTCAAAGATTGGGTGGCTACTCATCTATGATGATTGTAGAGATTATAGATCGTGATATTTAACTTTATCATGTTCCCAAGGCTAGGAATTGGATAAATCCTCTTTGGAGAGGTTTTCTTGATTTTTTTTATTTCTTTTTGTACATATATAAATTGATTAATAGAAAATCACCGTAGAACAATTGTTCTATGGTTTTGGCTTCAAAAAAACTTTTTATCATTAAATTTCCCGGCTCTTTCCTTTCCCAGAGTCCCACATCTAGGCACACACATACTCCCTCCGTTCGGAATTACTTGTCTCGGAAATGGATGTATCTAGAACTAAAATACGTCTAGATACATCCATTTCTGCGACAAGTAATTTCGAACGGAGGGAGTACATATGGGAGGCTGTGGTTGTACTCGTTTAGTTCATTGGGGATATGAAAAGATCATACTAATAAACGAAATGCATGAGCATATCTAATAATTTTCCCTGAAGATGAACCTGTAATGCTTTCTAAATGTGTGATTTAGTGTCTTGTTGTTTGATGCAATTGTTAGGAATCTGTGCCAGATGCGTGCATTTATTTAAATAAATAATAAAAAAATCTTTAAATCTTTATCGCCAAACTACGATAGTCACAAGCCACTTGCATGCTCATCGTTGATGGGCAGACACGAGCACCCGTCGCTACTACTTACTCTCCATGGTCGGGTGCCTGTCGGTGAAAACAGACTCACCACTCGCATTAACTCACAAATGGATCTGTCAAAAAAGGTGTTTAAGCACCCATCTAGGATGTTTTGTTCTGCAGTGGTGACGGGACGGGTCAAGAATCAATCGGTACGTCCATTACCCAAAAATACTACTCCCTCCAATTCATATTAATTATTGCTGATTTAGCACAATTGGATCGGATGGAGTACAAGTAGTTACACATTTTCAGAAATTAGAACACAAATTAGCCAAAAAGAAACTAATCAATCCATATATGTGTCACGTTGTTGCAATGTTGCTGAAGTGATTGATTGGCCTTGGCGTCACGTCGTCTCCCACACTCCCAGGCCAACGGAACCAGCGATTTTGGGGACTTTGTGTCCATGCTACCTCATCACAAATGTGGTATTTTTTTCTTGAAACAAGGCAAAAAAAATTGCCATTTTCATTGAATAAGAAGAAGAGTATGATTAAGTACATGTATTGCAGAATTCGGTGTAGTGTTAGTCGTTGGGAGCCTGGTAAATCAGTTGCACTGTCAAGCAGGCCGTTCTCTACCAAAAATAAATAAATAAGCCGCTCTGTGTTCCAAGTCTAGGGCATACATTTTTTTAACAAGGCAATTTTTATGCCAGTTTCCATGATTAAGAACAAGAGTTTGAGGGACAGAACCCGCAACAGCAGAAACAAAACATCGAGCTACTCTCGCGGCATAATATTACACACCCGCTTAGCCCCAACTAAGAGCATCTCCAGCCGCGCCCCCAACAGCCCCCCCCCCCAAGGCCGTTTTTTAGCGCCGACGCCGAAAAATAGGTCCAGTCGCGCCCCACTACCCTGTTTTTCGCCGGATTGGGCCGAAATCGGCGCCGGCGCACCCAACCCGAACCCGGCGCGCTGGGGGGCGCCGGCGTGAACGTTTTGGCGCGAAAGAGTGGCGGGACCGTCGCGTCAGCGAGACGAAGGCTGGTCGTCCTCATCGTCTCGGTTTTCCCGCGGGGAATTAATACCAAGGCTATCGCCGGTCAGCCTGCCATTGATTCACGGGTGGCGCAGTGCGGCAACGCCGCCCCGCCTTCCGCCCCGCCTTCCGCCACACGTTCGCACGCGGCCGCCCCCGAGCCGCTATAAAAGGCGCCCCTGGCCGCGCCGGTGAGGAACCCATCCATCGGCAGTCCTCCCCCTCCTCGCCGCCGCACTTCCTCCCGCTGTTTGAGCCCCTCTCTCTCCCCCCGGCAACCATGAGCGCAAGGTACCCCGGCGACGCGGCGGCGGCCAACGGTTTCGGCCGCTGATGTCTACTACATACCCTTCTTCTTATGGACGTTGTTGGGCCTCCAAGTGCAGAGGTTTGTAGGACAGTAGCAAATTTCCCTCAAGTGGATGACCTAAGGTTTATCAATCCGTGGGAGGTGTAGGATGAAGATGGTCTCTCTCAAGCAACCATGCAACCAAATAACAAAGAGTCTCTTGTGTCCCCAACACACCCAATACAATGGTAAATTGTATAGGTGCACTAGTTCGGCGGAGAGATGGTGATACAAGTGTAATATGGATGGTAGATATGGTATTTGTAAACTGAAAATATAAAAACAACAAGGTAGCAAGTGGTAAACGTGAGCATAAACGGTATTGCAATGATAGTAGGCAAGGCCTAGGGTTCATACTTTCACAAGTGCAAGTTCTCTCAACAAGGATAACATAATTGGATCATATTACTAGCCCTCAACATGCAACAGAGAGTCACTCCAAAGTCACTAATAGCGGAGAACAAACAAAGAGATTATGGTAGGGTACGAAACCACCTCAAAGTTATTCTTTCTGATCGACCTATTCAAGAGTCCGTAGTAACGTTCAATATATCAAAGAGTTCGTACTAGAATAACACCTTAAGACACAAATCAATCAAAACCCTAATGTCACCTAGATACTCCATTGTCACCTCAAGTATCTGTGGGCATGATTATACGATATGCATCACACAATCTCAGAAACATCTATTCAACCAACACATAGAACTTCAAAGAGTGCCCCAAAGTTTCTACCGGAAAGTCAGGACGAAAACGTGTGCCAACCCCTATGCATAGGTTCCCAAGGTCACGGAACCCGCAAGTTGATCACCAAAACATACATCAAGTGGATCACATGATATCCCATTGTCACCACAGATAAACACGTGCAAGACATACATCAAGTGTTTTCAAATCCTTAAAGACTCAATCCGATAAGATAACTTCAAAGGGAAAACTCAATCCATTACAAGAGAGTAGAGGCGGAGAAGAAGATCCAACTAGAATAGCAAAGCTCGCGATACATCAAGATCGTGCCATCTCAAGAACACGAGAGAGAGAGAGAGAGGGAGAGAGAGAGATCAAACACATAGCTACTGGTACATACCCTCAGCCCCGAGGGTGGACTACTCCCTCCTCATCATGGAGAGCATCGGGATGATGAAGATAGCCACCGGAGAGGGATTCCCCCCTCCGGTAGGGTGCCAGAACGGGTGTAGATTGGTTTTCGGTGGCTACAGAGGCTTTCGGCAGCGGAACTCCCGATCTAGGTTAATTTCCGAAGGTTTCAGTATTTATAGGAATTTTTGGAGTCGGGGCAAAGTAAAGGGGAGCTACGGGTCGTCCTCGAGATAGGGGGGCGCGCCCCCTTCCCAGGGCGCGCCCTCCACCTTCGAGGGCAGCTCGTGGCTCTCCTGGCCCACCTCTTTTGCTTCGGGGGCTTCTTTTGGTCCAGAAAAAATCATAAAAAATTGGCTCGTCAATTGGACTCCGTTTGATATTCCTTTTGTGTAAAACCCTAAAACAGGAGAAAAACAGAAACTGGCACTGGGCTCTGGGTTAATAGGTTAGTCCCAAAAATCATATAAAAGTGTATAATAAAGCCCATAAGACATCCTAGAAGGATAATATAATAGCATGGAACAATAAAAAATTATAGATACGTTGGAGACGTATCAGCATCCCCAAGCTTAATTCCTGCTCGTCCTCGAGTAGGTAAATGATAAAAACAGAATTTTTGATGTGGAATGCTAACCAATATAGTTTTCAATGTAATTCTCTTAATTGTGGCATGAATGTTCAGATCTGAAAAATTCAAGACAAAAGTCTATATTGACATAAGAAATAACAATACTTCATGCATACTAACAAAGCAATCATGTCTTCTCAAAATACTATGGCTAAAGAAAGTTATCCCTGCAAAATCATATAGTGTTGGCTATGTTCCCTCGTTATCACACTAAATATTCATATCATGCACAACCCCGATTTCAGCCGAGCACTTGTTTTCATACTCTATCTTTTCAAACCTTTCAACTTTCACGCAATACATGAGCGTGAGCCATGGACATAGCACTATGGGTGGAATAGAGGTGGTTGTGGAGAAGACAAAAAGGAGGGAGATAGTCTCACATCGACTAGGCGTATCAATGGGCTATGGAGATGCCCATCAATAGATATCAATGTGAGTGAGTAGGGATTGCCATGCAACAGATGCACTAGAGCTAAATATGTATGAAAGCTCAACAAAAGAAACTAGTGGGTGTGCATCCAACTTGTTTGCTCACGAAGACCTAGGGCATTTGAGGAAGCCCATCATTGGAATATACAAGCCAAGTTCTATAATGAAAATTCCCACTAGTATATGAAAGTGAATAAACAAGAGACTCTCTATCATGAAGAACATGGTGCTACTTTGAAGCACAAGTGTGGAAAAAGATAGTAGCAATTGTCCCTTCTCTCTTTTCTCTCATTTTTTTTGGAGGGGCTTTCTTTTTTTAGCCCCTCTCTATTTTTTTTGGGCCATCTTTTTTTATTTGGCCTTTATCTTTCTTTTTTTGATTTTTTTCCTCACACGGGACAATGCACTAATAATGATGATCATCACACTTTTATTGATTTACAACTCGATATTACAACTCGATACTAGAACAAAGTATGACTCTATATGAATGTCTCCGGCGGTGTACCGGGATGTGCAATGAGTCAAGAGTGACATGTATGGAAAATTATGCATGGTGGCTTTGCCAGAAATACGATGCCAACTACATGATCATGCATGGCAATATGACAATATGATGCGTGTCATATGAACAGAATGATGGAAAGTTGCATGGCAATATATCTCGGAATGGCTATGGAAATGCCATGATAGGTAGGTATGGTGGCTGTTTTGAGGAATAATATGGTGGCTGTTTTGAGGAAGGATATATAGTGGGTGTATGGTACCGGCGAAAGTTGCGCGGTACAAGAGAAGCTAGCAATGGTGGAAGGGTGAGAGTGTGTATAATCCATGGACTCAACATTAGTCATAAAGAACTCATATACTTATTGCAAAAATCTACGAGTCATCAAAACAAAGCAATCAACGCATGCTCCTAGGGGGGAGGTTGTTGGGGAACGTAGTATTTTAAAATTTTCCTACGATCATGCAAGATCTATCTATTAGATGCATAGCAACGAGGGAGAGAGTGTGTCTACGTACCCTCGTAGATTGGGAGCAGAAGCGTCCAATGACGCGGTTGATGTAGTCGAACTTCTTCGCGATCCAACCGATCAAGTACGGAACGTACGGCACCTCCGCGTTCAGCACACGTTCAGCTTGATGACGTCACACGAGCTCTTGATCCAGTTGAGCTTCACAGGAGAGTTTCGTCAGCACGACGACATGGTGACGGAGATGATGAAGTTACCGTTGCAGGGCTTTGCCTAAGCGCTGCAACGATATGACCGAGGTGTGTTACTGTGGAGGGGGGCACCGCACACGGTTGCGAGAGATCAACTGATCAACTTGTGTGTTCTAGGGTGCCCCCCTGCCCCCCGTATATAAAGGAGCAAGGGGGAGGCCGGCCGGCCCCTCTATGGCGCGCCTAGGGTGCAATCCTACTAGGAATAGGATTGCAATCCTATTCCAAGTAGGAATCACCAAGAGGGGAAGGAAAGAGAGAGAGAGAAGGAGAAGGAAAGAGGGGGCCATGCCCCCCTCCCCTAGTCCAATTCGGACTGCCCTTGGGAGGGGGCGCACCACCTCTTGGCTGCTGCCCTCTTTCTCCCCTATGGCCCACTATGGCCCAACTTTCCCCCGGGGGGTTCCGGTAACCCCTCCGGTACTCCGGTAAATTCCAAAACTTTCCAGAACACTTCCGATGTCCGAATATAGTCGTCCAATATATCAATCTTTACGTCTCAGACATTCCGAGACTCCTCGTCATGTCCGTGATCTCATTCGGGACTCCGAACTACCTTCGCTACATCAAAACTCATAAACTCATAATACCGATCGCCATCAAACGTTAAGCGTGCGGACCCTACGGGTTCGAGAACTATGTAGACATGACCGAGACTCATCTCCGGTCAATAACCAATAGCGGAACCTGGATGCTCATATTGGCTCCTACATATTCTACGAAGATCTTTATCGGTCAAACCGCATAACAACATACGTTGTTCCTTTTGTCATCGGTATGTTACTTGCCCGAGATTCGATCGTCGGTATCTCAATACCTAGTTCAATCTCGTTACCGGCAAGTCTCTTTACTCGTTTCGTAATACATCATCCCGTGACTAACTCATTAGTCATTTGCTTGCAAGGCTTATTATGATGTGTATTACCGAGAGGGCCCAGAGATACCTCTCCGACACTCAGAGTGACAAATCCTATTCTTGATCTATGCCAACACCACGAACACTTTCAGAGACACCTGTAGAGCATCTTTATGATCACCCAGTTACGTTGTTTGATAGCACACAAGGTGTTCCTACGGTATTCGGGAGTTGCATAATCTCATAGTCATAGGAACATGTATAAGTCATGAAGAAAGCAATAGCAGTAAAACTAAACAATCATAGTGCTAAGCTAACGGATGGGTCATGTCCATCACATCATTCTCCTAATGATGTGATCCCGTTGATCAAATGACAACTCATGACTATTGCTAGGAAACATAACCATCTTTGATCAACGAGCTAGTCTAGTAGAGGCATACTAGGGACATAGTGTTTTGTCTATGTATTCACACATGTACTAAGTTTCCGGTAATACAATTCTAGCATGAATAAAATACATTTATTATGATAGAAGGAAATACAAATAACATCTTTATTATTGCCTCTAGGGCATATTTCCTTCAGTCTCCCACTTGAACTAGAGCCAATAATCTAGATTATAAAGTAATGACCCTAACACCCATGGAGTCTTGGTGTTGATCATGTTTTGCCCGTGGAAAAGGCTTAGTCAACGGGTCTGCAACATTCAGATCCGTATGTATTTTGCAAATCTCTATGTCTTCCTCCTTGACTAGATCGCGGATGGAATTGAAGCGTCTTTTGATGTGATTTGTTCTCTTGTGAAACCTAGATTCCTTCGCCAAGGCTATTGCTCTAGTGTTGTCACAAAAGATTTTCATTGGACCCGATGCACTAGGTATTACACCTAGATCGGATATGAACTCCTTCATCCAGACTCCTTCATTTGCTGCTTCCGAAGCAGCTATGTATTCCACTTCACACGTAGATCCCGCCAAGACGCTCTGCTTGGAACTGCACCAACTGACAGCTCCACCGTTTAATAAAAATACATATCCGGTTTGTGACTTAGAGTCATCCGGATCAGTGTCAAAGCTGGAATCGACGTAACCGTTTACGACGAGCTCTTTGTCACCTCCATACACGAGAAACATATCCTTTGTCCTTTTCAGGTACTTCAGGATATTCTTGACCGCTGTCCAGTGATCCACTCCTGGATTACTTTGGTACCTCGCTGCTAGACTTATAGCAAGGCACACATCAGGTCTGGTACACAGCATTGCATACATGATAGATCCTATGGCCGAGGCATAGGGAATGACTTTCATTTTCTCTCTATCTTCTGCAGTGGTCGGGCATTGAGTCTTACTCAACTTCACACCTTGTAACACAGGCAAGAACCCTTTCTTTGACTGATCCATTTTGAACTTCTTCAAAACTTTATCAAGGTATGTGCTTTGTGAAAGTCCAATTAAGCGTCTGGATCTATCTCTATAGATCTTGATGCCTAATATGTAAGCAGCTTCACCGAGGTCTTTCATTGAAAAATTCTTATTCAAGTATCCTTTTATGCTATCCAGAAATTCTATATCATTTCCAATCAACAATATCTCATCCACATATAATATCAGAAATGCTATAGAGCTCCCACTCACTTTCTTGTAAATACAGGCTTCTCCAAAAGTCTGTGTAAAACCATATGCTTTGATCACCTCATCAAAGCGTATATTCCAACTCCGAGATGCCTGCACCAGTCCATAGATGGATCGCTGGAGCTTGCATACTTTGTTAGCACCTTTTGGATCGACAAAACCCTCTGGTTGCATCATATACAACTCTTCTTTGAGATATCCATTCAGGAATGCAGTTTTGACGTCCATTTGCCAGATTTCATAATCATAAAATGCGGCAATTGCTAACATGATTCGGACAGACCTAAGCATCGCTACAGGTGAGAAAGTCTCATCGTAGTCAACTCCTTGAACTTATTGAAACCCTTTTGCAACAAGTCGAGCTTTGTAAACAGTAACATTACCGTCTGCGTCGGTCTTCCTCTTGAAGATCCATTTATTTTCGATGGCTTGCCGATCATCGGGCAAGTCAACCAAAGTCCACACTTTGTTCTCATACATGGATCCCATCTCAGATTTCATGGCTTCAAGCCATTTTTCGGAATCTGGGCTCATCATCGCTTCCTCATAGTTCGTAGGTTCATCATGTTCTAGTAACATGAGTTCCAAAACTGGGTTGCCGTACCACTCTGGTGCGGAACGTACTCTGATTGATCTACGACGTTCAACAGAAACTTGGTCTGAAGTTTCATGATCATCATCATTAGCTTCCTCACTAATTGGTGTAGGAATCACTAGAACTAGTTTCTGTGATGTTCCACTTTCCAATTCAGGAGAAGGTACAATTACCTCATCAAGTTCTACTTTCCTCCCACTCAATTCTTTCGAGAGAAACTCCTTCTCTAGAAAGGATCCATTCTTAGCAACGAATATCTTGCCTTCGGATCTGTGATAGAAGGTGTACCCAACAGTCTCTTTTGGGTATCCTATGAAGACACATTTTTCTAACTTGGGTTCGAGCTTATCAGGTTGAAGCTTTTTCACATAAGCATCGCAGCCCCAAACTTTAAGAAACGACAACTTTGGTTTCTTGCCAAACCATAGTTCATAAGGTGTCGTCTCAACGGATTTAGATGGTGCCCTATTTAACGTGAATGCAGCTGTCTCTAAAGCATAACCCCAAAACGATAGTGGTAAGTCGTTAAGAGACATCATAGATCGCACCATATCCAATAAAGTGCGGTTACGATGTTCGGACACACCATTACGCCGTGGTGTTCCGGGTGGCGTGAGTTGTGAAACTATTCCACATTGTTTCAAATGAAGACCAAACTCGTAACTCAAATATTCACCTCCACGATCAGATCGCAGAAACTTTATTTTCTTGTTACGATGATTCTCTACTTCACTCTGAAATTCTTTGAACTTTTCAAATGTTTCAGACTTGTGCTTCATTAAGTAGATATACCCATATCTGCTCAAATCATCAGTGAAGGTCAGAAAATAGCGATACCCGCCGCGAGCTTCAACACTCATTGGTCCACATACATCAGTATGTATGATTTCCAACAAATCTGTTGCTCGTTCCACAGTTCCAGAGAACGGAGTTTTAGTCATCTTGCCCATGAGGCATGGTTCGCAAGCACCAAGTGATTCATAATCAAGTGATTCTAAAAGTCCATCAATATGGAGTTTCTTCATGCGTTTTACACCAATATGACCTAAACGGCAGTGCCACAAATAAGTTGCACTATCATTATTAACCTTGCATCTTTTGGCTTCAATATTATGAATATGTGTATCACTACAATCGAGATCCAACAAGAATAGACCACTCTTCAAGGGTGCATGACCATAAAAGATATCATTCATAAAAATAGAACAACCATTATTCTCTGATTTAAATGAATAACCGTCTCGCAACAAACAAGATCAAGATATAATGTTCATGCTTAATGCAGGCACCAAATAACAATTATTTAGGTCTAAAACTAACCCCGAAGGTAGATGTAGAGGTAGCATGCCGACGGCGATCACATCGACTTTGGAACCATTTCCCACGCGCATCGTCACCTCGTCCTTAGCCAATCTTCCTTTAATCCATAGTCCCTGTTTCGAGTTACAAATATTAGCAACCGAACCGGTATCAAATACCCAGGTACTACTACGAGCATCAGTAAGGTACACATCAATAACAAGTATATCACATGTACCTTTGTTCACCTTGCCATCCTTCTTATCCTCCAAATACTTGGGGCAGTTCCGCTTCTAGTGTCCAGTCCCTTTGCAGTAGAAGCACTCAGTTTCAGGCTTGGCTCCAGATTTGGGTTTCTTCGTGGGAGTAGAAACTGTCTTGCTATTCTTCTTGAAGTTCCCCTTCTTTCCCTTGCCCTTTTTCTTGAAACTTGTGGTCTTGTTAACCATCAACACTTGATGCTCCTTTTTGATTTCTACCTCCGCAGCTTTGAGCATAGCGAAGAGCTCGGAAATTGTCTTCTGCATCCCTTGCATATTATAGTTCATCACAAAGCCTTTATAGCTTGGTGGCAGTGATTGAAGAACTATATCAATAACACTATCCTCGTCAACTTTGCAACCAAGTTGAATCATATGATTGTAGTACCCAGACATTCTGAGCAAGTATTCACTGATAGGACTATTCTCCTCCATCTTGCAGCTGTAGAACTTATTGGAAATCTCATATTTCTCAATCCGGGCATTTGCTTGAAATATTAACTTCAACTCCTGGAACATCTCATATGGTCCATGACGTTCAAAACATCGTTGAAGTCCCGGTTCTAAGCCGTAAAACATGGCACACTGAACTATCGTGTAGTCATCAGACCGCGTCTGCCAGACGTTCAAAGCGTCTACATTAGCGGGAGGGGGCTTGTCACCTAGCGGTGCTTCAAGAACATAATTCTTCTGTGCGGCAATGAGGATAATCCTCAAGTTACGGACCCAGTCCATGTAATTGCTACCATCATCTTTCAACTTAGCTTTCTCTAGGAATGCATTAAAATTCAAAGGAACGATAGCACGGGCCATTGATCTACAACAACATAGATATGCTAAAACTATCAGGACTAAGTTCATGATAAATTAAAGTTCATTTTAATCATATTACTTAAGACCTCCCACTTAGATAGACATCCCTCCGGTCATCTAAAGGATCACGTGATTCAAATCAACTAAACCATGTCCGATCATCACGTGAGATGGAGTAGTTTCAATGGTGAACATCTTATGTTGATCATATCTACTATATGATTCACGCTCGACCTTTCGGTCTCCAGTGTTCCGAGGCCATATCTGCATATGCTAGGCTCGTCAAGTTTAACCCGAGTATTCTGCGTGTGCAAAACTGGCTTACACCCATTGTATTTGAACGTAGAGCTTATCACACCCGATCATCACGTGGTGTCTCGGCACGACGAACTTTCGCAACGGTGCATACTTCGGGAGAACACTTATTCCTTGAAATGTTTGCAAGGGATCATCTTATAATGCTACCGTCGTACTAAGCAAAATAAGAAGCATAATAAGATAAACATCACATGCAATCAAAATATGTGACATGATATAACCATCATCATCTTATGCTTTTGATCTCCATCTCCAAAGCATCGTCATGACCACCTTCATCACCGGCGCGACACCTTGATCTCCATCGTAGCATTGTTGCCGTCTTGCCAACTATTGCTTCCACGACTATCGCTACCGCTTAGTGATAAAGTAAAGCAATTACATGGCGATTGCATTTCATACAATAAAGCGACAACCATATGGCTCCTGCCAGTTGCCGATAACCTTACAAAACATGATCTTCTCATACAAAATCGTATAACTCATCATGTCTTGACCATATCACATCACAACATGCCCTGCAAAAACAAGTTAGACGTCCTCTACTTTGTTGTTGCAAGTTCTACGTGGCTGCTACGGGCTTAGCAAGAACCGTTCTTACCTACGC
Source organism: Secale cereale (assembly GCA_902687465.1). Lineage (NCBI taxonomy): Eukaryota > Viridiplantae > Streptophyta > Magnoliopsida > Poales > Poaceae > Secale > Secale cereale. The sequence continues at coordinate 715,371,906 of LR738711.1, read as the reverse complement.
ATACAAAACCACAACAATGTTTCGTCAAGTATGTGTTGTTTTAACCTTCACATGGACCGGGCATAGCCACACTCGATTCAGCTAAAGTGAGAGAGACAGACACCCGCCGGTCACCTTTAAGCAACGTGTGCTCATAACGGTGAAACCAGTCTCGCGTAAGCGTACGCGTAATGTCGGTCCGGGCCGCTTCATCTCACAATACCGCCGAAGCAAAGTATGACATGCTGGTAAGCAGTATGACTAGTATCGTCCACAACTCACTTGTGTTCTACTCGTGCATATCATCTACGCATAGACCTGGCTCATGATGCCACTGTTGGGGAACGTAGTATTTTAAAATTTTCCTATGATCACGCAAGATCTATCTATTAGATGCATAGCAACGAGGGAGAGAGTGTGTCTACGTACCCTCGTAGACCGGGAGCGGAAGCGTCTAATGACACGGTTGATGTAGTCGAATTTCTTCGCGAGCCAACCGATCAAGTACCGAACGTACGTCACCTCCGCGTTCAGCACACGTTCAGCTTGATGACGTCCCACGAGCTCTTGATCCAGTTGAGCTTCACGGGAGAGTTTTGTCAGCACGACGGCGTGGTGACGGAGATGATGAAGTTACCGTCGCACGGCTTCGCCTTAGCGCTGCAACGATATGACCGAGGTGTGTTACTGTGGAGGGGGGCACCGCACACGGTTGGCAGAGATCAACTGATAAACTTGTGTGTTCTAGGGTGCCCCCCTGCCCCCGTATATAAATGAGCAAGGGGGAGGCTGGCCGGCCCCTCTATGGCGCGCCTAGGGTGTAATAGGATTGCAATCCTATTCCTGGTAGGAATCACCAAGAGGGGAAGGAAAGAGAGGGAGAGAAGGAGAAGGAAAGAGGGGGCCGCTCCCCCCTCCCCTAGTCCAATTCGGACTGCCCTTTGGAGGGCGCGCGCCACCTCCTGGCTGCTGCCCTATTTCTCCCCTATGGCCCACTAAGGCCCAACTTTCCCCCGGGGGGTTCCGGTACTCCGGTAAATTCCGAAACTTTCCAGAACACTTCCGGTGTCCGAATATAGTCGTCCAATATATCAATCTTTATGTCTCGGACATTCCGAGACTCCTCGTCATGTTCGTGATCTCATCTGGGACTCCGAACTACCTTCGGTACATCAAAACTCATAAACTCATAATACCGATCGCCATCAAACGTTAAGCGTGCGGACCCTACGGGTTCGAGAACTATGTAGACATGACCGAGACTCATCTCCGGTCAATAACCAATAGCGGAACCTGGATGCTCATATTGGCTCCTACATATTCTACGAAGATCTTTATCGGTCAAATCGCATAACAACATACGTTGTTCCTTTTGTCATCGGTATGTTACTTGCCCAAGATTCGATCGTCGGTATCTCAATACCTAGTTCAATCTCGTTACGGGAAAGTCTCTTTACTCGTTCCGTAATACATCATCCCGTGACTAACTCATTAGTCATTTGCTTGCAAGGCTTATTATGATGTGTATTACCGAGAGGGCCCAGAGATACCTCTCCGATACTCGGAGTGACAAATCCTATTCTTGATCTATGCCAACACCATGAACACTTTTGAAGACACATGTAGAGCATATTTATGATCACCCAGTTACGTTGTGACGTTTGATAGCAGACAAGGTGTTCCTACTGTATTCGGGAGTTGCATAATCTCATAGTCATAGGAACATGTATAAGTCATGAAGAAAGCAATAGCAGTAAAACTAAACGATCATAGTGCTAAGCTAACGGATGGGTATTGTCCATCACATCATTCTCCTAATGATTTGATCCCGTTGATCAAATGACAACTGATGTCTATGGCTAGGAAACATAACCATCTTTGATCAACGAGCTAGTCTAGTAGAGGCATACTAGGGACATACTGTTTTGTCTATGTATTCACACATGTACTGAGTTTCCGGTTAATACAATTCTAGCATGAATAAAAGACATTTATCATGATATAAGGAAATACAAATAACATCTTTATTATTGCCTCTAGGGCATATTTCCTTCAGAGGTTGGTAGGAGTTAACCATCGCGCGCCCCCAACCTCCACACAAAGGTTGACACTCTACAAATACCTCATGCTCCAACTTAGTCACACAACGGTTCACCATACGTGCATGCTACGGGAATCACTAACCTTAACACAAAAATTTCTCAATTTCATAATAACTCCACTAGCATGACTCTAATATCACTATCCTCATATCTCAAAACAATTATCAAGCATCCAACTTCTCATCCCATTCAATGCACTTAGTGTGAAAGTTTTTACTACATTGATATTGGATGTCTATCATGTAAAGACTAGTTTTATAGCCTATGCACATTACCATGCTGTTTTAATAGACTCTCGAATAGATATAAGTGAAGCATGAGAGTTCAACAATTTCTACAAAATATAACCACCACCGTGCTCTAAAAGATATAAGTGAAGCACTAGAGCAATAACAAACTACTCCGAAAGATATAAGTGAAGATCAATGAGTAGTTGAATAATTATGTAACTATGTGAAGACTCTCTAAGATATAAGAATTTCAGACCTTGGTATTTTATTCAAACATCAAGCAAAAAAAATAAACTAAATTGACGCTCCAAGCAAAACACATATCATGTGGTGAATAAAAATATAGCTCCAAGTATAGTTACCGATGGATGAAGACGAAAGAGGGGATGCCTTCCCGGGGCATCCCCAAGTTTAGGCTTTTGATTATCTTGAATTTACTTGGGGTTCCATGGGCATCCCCAAGCTTAGGCCTTTGCTACTCCTTGTTTCATAGTCCATCAAAGCAATACTCAAAACTTGAAAACTACACAACACAAAACTTAAACAAAAATTCTCGTGAGCTCCGTTAGTATAAGAAAGCAAACCACTACTCAAAGGTACTGCAATGAATTCATTCTTTGTTTATATTGACGTTAAACCTACTGTATTCCAACTTCTCTATGATTCATACTTCCCAATACTACTCATAGATGCATCGGAATAAGCAAACAACACACGAAAAACAGAATCTGTCAAAGACAGAATAGTCTGTAGTAATCTGCAGGGTTCGCCTACTTCTGGAACTCCAAAATATTCAAACTAAATTGGCAGATTTGCGCAATTTGTCTACCAATCGTCTGCAAAAAGAATCAACTAAAAAGCACGCTCCAGTAAAATCCCACGACTACTTTAGCGAGCGCTAACGATTCTGTTTTTCACAGCAAGATCACATAAACTTCACACAAGTCTTTCCAAAGGTTCTATTTGGAACAAACACTAAACAAAACATGAAACCACATCTAATCAGAGGCTATATGAAATATTTATTCCCTAACAACAACAAAAACAATAAACATAAAATTGGGTTGCCTCCCAACAAGCGCTATCATTTTACGCCCCTAGCTAGGCATAATGATGCTCACATAAAAGATAAGAATTGAAACATAACGAGAGCATCATGAAGAATATGACTAGCACATTTAATCCTAACCCACTTCCTATGCATATGAATTTTGTAACAAAACAACTTATGAGAACGATAATCAACTAGCATAGGAAGGCAAAACAAGCGTAGCTTCAAAATTTTAAGCACATAGAGAGGAAACTTGATATTATTGCAATTCCTACAAGCATATTATCCTCTCTCATAATAATTTTCAGTAGCATCATGAATGAATTCAACAATATAACCAGCACATAAAGCATTCTTTTCATGATCTACTTGCATAGAAATTTTACTACTCTCCACATAAGCAAAATTCTTCTCATTCATAGTAGTGGGAGCAATTTCAATAAAATAACTATCATGTGAAGCATAATCCAATTGAAAACTAAAATCATGATGACAAGTTTCATGGTTATCTTTATTCTTTAAAGCATACAAGTCATCACAATAATCATCATAGATAGGAACTTTGTTCTCATAATCAATTGGAACCTCTTCTGAAATAGTGGATTCATCACTAAATAAAGTCATGACCTCTCCAAATCCACTTTCATCTATATAATCATCATAAATAGGAGGCATGCTTTCATCATAATAAATTTGCTCACCAAAACTTGGGGGACTAAACATATCATCTTCATCAAACATAGCATCCCCAAGCTTGTGGCTTTGCATATCATTAGCATCATGGGTATTCAAAGAATTCATACTAACAACATTGTAATCATGCTCATCCAGCACATATTCTATGCCAAGCATTCTATGTAATTCCTCTTCTAGTACTTGAGCACAATTTTCCTTCCCATCATTTTCACGAAAGATACTAAAAAGATGAAGCATATGAGGTAACCTTAATTCCATTTTTTTTGTAGTTTTATTTTATAAACGAAACTAGTGATACAAACAAGAAACTAAAAGATTTGATTGCAAGATCTAAAGATATACCTTCAAGCACTAACCTCCGCGGCAACGGCGCCAGAAAAGAGCTTGATGTCTACTACGCACCCTTCTTCTTGTAGACGTTGTTGGGTCTCCAAGTGCAGAGGTTTGTAGGACAGTAGCAAATTTCCCTCAAGTGGATGACCTAAGGTTTATCAATCCGTGGGAGGTGTAGGATGAAGATGGTCTCTCTCAAGCAACCCTGCGACCAAATAACAAAGAGTCTCTTGTGTCCCCAACACACCCAATACAATGGTAAATTGTATAGGTGCACTAGTTCGGCGAAGAGATGGTGATACAAGTGCAATATGGATGGTAGATATGGTTTTTTGTAAACTGAAAATATAAAAACAGCAAGGCAACAAGTGGTAAACGTGAGCATAAATGGTATTGCAATGATAGTAGGCAAGGCCTATGATTCATACTTTCACTAGTGCAAGTTCTCTCAACAAGGATAACGTAATTGGATCATATTACTAGCCATCAACATGCAACAGAGAGTCACTCCAAAGTCACTAATAGCGGAGAACAAACAAAGAGAATATGATTCTAAAAAAAGAATATGGTAGGGTACGAAACCACCTCAAAGTTATTCTTTCTGATCGACCTATTCAAGAGTCCGTAGTAACGTTCAATCTATCATAGAGTTCGTACTAGAATAACACCTTAAGACACAAATCAATCAAAACCCTAATGTCACCTAGATACTCCATTGTCACCTCAAGTATCATGGGCATGATTATACGATATGCATCAAACAATCTCAGAAACATCTATTCAACCAACACATAGAACTTCAAAGAGTGCCCCAAAGTTTCTACCGGAAAGTCAAGACGAAAACGTGTGCCAACCCCTATGCATAGGTTCCCAAGGTCACGGAACCCGCAAGTTGATCACCAAAACATACATCAAGTGGATCACATGATATCCCATTGTCATCACAGATAAACACGTGCAAGACATACATCAAGTGTTCTCAAATCCTTAAAGACTCAATCCGATAAGATAACTTCAAAGGGAAAACTCAATCCAATACAAGAGAGTAGAGGGGGAGAAGAAGATCCAACTAGAATAGCAAAGCTCGCGATACATCAAGATCGTGCCATCTCAAGAACACAAGAGAGAGAGAGATCAAACACATAGCTACTGGTACATACCCTCAGCCCCGAGGGTGGACTACTCCCTCCTCGTCATGGAGAGCGCCGGGATGATGAAGATAGCCACCGGAGAGGGATTCCCCCCTCCGCAGGGTGCTAGAACGGGTGTAGATTGGTTTTCGGTGTCTACATAGGCTTTCGGCGGCGGAACTCCCGATCTAGGTTAATTTCCGAAGGTTTCAGTATTTATAGGAATTTTTGGAGTCGGGGCCAAGTAAAGGGGAGCTACGGGCCGTCCTCGAGATAGGGGGGCGCGCCCCCCTTCCCAGGGCGCGCCCTCCACCCTCGAGGGCAGCCCGTGGCTCTCCCGGCCCACCTCTTTTGCTTCGGAGGCTTCTTTTGGTCCAGAAAAAATCATAAAAATTGGCTCGTCAATTGGACTCCGTTTGATATTCCTTTTCTGTAAAACCCTAAAACAGGAGAAAAACAGAAACTGACACTGGGCTCTGGGTTAATAGGTTAGTCCCAAAAATCATATAAAAGTGTATAATAAAGCACATAAGACATCCTAGAACGATAATATAATAGCATGGAACACTCAAAAATTATAGATACGTTGGAGACGTATCGGCCGCCGCTCGCTGCATGAGTGGGAGGCGTACCTCCTCCACGAGGCCAACTACCCCACGCCGCCCGACGTACGCGCTCCGTCGCGATGGAGGCTCAGCGCCGGCGGGGTCCCTGTCCCCCCTCTGCCCGTCCCCGAGACGCCCGCCTATTTCCACGCCGAGATCGAGCGTGCGCGAGCGTCCCTGACGGTCGCGGAGCGGGCGCTCCCGGAGTACGCCACCGGCAACCACGCGGCGTGGGCGGCGTACTTCGAACGTCGGCATGAGGAGCAGCTCGCCTCCACCAACAACGCGCCGACGCCGCGCGGCCGCAACAACAGCGAGGGCCGCCGCCTGTGGTGGGGCGTCCCGGGCCGCACGATCAGCGACGTCCTCGCGCACCTCGAGGGTGGCAACGACCCGCCGTTCGAGTACCCGATCGTTCGGAGCGGCGGCGCGTGGCTGCCGAGGAGGATGATGGGTTGGTCATCCTCCTCTTCCTCCTCCTCCTCCCGATCCTCCTCTCACTCCTCCGGCGCGCCGGCGTTGGTCAGCGTCAAGCCAGAGCCGGCCGAGACGTCGCTCGGTAGGCGCACCCGCGACGCCGGCCTCGTCATCAACGACGACGGCCGTGGCTTCTCCTCCTCGGCCCCTCCTCGCCTCGTCAAGCCGAAGAGGGAGCCAGGGCTGGCGACGGTGAAGCCGGAGCCGGGGCTTGCCGCCGTGAAGCCGGAGCCTGCTCTCGCCGAGGAGATCGACGAAGAAGAGGCCGCCTTGAAGTGGGCGCGCGAGGACTACGCGCGCATGGAGCTGGACCGCCAGTGCCGCACCCTGGAGGAGATCGCCGAACGCCGCCACCGTGAAGCAGCGCGCCGGGGCGAGGGGTCGAGCAGCGGCGCCGGCCGTAACAAGGAGGAGAAGCAGGAGGACGACGCCGGCGACGACTACGCCCTGCTCAGCGCCTACTTCGGCCCGTAGTTTAGGGTTTTTTCCGTCCATTTTATTCGTATAAAAAACGTCTAAATTTCGCCGAAATATGTCGTGTTTGTTGAAATTTTGCCGTGTTTGCTGAAATTTGGCCGAACTATGGGGACGTCTGGGGCCCGACCTGGGGGCGACGGCTGAGGACGTGCTCGCCCCCACGCCGAAAAAAACGCCGGCTCGCCCCCAAGCGACGATTTTCGGCGCGTCTTAGTAGGGGGGGGGGGGCAACGGCCGGAGATGCTCTAAGGCCCACGTAGAAGCTTCGTCCTTAGTTCGCGAAAAAAAAAATAGCTTCGTCCTTGATGATGCGCAGCAGCCATTATCAGAGAGACACCACAGTGCCATTCCCTGCAGGTGAAAGGGTTATCAGATTCGCTGAAACAACCACCCAATCCAGCTATCGTGTCCTCGCGGGCGGCCACTCATGGCTGCGACCCGACCATTACAATCACTGACCCGTCCTTGGCAAGTTCGTTCCTGCGTGGAAACGAAGCGTCAGAGCAGTCGCAGAGCCCCGGCCTCTATCTGCAGCCGCGAGTAACGCGCCGCCGTGGTAGGTCTGCTCTAGGCTGTTTTTGCTTATTCTGATGGGTCGTCCTCTCCTCTGCTCTGGGTGGCATGCATGCCTGCATGTGCGGCAGTCGGTTTGAGCGGCGCGGAATGCCGGCCAGCTCGGCGCGAGCGTCGCGCTGCCGCAAGCGCTGGGAAACCTGCATGATTTGGGGGCGGCCGGTTGCTCTTCAACTTGATGGCGCTCACCGCTCGCGTTGCCTCCTCCTACCGGCATTAATGGAGGTGCCCCTATGCTCGTCGACGGACTCCATGCCGTGGTTTATGGCCCATCTCACGGACTAGTGTCCGTACGTCCTCCATGCCTAATTACTTACCGCTGCAGCCTCACTTAAGTTGATGATGCCCTGGAGTAAATGCATGCTTTCTTAGTTGGTACTCTATCCACCAGTACGCTTGTACGTGTAATTTTTGTGGAAATGATCAATTTCAAGTCACAGTACAAGCAGCCTACTATACCTTTTTTCTACAGGAAGCGACTTCGTGGTTTTCCTTACATTTAATTTGTTTGAGATGCTTAAATTCATCTCATAAACAATATAGTTAGTAGCAAACAGTTGGCACATAATTGGGGCCGGCTTGCACGAATGCAGGTACTTCAAGAGGAATGCACGAAAATGCTCTTCTCGGTTTGTCCTATTCTGAAAAGAACAACATGGCACTGTGGCACACGGTAAAAACTGTTCATCTGCTTCACTGATCATGCTGCCACGGGCGCAGCGCAGACCCACACCACATCGAGAATCCAGCCACCGGTACTAGCTGGAGCGCTACAGACCTTGCCATGCATGCAATGCAATGCAAGCACCCTACAGTGTCCACTTGCCAGTGCGCTGCGCATGCAGTGATAACAAGATGCATGTACGTTCACTGAACCCCATTGGTAGATAGGACTAGGAGCCCGGAGAATTAAATGAACTATGTGCAAAAGCTGCAATACACAGATCCATCTAAGCTGCAGCCTGCACCGCAAGCAAACCAGTAATTACTTACCATCGTACGTTAGACACACACTTGACAGCATCACGCATGCACGGGCTGTCGCAGCTTCGTCGCGGAAGAGAAGGCCACGTTACAGTGCCATTCAATTAATGCGGTGATGCACGGTTCTGGAAGCCGTGTGGAGTTACCACCTGCATTTTCGGCCGGCCCCTCTTCCCAGTTCGCTAACTTAAGTCGCTCAAAACTAATCGATCGATCAGTACTGGTACGCAGCTAATACTATTAGTGCCAGTACTGTACCGGGGCTAGGCGGCTAGCTCGCCCACCAAGCGCGGCCAACAATCTACTACGTATGATCTGTGCAAGTGGAGCGCGTCCACGAGCCCATCTGCTATCACTGCGGCTCCCTTCCGGTACCGCTCCATCGCTGCCCGCGCGGCGCCTATATATTCTAGCCCAGTCCCGTGGGTCATGTGCAAGCGTGACTCGTGCTAGCTCCTCTGGTCGACATCCCTCTCCCTCCATATCCACCTCTCTCTCCGCCTCGTTTGTCGACCGATCTCCCTGCACCCGTGCCTAGCTATAGCTGCTAGCTACGTCTCTCATCGGAAGCTAGCTAGCTAGCCCTAGCCGCGTGCGTGCGCGCGCGGGCGCCATGGAGCTGGGGCGGCTGGCGTGCTTGGTGGCGGCGGCGGCCGTGCTGGCGCTGGCGACGGTGGCGAGGTGCGACCCCCAGGTGCCGTGCTACTTCATCTTCGGCGACTCGCTGGTGGACAACGGCAACAACAACTACATCGTGTCCCTGGCGCGCGCCAACTACCCGCCCTACGGCATCGACTTCGCCGGCGGCCCGTCCGGGCGCTTCACCAACGGCCTCACCACCGTCGACGTCATCGGTAATTGATTAACCATGCATATGCATATATATACTCTACGTCAAGACCAAATTAACCTGGCCGTCATCAGCATGCACTACCTACCTAGCTATACACAGGAGCAAAGTACGGGATAGGATAGTAGCTGAATTGTCGTCTACCACACCAGCGCATTCGATCGGACACGATCGATCGACCATGTTTATGGTGGTCATGGGTGGTGCGTGCATGCATTGCATGCGTGTCTGGGTCAAGTGATAGAAAACGGTAGTAGCTGGCCTGGCATTCCGATCCTTCCCAAGTACAGCATGCAGCAGTAGTAGTAGAAATATTCAAGGTAGGTGTGTAAATAAAGGAATGTGTCTCTAGCTTTTCTTGGCTAGACACCCATCACGTCGGAGCGTGGGCCAACCCGCCGATATAGTACTTGCAGTGTTCGGTGAGGGTTGCAACGAATTAAATTTGCCGGGGCGGGCATAGATTCATGACGAACCCACTGCCTAGATCCATCGTCGTTGCAGATAAAAAAACGTTCTAATAGTTATAAAAAAAATTCTACGTACACAATCTCATCAACAAAATTAAAAATTCTACGTACATAGTACTCGTACATGTGCAGCATCAATGGTGGTTACGTACGTGTGTCACGTCACGACTTAAAACGTTAACCTTATTGTGATTTTTTACCGATATATGCGCATGCAGCTCAACTTCTGGGCTTCGACAACTTCATCCCTCCCTACGCGGCGACGGGCGGCGACCAGCTCCTCAACGGCGTCAACTTCGCCTCCGCCGCCGCCGGGATCCGTGCCGAGACCGGCCAGCAGCTGGTACGTACTAGAGCATACATATTTCATGCAAAGACCATAACGATCATGCCAAAAATTGATGTGCGTACCGCTCATGGAATCGGCGTGTTTGGATGATGCAGGGCGGGCGGATCCCGTTCGCGGGGCAGGTGCAGAACTACCAGACGGCGGTGCAGACGCTGGTGAACATCCTGGGCGACCGGGACACGGCGTCGGAGCGGCTGAGCCAGTGCATCTTCACCGTGGGCATGGGCAGCAACGACTACCTCAACAACTACTTCCAGCCGGCCTTCTACAGCACCGGCAGCCGCTACACGCCGGAGCAGTTCGCCGACTCGCTCATCGCCGACTACCGCCGCTACCTCCAGGCCATGTACAGCTACGGCGCCCGGAAGGTGGCCCTGATCGGGGTGGGGCAGGTCGGCTGCGCCCCGAACGAGCTGGCGCGGTACAGCCCCGACGGCGCCACCTGCGTCGGCCGCATCGACGGCGCCATCCAGATCTTCAACCGGCGGCTGGTCGGCCTCGTCGACCAGATGAACACCCTCCCCGGCGCGCACTTCACCTACATCAACGCCTACAACATCTTCAACGACATCCTCGCCAACGCCGCCGCCTACGGCTTCACGGAGTCCACCGCCGGGTGCTGCGGCGTCGGCCGGAACAACGGGGAGGTGACGTGCCTGCCGTACCAGGCGCCCTGCGCCAACAGGGACCAGCACATCTTCTGGGACGCCTTCCACCCGTCGGAGGCGGCCAACATCATCGTCGGCCGGAGGTCCTACCGCGCCCAGTCGCCCAACGACGCCTACCCGATGGACATCAGCACACTCGCGTCCCTTTGATCCCATCCCATGACTATCTATCAGTGGCCGATCTTCCCTCAAAAAACAAAAAAATCTATGAGTGGTCGATCCAGTACAGTAAGATTCCCATTTCCACTCGCCAACAAACAAGGGCATGGAAAAGGATTAATTCTTTTCGATCTGTAAACGCGCCTACATTAGCCTGTTTTTTTTTTTCATCTTGCGATGAATACGCCATGCAGTTTGTAACAGGTATAGACAATAATTGGTTTTCATTCATCACAAGGATTAAGGTGTTCAGCGGAGAGAAAGGCATGTGTTCAGAATTGATTGGTTAATTCATTAGTATTTCGTGTTGAGCAGTACTACATCACATCACATGAGTGTCATTCACCATCCCTTATGTACAGCAAGGTATCTTGCCAAGCCCAACCAACAGATCAAACACACGCACACGGCACAAAGGATAACAGCTGCCGAAGCATATTGACCACAGCACACGGCAGACATTTCCATTTCCACTCGTTTCTCTTCTCCCGGTTGAAAGAATGCCTTTCACCTCACCACACGCTGAATAAACTAGGCTCTCTTGGCTTCCTGCTCAGCCTGCATGCACAAGTCAAACCATTGAATCAGGAAGGGGGAATAAAAAGAGATGAACATTCAGAAAAACAAAAGAGCATATATGCAGGCAGTGTAGGGAGCAAGGAGGGCGACTCACGGCCTGGATGATCTTCTCCAGAGCGCCGGGGCCGTGCGTCTCGATGAAGCGCTCGACGGACTTGCGCGCGTCGAGGCTCATCATCTGCAGCACCTTCCTCTGCCTCTCGCTGTAGCCGGGGCTCACGTACTGCCCGATCTTGAAGTACCGCCGGACGTGCGTCTCGTAGATGTAGGCCGCGCCGTTGAAGATCGGCAGCACCAGCCAGCAACAGAAGAGGAGCTTCATGTACGGCCACAGAGGGAGCCTGGAACATACATACATAGATACATAGGCAGAGCGAAATCTTGAGAAATTCAGAACAATATAACTGAACTAGTCAAGCAGAGGGTTACTGCTGGCTTACCACTGGAGAGCCTTCCAGCATGAGAGCTCAAAGAGGGTGATCAGGGAGTACAGCACCCAGTAGGTGAGCCACTGCTGATCATCCAGGGAAGAAGGGCTCTCGATCGCGCGCATCGACGCGTACCTGATCGTGCAAGAAAACCATGTCAAAATTCAGAGCACAGTGTTGAAATATTTCTCCAACCAACATTGTTTCTGATGAATCACTTACAGCGGATAAAGCAGCATGATTCCTGGCCTGTGGAGCGCAACATAGGAGAATCACGAATTTTATTAGAGGGTATAAGTCTCTGAAGTTCACAAGGAAATGAACAAAAGCAGCAACATGAATATACAGGTGTGATCTCATCTGCTTACCCAACAAGGGAATCCAAATGCCTGGCAAGTGCACCAAGAACACCCATGGTTCGTCGCCGCGGCTTGCGAGAAGCTTTCTCCGAGGCTTCTTGATGTCCTCGGTCGGTCGGTCTGTCTGTCTGTCGGTATGGGACGGTGTGGATGACAAGGGACACACATGATGGTTTTATACTTGTGTTGGGGCAGTTTAAAACTGTGGTTTAAAGGGGGGCAAGGAAGGAACCCTTGCAGATACGATGCGAAGTCTCCCTTACTCTTGGCCCAAGGAAAGCAAGAACAAACCGGAGGGTCTCAAGCGGTTGCACGTTTTGCCAGCAACCTTTTGCAAGGTTGCACGACCAGAGGGCTACCTAAGGTGACATGCATCAGAAGCTTCGGTTCTCGGTTCAGTTCAGAGTCAGTGGGCGCGGCTTTCTGGAAGAAACCCTGCTTTCCCTGCGCCTGTCGTTGTCTTCCCTAGCTTGCTGCGCAGGAAAGTGCCGAACTGCCGATCAATGAATCTACCAAATGATGGCTTTACTTTCTGGACCGAAGAGTATGCAGATGACAGATTTGAACTGATAGTACTCTCTCCGCTTCCAAAATAAGTGTCGTGGTTTTAGTTCAACACGACACTTATAACCACGACACTTATTTTGGAATGGAAGGAGTATGTGTTAAGGGGCCTGACCTAAACAGGTAGGAAGAGGAAGCCCCAGAAAATACTCGAGTCGACAACATTTGGCAATTTAAATGTCCCCGTGCTTTTGATATGCCATGGTATGTACTCTCTCTGTAAACTTTTATAAGACATTTTAAGTCACTAGAGAGTGACCTAAAACGTCTTATAGAAGTTTATGGAGGGAGTACTGGAGCATGACCTAAAACGTCTCATAAAAGTGGCGCGGCACATTTGCCCGTAAAGTTTTACAAGCAATCGACTGATTGCTAAACTAGCATCTTGAGAAATGCAGAAAAGGCTACTACAGCTTCCCTTTTGCCAACTATCCAAATACCAACAAAATAAGTGGAACAGGAACACTCCACTGTTTCTTTCTGACATTGCACTATAGAAACCATTACCAACTGAAAATTTAGTGGAATGTGGCATCTTTGAATGACCGTTCTTCAGCGTGGTTTTAGCTCCTGCAAACATGCTTACAGTCCTTGATCTTGCTTCAACAACTGGAACTGACATCCCCCCTAAGTCATTGTTTTTTCATCTTTTGATATTTGTGTGGCATGTCCTGCTATTTTTGTTACTGAAGTCAAGCATCCGCGGGCCAACTGTATCATTTACTGACCAGCCAAACGAGTATTTTTCCATGCATGGGAACATCGAACTCGTTAACTCCGGTTTGTCTGCAACAAGCTGCCTCTTTGCAGGTTGCTGTGAAACATTATCTGCACAACCTGGTCTCTTGCTTCTTTCATCAACTAGGGAAACACCCTTCCTGCCATCTGTATTCAGAACATCGCGAGTGCACGTCGGGCTGATTGCTGAAATAGACCGACTTGCCCAAATAGACTTACTAGCCACACTAGTTGAAAGAGAAAGATGTGCTCCCTGATAAGAGTATCTGGGATCGACATTTCTTGTACAGTAGTCATGGAACTTACTTGCCGCACTACTTGGAAGAGAAGGATGTGCTCGCTGATAAGAGTTTCTGGACTCAGCATTTTTTGTACCGTAGTCATGAAAAGATATGTTTGATGCTGAAAATAGATTTGCTCCAGGTACTTGGCAGGGAGATTGGTGGGTACGAACAGATCTAGGATCTTCGTAAACCAATGAAGTGGGAATTTGGTACTTCCCCTGCATGTTTGTATTTAATGACCACTGTGGAAATGAAGGAGAAGATCGATTTACTGCTGAACCAGCAAAAGTGTGTTCTTCTGCATACATGCTTGATGCAGGATTGCCTAAGTGCAAGTATTGGTTCCGATGAATGCTTATCAACTCGGGTGGCTGAGACAACTGCCTGGTCCTTGAGTTACCTATGACATATTCTTTGTTTACCCGAGCTTGATGGCCAAACTGACTGCCTGAATTCCAAGTGTAATCTTTAACTGCTGAAGTCTGTGGCAGCCTATGATTTTGAGCATCACTGACAATAGGCCTTGCCTCTGCAAAAGGACTGTTGGGAATCCTTGGCAAAGTATCTGAAGATTCATGAACACGAGTTCTTGGTATCACAGAATCTTGATAAGGGAACACCTTCTTTGGGGGCAACTGGCATGAAACTGATGAGGGACGGTCTCCTTGAATAACATTTTTGTCAATCCACTTCCCTGTAGTTGGTACCTCCTTCTCCATGCTACCTTTACAAAGTGAGACTGTCTTGCCCATTAAGCGCATGGTGGGTTGGTACGAATGACAATTATCACGTCTCACAAAACCATCTGGGGCCCTTTTCCCAGCTTGAGAATCGCTGAAACCAATCTTATTCTGACTTTGCATAGTACTGGTCATGCCACTCACCTGCTTCTGTTGTTGGCATCTTACTATGTTCATTGATCGTCCATTCATAAAGTTATTTTCACCTGTCCTCGGATCATAGCTTGAGATCTCCATCTTTTCAAGGCCAGGTAGCTCCATAAAAGGCAAACCAATACTTGCTGGGGAGCGACCTGGGTAATTTTTTGAGTACCAGCTACCTTGGTCATCCATTGATAATGATGTGCATGTATCCACAGACTTTCTACTTTCATGATACGCATTGCTTGCAACTTTACAAGGAATAGAAGCAGGGACATATTCCTGGGCAGGCATACTCCTGCAGAAAGACATGCCATCTGCGTTTATTCCTGCATTGACAGTCCTCTGTGACATAACCGAGGACGATAGATTGCCTTCACCTGAAGGATGGTATTCGGTTGGAACAAGTCGACCAGGGATACCAGTGCTCTTCTTGCCATGGACTGCTGCATCTCTATCTTTTTCAATTGCTTCAGTTCTGGTTCTCACAGCCATTGAACTGGTACCAGGTCTTGTCATTTCCTGAAAGCGGCTTGTGTTTGTGTAGAAATGACCCTGCGGATCGTTGCTAGAACCAGATTTTGCTCCGTCCTTACAATACGAACTTAAAACAGGACCATGAGTAGATTTCAGCTGCATTTCAGGAAGACAAGTTTTCGCCATGGAGACACTTATATTGTTTAGACCATGGCCTGCTGCATCTCTATCTTCTGCAACTGCTTCCGTGCTGGTTCTCACGGCCGCCGAACTGGTACCAGGTCCTTCCATTTCCTGAAAGCAGTTTGTGTTTGTGTAGAAACGATCCTGCGGATGGTTGCTAGAACCAGATTTTGCTCCGTCGTTACAATAAGAACTTAAACCAGGAACATGTGTACATTTCAGCTGCATTTCAGGAAGACAAGTTTTCGCCATGGTGACACTTGTATTGTTTGGACCATGGACAGTTGCATCTCTATCTTCTGTAACTGCTGCAGTTATGGTTCTCACGGCCGATGAACTGATACCAGGTCTTTTCATTTCCTGAAAGCAGTTTGTGTTTGTATAGCAATGACCCTGCGGATGGTTGCTAGGACAAGGTTTTGCTTCATCGTTACAATAAGAACTTAAAGCAGGAACATGAGTAGATTTCAGCTGCGTTTCAGGAAGACTAGTTTTCGCCATGGTGACACTTGCATTATTTACACCATGGACTGCTGCATCTTCTTTTTTAATTGCATCAGTTCTGGTTCCCGTGGCCACTGAACTGGTACCAGGTCTTCCCATTTCCTGAAAGCAGTTTGTGTTTGTGTACAGATGACCCTGTGCACAGTTGCTAGAACCAGATTTCGCCCCCTCGTTACAATAAGAACTTAAAGCAGGAACATCGGTAGATTTCAGCTGCATTTCAGGAAGAGAAGTTTTCGCAATGGTGACACTAGTATGACTTAGCAGACCATCAAACTCAGCAGAAGAAGAATGACTCCTTCCTGAATCATTGAGAAAGATGCATGTTGACTCTTTGTCAGGACTCTGTTCCTTCTTCACTAAGTCTTCAAGGGGGGGAGATGTTTGCTTTGAAATGTCAGCAATAGGCAATAGTTCCAATGGTTCAGTTTCTGATATGGCATCTGGTCCATTTTGATTTTCTACAAAAGAATCTTCTATAATACTAGTAGGGAGTACGTCAACTCCAGTATGAAACATAGCTTGTGAGCTTTCTAAAAGAGGTAGATCTCCAAAAATATCATCCTTGGGAGGGCATTGCTTCGCTACTTCACAGCCAGGATTTACAGGATCATCAGTTGGCCTACTGATTTTTATGCTTTCTTCGTGATCCATTCCTCCCACGGACTGTTTCTTCAAGCTGTTTCTGTGGGTTGACATGTGATCCTGTCGCTCTTGCAATTTCTTCCTCATAACGAGTTCTCTCAGTGTAGGAATAGTACAGCCTTTTCGTTTTCTCAACAAACCCTTATGGAGCATGCGTTGAAGTAAGCGAGATGCTGGTTGGGGTTTAGAGGTTCTCTCCTGTTAAAGACACCTTACATAGTATTAGCTGAGAATAACAAGGTAAGCTGACTATGTAGAGGAAATACGAACATGGAATTATGTGGTTAGTCGATAGAACATCTATATAATCCGACCAATAAATAATACTGTGTGGTATGCACTTTCAATGTTTCTTTGCTACAGATTTTCAAAGAAAGAGCAACGAGCATGTTTAAAATTACCCAAATGATAAGTGCCACACGTGTGGCACAAAGCAATCCAATCCTAACTTACTAAAGTTGCCATTTGAAAAGAAAAAACAAACCCAAAAAAAAAAAGAAACTTGCCATCCGAAAAGAAAGTTGCCATACTTGACAACTAAAGTTGTCATCCTCGCGTCACTAAACTTGCCATAGAAAACATTCGGAGTTGCATTGTGTTCGTGCCACACGTGTGGCACTTATCAGGGTCCTAAAATTATGGAAAAGTATATGTGGATAACTAACTTGAATCTAGAACATGTACTTTAACAATGCTAGAAACCATGATTCTGCGAACCAACCTGTGGTTGGATGGTTAGGAGGACATCCCAGTGGTATCCCCAACCCATTAGGGTTCAAGTCCTAGTGCTCGCGTTTATTCTGGATTTCTTTCAGGGTTTCCAGCGATACGCTTTCAATGGGAGGAGACGTTCCCGTCGACTACAAGGCGCCTTCGATGACTTCGTAAAATCTCAAGATGATATGCCGGCTCAGTCTCTCGGAGGTGCTCATAGGGGTAGGGTGTGTGTGTATGCGTTCATAGGGGTGAGTGTATGAGCGCTTGCGTATGTACTGTGTTAAAAATAATCATGATTCTTTAATCTTACAATAGGCCCAAAACAAAAACAGAACTACACTTTGAATTAGAAACCAGAGATTCGACCCCCTAAACTTAGAAAAGCATGTCAACACCACAGGGTAGTCGAAATTTTGAGGTAATTTTGCCATGTCGGTAGCTTAATTGACTAGGGCGTTACAAAGGTGGTAAGTGGTCCGAGAGGGTAAAATTGGCTTATCCCTTTCTACAATTCATCAAGTAGGTACAAACTATATGCACCATTGACCTCTTCTACCACCAAAAGAACAGGACCATAAGTTCTGTGGAATGTTTTTGCGTAACACACAAGCTTGCCCCTCAATGCCCTCATATGGTTACAACTGTACACGCCTAAGACTAAGCCGAAACAACAGCCACTCAACACAAGACCACATTCAGTGGCTGCTGGACCGACATTACAACCGACACCACAGAACAAATCCTGGCCTAGCAACCATCCATAAAAGTGCACAGGACGCATCCCCTCCCGATTTATACAAGGCAAAAGTCAATAGTGTCACGTACCACCGGCCTCACATTGCAAAGGTGCCAAGGCCCTAGAATCGCAGCTGACGTTTTGAACGCTACATCACCACACCCTGCCATATCCCTCGTTGGTCGCAACCTACACCTGCAATCATCAGCCGATACTTGTGAAGTAGCCCCATGCTCCCAAGACGCCATGACACGGGATCCTTCGTGATCCACACTACCCATGACGCCCAAGGTAACCGCACTGGCATGTTGCAGTCTTGTAGGCGCACCTAGATTCTACCAGCTAGAGCCAAGGCAAGTGTCACCCGGTTCACGCACCAAGCTAGGGTTAGACCTCTAAGAACAACGCTCAGAACGAGGGATGTCATCAACGCCACGACGATTCGATTTGGCAAGCCAATCAGGTTTTTCACCCGGGGGGACCAGACCGCGAAGGCTGGGGGTGAATCTGGACTCCTCGATGGCTTCACCAACGATACGACACTCGAGGGCGCCCCCCTCTCTGACACCGACAAGTTCAGGTAGGGTTTCATCTGAAGCGCCACGGCAATAACACACGCAACGACGCAACTCCATGATGAGCCATCAATAGAATCCTAGCACTGCCTACAACAGTATTAGCCCAAGAACCTGGTTGGCACACCACGGCATCGACGGAGGCCACCACACGCCTAGCATCAAGTCCAGCATGAGCCTACCACAGCGACAACACCATCAACCGCCTCCTGCCAGATGCTGGCCAACCCCATGCGGCCAGCCGAAACAACCACCACACACGAAGCACGCCTCATGGACCACCTGTAGGCACCGTCGGAGTCCCAAGGATCCCAAGCCAACATTGGCGTGTGTTGTTCGGCTCAAGAGAAGAGACAACACGGAGTTGAGGAGGAGAGAGGTGGCCGAGGGACCCACAGCCGACATAGGAGATGTCGGCAGGGAGGAGAGGACCCACACATCAATGCCCTAGCATGGACTAGCGCCGCAACATGATGAGGAGCATCCCACCAACATCACCATGGATTCATCGCCAAGGCCAAGCGGACCAATGACAAGAGCTGATGTACACGTTATACAAACCAAGATGACTTCACCCCTCTTTGAGCTACCTTTGCATTTGAATGAGACCTGGCTACTACCTCAAGCCAAAACTTTATGCATGCTTAAGTACAAAGGCAAGGACCAAGGAGAGGCAAGCGAGGAGTGCAGACTCAGAGAAGAAGGATAAAAAGGGAAGTGCTTCTAGTGCACTACTGGACAGTCTGGCACCCACCTACATGACCCCAAAATGCCTCTGTTTTGCCCTGACGAATCCAACGGATAGTCTGGGAAATCATCGGACAAAAACCAAAAAACCTTATGTTTCGTCTGGATGAATTCGTGGCTATCCAGTCATTTCATTCGAACATTCAACTGCATCTCCATAGCCGGACTGTTCGGTCCCCACGCCTTGCACAACCGGAC
>LR738711.1:715157987-715352106 GCA_902687465.1 Secale cereale | reverse complement strand
CCCCCCCCGACCTGGATTGTCAGGTAGTACTATTTGTGCACAGTTTTTGGGCAATGCCCGTGTATCTCTCCTCCCGCGTACCCTTTCGGTCCTAGAATATAAAACCATATCCCGCAGTAGATCTAGGGTTAGCAAAGTATACACTAAAAACTTGAGAGAGCTTTGCTCAATCTACCTACCCCAAGGGGATCAAGGCCACCTACGCGAAGAAGAATCCAACCGGATTACAAGACCTCTATGTGGAGATGAATCCTTCTGGATTACTAGCCCTCCTCTCTTCGGATTAGGGACAAACTATCTCTCGAGCCCTCCATTTCTCATAGAGATTTGGGGATAAACTACCACTATGGTGTTTCTTTCCTTCATTTGTTATTGGATCTTGAGGTTCCTCTTGTATTGACCTTATGATTAGAGTTAGTACTTTTGTTGTGAACCTTATTCTTGCGTGTGTCCCTCTTAATCCTCCCTTGTTCCTCATGTTCGTCCGTGTACAATCATGAAGATCAGGCCACCCCTATGGTTTGCCAGAGTATCACCTCAGCCGCCATGGGGACAGGAACCATGCCTTCATTGCCATATAGACGCCAATGACAGGACCTGATGCCACGGGGATGGGGACCCATCGGCTGATGAGCCACTAATGCGGCCAACCACCAACACCAACCCCTATCGGATCGGGCCGCCGCTCATGGACCCATCCTTCACCTCCACGGCGGGCCGGAACAAGCCCCGCCACCACCGTCCGGAGAGGACCATGTGGGGTGTGGCTTTTTGTTCAATTAATCAAGGTATCGGTTTACTAACTCTAATCTAAATCCTACGGATTAAACATCTACTTCAATGTCCACCTTTAAATGCTAAAACAAGCACATTAATGCAGCATAAGTTTGCCACAACCGTCCGGGGAGGACGACGTGCGGTGTGGCTTTTCGTTCAATTAATCAAGGTATCGGATGACTACCTCTAATCAAAATCCTATGGATTAAACATTTACTTTCAATGTCCACCTTTAAATGCTAAACAAGCACATTGCAGCATAAGTTTTAACCGCGGTGCTACATAATGTGGGCATTGTTTGACGCATTGCGTTCACTATTGATGTTTACCAGCAGAAACATGCATATATAGTCTACATTTGAGCAAGCACATAACATATAAATTACCAATGTGACAAGGGCCTTCCTAGAAAAGCTACTCCTTACTAGCACAGTACTAACTGAACAGCATGTATGAAGTTGGAGGAACCCAGAGAACGGCTACTAGCGAATACTCAGGGGAAGGGCAAGCAAAGCGGGGGCAACAACCGTACCTTGTGCTTAAAAAAGAAGCTAGATTGGAGCGCTCTCCGCCGCCTCTTAGCCCTCTCGGCACCGCCGCTCCCGCGAGATCCCTTCCTCTTCGTCGCCTTCCCCAAACCATCTCCCATGCCGCCACCCACGGCGAAGTCTCCGCCCGCAGCGCAGACACCCGGCAACGCCCGCGCCGCCGCAAGCTCGTCGGCCCACCAGCGCGACCGCGGCGTCGGGTCCATTGGCGGGAGCTGCGGCGTCTCCGAGTACCCCTCCTCGGAGCCTCCGAATGGCCAGCACTTGGCCGCGTCCACGGCCCGCATCATGGCGGCGAACCCCCTGCGGCATTCGGTCGAACAGGTCAGCATGCATCAGCTGCGTGTCCCGAGAAAACAAGCGGAGGCAAGACAAGAGTAGGGTACCGTATGGAGAAAGCCTCGGCCGCCGCTTCGGCCGCGGCCATTTGGCTCCCGCGCGGTGCGCCTCGCCGGCGACGGTTGTTGGCCGGGTGGGCTGCAAAGCTACGAGCGAGGCTCGGAGAGAAGGAGGAACAAGTTGACAAAAAGAAGTCGGGGAGCTTGGGAGGGAGTGACGAGGCGGGACCCAGTGCGCGGCGGATTTGACGCTGGACATGACCAGACTGCTTTTTATTAACTCCCTGTTGCGTCGGGAGGCGCGCTGCTTTGATACTCTGGTCGTAATGGTAAGTATTTTTTTTCAAGAGTACGCTTAAGCCGTACCTTGCTTTATAGAAGAAGAGAGGGTATATGTACAAAAGATTGCAACGGCAAGATCACTGCAAACTGGTGATCCCACACTCCTCCACTCCGGCTTAAACTACGCGACTACTCACAATATCGATGAACTCCTCTCTCTCCTGCAAGAGCCCATTGCCGGATATCGGCAAAAATAAGCTCTACCATGCCAAACGCACTACAGATGTTGCCTGAATGAAAGACCATGTTGTTTCTTTGCTTCCATAACGTCCAACTAATGAGCATGACGAACGAGTCGAAGCCCTTCCTTTCCTCTTTTTGGATTTGCTTGCGTCTGCTAGTCCACCAATCTTGAAGCTTGTCCTGATGGGAAGGGAGCATGCCTAGATCAATGTCTACCTTGAAGAAGCACAAGTACCAAACATGCCTCGCGAAGACGCATTGTAGCAGTAAGTGATCCACAATGTCTTCCTCTTGATCACAAAGAAAACGGGGTGAAGTTTCTTCTTGTAATCCATGCCTAAGTCTCCGGTCCGAGGTCCAAAGCCTATATTGAATCGCTAGCCACATGAAAATCTTGCATGAAAGCGGGACCCAGCTCTTCCAAATCGCGGCATCGGCCGAAAATCTGATCCCTCCTTCCTAGAACATCTTGTAAGCAGATGCCACATTGTACTCCCCAACATCATTCCATGCCCAAATGGCCTTCTCCTCATTGTCCGGCATCAGCTAAATCTCAATGAGAAACTCCCAAAGGTGAATAAACTGCGTCAGCTCCTCTGTACTAAGATCTTCATTAGTCCAAGCATGCGCAGTCAGACCCTCCTTAGCCGACCTCCTGTTCACAACCCTTGTATTCGCCTTTGCCAGAAGCGCCGGCGCGATTTTTGCAATTGTAGAACCAAGGAGCCATCTGTCCTTCCAAAAAAGAATCATGTCGTCATTCCCCACTTTCCATGTTAGGGAACGTAGTATTTCGGAAAAAAATCGTACGATCACGCAAGATGTATCTAGGAGAAGTATAGCAACGAGCGGGAGAGTGTGTCCACGTATCCTCGTAGACCGAAAGCGAAAGCGTTTAGTAACGCGGTTGATGTAGTCGAACGTCTCCGCGATCCAACCGATCCAAGCACCGACCGTACGACACCTCCGCGTTCAGCACACGTTCAGCTCGATGACGTCCCACGAACTGTTGATCCAATTGAGGTCGAGGGAGAGTTCCGTCAGCACGACGGCGTGGTGACGGTGATGATGAAGTTACCGGCGTAGGGCTTCGCCTAAGCACTACGATGATATGACCGAGGTGTGTAACTGTGGAGGGGGGCACCGCACACGACTAAGAAATCAACTTGTGTGTCTATGGGGTGCCCCCTGGCCACGTATATAAAGGAGGGGAGGAGGAGAGGGTCGGCCCTCTCTATGGCGCGCCCAAGGGGGGGTCCTACTCCCACTAGGAGTAGGTTTCTCCCTTTCCTACTAGGAGTAGGAGAAGAAGGAAGAGGGAGAGAGGGAGAAAGGAAAGGCCCCCCCCACCCACTTCGGATTGGGATTGGGGGGACGCCCTCCACTTGGTTGCCTCCTCCTCTCTTCCACTAAGGCCCAATAAGGCCCATTGACTCCCCGGGGGGTTCCAGTAACCTCCTGGTACTTCGGTAAATGCCCGAACTCATCCGGAACCATTCTGGTGTCCAAACATATCCTTCCAATATATCGATATTTATGTCTCGACCATTTCGAGACTCCTCGTCATGTCCGTGATCACATCCAGGACTCTGAACTACCTTTGGTACATCAAAACACATAAACTCATAATACCGATCGTCATCGAACGTTAAGCGTGCAGACCCTACGGGTTCGAGAACTATGTAGACATGACTGAGACTCATCTCCGGTCAATAACCAATAGCGGAACGTAGATCTTCATATTGGCTCCCACATATTCTACGAAGATCTATATTGGTCAAACCGCATAACAACATACGTTGTTCCCTTTGTCATCGGTATGTTACTTGCCCGAGATTCGAACGTCGGTATCATCATACCTAGTTCAATCTCGTCACCAACAAGTCTCTTTACTCGTTCCGTAATACATCATCCCGTGACTAACTAATTAGTTGTTTGCTTGCAAGGCTTATTATGATGTGTATTACCGAGAGGGCCCAGAGATACCTCTCCGACACTCAGAGTGACAAATCATATTATCGATCTACGCCAACACCACAAACACCTTCGGAGACACCTGTAAAGCATCTTTATAATCACCCACTTACGTTGTGACGTTTGATAGCACACAAGGTGTTCCTCCGGTATTCGGGAGTTGCATAATCTCATAGTCATATGAACATGTATAAGTCATGAAGAAAGCAATAGCAATAAAACTAAACGATCATATTGTTAAGCTAACGGATGGGTCTTGTCCATCACATCATTCTCATAATGATGTGATCTCGTTGATCAAATTACAACACATGTCTATGGTCAGGAAACATAACCATCTTTGATTAATGAGCTAGTCTAGTAGAGGCATACTAGGGACACTCTGTTTTGTCTATGTATTCACACATGTATCAAGTTTCCGGTTAATACAATTCTAGCATGAATAAAAGACATTTATCATGATATATAAGGAAATATAAATAACAACTTTATTATTGCCTCTATGGGCATATCTCCTTCATGCCATTGCACCAAGCTATGAAAAGCTATCTTGACATGCTTATCCGGAGCCAGATTAAGCCCTTGCCATGGCCTGGAGTCATCGGTCCTTCTCAACCATTCCCAGCGTAGCCGAAGGGCCAGGCCATGCTTGTTTAGATTCATCACACCTAATCCACCCAGATACTTAGGTCTGCAAACACGTTGCCAAGAGACCACACACTTTCCTCCATTGATCTCCTCTGATCCAGCCCAAAAGAAAGCCCTACATCCTTTATCAATTCTGTCAAGCGCCCATTTGGGTGCTTCCGCCACTATTAAGTGGTGAGTCGGCCGCGCTCGCATAACCTGGTTCACCAGAATCAACCTCCCTGGCCTTGTGACCATGCCTCTTCGCCATCCTGGGAGGATTTTCAGTGCCGCATCCACCATATACTGCCACTCCGAGCGGGTGAGCTGTTTAATGCTTAATTGGAGTCCCAGATACTTGCATGGAAAACAACCAATCTTCCAGGGTAAAGCATTCCGAACCAGCTCCACATCTTCCTCCTCAGCTCGGATCAACATAGCTGAAGATTTCGCATAATTTACACGCAGTCCCGACACCATGCCAAAGATGTGCAGAATCTCCTTAACTAGATGGATGTCTGCTAAGGAGGGCTTGATGAAAAGCACCACACAATCCGCATAATGCGACAACCTTTGCATCGGACGGCATCCATTGATCTTTTGAAGCATCTTGAGTTCATGTGCCTTGGTCACAATTGTAAGTGCATCTTGTCCCCCCTAGTTGGTTTTGGAGTATTGACGACAAACGTGGTTGACGGACTAACGTGTTTGCGAGAATTGCAGGATAACACAGGTAATAGTCCCTCACTGATTCGGTTTACCTTCCAGAGATTACCCCTAAAAATGTGTGAAGACATTGAAGACAATGGTGGCTCATGAAGACATTCACATGAAGATAATGACCTATGAAGACATTCACTAAAGACTATAGAATGCGAAGACATAGTCTCTTTCGTAGTTCTTTTTACTCTTTCTTGAGTCATAGGAACCACCGTACTGTTAAGCGGGGTCCAAGTGAACATAGAAAGATGACTGAAGTGATGCTCAACCAAACACATATGTCTTCGAACGAAGACAATGAGAGCAAATCTTATCCAGAGCTGGATAAGTCAGCTTTACTTGGAGCTCAAGCAAAGTTGCCGCATGTGTTCAAAATGCGACCGTTGGACACGTGTCAGTTCCTTAGTGACCAAGGGTCATTTCGGACATATCATGTCGGGTTGCCTCCTGACTATAAATATCCCACCCCCTACACCATAAATTGGTGGCTCCTCAGAGTTAGTGCACGGCTTTTGTTGTTTGAGAGCAACCCACCTCCGAAGCCTTTGAGAGAAAAGATCCTTTTGAGGACAAAGCCCAAAACACCCAGAGCCAAAGAGTGTTAGGCATCACTGAAGTCTTTCTGTCTGTGTGACCTGAAGACCTGTTACACTTGAGGACTGTGTATCCTCCAGCCGATTAGGCGTCGCGTTCTGAGCATCCAAGAGTCATTGTGGATCGCCGGTGAACGAAGTCTATGAAGGTTTGGAAATCTACCTTGAAGACTTACCAAAGTGATTGGGCGAGGACTGGGTGTCCTTAGCTCAAGGGGAATAAGGTGAATACACGGTCTTCAAAGTTCAATCTCAACCTCCCTAACCAGACGTATAGTTGCCACAACAACTAGAACTGGTCTACCAAATTCCCGCGTGTCCAAGCTACTGGTTCTATCTTCCAACTCATTTACATTCCAGCTTGTCTTCGCGAAGTCATTGCTTGTTTGTTTGATCTGTTTGACTTCGTTGTGTGAAGATTGTTCCCTATTTAGCTTTATTTCTATCTTCCATCTTGATCCATGTTATCTAGCTACCAATAGTATTCGTGTTATTTCTATGATGCTTACTTGACTGTTGTGTGTCTAGAGTCGTTTATCTTTTGCTGCTTATCATATAGGTTCTTTTCATCTGTTTGTCTTCAAAAGAAATCATGTTTTGAAGACTTTCGTAAAAATCGCATATTCACCCCCCTCTAGTCGATAACTTGCACTTTCAATTGGTATCAGAGCAAGGTGCTCCCTTGTTCTGTGTGATTCGGTTTAACCACCTGGAGTTTTAGTTATGTCGACTGCAAGGATAATCAAAGTCTCTGATGCGTGCCCTGTCTTCGATGGGGCTGATTACCCCTACTGGAAGAATAAGATGCGCATGCATCTTGAAGCGATCGACAATGACCTCTGGTATGTTGTCAAGACCGGTGTTCCCAAGGCTGGTGAAGGTGTTACCCCTGCTGATGTCAAGAAATTTGCTCAACTGGACTCAACTGCCAAGAACATCATCTGTGGTCATCTGACCAAAGGACAGTATGGACGTGTGAGTGCACTAGATTCAGCCAAGCTGGTATGGGACTGGTTGTCCAAGGTCAATGAAGGTGTCTCAATGCAGAGAGACTCAAGGATTGACGTTCCTCGCAATCTGTTCAATCGCTTCAAGAGAAATGACAATGAAAATGTCCAGCTGACAATTGATCGCCTCACTGATATCACCAATGAGCTTCATGCTCTTGGCGCCACTGAAATCACCAAGCATGAAGTTGTGAAGAAGCTATTGAGGTCTCTTGACAGTTTGTTTGACACCTTGGCATTGATGATTCAAGAACGACCTGACTTCAAAAGTCTCGATCCGTCTGACATACTTGAGAGGCTCAACACACAAGAGTTCCAGTTATCTGAGAAGAGAGATATCTATGGCCCCAACTATGGTCGATCCAGAGCCTTGAAGTCTAAAGCTGTGTCCTCGTCTGAAGAAGACTCTGACAGCTGCTCTGACGATCCTGGAGACATTGGCAGAGAACTAGCTATGCTCGTGAAGAAGTTTCAAAGGTTCTCAAGGAAGAAAAACTTCGGAAAGTCTTCAAGATCCAGCTCAAGAAACGACAAGGCTTTCTCTCGTGACTACAAGAAGAGAACATGCCACAAGTGCAAAAAGCCTGGCCACTATATATCTGAATGTCCTCAGTGGGACAATGAATCCAAGAAAAAGAACAAGAGCAAGGAATATGACTCTGACGACAAGAAGAAGAGAAAATCTTCAAAGTCTTCATCAAAGTCTTCGTCTTACAAGAAGAGTTCACCTGGCAAGGCTCGTGCGTTCGTTGGCAAGGAAATGGATTCAAAGGAGGAGTCTGCTTCTGAGGAGGCAGAGGTGGAAACTAAGGAGGAATCTGATTCTGGCATGGCTAGCTTAGCTCTAGCCTCAGCGTTTGTCGACAAGTCCGTCTTCAACACTGACGATAATGGCCGCTCCATTGATGCCAAAGAAAATGATAAGGATGACTCTTCTTCTACCTACTGCTTCATGGCACGTGGTGCAAAGGTAAACTCACGCGATGCCTACCTTCAGACCTCCAGTGAAGATGAATCTGAATGTGAATCCAAACCCACCTATAAAACTCTTGCTAAAATAGCAAGTGAACAAAAAAATGCTATGGAACATATTCAAAAGTTGCTAGACAAAAGTAACGATCTATTGGACGCGAAAATGAATCGAACTCAGTCCGTAATTGAAGACATAAAAAATCTTCACATAAGGTATACTGAACTTGAAGGTCGTTATGAAACCCTCTCAGCTACTCATGAGAAGCTTTCCTATGATTATCTTCAAAGGAAGCAAGACCTTGATAAGCTTAGAGCGTCTCACGATGATCTTCAAAAGGAAAACGATTCACTACTCGCGTAACAGATTAGTTCCGCTCAGGAAGACTTTGTGCCACCCTGTCTAAAATGTCTTGAGCGTGACAATGTTGTCTCTGTGGTTGAATGCTCTACTGCTTCTAAAATTGCAATATCTTCAACCGTTGATGTGGTAACTAACCCCTCTGCTGAGGAAACCACTGCTATTGCCGATGAGAATGCTAGGTTGAATACATTTCTTGAAATAGGTGTGTACAAAAGCCTCAAAGGGCATCAGACATTGTGCGATGTTCTCAAGAAACAGATTCTGACCGAAACCCTAGGAAAGAGGGTGTTGGGTTCGAAAGGAAAATGAATGTTGATGGTTCTTACTGGAAGCCTGAGAAGTATCCCAAAATCACATGGGCTGCTGCAAAGGGTCCACCAGTAGATCCATCTACCTTATCTGGCTTCACTTGTGCTAACCCTCTTGTCATTGACGAGTCATTTGACTCAAACTATAAACTATTCAAGGATCAAAACGGTAAAGTGTTTGCCAGGTTCCACTACAAAAAAAATACACTTCCGTGTTGATACGTGTTTGTCACAGTAGGTCACGTTTTCTGTCATGCATGTACATCCATGACAAATTTATGACAGAATGAAGATAGTCATACTTGTGTTGTCGTAGAAGTGTTCCATGACATTACGAAAATTATCATCACGGAAGTGTCCACTTCCATGATGATAAATCGCGTGTCACATAAGTGCTTTCGTCAAGGGTGACCGACACGTGGCATCCATCGTAACGGAACACCGTTAAGCTATCGGGTCTGGTTTTGGATCCGATAACCCATTAACAGCCCTAACCAATGGGGATTTTCCAAGTGTAAAATTCTGATTGGTTGACAGAAACACGTGTCAGCTCCGCGTTGGCACATGTGTCACTCATCCAATGGGCGAGATGCGCCTATGATATGTAGACACGTGGACCGGCCCAAAAGTGGCCCATAAAGTTTAAATGGGCTGGCCCAACTAAAGGCCCACAAGATTTTGTGGTCCATAATGGGCCAGCCCAGCAAAAGGCCCACGAGATTTTGCGGTCCATAATGGGTCGGCCCAGCAAAAGGCCCACGAGATTTTGTGTACCATAATGGGCCGGCCCAACAAAAGGCCCACGAGATTTTGCGTATCATAATGGGTAGGCCCAGCTAAAGGCCCACGAGATTTTGCGTATCATAATGGGCTGGCCCAGCTAAAGGCCCACGAGATTTTGTGGGCCATAATGGGGCGGCCCAGCTAAAGGCCCGTGAGATTTTGCGGACCATAATGGGCCGGCCCAGCTAAAGGCCCAACATTCTCAGTTAAGGCCCATACAAGTAGTGTCAAATCGGCCCATCAACGGCCTGTCTTGAACTTGCCATCATCGCGGCCCATGGTCACTTCTGGCCCGTTAACAGTCCGCTAAGTATATGGGCCGAATTACGGCCCGGTGTATTTCCGGCCTCTTAAAGGTCCTGCTTCATTTGGGCCCATTTACAGGCCATTGAAACTTTCGGCCCATAAACGACAGTGAAGGATTTTGGGTCATATTCGGCCATGTCTGGCATTCGGCCTGTTAGAGGCCCACTACAGATTTGGGCCACTTTTGGCCTGTTGTGATTCTGGCCTGTTAACGTCGGACGAAATCCATGGGCCATATGTGGACCAACGTCACATCGGGCCCATTAACGGCCCATATAAAAATGACGATAATCTAGCCCGACCGAACTCCCGGCCTGTGAAAGGCCCGTGTATTAGGTCGGCACATTTACGGCCCGTCCAAATTTCGGCCTGTGAAAGATCTACATCGTAAATGGGCCCAATCTTACTTTCGGTCTTTTAAAGGCCCATGTTTTTTATGGGCTCGAGATATTTACACCTGTAAACGACCTATTGTTACCGAGGGCCCAAATTATGTTTAGGCCTGTTAAAGACCCACTATGGGCACAGGCCTACCAGAAAAATATGAAATCTTATGCTGATTTAGGCCCAGATATTTTTAGTGGGCTACATGCAAATTTCGGCTCATAATCGTTTTTAGCCCAATTGGAATGGGCCCGACGAATGTTGGCATGTTGGGCTCCTATGAAGCTTTCGGCCGAATACATTACTAAGATAAACCTACACTATACAAAAATAGCGTCGTAATTATTGCAGCCTTTGGCAACATCATAAATGTTGTATCACAACAAAAGGCCTGTTGGCATAAAGTTTACAGTCCTTGCAGATAAAAGCACCATCAGATGTATAGAAGCACAAATCATTTGACCTGAGTGCTAATGTTTCAGGCTGTAGAATCTGATGGAGCAACACGATCTTCACCTTTTTCCCGCCATTGCTCTTGAACAACGAAGCAAATGTCTGATAGTCTCGTTTCAAAACCATTCATATCTTGACGACATTTGTCAACCTCTATTCTTGTTTCCAAAATGACGTCCATTAGGGATTGGACTTGTGTCTGGAGCATAGATATATCACTCTGTCTAGCAGGAAGATTTTGTTCAGTAGGCGATTTGGACGAGGTTACCTTGACAACCAACCCAAAATTACGCAGGAAGGTGCCTTTTGCACTGTTAGTGGAGAGATACTGACGCACTGCAGCAAGAGGTGACATTGTGCCTGTGGTAGCCTCATCACCTTCAGGTGGTTGTGGCTGTTCAATCATTTTTTTCATAGCTTCCTGAAAGTTTGAACTTGTAGATTAGTGTACTAGATAAGTTACTAATGAGACAAAAACAAACAAAGTAGGTTACAAGTTTATACATAACTTATTTTGGTGAACTACTGTAATACATTAGCATGTATTGTAGTGCCAACTACATAATAAAATCACTTTCGGAACATATGTCCATGTAGCATGCCTACTGCATTGTCTATTTCCTCACATTCATTGACATCTAAGGATAAAGAGACATGGTTTAAAGTAGGATGAACATAGTATGACATCATTCATATCATGGGCAAACAGATATAAAACAAACAAGCTATTTTATCATTGTGTGCGCACATGAACATAACAACTAGAATACAAATCAAGACCAAAAGAATATCCTTCATCTCTTTTAAACCTTGTAAGGTGAAATGATACGTTAAGACAACTGTGTATAAAAGTGAATAGCGTAACTGACATTGGCTGCAAACCAAGTAGTGAAATGAACACATCACAGTACCAATCAGTTAAAAGGCAGGAGGAGTAAGGACTTACAACAACGGCTTGAACTGGTGCGCTCATGCCCTTCATCTTGCTAGTGTGGCAATCCTTGAAGATTTGCACTGCATTCGGTTCAGGTTCTTTTTGGTCCGCACAGGCTTTCCTATGTATTTGGAACAAGTCAATATAGATACGATAATATGGCACAGAAAAAAGAAGGAAGTAGCAGCTATTTACAAGAGCATGGTAGTGTGCAATATAGCTACGAGATCCTATTGTCTGTTGGAATTTCACTTTAGAACTGTTGGTCTTATTCTTCAAATAGTTAGCCTAGAAGAAGGTACACTTGTAAGGCACATACATAAATACAAGTTCAATATGTGGTCTGATCAAATACATATAGCCTACTTGATACTTTGGACCAGACCAGTGTTTAACGAGGGCTGTCCAGTCTTCATCTGTAATATATTCCACTGGAGATGTTTGGGCGATTTCATTGTTAGCCTTGCATTCAAAGTGAGATTTTCTAAGGTGGTACCGACATTGTCGCAGAGCAGACTTAAAAACATGAGTGCATGCTTGTTTAGTTGCATCATCTTTCGGATCCAACTTGAACCTCATCTGTTGAAAAAAGAATGTGAGTCTTATTAGGAGGAAGCTAGAAAGTATGGGACAGAGCAAGACAATATTACTAATTGCGATGAATAACATTACTTACGGATAAATGGTCAAGGAAGGTGTTAAAGTGGGTATTGTCTTTCTCATTCATGTACTGGATCCACGTTGGGAGGATACGTGCATGACACCTAACGGCAACGACTGCCTCTGATACTAACTTGGCTGACTCTGTAGCATCACGTGGCCTTTTTAAACCTGCCTCAAAATGGATCTCCATTCTTAGAAAATCCAAGCACCTGTGATGGTGGAGTAGGGGAGATGTGCTCATCATGTACATGTATGTTCTAGAAACAGGAACACGTGTCATATTCACAGGCATTATGTGTAAAGTAAGCAGATGCAATTCAACAAAGTTAGAAGCAATACAAGCTAGACATCATACGCAACATGCAACCACATATAATAGTGCCAATTAGAGCAAGCACCTGTGATGGTGGAGTAGGGGAGATGTGCTCATCATCTACACAGCTACGTTGACTGTCTAGCCTTGCGTTGTCTTGCGAATCTTGTTGGGAGGATGGCGGAGTAGAATCTGTAGAGAACCTCTATTTCAGTTGCTCGGAAGGACCGCCATCATCCAATGACTTGCCAATTTCCTTCAGCTTTATTGATTTTGCATTGTGAGGTCAAACCGACAAGAAAAAGGAATATAATTTGCTCTTTAGAACTCATTCATGCATGATACTGACGAACACTACTCTGATGAAAGTCAAAGTCATGATACAAGGATGGAATATGTACAAAAAAATGGACGGCTTGACATATTCACACCTATGATGTGGTAACTAAGCAGAAGGCACTTCAACAAATTAGAAGCACCGCAAACTAGACACCATATGAAAGGTGCAATCAATATCACTTTGCCAAGTTAAAACTGTCTCGTCATAGGTGGCGTTCATCAAACTAGAAGCAATACATGCTAGAAATCATATTAAAGACGCAAATCAATATCACACTGCCAACTTAAAGGTGTTCCATCATAAGTGAGTGATGCCAGATACACAAGAAAAGTAGTTTCATGTAAGAACATGGTGTGATAGACAGATATAGTATGTACCAAAAATAGGAAAGCGTGTCATATTCACACGTATCATGTGTAAGCTAAGCAGATGCAATTTACACTAATTAGGAGCAATAAAAGCTAGACACCATATGCAACATGCAACCAGATATCACACTGCCAAGTTAGAGCAAGCACCTCGGATGGTGGAGTAGGGGAGCAGATACTTGGACCTTGTAATGCACTATCAGTACAAGGAGAATCGGTACAGATGCTCCGTTTACGTTGTTGCAGAGGACCACCATCATCGCCTTCCTTACTCTTTTCCTTCCTCTTTCTTGATTTTGCCTTGTCAAGTCAAACCCACAAGAAAAAGGAATAAAATTTGCTCTTCAGAACTCATTGATGCATGATACTGACAAACACTACTTTCATGTAAGGCAGCCGCATGATAGGAGGATGGAATATGTATGAAAAACAGGACGGCATGACATATTGACATGTATGATGTATAAAGTGTAAACTAAGCACAAGGTGCTTGTACTTGTTAGAATCAATGCAAGCTAGAAACCATATGAAAGATGAAACCAATATCACTCTGCCAAATTAAAAGGGTGCCCTAACAAATGTATTTGACCAAATTAGAAGCAATACATGGCAGCAGGCTAGAAATAATATGCAATATGCAACGAATAAAGGTGACTCATCATAAGTGATTGATGCAGGATACAGAAGAGAGGTAGTTTCATGTAAGAACAAGGTTAACACATAGATGTAGTCTGTACCAAAAATAGGAAGGCATGTCATATTCACAGGTATAATGTGTAAACAAAGCAGATACAAGTTACCCTAATTAGAAGCATTACAAGCTAGACACCATATGCAACATGCAACCACATATCATGCTGAAATTTGAGATGGGTTTTAGGCCCATATAGCAATTTCTGAAAAATCGCCTATTTACTCAGCATATCACACTATGAAGTTAGAGCAAGCACCTGTGATGGTGGTGTGGGGGGAATTACGGTCATCAACTAGAGAGCTACGTTGACTATCTTCATTTAGCCTTGCTGTTTCTTGAGAATCATGTGGGGAGGATGACACTGCACTCTTTAAACGAGTATGGCGTCTCACACTAACCCACCTGGGTGACTGTCTCATCATAAGTGATTGACGAGGGATGCAAAAGACATTAGTTTGATGTACGAACATGGTTAATAGACATATGTAGTATGTATCAAAAACAGGAAGGCATGTCATTATCAAAGGTATAATGTGTAAAGTAAGCAGATGCAATTTAACCAAATTGGAAGCAATACAAGCTAGACACCATATACAACATGCAACCACATTTGACAGCGCTAAGTTAAAGCAAGCACCTGGGATGGTTGTGTGTGGCAATTGAGATCATCAACTGCAGAGCTACGTTTACTGTCTCCAACTGCTGACACTACATCCTTTAGAGCGCTGAAACGCTTAGTGCTTATCTTCGAATTACATTGGAGCGACTTCTATCTTTTCTTTTCAGCATTCATCAACACTGCGTCAGAGTCTGAAATACCCATGCATAAAAAACAATAGTGTGAGTATGGGTGAAGTGTGTGCACAATTAGTACAGTGTAAAGGTAGCAAATAGCAGGTCGGTGAGAAATAAATGACATGAGACATATGATAGCTCTACAACATGCATGGCACACCAAATTACTACAGGATTCTATGAAAATAACATTCGACTGAAAACAAATAGGTCAGTCCATTTTTTCTGCACCGTCCGATGTACAAAGAACGGGCAGATTGCCTTCATCTACCTCCAGCCAGTCAGTGTTGACGATCTTCCTCGAAACGGCAGCGACCACCGGCCCAGTCCCCTGCCTGCGCCCTCCCCTCGACCTCACCGCACCGCCGTGCTTGGCACCGCCCCCGGCAATCCATTCAAGCCCCGCCGACTACCAGATCAAGCGCAAGCAGCTCCTGCGCCCCACACCCCTATGATAGACACCGATGCGCCGCTTCCCCGGCAAACAGGCGGACTAGGTGCTCCGCGCGCCTAAGCGGGTGCTGCTTCTTTTAATCGCGGTTCGACTGACCCTGAATTGAAATCCAGGCGGGCTACTGACCTCTAGCAAAGGTGAAATAGTAAAGGAAGGAAACCTTGTGCATTTAGTATCACGAAGAAGATGCAGTAAGAAGCGCTCAACTAGTTTTTTCGTGGGATGAATACGGTGTGAGCTGAGATGTAAGAGTTGCACAAATAAAGGAAGAGGAGTACCTCTTTTTGCTGGCAGTGCTATGTCCTCCTTATGTTTTTCCAACGATCTTCTTGTGGTTCGCTGGAAACGAGCAATTGTGGAGGACGGTGCAGCCTTGGACGAACCATGGCCAAGTTGTTGAGTGTGGTGCGGTGGCCGTCTGTCGGCGGCGGGGAAGCAGATCCGAGGCGACGAACGACGGCGTAGCGGGAACAGCTCCGGTGCGGTGGACGGTTGTGATAGTGGAGCGGCAGCAGTGAGGCGCAGGACGGCGTAGTCGGAGTGGTTCTGGTACGGCGCACGTCGGCGTCGGCATCGTGGAGGCAGCTCTACCTCGGCTTCTGCTGCTAAGTCCTTGAGGGCGTTGCGGTTGCGGTTGCATTGGATGACGACGTCGGGGCACCGGCTCCGGCGTGATGGAGTTGGGCAGCGGTGGATTGGGCGCTATGGGGTGGAGGACGGAGGAGGCTAGGGTTTCGCGGCTAGTGGAGAGGGTGTTTTGGCGCCCACGGAGTATGAATGGGGAAACAGAGGGAGGCGGGGAACTGAGAGGGAACAATGTTTCGGTTTGGGACGCGCTTGTTTGAAATTTGGGGAAAGTTATAAACTTTATCCCCATCTAAAATTTCGGACATATTGCGGGTTGGGGGTAGGACAGTAATCTCAGGTTCCCAAATGTGGGTGGGATAGATTTCGACCGAGCGCATGGGTGTTTAGGCGCCCACGGCGTATGAATGCTTCTCGGAGGCGGCTGAGACTGGCGTCTTGGTGAAGTTACAAACCTACCCCGGTTTAGACCTTTGGACATCGGGCCGATAGACTACACAGGCCAGAGTCAGGACAGTAATTTCCTACCGCCAAACATTAGTCTCACGCGGTTTCGGGTGACCAGAGGCCTATTTGGTGCTTCGTTCAATATTTGGGAGCAGAAGCGTTACGTTTTCGGTTCTCTTGAATTGAACATTCATGATTTGTCAAACTTCACAAATCTTCACTCTTGAAAATCCTAAAGCTACGATTATTTTGGAATGGAGGTGGTACATTTGAATATACATTGTACATGAGTATATATTAAAAAATATGCAACTTACCTCAGTTCATGCATGGTTCCAGATATAATCTCCTTGGTTGCAAAAAAAAAGTTAGACATGCGTATGAATATATATATAGCATGTTCAAACGCACAACATGTTGGAAATATGAGCAATCTATGAGACAAAATTCCAGCACAACAAAGATTGATGCCCCCTTTTACATCTGATTTACAAATGCCATTATATCGGGTTCAAATAGATGAGTGCACTTCCTATGAATTCGAATCTTCGAAACCCCCTTTATGTTGAATTCGACATGTATTCTATTTCGTAGCTAGCAATTTGGAATGTATCCATGCAAGTGACAAATGTATAAAGTGCTTCACACTAACAACATGGAGTGCACTAATTAATGTTTATATATGAATTGCAAAAGCATCCATTGTCTATATTTCAAACCGCTCTCACTCTATGGATCATAATATGAAATAAATGCATGCACATGCTAGAATTCAATAGAGTATGGTTGTTTGATAGACCAATTTTCGTCCATACGCAATTTGCAAAATTCATGATCTCATCCAAAAATAATAATGCCATATATATTTTAATTTAATGCGTAGAACCGCCTTTTACACGTAGATGCACTATGCATCGACCCATTCTCATAAACGCGCTATATATCTCTCTATCTACCGCATAAGTGCACACACTTTATATGCATCGACATTTCTCTTTCACACATGCTCACAATCTCTCTCGGGGTGTCGGGGAGTCTCACGCACATGCTTTCTCTCTCTCTATCTCTCTCTTTCTGACTACTATGTATCACTCTTTTCACTAATCTCAGTTGGAAAACACTATTTCTCTCACATGCATATATACACAAGCACGGTCTCTACTAGCCCTCTATACGCACATATATGTGCCTACGTGTCTCCCGCACGCACATTATATTTAGGCCTCTCTCGCACACATTGCCCCCCTCCAGACACACCTCTCTCTTAGTAGTTGGCAGATATGATTCCATCATATCATTCGGTAGGATATCCCTAACTATTAGGCTGGATGGTAATACGAGGCAAAGTTTTACCCTAGTTCGGACCCTTGCAGTTGAGGAAAAAGCCTATTCCTGGTACTGTATATTAGTGATAGGGGTGTGTACAAAGTACATGTGAATATCAGGCATTGTGCGTGTGTGTATACTATCAACGAACTAGCCCCCAAGCTTCGATAACATACTGGGGGCCTAGGGTTACAAATCATATATAGTCGGCTTATCACCAGTGGGGATAGAGTCCTCCGCGACTCTGGTAGCTAGGTTCGTGTTGTACGCCGAGTCCTCCACATGGGTCTTCGTATAACGCATCTCGATCCAACCTATGTGGCGCAGGATGGAACCGACCCATGAGTCCTCATGTTGACCCACCACAACTAGAAATGATGTGCCCACCACACCACACACGCAATCGGCCACTAAGAAAATAAGCATATACAATAGTACAATGTTATACATGAAAGTTAATTGCATGGTGCATCCAAAAATATTTGTTCTGCATTGTGAATGTTTATATATTCTCCTAAAATATTAGTGACGAGAAAGAGAAACGAAGGGCATATCTCTCCTTGTCTCCACCGGACATCCCCTCTTTCTACACCACTTTCACGTACGCACACAAACTATCTTTCGGCCCTCTAAAAGTATGCATGCCCACGACACATTCACGCATGACGGCCATTATATTTCAAGCTAAAGCACTATACAGTCACTGGAGTTCAGAATATGCTCATTACGGTCACCGTATACATTCTCGTGGTGATCATACGGTATCTAGCTTACGACACGTCTCCGTATTTTCTTGATGACATTGACGGACTTTGCATTTTATGCGTGCTCCGTATTTTGTTGACGACACTTACGGTCATTGTATTTGAAGCGAAAGCACGATATGGTCACTGGACTTCAGAATAAGCTCATCACGGTCACCATATACATTTTGTCGTGCTAACCAACATGTGGTTGGATGGTTAGGAGGACAGTGGTTTCTCGAGCCCACCAGGGTTAAAGTCCCGGTGCTCGCATTTATCCTGGGTTAATTTCAGTATTTTCCGGTGATGTGCGTTCAGTGGGAGGAGACGTTCCACTCGACTACGAGGCACCTATGGTGACTTCGTAAAATCTCAAGATCATATGTTGGCGCACTCTCGTGAAGGTGCTCATAGGGGTAGTGTCTGTGTGTGCGCGCTTATAGCGGTGAGTGCTTGGGCGTATATATGAGCCCTTGCGTCTGTACCGTGTAAAAAAATACATGTCATGATTATACGGTCACTGGCTCACCCGTACAACTCCGTATTTTGTTGATGACACAATCAATTGACCAGTCAAACGTTCCACGTGGCGCAACTAGTGTTGCACCATCGGGGCACTTAACCGTGGGGCCCACCTGTCAGCCCTTATATGAAAGAAAGAAATTGTAGTTTGAGTCTATACTGTGTTAATAAAATAAGTACATTTTAGGGTGATCATACGGTCACTAGCTCACCATACAGCTTCGTAATTTGTTGATGACACGATCAATTGACTAGTCAAACGGTCCACATTCAGCAGCGCACATTACTATAGGGCCCACCCATCAGCGCGTATATGAAGGACAGAAATGGTAATAAATTAGTGGTCGTTGGGTACTCGAAGTCGTGAGACCTCTGGTTGGTAGTCACCGGCGGTGGGTGTTGGGGAACGTTGCATGGGAAACAAAAATTTTTTCTACGTTCACCAAGATCAATCTAGGAGATGCATCTACGAGGGGAGAGTTGGATCCACATACCCTTGTAGATCGCTAAGCGGAAGCGTTCAAGAACGCAGTTGATGGAGTCGTACTCGCCGCGATTCAGATCGCCGAAGATCCTAGCACCGAAGCAACGGTGCCTCCGCGTTCTTCACACGTACAGCTCGGGGACGTCTCCTCCTTCTTGATCCAGCAAGGGGGAAGGAGAGGTTGATGGAGACACCGGCAGCACGACGGCGTGGTGGAGATGGTGGTGGAGGATTCCAGCAGGGCTTCGCCAAGCACCGCGGGAAAACGAAGATTGTTGTGGGAGAGGGAGGGCAGCACCGAGGCACGAACGTGTGTGGCTGCCCTCCCTCTGCCTCTCTTTATATAGGGGGAGTAGAGGGGAGGGGGCGCCCTAGGGTTTCCCCTAGGGGCCGGCGGCCAGGGCAGATGGGGAGGGGCGGCGCCCCCTGGGGCTAGGGTTTCCCCCCCAGGTGCCTTGCCCCCCAAGCCTAAGGGGGTGCGGCAGCCCTAGGGGGGTCCAGCCCCCTTGGCGCACAAGGAGAGGGCCCTAGGGGGGGCGCACAGCCCTATGAGGGCTGTTGCGTCTCCCCTTTGTGGCCCATTAGGCCCGAAACCCTTTCCGGGACCCCGAAACCCCTTTCGGTCATCCGCCAACTTCCCGTTGCTCCCCGGAACACTTCCGGACTCCGAAACCTTTCATCCTATATATCAATCTTCGTCCCCGGACCATTCCGGAGACCCTCGTCACGTCCGGGATCTCATCCGGGACTCCGAACAACCTTCGGTAACCATGCACTGTTCTCACTAACAACCCTAGCGTCACCGAACCTTAAGTGTGTAGACCCTGCGGGTTCGGAAACTATGCAGACATGACCGAGACACTCCCAGGCCAATAACCAATAGCGGGATCTGGATACCCATATTGGTTCCCACACGTTCCTCGATGATCTCATCGGATGAACCACGATGCCAAGGATTCAGGCAATCCCGTATACAGTTCCCTTTGTCTCGTCGGTATGTTACTTGCCCGAGATTCGATCGTCGGTATCTCTATACCTAGTTCAATCTCGTTACCGGCAAGTCTCTTTACTCGTTACCGTAATACATAATCCCGTGACTAACTACTTAGTCACTTTGAGCTCATTGAGATGATGTATTATCGAGTGGGCCCGGAGATACCTCTCCGTCACACGGAGTGACAAATCCCAGTCTCGATCCATGTCAACTCAACAGACACCTTCGGAGATACCTGTAGAGTACCTTTATAGTCACCCAGTTACGTTGCGACGTTTGGCACACACAAAGCACTCCTACGGTGTCAGTGAGTTACATGATCTCATGGTCATAGGAACTTATACTTGACATGCAGAAAACTATAGCGATAACTGATACGATCAAAAGCTATGTTTAACGTTTGGGTCTTGTCCATCACATCATTCTCCTAATGATGTGATCCCGTTATCAAATGACAACTCATGTCTATGACCTGGAAACCGCGGTCATCTTTGATCAACGAGCTAGTCCTGAAGAGGCTTACTAGGGACACAAAGTTTGTCTATTTATCCACACATGTATATGAGTTTCCAATCAATACAATTATAGCATGGATAATAAACGATTATCATGAACAAGGAAATATAATAATAACTCTTTTATTATTGCCTCTAGGGCATATTTCCAACAGTCTCCCACTTGCACTAGAGTCAATAATCTAGCATTACAAGGTAATGAACCTAACACCCATAGAGTCTTGGTGTTGATCATGCTTAGCCCGTGGAAGAGGCTTAGTCAACGGATCTGCAACATTCAAATCCGTGTGTACTTTGCAAATGCTTATGTCCTCCTCCTTGACTGAATCGCGGATGGAATTGAAGCGTCGCTTTATGTGTCTGGTCCTCTTGTGAAACCTTGGTTCCTGGGCTAGAGCAATGGCACCAGTGTTGTCACAGAACAGAGTCATTGGGTTTAGTGCACTAGGCACAACTCCAAGATCTGTCATGAACTCCTTCATCCAGACACCTTCCTTTGCCGCCTCCGAGGCAGCTATGTACTCCGCTTCGCATGTAGAATCGGCTACCACGCTTTGCTTGGAACTGCACCAGCTTACCGCTCCCCCGTTGAGAATATATACGTATCCGGTTTGAGACTTAGAGTCATCCGGATCAGTGTCAAAGCTTGCATCGACGTAACCCTTTACGACGAGCTCTTGATCACCTCCATAAACGAGAAACATTTCCTTAGTCCTTTTCAGGTACTTTAGGATATTCTTGACCGCTGTCCAGTGATCCATACCAGGATTACTTTGAAACCTTCCGGCCATACTTATGGCAAGGCTGACATCTGGTCTTGTGCACAGCATTGCATACATGATAGAGCCTATGGCTGAAGCATAGGGGACGACACTCATCTTTTCTCTATCTTCCGCAGTCACTGGGCATTGAGTCTTACTCAACTTTGTACCTTGCAATACGGGCAAGAACCCCTTCTTGGATTGATCCATTTTGAACTTCTTCAAAACTTTATCAAGGTATGTACTTTGTGAAAGTCCTATCAAGCGTCTTGATCTATCTCTATAGATCTTGATGCCCAATATGAAAGCAGCTTCACCGAGATCCTTCATCGAAAAACTCTTGTTCAAATACCCCTTCACGCTATCCAAAAATTCTATATTGTTTCCAATCAGCAATATGTCATCCACATATAATATTAGAAACGCTATAGAGCTCCCACTCACTTTCTTGTAAATACAAGCTTCATTATAAACTTGTACAAACCCAAACGCTTTGATCACCTCATCAAAGCGAAGATTCCAACTCCGAGATGCTTGCACCAGCCCATAAATGGAACGCTGGAGCTTGCATACTTTGTCAGCATTCTCTGGATCGACAAAACCTTCCGGTTGCATCATATACAACTCTTCCTTAAGAAAACCGTTAAGGAACGCTGTTTTGACATCCATCTGCCAAATTTCATAATCGAAATATGCAGCTATCGCTAACATGATTCGGACGGATTTAAGCATCGCTACGGGTGAGAAAGTCTCATCGTAGTCAATCCCTTGAACTTGTGAAAAACCCTTTGCCACAAGTCGAGCTTTATACACGGTGACGTTACCGTCAGCGTCCGTCTTCCTCTTAAAAATCCATTTATTCTGAATGGCCTTCCGCCCTTCAGGTAATACTTCCAAAGTCCATACTTTGTTTTCATACATGG
Source organism: Secale cereale (assembly GCA_902687465.1). Lineage (NCBI taxonomy): Eukaryota > Viridiplantae > Streptophyta > Magnoliopsida > Poales > Poaceae > Secale > Secale cereale. The sequence goes on along the minus strand of LR738711.1, from coordinate 715,329,569 downwards.
ATCCCATCTCGGATTTCATGGCCTCTAACCATTTGTCGGAATCCGGGCCTACCATCGCTTCTCCATAGCTCGTAGGTTCACCGTTGTCTAACAACATGACCTCCAAGACAGGGTTACCATACCACTCAGGTGCAGTGCGTACCCTTGTCGACCTACGAGGTTCGGTAGTAACTTGATCAGAAGCTTCTTGATCATCATCATTGGCTTCCTCTTCAACCGCTGCAGGCTCCACAAAAACATCTTTCTGTGCTGCGCAACTCTCTGGTTGAAGCAGAGGTTCAATAACCTCATCAAGTTCTACCTTCCTCCCACTCAATTCTTTCGAGAGAAACTCTTTCTCGAGAAAGGACCCGTTCTTAGCGACAAACACTTTGCCTTAGGATCTGAGATAGAAGGTGTACCCAACAGTTTCTTTTGGGTATCCTATGAAGACACATTTGTCCGCTTTGGGTTCGAGCTTTTCTGGCTGAAGCCTTTTGACATAAGCATCACAACCCCAAACCTTGAGAAAAGACAACTTAGGTTTCTTACCAAACCATAGTTCATACGGTGTTGTCTCAACGGACTTAGATGGAGCCCTATTTAAAGTGAATGCAGCTGTCTCTAACGCATATCCCCAGAACGATAGTGGCAAATCGGCAAGAGACATCATAGAACGCACCATATCTAATAGGGTTCGATTACGACGTTCGGACACACCATTACGCTGTGGTGTTCCAGGTGGCGTCAACTGTGAAACAATTCCACATTTTCTTAAGTGATTGCCAAACTCATAACTCAGATATTCTCCCCCTCGATCAGATCGTAGGAACTTGATTTTCTTGTTACGATGATTTTCAACTTCACTCTGAAATTGCTTGAACTTTTCAAAAGTTTTAGACTTATGCTTCATTAAGTAAATATACCCATATCTACTTAAGTCGTCAGTGAAGGTGAGAAAATAACGATATCCACCGCGCGCCGTGACACTCATCGGACCACACACATCAGTATGTATGATTTCCAATAAGTCACTTGCCCGTTCGATTGTCCCTGAAAACGGGGTCCTCGTCATCTTGCCCATGAGGCACGGCTCGCATGTGTCAAGTGATTCAAAATCAAGAGACTCCAAAAGTCCATCAGCATGGAGCTTCCTCATGCGTTTCACGCCGATATGACCCAGACGGCAGTGCCACAAGAAAGTGGTATTATCATTATCAACTCTACATCTTTTGGCATCAATGTTATGAACATGTGTATCATCACTATCGAGATTCAATAAGAATAAACCCCTTACTTCGGGTGCATGACCATAAAAGATATTACCCATATAAATAGAACAACCTTTATTCTCTGATTTAAATGAGTAACCGTCTCGCATCAAACAAGATCCAGATATAATGTTCATGCTTAACGCAGGCACTAAATAACAATTATTCAGGTTCATAACTAATCCCGATGGTAATCGAAGAGCGAGCGTGCCGACGGCGATCACATCAACCTTGGAACCATTTCCCACGCGCATCGTCACTTCGTCCTTCGCCAGCCTCCGTTTATTCCGCAGTTCCTGTTTAGAGTTGCAAATGTGAGCAACCGAACCGGTATCAAATACCCAGGCACTACAACGAGAGTTGGTAAGGTACACATCAATAACATGTATATCACATATACCTTGCTTGTTGTTGTTGTTGGCCCCCTTCTTGTCTGCCATATACTTGGGGCAGTTCCGCTTCCAGTGGCCGTTCCCCTTGCAATAGAAACACTCAGTCTCTGGCTTGGGCCCAGCCTTGGGTTTCTTCACTGGATGAGCAACTGCCTTGCCACCCTTCTTAGAGTTACCCTTCTTGCCCTTGCCATCTTTCTTGAAACTGGTGGTTTTATTGACCATCAACACTTGATACTCCTTCTGGATGTCTGCCTCAGCGACTTTCAGCATCGAAAACAGCTCGGCGATGGTTTTGTTCATCCCTTGCATGTTATACTGCTGTACGAAGCTCTTGTAGCTAGGCGGGAGCGACTGGAGAATTCTGTCAATGATAGCCTCATCCGGGAACACAAGTCCCAGATCAGCTATGCGGGTATAGTACCCAGACATCTTCAGTAAGTGCTCACTGACAGACGAATTCTCCTCCATCTTGCAAGCAAAGAATTTATCGGTGGTCTCATACCTCTCGATCTTGGCATTCTTTTCAAAGATGAACTTCAACTCCTGGAACATCTCATATGCTCCATGACGTTCAAAACGCCTTTGAAGTCCTCCTTCCAAGCTATACAATATGGCACACTGCACTATTGAGTAGTCATCCGAACGCGACTGCCAGGCGTTCATAACGTCCGCAGAGGCCTGAGGAGCGGGGGGTTCACCTAGCGGTGCATTTAAGACATAAACCTTTTGGGCAGCTATGAGGATGATCCTCAGATTGCGGAGCCAGTCCACAAAGTTGCTCCCATCATCTTTCAGTTTAGCTTTCTCTAGGAACGCATTAAAATTCAGGGGAGCTACTGCGCGAGCCATCTACAACAAAAGATTTGCAAAGACATTTTAGACTATTGTTCATGATAAGTGAGTTATTACCTAATCAAATTATTTATAACTCCCACTCAAATTGACATCCCTCTGGTCATTCGAGCGTGACATGATCCAGATCCACCAACCCAAGTCCGATCATCACGTGAGATGAGGTGGTGTCAATGGTGAACATCTACATGTTGATCATATCTACTATATGACTCATGCTCGACCTTTCGGTCTTCCGTGTTCCGAGGCCATGTCTGTACATGCTAGGCTCGTCAAGTCTAACCCGAGTGTTCTGCATGTGCAAAACTGGCTTGCACCCATTGTATGCGAACGTAGAGTCTATCACACCCGATCATCACGTGGTGCTTCGAAACGACGAACCTTCGCAACGGCGCACACTCGGGGGGAAGACAATTTTATCTTGAAATTTTAGTGAAGGATCATCTTATAATGCTACCGTCGTCCTAAGCAAAATAAGATGCATAAAAGGATTAACATCACATGCAAATCATAAGTGACATGATATGGCCATCAACTCGTGCTTTTGATCTCCATCTCCAAAGCACCGGCATGATCTCCATCGTCACCGGCGCCACACCATGATCCCCATCATCATGATCTCCATCATCGTGTCGCCATCGGGGTTGTCGCGCGCCCACCATGCTCTTACTACTATTGCTACCGTTTAGCGATAAAGTAAAGCATTACAAAGCGCTTAATGATTGACACGCAGGTCATACAAAAATTAAAGACAACCCTATGGCTCCTGCCGGTTGCCGTATACATCGACATGCAAGTCGATATTAACTATTACAACATGATCATTTCATACATCAAATATATTTCATCATGTCATTGGCCATATCATATCACATACATACCCTGCAAAAACAAGTTAGACGTCCTCTAATTTGTTGTTGCATGTTTTACGTGGCTGCTATGGGTATCTAGCAAGAACGCTTCTTACCTACGCAAAGCCACAACGGTGATATTTAAGTTGCTATTTAACCTTCTACAAGGACCGCCTTGTTCTGTTCCGATTCAACTAAGATAGGAGAGACAGACACCCGCCAGCCATCTTATGCAACAAAAGTCACATGTCTGTCGATGGAACCGGTCTCATGTACGTGGACATGTAAAGTTGGTCCGGGCCGCTTCATCCCATAATACCGCTGAATCAAGAAAGACTAAGGAGGGAAGCAATCTAAACATCAACGTCCACAAACCCTTTTGTGTTCTACTCGTGAAAGCATCTACGCAAGATCCTAGCTCATGATGCCACTGTTGGGGAACGTTGCATGGGAAACAAAATTTTTTTCTACGTTCACCAAGATCAATCTAGGAGATGCATCTACGAGGGGAGAGTTGGATCCACATACCCTTGTAGATCGCTAAGCGGAAGCGTTCAAGAACGCGGTTGATGGAGTCGTACTCGCCGCGATTCAGATCGCCGAAGATCCTAGCACCGAAGCAACGGTGCCTCCGCGTTCTTCACACGTACAGCTCGGGGACGTCTCCTCCTTCTTGATCCAGCAAGGGGGAAGGAGAGGTTTATGGAGACACCGGCAGCACGACGACGTGGTGGAGATGGTGGTGGAGGATTCCAGCAGGGCTTCGCCAAGCACCGCGGGAAAACGAAGATTGTTGTGGGAGAGGGAGGGCAGCACCAAGGCACGAACATGTGTGGCTGCCCTCCCTCTGCCTCTCTTTATATAGGGGGAGTAGAGGGGAGGGGGCGCCCTAGGGTTTACCCCTAGGGGCGGCGGCCAAGGGGAGGTGGGAGGGGGCGGCGCCCCAGGGTTAGGGTCCCCCCCCCCAAGTGCCTTGCCCCCCAAGCCTGGGGGGGTGCGGCAGCCCTAGGGGGGGCCAGCCCCCTTGGCGCATGAGGAGAGGGCCCAGGGGGGGGCGCACAGCCCTATGAGGGCTGTTGTGTCCCCCTTTGTGGCCCATTAGGCCCGAAACTCTTTCCGGGACCCGAAAACCCTTTTCGGTCATCCGCCGTCTTCCCGATACTCCCCGGAACACTTCCGGACTCCGAACACTCTCATCCTATATATCAATCTTCGTCCCCGGACCATTCTGGAGACCCTCGTCACGTCCGGGATCTCATCTGGGACTCCGAACAACCTTCGGTAACCATGCACTGTTCTCACTAACAACCCTAGCGTCACCGAACCTTAAGTGTGTAGACCCTGCGGGTTCGGAAACTATGCAGACATGACCGAGACACTCCCAGGTCAATAACCAATAGCGGGATCTAGATACCCATATTGGTTCCCACACGTTCCTCGATGATCTCATCGGATGAACCACGATGTCAAGGATTCAGGCAATCCCATATACAGTTCCCTTTGTCTCGTCGGTATGTTACTTGCCCGAGATTCGATCGTCGGTATCTCTATACCTAGTTCAATCTCGTTACCGGCAAGTCTCTTTACTCGTTACCGTAATACATAATCCCGTGACTAACTACTTAATCACTTTGAGCTCATTGAGATGATGTATTACCGAGTGGGCCCGGAGATACCTCTCCGTCACACGGAGTGACAAATCCCAGTCTCGATCCATGTCAACTCAACAGACACCTTCGGAGATACCTGTAGAGTACCTTTATAGTCACCCAGTTACGTTGCGACGTTTGGCACACACAAAGCACTCCTACGGTGTCAGTGAGTTACATGATCTCATGGTCATAGGAACTTATACTTGACATGCAGAAAACTATAGCGATAACTGACACGATCAAAAGCTATGTTAACGTTTGGGTCTCGTCCATCACATCATTCTCCTAATGATGTGATCCCGTTATCAAATGACAACTCATGTCTATGACCTGGAAACCGCGGTCATCTTTGATCAACGAGCTAGTCCTGTAGAGGCACACTAGGGACACAAAGTCTGTCTATTCATCCACACGTGTATCTGAGTTTCCAATCAATACAGTTATAGCATGGATAATAAACGATTATCATGAACAAGGAAATATAATAATAACTCTTTTATTATTGCCTCTAGGGCATATTTCCACTGTTGGGGAACGTTGCATGGGAAACAAAAATTTTTCCTACCGTTCACCAAGATCAATCTAGTAGATGCAACTACGAGGAAGGAGTGTGATCTACGTACCCTTGTAGATCGCTAAGCGGAAGCGTTATGAACGCGGATGATGGAGTCGTACTCGTCGCGATTCAGATCGCCGAAGACCTAGCACCGAAGCAACGGTGCCTCCGCGTTCTTCACACGTACGGCTCGGGGACGTCTCCTCCTTCTTGATCCAGCAAGGGGTGGAGGAGAGGTTGATGGAGAACCGGCAGCACGACGGCGTGGTGGTGATGGTGGAGAAGAACTCCAGCAGGGCTTCGCCTAAGCACCGCGGGAGAAGAAGATATGACGGGAGAGGGAGGGCAGCACCGAGGCACGAACTGTGTTGGCTGCCCTCCCTTTGCCCCACTATATATAGGGGGGGTGGAGAGGCTAGGGCGCCCTAGGGTTTCCCCCTAGGGGCCGGCGGCCAGGGCAAGGGGAGGGGGGCGGCGGCCAGGGCAGGGGGAGGCGCCCAGGCCCTAGGGTTTCCCCCCTAGGTGCCTTGCCCCCCAAGCCCTAAGGGGTGCGGCCAGCCCTAGGGGGTCCCACCCCCTTAGCCGCATGGGGAGAGGGCCCAGGGGGGGCGCACAGCCCCTTGAGGGCTGTGGTGTCCCCCCTTGTGGCCCAATAGGCCCAGAACACCTTCCGGACCCCCCGAAAACCTTCCCGGTACTCCGCCGATTTCCCGATGCTCCCCGGAACACTTCCGGTACTCCGAAACCTTTCATCCTATATATCAATCTTCGTCTCCGGACCATTCCGGAGACCCTCATCATGTCCGGGATCTCATCCGGGACTCCGAACAACCTTCGGTAACCATGCACTCTTCTCACTAACAACCCTAGCGTCACCGAACGTTAAGTGTGTAGACCCTGCGGGTTCGGAAACCATGTAGACATGACCGAGACACTCCCAGGTCAATAACCAATAGCGGGATCTGGATACCCATATTGGCTCCTACATGTTTCTCGATGATCTCATCGGATGAACCACGATGTCAAGGATTCAGGCAATCCCGTATACAGTTCCCTTTGTCTCGTCGGTATGTTACTTGCCCGAGATTCGATCGTCGGTATCTCTATACCTAGTTCAATCTCGTTACCGGCAAGTCTCTTTACTCGTTACCGTAATACATAATCCCGTGACCAACTACTTAGTCACTTTGAGCTCACTGAGATGACGTATTACCGAGTGGGCCCGGAGATACCTCTCCGTCACACGGAGTGACAAATCCCAGTCTCGATCCATGTCAACTCAACAGACACCCTCGGAGATACCTGTAGAGTACCTTTATAGTCACCCAGTTACGTTGCGACGTTTGGCACACACAAAGCACTCCTACGGTGTCAGTGAGTTACATGATCTCATGGTCATAGGAACTTATACTTGACATGCAGAAAACTATAGCGATAACTGATACGATCAAAAGCTATGTTTAACGTTTGGGTCTCGTCCATCACATCATTCTCCTAATGATGTGATCCCGTTATCAAATGACAACTCATGTCTATGACCTGGAAACCGCGGTCATCTTTGATCAACGAGCTAGTCCTGAAGAGGCTTACTAGGGACACAAAGTTTGTCTATTTATCCACACATGTATATGAGTTTCCAATCAATACAATTATAGCATGGATAATAAACGATTATCATGAACAAGGAAATATAATAATAACTCTTTTATTATTGCCTCTAGGGAATATTTCCAACAGTGGGGGGCGTTGATTGGGCGGTGGGGTGGGGATCGCCGGAGAAAAAGCTCGGCGTAGGGTGGCCTATAGGGATGGCCGGTGCGGTGGCGGACCGGCCGTGAGGAGTGGTTTTGGGGCGGGCGGGGCGACGTGGCGGCGCGGGCCGGCCGCGGGCGGCGGGGGCCGGCGGTTCGGCCGGTGGTGGCTGGCGGCTCAGGGGGGAGGAGTTTGATGATAAACTGTAGGCCCTTGATTTCGTATCCAACGGCTGAAAAATCTAATGACCATAGATGAAAAAGTCAGTCGACTGACGTGTAGCCTCACCGCGCACGTACACATCCACGCACGCAAGACACACACGCATGCAGGTGTGCAACACTGACACGTGCACATAACGAACACATGCACGCATGCAGGCGTGCAACACTGACGCGTACACATGCACTCATGAACACACGCACGTACGCACACATGCATGCAACACTAAAACGTACCCTTGCACGCACGCAACACTCGCACGCTTGCATGCACACAACACACGACGCAAGACACACGCTCAACCTATACGTGAATGCACCCTTTGTTAAGGACATGGATTGTTACGGGTATTAATCAATCTTATATGTGATAAGCAGAGCATTGATGTTTGTAGCGGTCTTTATGAATCACAACGTATTGAACGGGCTATCAACATGAAAGGATGACGTCACACTCAATGAACAATCATCGGTTTATGAAATGCCTGCTTCTGACCGCCCTTGCCCACCAAAGGTTCCTCTGCTGTGCGCTGCCTGCGTTGGGTCACTGACATGCAGGCCATGTACCCAAAGAGCCCACACGTGAGTGGAAGAATGGCGCACTGTCCTACGTCAGAGTCGAGGGCTCCACTCGCTGCACGCCCGGCTGAACACGCCTCGCCGCATTCAAACGCCTCCATGAAACCTGCCCGTGTGCAAGCCGAGAAACCCACTCTGGACACACGTCCGTTCATGACCGGGCTAGCATTAAACGCAACGCCGGTCGAGCTCTTCCCGTCCGCCGTCTATTTAATCTCCTATTTAAACGAGGCCAAACGCCGGCCAAGAATCGCACACCTCCGCCGCTCCCCTATCTCCTCCTTCACCATTTTGTCCACTCTTACAATGGCTTACGAAGAGTAGTTATGCCGCATCCAAGCCGGCTGGGTGGCCCACCGAGCCCGCTGGATATGAGCTATGCAGCTCGCTGATCCACCTCCCTTCCCTCGCCCGACGGAGCCAGTTGCCACCCCAAGCCGGCGCGCGGTTCAGCAACTCACCTCTCCAGGCCAGCTCGACGAGGAGTGCCGCACGAGCGTCGTTGCTGCCGTCCACGCCGCCGCCTCGTACCACGTCTCCCGTTTTTGTGGCCGAGACTCCCATGCTGGCGGCCGCGCCATGCAAGCAGCGACAGAAGCCGGGTGCGCGGAGAGCGACGAGTCGGTGGCCAGCACCTCCGCGTCCGCCGCCATCATCGAGGAGAAGTAGAACACGGGAGGCCGCCACCGCTTGGGTCCCATGAAGGCCACCACGGAGGCGACGCCGGTGTAAACAACTGGTGTCTTGCCGGATCCTTTTGTTGCGAGGACCTTCGTCGACCCTGCATATGCCTCCGGGGCTCCCGACAGTCCGGTGATCATGCTGGGAACACAAATCGATCGGCGGGCGACCATTTAGGTCAGGTATTATATACCTGTGTTGTCTAGAACTAGCACCGCGTAGTTCATTTGAATGTAACAAAATCCGTCATGTTTGTATGAAAATCAGGTATCTTATATTATTTCCGTCGTTTTTATATGAAATATCGCCGTGTTTGCGTGAATTTCATCCGGTTGGTTGACTTGCTACCATAATGTGTGCGGCTACGGTTGGATGGCGTAATTTGCGGGTCGCCGGTCGGTCTGCGGGCGGCTCGGGCGGCGTGGTGGGACAAAAAGAACACAGCTCGTGCGAGCTCGTCTCCAACGTGCGCGCTGGAGGATGCATGAGACCCCGAGCCATTCTTCGTTCATCGGTGGCAGAGGCACCGTGGACAAAAGGGTCATCAATATTTTGGCTACCCCGGGCAAGATCCAAACAGCCCCTCCCAACAGATTCAAATCCCTCGTTCGCCGTGGAATTTTGCCAAGTGTTGTTTTCATGGGCTAGCAAGATGCCCGCGCATTGCACGGAACATCAAGATGCATTTTTTTACAAAACACCTATTGTGATTGACCCATGAAGGAGTAATCCCATTTTGTAAAAACTAATGATTGCTCGAGAATTTTATCGGATAAATGGTATCTCGAGAATTTTATCGGACTCCATTTTTGTATACAAGGCCACAAACCCATATTACAGGTACCAAGGCAAAAATTAATGTCTTCTAACTCAATGTTGCAAGCCACCTTGTTTCCTTGTTTGCCGTGTAAATTAATGTGTCTTCTTCTCTTTCATGCACATCAAGCCAATGCTCACACTCCCGCATGCATGCAAGGGATAATTGGTGTCCTCCTTTGCTAGTAGTACTACGAGGCAAACACCATTAATATTGCATCGATTAGTGTTAGTGGCCTTGTATATCTGCAAATTGTAATTTTGATAGTGGCCTTGTATATAAAAATGGAGGGAGAAAGATGAGAGATAAGGTGAGGAGGAGTGGGGTGTGGTGGTGACTGGTGGTCGGACTGGGCGGAGGCATGGGGATGGACGACACATTATGTCTAGGTTTGTATCTCTATAGTCCCTCTCACACACACCAACGTAGGTGGGGGACATGCACAAAGAGAAGAGGTGCACGCACGGCGCACGTACTCCCGTCTCTTTCCCAACCACACCCGCACGGGTACACGGTGGAACTCATTTCTGTACGAAAAGGCAACCCATGTGGTAACTTGACACTTGTACTGGTTGTTCACTAGATGGAGGGAGGATCGTCTACCATGGGTGAACAAACAAATTGCGGCTTGACGCGTTATGTTAAAAAAGAGGCAAACCATGTGGGGCCTACCTTAGAGGCAAGGCTCTATAGACTGGAGTACTTTTGATGTGTCCCGTCAATTCAAAGAACGAGGAGAAGCTTGCTTAGTACGCCATCTCCCCTACCCACGGGCGCGGTGGCTCGTAGGATGAGGTGAAGCTTGCTTACTACGCCTTATGCCCGCTCCCTCGCCCACGCGCGCGGTGGCTCGCAGGACGAGGAGAAATTTTTACTACTCCCTCCGTTTACTCCTCGCCCCTACTACCTTGGTTAGAGAGATTATCATATTGCTTGGAATATATATGTCCTTTAGTACTCCCTCCATTTACTTATACAAGGCCACTATACAAAAATACATGTCAGTCTACCTTGGTTAGAGAGAAAATTTTACTACTCCCTCCGTTTACTCCTCGACCCTACTACCTTGGTTAGAGAGTTTTCTCTTGACACTGCTTGCATCGGGTGATCTGACGCACCTCGAAATCCAACATGTGATAGTACTACTACTAGTAGTAGAACTGAGACTTATAAAACAGAAAAACAAATGTTTTTTTAGATGAGCCCTATAAACCCTGGTGGGTACGTACTCCGTAAAATCAGATTTTCCCAAAACTAAGTCGCCCAACCTTTATTTGCTTGTTTCCCTTCCTGCCTCTTTGCCTCAAACAGACTATGCCAAACTCCCCTGCCTGCCGTGCGGGAAAAAACCTGCCCTTGCCTTTTTTAGTCCGGGTTTGTATTGATGGATCGCGCGAAGCAGCAAAAACCCAAGCCGTGTCTTGTACTCCTCCGTCGACGCTTGCTTTCATGAATTCTGTACTTCCTGTCGCCCACATGTGGGACATATAGCAACCGGGTTGACGTGTCAAGCACCAAATAACAGTGCAGAACAACAAGGGGGACGCACCCTAGTCGTACCGCCCCAATAGTAGTAGTAATGAGCAATGAGACGTCAAATCACAATGTCGCACCTTCCCAGACGGACGAAAGCAACCATTATTTCACACTTCGGTTCGCCATCATCTCAAACCACGTAGTATTGCTTCTGCCTCAAGAGGGACACGCTCATCGCCTTGGTACATCATGACACATGGGACCGCATGACAAGCCATGCTCCCTCGCCGATCGCTTAGTAAAATCACCTCATTTTTACTACTATACTTCCTCTGTATCGGTTTACATGGCATGCACGTCGTTCTAGGTTGAGAATTTAACTGGCTATATATGTGATGAACAGTATATGTTTAGAAACTACATTCGCTTAATAATCCAATGATATACTTTCTGTGACATAGTAACTCAGATTTAGTTAGTCAAATGGATGACCTAGAACTATGTGCACGCCCTATAAACTGAGACGTCTAAAAAACGAGACGGAGAGGGTAGTTCAGTACGTATATTTTTATATCAATATAGTCTGGATTCACCAAGGAGCAAAACCAAGTGGTAGGCTGCACCTGTCGTGTTGGCGTAATGACTCAAGCAGGGTCAGTCCGCACATGAAATGGCGACACACTTAACAGGACCCCTTTGGCGGACAGGTGGCTCATCCACCGTGTTGTTCCATGTACAGTTCGGAGCAGCGGTTGGAATTGGAGGCACCCCGGTCGTAGCACCACAGTAGTAAAAAATGAGCGACCCCCACCTTCCCCGCATTAAGATGGACGGACGAAGCAACCATCATTTCACTCTAGGGCGCAAGAGCATAAAGAAAATAGAAAACCAATGATGCGTGCGGCAGCTACCTAGGGCACCCTAGGGTAGGGGTCTCCACACAGATCATTTTTTTCTTTTTTTGAAAGCGCCTCCACTACAAATCGGCTTCTCCCTCGTCCTCTTGAAGAAAACCGATGATGCGTGCGGCGGTAGGGTTTGTAGGAGTACTACTATAGGGCGTGTGGGGCCACGTCATAGTAAACGGGAGAGGGATTGAATTCGAGTCGACACCTTAAATATGTGTGGGACGCTTGGTTTTAGGGGAACGAGGCAACATTTTGGGTTCGGGGACCAGTGGAGATATAGTACGTACAAAAAATTGTGGACGTAGGTTCGACCGAAAGGCAATGATGCATGGGCCCTACATTTTGATATACCCGTGGCCGCGTGAAATTTGCTACTCTACTGGAAACTAGTAAGGTACACATGGATTGAACGCATGAGATTTCGAAACCAAATTATGAATAAATACACACAATAGCATGTAAAGCTTTGAGTCATATATGCATGATGTAGATGTTCGTTTAGTTCGTATAGTTCATCTAATTCAAAATCAATTAGTTTTATAAAAATGTTAAGATTCATAGGGTTGTGCATTGTAATGCATAAAGTAAAAAACAAATAATGGCAATTCATTTAGAAAAAATAAATCAATTATGATACGGAAGATTCTAGAACAAAGGATAAGTGCTTGTGTTTTGAGGTTTGTGCATTATGCTTAAGTTCAACCATGGAGTCTTCTAAATTGTACATGTGGCAGATCTAGTGGAATGTTGATGATATCCAACGACCAGTAGTGCTCGGATTTGCCATCTCTGCACTGTCGGATTAGCTTCATCCAGCGACCATCTTTCAAGTTATTCGCACACTATATAGTTCTGTGCCGTAGTTGCATGTCTTGGAAAAAAGCTACTAGTGGGTTGTACTAGCTATTTAGGAATAGAGGATGTATACCTAGAAGTTGTAGGGAAAGAGATGACATGGAGTATCTCAATTCCTATGCGTAGGGATTGGAAAAGAGATGTCATTTGGTTGACATCATAGGAACTTTTCTATTGAATCTAGACATGACATGCATCTCAATTCCTATGAGGAGGGATTAGAAAAGAGATGTAATTTGGTTCATATCATAGCAACTTTTCTATTAAATATACGCTAATGTTTACTTTCCTTTAAAATTATGGGAGTATAGGAATCCATTCATATGAACCAAGTGGCTCTAAAGCTATAGAAATGATATCATGTTTATTTCCTTTGAAATGTGGAGTATATGTATCTATTCCTATGAACCAATTGGCTCTAAAGGAAAGAAATCCTATAAAAATCATATCATATAGAGTTCCTATGATATTCCTCCACACCAAAGGATGGTTGAAATTGCTGCAGGTGATACGATGGCCTTTCTTTGTAGACTCCTCCCCATCTTTATAGTTACCTCTCGAAGATCAATGAATATTCTACATGTGCAATTTAGTACACGAAAACTCGGTAATAGTTTGTGAGGTTCAAATTTTCAATAAAGCTATATGCACTGCATTTGGAACAGAGGGAGCATACGGTAGTTGCTTACACTCATGTGGAAGATTTGTGTGTAGGAGGTGTTGGGGAACGTAGTATTTTAAAATTTTCCTACGATCACGCAAGATCTATCTACTAGAAGCATAGCAACGAGAGGGGAGAGTGTGTCTACGTACCCTCGTAGACCGTAAGCGGAAGCGTCTAGTGACGCGGTTGATGTAGTCGAACTTCTTCGTGATCCAACCGATCAAGCACCGAACGTACGGAGCCTCCGCGTTCAGCACACGTTCAGCTTGATGATGTCCCACGAGCTCTTGATCCAGTAGAGCTTCACGGGAGAGTTTCGTCAGCACGACGGCGTGGTGACGGAGATGATGAAGCTACCGGAGCAGGGCTTCACCTAAGCACTGCAACGATATGACCGACGTGTGTTTCTGTGGACAGGGGCACCACACATGGTTGGGAGAGATCAACTGATCAACTTGTGTGTCTATGGGGTGCCTCTACCCCCGTATATAAAGGAGTGGAGGAGAGGGAGGGCCGGCCCTCTCTATGGCGCGCCCTAGGGGAGTCCTACTCCCACCGGGAGTAGGATTCCCCCTTTCCTAGTAGAAATAGGAGCCCTTCCAAGTAGTAGGAGTAGGAGAGAAGGAAAGGGAAAGAGAAGAGAAGGAAGGAGGGGGAGCAGCCCCTCCCCCTAGTCCAATTCGGACCAAGCCATGGGAGGGGCGTAGCCTCCTCTCTTCCTTTCCCCTAAAGCCCAATAAGGCCCATATACTCCCCGGCGAATTCCCATAACTCTCCGGTACTCCGAAAAATACCCGAATCACTCGAAACCTTTTCGATGTCCAAATATAGTTGTCCAATATATCAATCTTTACGTCTCGACCATTTCGAGACTCCTCGTCATGTCCCCGATCTCATCCGGGACTCCGAACTACCTTTGGTACATCAAAACACAGAAACTCATAATACCGATTGTCATCAAACGTTAAGCGTGCGGACCCTACGGGTTCGAGAACTATGTAGACATGACCGAGACTCATCTCCGGTCAATAACCAATAGCGGAACCTGGATGCTCATATTGGCTCCTACATATTCTACGAAGATCTTTATCGGTCAAACCGCATAACAACATACGTTGTTCCTTTTGTCATCGGTATGTTACTTGTCCGAGATTCGATCGTCGGTATCACCATACCTAGTTAATCTCGTTATGGGCAAGTCTCTTTACTCGTTCCGTAATACATCATCTCGTGACTAAATCATTAGTCATTTGCTTGCAAGGCTTATTATGATGTGTATTACCGAGAGGGCCCAGAGATACCTCTCCGACACTCGGAGTGACAAATCATATTCTTGATCTATGCCAACACCACGAACACCTTCGGAGGCACCTGTAGAGCATCTTTATAATCACCCAGTTACGTTGTGACGTTTGATAGCACACAAGGTGTTCCTCCGGTATTCGGGAGTTGCATAATCTCATAGTCATAGGAACATGTATAAGTCATGAAGAAAGCAATAACAGTAAAACTAAACGATCATAGTGCTAAGCTAACGGTTGGGTCTTGTCCATCACATCATTATCCTAATGATGTGATCCCGTTGATCAAATGACAACTCATGTCTATGGCTAGGAAACATAACCATCTTTGATCAATGAGCTAGTCTAGTAGAGGTATACTAGGGACACTCTGTTTTGTCTATGTATTCACACATGTACTAAGTTTCCGGTTAATACAATTCTAGCATGAATAATAGACATTTATCATGATATAAGGAAATAAATAATAACTTTATTATTGCCTCTAGGGCATATTTCCTTCAGTCTCCCACTTGCACTAGAGTCAATAATCTAGTTCACATCTCCATGTGATTTAATACAGATAGTTCAAATCGTTATGTGAATAACACCCATAGTTCACATCGCCATGTGACCAATACCCAAAGGGTTTACTAGAGTCAATAATCTAGTTCACATCGCTATGTGATTAACACCCAAGAGTAGTAAGGTGTGATCATGTTTTGCTTGTGAGAGAAGTTTAGTTGACGGGTCTGACACATTCAGATCCGTATGTATTTCGCAAATTTCTATGTCTACAATGCTCTACATGGAGCTACTCTAGCTAATTGCTCCCACTTTTAATACGCATCTAGATTGATACTTAGAGTCATCTGGATTAGTGTCAAAGCTTGCATCGGCGTAACTCTGTACGACGAACTCTTTATCACCTCCATAATCGAGAAATATTTCCTTACTCATCCAGTAACTAAGGACAATTTTGACCGCTGTCTAGTGATCTACTCCTAGATCGCTTTTGTAACTCCTTGCCAAACTCATGGCAAAGTACACAACATATTTGGTATACAGCATGGCATACTTTAAAGAACCTATCGCTGAGGCATAGGGAATGACCTTCATCCTTTCTCTATTTTCTGCAGTGGTCGGGTTTTGGGTCTTACTCAACTTCGTACCTTGCAATACAGGCAAGAACTCTTTCTTTGACTGTTCCATTTTGAACTACTTCAAAATCTTGTCAAGGTATGTACTCATTGAAAAAACTTATCAAGCATCTTGATCTATCTCTATAGATCATGATGCTCAATATGTAAGCAGCTTTACCGAGGTTTTTCTTTGAAAAACTCCTTTCAAACACTCCTTTATGCTTTCCAGAAAATTCTACATCATTTCCGATCGACAATATGTCATTCACATATACTTATCAGAAAGGATGTAGTGCTCCCACTCACTTTCTTGTAAATACAAGCTTTACCACAAGTCTGTATAAAACCATATGCTTTGATCACCTCATCAAAGCGTATATTCCAACTCCGAGATGCTTGCACCAGTCCATAGATGGATCGCTGGAGCTTGCACACTTTGTTAGCACCTGTAGGATTGACAGAACCTTCTGGTTGCATCATATACAACTCCTCTTTGAGTTATCCATTCAAAAATGCAGTTTTGTCATCCATTTGCCTGATTTCATAATCATAAAATGCGGCAATTGCTAACATGAGTTCAGACAGACTTAAGCATCGCTACAGGTGAGAAAGTCTCATCGTAGTCAACTCCTTGAACTTGTCGAAAACCTTTCGCAACAAGTCGAGCTTTGTAGAAAGTAACATTACCATCAACGTCAATCTTCCTCTTAAAGATCCATTTATTTTCAATGGCTTGCCGATCATCGGGCAAGTCAACCAAAGTCCACACTTTGTTCTCATACATGGATCCCATCTCAGATTTCATGGCCTCAAGCCATTTTGCGGAATTTGGGCTCATCATCGCTTCCTGATAGTTCGTAGGTTCATCATGGTCTAGCAACATGACTTCCAGAATAGGGTTACCATACCACTCTGGTGCGGAACGTACTCTGGTTGACCTACGAGGTTCAACAGTAACTTGATCTGAAGTTTCATGCTCATCATCATTAGCTTCCTCACTAATTGGTGTAGGAATCACTAGAACTAGTTTCTGCGATGTACTACTATCCAATTCGGGAGAAGGTACAATTACCTCATCAAGTTCCAGTTTCCTCCCACTCACTTCTTTCGAGAGAAACTCCTTCTCTAGAAAGGATCAATTCTTAGCAACGAATATCTTGCCTTCGGATCTGTGATAGAAGGTGTACCCAACAGTTTCCTTTGGGTATCCTATGAAGACACATTTCTCCGACTTGGGTTCGAGCTTATCAGGTTGAAGCTTTTTCACATAAGCATCATAGCCCCAAACTTTAAGAAACGATAACTTTGGTTTCTTGCCAAACCACAGTTCATAAGGCGTCGTCTCAACGGATTTAGATGGTGCCCTATTTAACGTGAATGCAGCTGTCTTTAATGCATAACCCAAAACTATAGTGGTAAATCGGTAAGAGACATCATAGATCGCACCATATCTAATAAAGTACGGTTACGACGTTCGGACACACCATTACGTTGTGGTGTTCCGGGTGACGTGAGTTGTGAAACTATTCCACATTGTTTCAAATGAAGACCAAACTCGTAACTCAAATATTCACCTCCACGATCAGATCCTAGAAAGTTTGTTTTCTTGTTACGAGGATTCTCTACTTCACTATGAAATTCTTTGAACTTTTCAAATGTTTCAGACTTGTGCTTCATCAAGTAGATATACCCATATCTGCTCAAATCATCAGTGAAGGTCAGAAAATAACGATACTCGCCACAAGCTTCAACACTCATCGGTCCACATACATCAGTATGTATGATTTCCAACAAATCTGTTGCTCGCTCCATTGTTTCGGAGAACGGAGTTTTAGTCATCTTGCCCATGAGGCATGGTTCGCAAGCACCAAGTGATCCATAATCAAGTGATTCCAAAAGTCCATCACTATGGAGTTTCTTCATGCGCTTTACACCAATATGACCTAAACAGTAGTGCCACAAATAAGTTGCACTATCATTATTAACGTTGCATCTTTTGGCTTCAATATTATGAATATGTGTATCACTACGATCGAGATCCAACAAACTATTTTCATTGGGTGTATGACCATCGAAGGCTTTATTCATGTAAACAGAATAACAATTATTCTATGACTTTAAATGAATAACCGTATTGCAACAAACATGATCAAATCATATTCATGCTTAACGCAAATGCCAAATAACATTTATTTAGGTTCTACATTAATCCCTAAAGTATAGGGAGTGTTCGATGATGATCATATCAATCTTGGAACCACTTCCAACACACATCATCACTTCACCTTTAACTAGTCTCTGTTCATTCTGCAACTCTTGTTTCGAGTTACTAATTTTAGCAACTAAACTGGTATCAAATACCCAGGGGTTTCTATGAACACTAGTAAAGTACACATCAATAATCTGTATATCAAATATACCTTTGTTCACTTTGCCATCCTTCTTATCCACCAAGTATCTAGGGCAGTTCCACTTCCAGTGACCATTTCCTTTGCAGTAGAAGCACTTAGTGTCAGGCTTGAGTTTAGCTTTGGGTTTCTTCACGGGAGTGAAAACTTGCTTGTGATTCTTATTGAAGTTCCCCTTCTATCCCTTTGCCCTTTACTTGAAACAAGTGGTCTTGTTAACCATCAACACTTGATGCTCTTTCTTGATTTCTACCTTCACCGATTTCAGTATCGTGAAGAGCTCGGGAATTACTTTTGTCATCCCTTGCATATTATAGTTCATCACGAAGTTCTACTAACTTGGTGATAGTGTCTAGAGAACTTTGTCAATTACTATCTTATCTGGAAGATTAACTCCCACTTGATTCAAGCAATTGTAGTACCCAGACAATCTGAGCACATGCTCACTAGTTGAGCTATTCTTCTCCATCTTGTAGGCAATGTACTGTCAGAGGTCTTATTACTCTCTACACGGGCATGAGTATGAAATACTAATTTCAACTCTTGGAACATCTCATATGCTCCGTGGCGTTCAAAACATTTTTGAAGTCCCGGTTATAAGCCGTAAAGCATGGCGCACTAAACTATCAAGTAGTCATCATACCGAGCTTGTCAAACGTTCATAACGTCTGCATCTGCTCCTGCAATAGGTTCGTCACCTAGCGGTGCATCAAGGACATAATACTTCTGTGCAGCAATGAGGATAATCCTCAGATCACGGACCTAGTCTGCATCATTTCTACTAACATCTTTCAACTTATATTTCTCTAGGAACATATAAAATAAACGGGGAGCTATATCGCGAGCTATTGATCTACAACACAGATATGCTAATACTACCAGGACTAAGTTCATGATAAATTAAAGTTCAATTAATCATATTACTTGAAGAACTCCCACTTAGATAGACATCCCTCTGGTCATCTAAATGATCACGTGATCCAAATCAACTAAACCATGTCCGATCATCACGTGAGATGGAGTAGTTTTCAATGGTGAACATCTTATGTTGATCATATCTACTATATGATTCACGCTCGACCTTTTGATCTCCAGTGTTCCGAGGCCATATCTGCATATGCTAGGCTCGTCAAGTTTAACCCGAGTATTCTACGTGTGCAAAACTGGCTTGCACCCATTGTATGTGAATGTAGAGCCTATCACACCCGATCATCACGTGGTGTCTCAGCACGAAGAACTTTCGCAACGGTGCATACTCAGGGAGAACACTTGTACCTTGAAATTTTGTAAGAGATCATCTTATAATGCTACCATCGTACTAAGCAAAATAAGAAGCATAATAATATAAACATCACATGCAATCAAAATATGTGACATGATATGGCCATCATCATCTTGTGCTTTTGATCTCCATCTCCAAAGCACCATCATGATCACCTTCGTCACCGGCGCGACACCTTGATCTCTGTCGTAGCATCGTTGTCGTCTCGCCAACTATTGCTTCCACGACTATCGCTACCGCTTAGTGATAAAGTAAAGCAATTACATGGCGATTGCATTTCATACAATAAAGCAACAACCATATGGCTCCTGCCAATTGCCGATAACTTTACAAAACATGATCATCTCATACAAAACCGTATAACTCATCATGTCTTGACCATATCACATCACAACATGCCCTGCAAAAACAAGTTAGACGTCCTCTACTTTGTTGTTGCAAGTTTTACGTGGCTGCTACGGGCTTAGCAAGAACCGTTCTTACCTACGCATACAAAACCACAACGATGTTTCGTCAAGTATGTGCTTTTTTAACCTTCACAAGGACCGGGCGTAGCCACACTTGATTTAGCTAAAGTGAGAGAGACAGACACCCGCCAGTCACCTTTAAGCAACGAGTGCTCATAATGGTGAAACCAGTCTCGCATAAGTGTACGGGTAATGTCAGTCCGGGCCGCTTCATCTCACAATACCGCTGAACCAAAGTATGACATGCTGGTAAGCAGTATTACTATTATCGCCCACAACTCACTTGTGTTCTACTTGTGCATATCATCTACGCATAGACCTGGCTCATGATGCCACTGTTGGGGAATGTAGTATTTTAAAATTTTCCTACGATCACGCAAGATCTATCTACTAGAAGCATAGCAACGAGAGGGGAGAGTGTGTCTACGTACCCTCGTAGACCGTAAGCGGAAGCATCTAGTGACGCGGTTGATGTAGTCGAACTTCTTCGTGATCCAACCGATCAAGCACCGAACGTACGGAGCCTTCGCGTTCAGCACACGTTCAGCTTGATGACGTCCCACGAGCTCTTGATCCAGTAGAGCTTCACGGGAGAGTTTCGTCAGCACGACGGCGTGGTGACGGAGATGATGAAGCTACCGGAGCAGGGCTTCACCTAAGCACTGCAACGATATGACCGAGGTGTGTTTCTGTGGACAGGGGCACCGCACACGGTTGGGAGAGATCAACTGATCAACTTGTGTGTCTTTGGGGTGCCTCTACCCCCGTATATAAAGGAGTGGAGGAGAGGGAGGGCCGGCCCTCTCTATGGCGCGCCCTAGGGGAGTCCTACTCCCACCGGGAGTAGGATTCCCCCTTTCCTAGTAGAACTAGGAGCCCTTCCAAGTAGTAGGAGTAGGAGAGAAGGAAAGGGAAAGAGAAGAGAAGGAAGGAGGGGGCGCAGCCCCTCCCCCTAGTCCAATTCGGACCAAGCCATGGGAGGGGCGCAACCTCCTCTCTCCCTTTCCCCTAAAGCCCAATAAGGCCCATATACTCCCCGGCGAATTCCCATAACTCTCCGGTACTCCGAAAAATACCCGAATCACTCGGAACCTTTTCGATGTCCGAATATAGTCGTCCAATATATCGATCTTTACGTCTCGATCATTTCGAGACTCCTCGTCATGTCCCCGATGTCATCCGGGACTCCGAACTACCTTCAGTACATCAAAACACATAAACTCATGATACCGATCGTCATCAAACGTTAAGCGTGCGGACCCTACGGGTTCGAGAACTATGTAGACATGACCGAGACTTATCTCCGGTCAATAACCAATAGCGGAACCTGGATGCTCATATTGGCTCCTACATATTCTACGAAGATCTTTATCGGTCAAACCGCATAACAACATACGTTGTTCCTTTTGTCATCGGTATGTTACTTGTCCGAGATTCGATCGTCGGTATCACCATACCTAGTTAATCTCGTTACGGCCAAGTCTCTTTACTCGTTCCGTAATACATCATCTCGTGACCAAATCATTAGTCATTTGCTTGCAAGGCTTATTATGATGTGTATTACCGAGAGGGCCCAGAGATACCTCTCCGACACTCGGAGTGACAAATCCTATTCTTGATCTATGCCAACACCACGAACACCTTCCGAGACACCTGTAGAGCATCTTTATAATCACCCAGTTACGTTGTGACGTTTGATAGCACACAAGGTGTTCCTCCGGTATTCGGGAGTTGCATAATCTCATAGTCATAGGAACATGTATAAGTCATGAAGAAAGCAATAGCAGTAAAACTAAACGATCATAGTGCTAAGCTAACAGATGGGTCTTGTCCATCACTTCATTCTCCTAATGATGTGATCCCGTTGATCAAATGACAACTCATGTCTATGGCTAGGAAACATAACCATCTTTGATCAATGAGCTAGTCTAGTAGAGGCATACTAGGGACACTCTGTTTTGTCTATGTATTCACACATGTACTAAGTTTCCGGTTAATACAATTCTAGCATGAATAATAAACATTTATCATGATATAAGGAAATAAATAATAACTTTATTATTGCCTCTAGGGCATATTTCCTTCGGGAGGAGTGGTTGTTCTGTTAAATGACATGGCAAAACTGACACTGTCGGATGCCGATCTAACGGTTCTTACGGCGTTCACCAGGAATAGGCTTGTGACGAACGTTTGTCGAATAATGATTTACGGACACATGCATTGCATTGATACGTGCCCCCCTCTCTCTCTCACACACGCACCCTCCCGAGTCCTCTCGCACCCACCGTCTATCTGCAGGTAGACGTCACACACATATGTGCTCTTCACACCCTACCCTCAGAACTTCTAAAAAACAAAAGACGTCGCACACATTTTATTTTAGCTCACACGTCACACACTTATACTATTACTCTTGTGGCGAACGTTCTTTGGGCATACTATATTGTACTCTCACGAAGAGAAGCGGTGCACGCACGCACTAGTTCTCTCACACCCACTCGCGGGTACATGTAGGAGCGTATTTTTTTGAAGCTGGTACAACAAAATCACTCCACTATATATATAAGTAGGAGCCTTAGCGCTTGCTTTACTAGGGTTCCTCTCGTTCACTCTCTCATGCTCTCTAGATCTAAGCAAGACATAGGTGGCCACACTCTCTCTTAGCTCACGGCTGGTCACAAATCTGGCTGGACAACCTCGACCGGGGCAGGGGTGTAGGTGCATCGTTCACGCTGTCGTCGACGGCGAGGGATGAGGCCAACGGCTGCCCGCGTGTCCCGATCGGCGGCCGTGCCGTTCTCTCCGAGAGAGCGCCGGCTCCGGAGGGCATCCGACCCCTTCTTCCTCCCTGCGGTATTGTGGCCATGATGCGGCCTCCCGACGCCGTCTTTGCCACATGCCGACGACCCTCAGGTATATATTCCTTCGAAACCTACCTTGCTCTACTGCCCCAGTTCCCCACTTGGCTTCGTGTGGATCATTTTCTACTTCCGTCCGTTGTTCCAAAGCCACCTAGACATTTACTATTATTAGAGGTAAAGCTAGTTCATACAGTCGACTCTAAGAGTTGGTTCAAACAGGGAAGAAAGTGGGAAAGCTGTAGCATGAATCTAGGACTTGGTTCTAAGAGGAAACGGGGGAAAGTAGTAGATACTGGCTACCCAACCGGTCTCTTAGTTCAAAAGACGAAGAAAGCATGGTGGATGGCGAAGGGTGGGGGGAAGTGAATGATACGTCCAAAACGTATCTATAATTTCTGCTTGCTCCATGCCTCTTTTGGGTCATATTGCTATGATATTTATACACTTCCATACACTTTTGATCATATTTGTACTAACCTATTAACTCAGTGCACCCCAGTGCCAGTTTCTGTTTTCGGCTGTTTTTGTATTTCAGGTTTTCCCATTACGAGAACTGCCAGAAAAATCTCGGAAAAATTATATAAAAAATCAGCGTTCCAGAAGCTACGAGGCACCCGAAGCACAGCCGGAGGGGGGCCACCAGGGCTCCAGGCGCCCTGGTGGCGCGGCCCCCCTGGCCGCGCCGGGGGGGCGCCTGGGCCCCCCGAGCCTCGTCTGATGCCCCCCTTTGGCATATATTTATACCGTCTCCCGAAACCCTCGAGACGGGAACCCTTTTTCACGATCTCATCTCTGTTCCGCCGCCGCCGCCGCTTCCAAGATCGGGAGCACCAAGAGAACTCTTCCCGGCACCCTGCCGGAGGGGAGGATCACCATCGGGAACTTCTCCACCACCATGGACGCCTCCCGGATGAGTTGTGAGTAGTCTCCCTTGGACCATGGGTCCATGACCAGTAGCTATGTGATGTTCTCCTCCCGTTCTTGTGCTTCACTAATTAGTCCTCGTGAGCTGCCCTACATGATCGAGGCACATATGTAATCCTTATGCTGTTGCTATGATGAGTTTGCTGGGATCCGATGGATTATGAGATTATGTTCAGATTGTGTTTGAGTAATATATTTGATTCACCTCTTTTATATTTATGTTCGTAAGTAATTCTTGCATGTTCTCCATTGTTATTTATTGCTTTGGCCAAGTAGTAGGTAGTGACTCCAAGAGGGAACGTTATGCTTGATTGTGGGTTCATGCCCCTCGATGACTAGCTTGAGTGACAGAAACATGAGTCTAGGGGATGTGCTGTTGCCACAAGGGGGAAAACAACGATGCTTGTGCCCGCAGGTGCAAGGATTGTTTACTTTACGCAAAGTTCTTTTAATACAGTTGTCTGTTGCTTTGAGTTTACACTATGGGTGGGACTCGCAACTTAATACCAGCGAGATGTTCTGGATAGATATCTCAAGGTGGATGATTAGTAGTAGATGCAGATGGATTTCGGTCTACTTACCTCGGCGTACCGCCCATGCTTTGAACCTCTACCTTTCTTGCAACTTAGTCAGCATTGGTTTGCGCACATGGTCCTATCAATTGCCCAGCTGTAATTCGTTTACCTCACATAGCTGTTTTATCGTCTTTTGGGAGAGAGACATCACTAGTGAACATCATGGGACTCCGGTCCATATACCATCATTGATCACATCCGCTATTTACTTTCCGCTTTTTATTTACTATTGCAGCAATATCTATCACTATTATCACTTGCGTTTGATCCTTTGTAAACGACAAGGCCGGAGGGATTGACAACCTCTCTGTACTCGTTGGGAGCAAAGTTATTTGTATCTGTGTGCAGGTCCACGTTGATTGCTAATATCTGGCGCCGTTAGCAGTTGACACCTTCTTGTTGAAACTGGGAGTCTCAGGGGAAATCGATCCTTGGTATCTTTGCCAAGGGAAAACTTCCGCTACACTGCATCTCAAACCTTCCACTTGGGGTAACCAACGAGGGGCGAGAAGCCATCAAGCAAAGTTTTCTGGCGCCGTTGCCGGGGACTCCACTCTTCAGGATAGGGGAGTTGCACGCTATCTTTTACCTTTGCTTTTTAGTCTTGTTAGTTTACCTTTCAGTTTTGCTTTAGTATCTTTTATCGAAAATCATAAAAATAGTTATCTTGCTTGCTTGCTACTATGGGTTCCGCCGAGAACACCAAGTTGTGTGACTACACTAGTCACAACAACGATGACTTTATCTGCACACCTATCACTACACCTGCCACTTCAGCACCTTCTTATGAAATTAAACCTGCTTTACTGAACTTAGTCATGAAAGATCAATTCTCCGGTGCTGGAGATGATGCTGCTTTACACTTAAACAATTTTGTTGAACTCTGTGATATGCAAAAGTACCAAGAAATAGATGGTAATACTGTTAAGCTTAAGCTTTTTCCTTTCTCTTTGAGAGGAGGAGCTAAAATTTGGTTTCAATCTTTGCCTAGAAATAGCATAGATTCATGGGACAAGTGCAAAGATGCTTTTATTGGAAAATACTATCCACCTGCTAAAATTATCCAACTAAGAAGTAATATAATGAATTTTAAACAATTGGATAATGAACACGTTGCCCAAGCTTGGGAACGCATGAAATCTCTTGTCAAGAACTGCCCTACTCATGGTTTGACTACTTGGATGGTTATCCAAACTTTGTATGCAGGCTTGAACTTTACCTCGCGGAACTTGTTAGATTCGGCCGCGGGAGGAACCTTTATGTCAACTACACTTGGTGCTGCCACAAAGCTTCTCGATGAGATGATGACCAATTATTCCCAATGGCACACCGAACGCGCTCCAACAGGTAGGAAGGTAAACTCTGTCGAGGAGATTTCCTCCCTAAATGAAAAAGTTGACTTGATCATGTCTCTACTTTCGAAGCAATCTTCTGTTGATCCTCGTGATGTTCCTTTAAATTCTTTGATTGCTCAAGAACAAGTAGATGTGAATTTTATCTCTAGAAACAATTTTAATAACAATGCTTATAGGAGTAATTTTGGTAGCAATCCTAGACCGTTCCCCTCTAATTCTTATGGGAACAACAATGCTTATCCTAGCACCAAGAACTCCACTACTGAACTAGAGATTATGCTTAAAGATTTCATCACTACCCAAAAAGCCTTTAATAAGAGTGTAGAAGAAAAACTAAACAAACTAGATGATCTCTCTTCGAAGGTAGACAATTTAGCCCATGAGGTAGAATTGCTTAAAATTAGAACTTCTCCTCTTGAGGAGAGGAAGGTCACTCCTATGAATGCTATTCAAGTGCAAATTAATGAAAACATTAGGATGTTGGCTAAACTTAAAGAGAGATGGGCTAGAAAAAGGGAGGAAGAAGATAGAATTAAGAACCTTCCTACCCACCACACTGTTGCTACTATCCAAGTTGTTGAGGATATCCAAACTCTTAGCACCCAATGCACTCCTGGTCCCATTGGACCTATTAATGGTGATGCTATGACCATAGAAACTACCAAACAAGTGAACCTAAAGGACACCACTACCACTTTACTTGATAGTAGTGACCTTGATTTTGATAATTGCACTCTTACCGAAGTTATTGATTTCCTTCACAAGATGTCTAGAGATCCCCGCACTAGCACGCTTAACCTTGCCTTCACAGAGCATATCACTAATGCTCTCATCAAAGCTAGGGAGGAGAAACTTAGAGTAGAAGCCTCCATACCTAGAAAGCTAGAAGATGGTTGGGATCCTATGATTAAAATTAAGTTGAATAACTTCTCTTGCTATGCTTTATGTGATGTTGGTGCTAGTACCTCTGTTATGCCCAAAAGAATATATGATATGCCTAAATTGGAACCTTTTGATTCTTGTTCTTTTGGTGTTCGTCTCGTTGATTCTTCCATAAAGAAACCTTTGGGGAGGATCGACGATGTTCTTATTATTGTCAATGACAATTATGTTCCCGTTGATTTTACTATTATGGATATTGAATGTGAACCTTCTTGTCCAATTATTTTGGGACGTCCTTTTTTATGCACCGTTGGTGCTATCATTGACATGAAAGAGGGTAATATAAAATTCCAATTTCCTCTCAAGAAAGGGATGGAACACTTCCCTCGAAAGAAGATTAAGTTACCTTTTGAGTCCGTTATACGGGCTAGCTATTCTTTTACTCTTGATAAAACTTGATCTTTATGCATTATGCCTAGCTTAAAGGCATAAAAGAAAGCGCTTTTGGGAGGCAGCCCAATGAATAAATTTTATTTTGCTTTTGTTGTGTCTTGATGTTGTTACTACAGTAGCATCATCATTGTATCTTTACTTTTCAAATTTTGTGCCAAGTGTAGCCTCTGATTGCAAGAAAGTTCAAAAGTTGTGACGTGCTGTCCAGGAAACAGATTCTGTCCTTGGATAGAAAAATTCGTATAAAATCACCAGATCATCTTTTTGGTCTGAATTGTTTCGACAGCGTGCTCTATATAATTGTCTTTCGTGCGTCTGTTCTGAGTTTTTTGATTAGAGTTGCAGAAGTACCCCGAAAAAATCATTTACTACCTGCTGTTCTGTTTTTCACAGATTCTGTCCTGTTTTGCCTTTCCTTCATTTTGCAAACCTAGAGCTTGCTTTTTCTTTGCAAAAACCTTTTGGCAATCTTGAGAAACAGTAGACCTTCAAGAATATCTTTATTTCTAGCAAGGAACAATTATTTTATTAAGGGTACTAACCTCGCTAATCAGATTATGATGAGTTATGTATGAAGGGAGTTTTCAAGTGTGCGAGGGAAGATGATAAAAAGATTCAGGAGTGTCAAGCGCTCAAGCTTGGGGATGCCCCCGTGCACCCCCAATAAATATTCAAGGAGACTCAAGAGTCTAAGCTTGGGGATGCCCCCTTGCATCCCCTTCTCCATCAACATTATCAGTTCGTCTTTCGTTCCACTATATTTTAATCACTTCATGTGTTATGTGCTATGCTTGGAGCGTCTTGCTTTTAGTTTCCTTTTTAGTTTTCTTTAGCTTTCCATAACGAGTCGGAACTCAGCTTTCTTTATGTGGGAGAGAATCACGCTCCACTTCTACCTAGAACATAACATAGAATTTTCATGTCTATCTTTCGCTGTGTGTGTTCTTTGTTTTTCAATAGCTACTATCATGCTTAGCTCTTAGCTTTCATGCTTATCTTTTTAAAGAGCTTTTGTTTAGTTGGTTGCTTGAACTCTCTTTAGTTATCATGCTTATCTTATTAAGAGAGTTTGCTTCCGTTGCATTGGTTGATATGTCTATGATAAAGACGCTACGTGCATAATGGCGCTTAGTAGTTCATGTTTTCTCATGGTTAGTCTCAAATAGCTGGGGGGTTCCCAATGTGTTATTGGAGTACCAACATGATTTGTTTGCCTATGATGTGGTATGGTTTAGTAATATCTTCCTTCAAAGAATTTATTTTGATTGACTTGGCGTATGCTCACGCATATTTAAGACTGTAAAGAAAGTCTGTCAAGCCTTGATGATCTTTTGTTTCTGAGTAGCGATATAACTTCCATGCCTGATTCAATGTTGCTTTGTCGCTCTGCATGATTATGACCGTCATTGCTCTCTTAGTTGGTCGCTCCCAGTCTTTTGCTAACCTCCACCTGTACTAAGCGGACTGACTGCTTGTGCATCCAAATTCCTTTATACCTGTTATGCCATATGAGTCCACCATACCTTCCTACATGGTATTTACCTGCCATTCCTAACGGAGACTTGCATGTACCATCTCGAAATTATCCAAAGAAAAAAAACATTCCTATTTTGTGCCTCTGTTTTAAGTTCATGAGGAAGTAGTAGTTAATTCATGATCTTTTTAAGTTGGACAAGCTTCACCCCGGGATTGCATGTATAATGTGCAAACCCATAATACGAGAAGGAACTGGCATTGAGTGCGCCCAGCTCAAAAATAATATAACAAACAAACCCTCCTTCACGCTTTGTTCATGAGAAATCAGAAAACTTTGGCAGTGATAAACAAAGGAGATTAAGAGGATGTGATCGTCCTCATTCGGGAGCCGTTCCTCGAAACTTGTCCATCTCAAGAAGTGATTGAGTTGTCTGCTAGCATTCGTTGACGGAACATGCATAATCTAAAATAAATAAATTATTACCTCTGTTTTTAAAACCAAGAGCTCTGGTACATGTTTTGTCTTTGTTTCTGACTACGGGTTTTCAACCTTGCCAACAAAAGCCACGGTTCGAGAGTCTCCACCTTCTTTTAAAAGCACCAACTACTGAGAGCATGATTGTCATTCTGAGTGTAATGTGCATTGTCCCAAAGTAGCATTGTCTTTTGCATGATTGAGATATCGTTTATTTTGAAATCATTGTATCTAGTCATCACTTAAACCTTGGAGGTGCCCCTGCATTTATGTTTTGCTTCACTAAAGGGGGCAAGCGAGATATCACTTTATCATATTTGCACACCATGTTCATTACAAATCTATTTGATGTTTTAGTATCATATTGTAAAACTTTCAGTTCTTTGTAATTTTCTCATGAGGTAACTTAATTACTACAGATTCATTGTCTCAGTAAGCTTTTGTCATATGACTATGAAAAAGTCCTATATGGTTAATAGCATGTCACCACAGAAATTATTCTTGTTATCATTTACCTACTCGAGGACGAGCAGGAATTAAGCTTGGGGATGTTGATACGTCCAAAACGTATCTATAATTTCTGCTTGCTCCATGCCTCTTTTGGGTGATATTGCTATGATATTTATACACTTCCATACACTTTTGATCATATTTGGACTAACCTATTAACTCAGTGCACCCCAGTGCCAGTTTCTGTTTTCGGTTGTTTTTGTATTTCAGGTTTTCCCATTACGAGAGCCAGAAAAATCCCGGAAAAATTATATAAAAAATCAGCGTTCCAGAAGCTACGAGGCACCCGAAGCACATCTGGAGGGGGGCCACCAGGGCTCCAGGCGCCCTGGTGGCGCGGCCCCCCTGGCCGCGCCGGGGGGCGCCTGGGCCCCCCGAGCCTCGTCTGATGCCCCCTTTGGCATATATTTATACCGTTTCCCGAAACCCTCGAGACGGGAACCCTTTTTCGCGATCTCATATCTGTTCCGCCGCCACCGCCGCTTCCAAGATCGGGAGCACCAGGAGAACTCTTCCCGGCACCCTGCCGGAGGGGGGGATCACCACCGGGAGCTTCTCCACCACCATGGACGCCTCCCGGATGAGTTGTGAGTAGTCTCCCTTGGACCATGGGTCCATGACCAGTAGCTATGTGATGTTCTCCTCCCGTTCTTGTGCTTCACTAATTAGTCCTCGTGAGCTGCCCTACATGATCGAGGCACATATGTAATCCTTATGCTGTTGCTATGATGAGTTTGCTGGGATTCGATGGATTATGAGATTATGTTCAGATTGTGTTTGAGTAATATATTTGATTCACCTCTTTTATATTTATGTTCGTAAGTAATTCTTGCATGTTCTCCGTTGTTATTTATTGCTTTGGCCAAGTAGTAGGTAGTGACTCCAAGAGGGAACGTTATGCTTGATTGTGGGTTCATGCCCCTCGATGACTAGCTTGAGTGACAGAAACATGAGTCTAGGGGATGTGCTATTGCCACAAGGGGGAAAACAACGGTGCTTGTGCCCACGGGTGCAAGGATTGTTTACTTTACGCAAAGTTCTTTTAATGCAGTTGTCTGTTGCTTTGAGTTTACACTATGGGTGGGACTCGCAACTTAATACCAGCGAGATGTTCTGGATAGATATCTCAAGGTGGATGATTAGTAGTAGATGCAGATGGATTTCGGTCTACTTACCTCGGCGTACCGCCCATGCTTTGAACCTCTACCTTTCTTGCAACTTAGTCAGCATTGGTTTGCGCACATGGTCCTGTCAATTGCCCAGCTGTAATTCGTTTACCTCACATAGCTGTTTTATCGTCTTTTGGGAGAGAGACATCACTAGTGAACATCATGGGACTCCGGTCCATATTACCATCATTGATCACATCCGCTATTTACTTTCCGCTTTTTATTTACTATTGCAGCAATATCTATCACTATTATCACTTGCGTTTGATCCTTTGTAAACGACAAGGCCGGAGGGATTGACAACCTCTCTGTACTCGTTGGGAGCAAAGTTATTTGTATCTGTGTGCAGGTCCACGTTGATTGCTAATATCTGGCGCCGTTAGCAGTTGACACCTTCTTGTTGAAACTGGGAGTCTCAGGGGAAATCGATCCTTGGTATCTTTGCCAAGGGAAAACTTCCGCTACACTGCATCTCAAACCTTCCACTTGGGGTAACCAACGAGGGGCGAGAAGCCATCAGTGAACCTATCTCTTGGTTGAAAAAGGAAAGAAAGTGACGGGTGTTGGGGGACAACGCAAATGAGAATGAGCAGGTCTATATTTCCTGTGCTCACATAGGAAAATGTCGCCGAGGAGATAAAAATGGGACAAATGCAAACATGATGCCTGAGTGTTTGCCGCTCTCGGCAACCACATCTGCCTCACCACTTTATGCCTCTGTTGTCCCTACGCCCATATCGCTACCGTTAATGTAAAATCACATGAAGCATTAAGCAATGCCACCTAATGTCACTATAAGCAATGGTCTAGTGCCGTCGATAAATTGAAGCAATGCCACCACATTTTATGAAGTGCTTCCGTCTTGCTTTATTTCCCATGAATTGTGTTTTTGCAGTTACACTTAAATATCACACCGCTAACATTGCTTCATCCCAGTGGAACTGCACAAATTTGATTGCACATTTTACTGACCATGTGCTACTCTCATGACAGTAATACTAATGCTATTGTTCTGCATGTTAATCTAGTGGCAGTGTTGATGTGATGTGATGCTACTTACTTAAGGACACTTTCATACTGTTAATATAGTGCCAATTATAACACAATAGATGCTACTGTTAATCATACGCCACTACAAATACCTTTCACTGTTTAAATAACCGTATTTCATATTTGCGCAAATAGGGATGTCTGTCTCCATATTGTTTCGGGATGTCTGTCTCCGTATCGTTTCTATCCGTGCAATCAAAAGCACACACCTCAGTTTTAGTAGAACTGCGCAAAGTGAGATGGCTATCCCTCGTTGCCGTCCTCTAACCACGCGTCTTCCAGGTATTCCTACATTGGTAGTTACTAGGTAGAATGACCAACGCAATATAAGAGAAGTTGATTCGTACTTTTTACTTCCTGATTGCAGTGTAGGGATGAGCGAAAACAACTGCATTTTAGTGCGGAATGCACTTTATACCAGTTCATCCATGGACCGAGGACTAGCTGGCACGGCTGCACGGCGGTTTTTTGGACAGGTGCACGGACAAGAGGCATTGTGGTCTGCTTATTTTTGCAAATAGCGGTGCTTAAATTTAGTGGAATGCACAAGAATTTCAGCTGGTCAGTACACTAAATGGTTCAGTTCAGCATTCTAGCTGAGAACACAATTATAATTGGTTATTCTGGAATGAGAGAACCTAACCCTAGATGGTGGCAACAAGAAAAAACCAGAGTGAACTCCAGGAAATTTAAGCCTGCCGGGAGGCCCTTTGCTCAGAGATGCCTTGCTTGTTTTTTCCTGATTTGTAAACCTTCTCACAACTTTGTCTTTTGCTGTGAACTAGTATATGTTTGTTATGTTCTATGAATCATTGAGATGTATAAAATTGCTTAACTTATGCTTTTCAAGTTTTTTATGAAGTCGAGTTTAATGTGACTGTTCCACATGAACGCTGGACTAGCGTGTGAATGTTTGGAATTTACATTGTGGCCTCAGTTAACTGCATGCACCACTGTAAGATACATAGTTGCTTATATGTCAGACAACAGATTGTTGATTATTAGCTGGTCGATAGCCTAATGTTGAAGCGAGCTGAGCCAATGTGCCGTGTTTTGCAAAACTGCTTACAAGTGGGGTAGCACCAACAGTGTTTACAAGTACTTATGTATACGTCGGCGCACAGTTCTCAAACGAGTACTCTATTACATCAAAACTCACACTGCTCGTGTGATAAAACTAGTGAGGACGCATCTGTTTCAGCAACAATTATGATGATTCACGGGCACACAAAAGTAGCAGCAGTTCCCATAGACGGATTCAAACCGAGTACTAGCCCCAGAGGGCTCGATAACATGCAATGTTAGGATAATTAGACAGAATCCAAACTACTATTAAACACTAGCTAGGGCAAGTATTTCAGGCCTCTATCTAATTTGCGCTGGACACAAGACGGACCTTGCCATGAACATCATTGAGGACGTCCGGCAGCAGCTCAATCCTGTGAACCTTCATGAAGACAAACTTGTGGCCTTGCCACTCATAAACTTGTTTGTGGAGGCATGCCATGTCATATTCTTGCGTAAGCTTGACAAGAACAGTATGCCTCACAAACGAAGGAGTAGCTTTGAACTTCTTGTGCTTCAGTACACCCTGGACAACATGCCTGACAACAGTGAGGCTGGAATGCAACTCTTCATTTGCATAAGCGCAAATGGCTTCCAGGATCCAACAGCCTAAAAACTCTGTTTTCCCAGTGCGTATATTCAGGTCATTCGCCTCATAGCGAGTGACATGTACAACCACACAATCCTTGTCTGCATCAGGGCTCTAATTGAAACAGAAACAAATTCTAAATTACTTTCCAGTATAAGAAACACAAGTTATTTAAACCACTATGTATAACATGGCATCGAAGCTAATAAAATTTTTTATTATTCATCACCACATATGTCGTGGAATTGTCACGGCAGATGTCCTAGTGTGAGGACTTAGTCATGAGGCCAACGCATCTATGTAGTAGCTTGAGAGGGGTTTGAGCGGAATCGAGAGACGCAATGCAAGACAAGGATTTAGACACCTTCGGGCCCCGGGAAACATCATCCGGTAATAGCCCTACATGCTGTTTGAGGCTAGATCTCATTATGACCCTCATGGAGTCGCCGCATAGGCCGGCTCTCCTTTAGTTGTGTCTAACCCTAGAGATTGTTTGTTGTTTCCCTCCTCCTCTTTGGGGTGCCCTGCCCCTCCTTATATATGTTGAAGGGGCGGGTTACATGACTAGTCCTAGTAGGATTAGGATTACTCTATTACAAGTGGAGTCCTATTCTTGCTTCCTTTGTAGGAGAATATTCCTTGTGCTTTCCTCACAAACCGGCCCACCATAATATGAACCGGCCTTCTGGGCCTTGGGCCTTGTCATCCGTTCGCCATCCGCCGGGTTACCAATGAGTCATACTAACCAGGCAGGTTGCTTGTAAACCATCTGGTCAGGGTGGGTCGCCAGTGAATCGCCAAGTGTAAACCGTCAAGTAAACCACCAAGTCCGACCGGGTCATATTTCCGGCCGGGTCATATCGCAGGGTATATCCCCGACACTAGCCCCCAATTTAGCTTGGATTTATCCATGGTAAACTTATGCTGCAAAATAAACACAAGAACAAATTTGACAGGTTGGACTCCGAGTTAAGAATTCTTGTAAACCGGCACCTGACCATCCGTAAGTCCTTGTCCTTTCCTTCTTCTAGAAAATCCGGGTCAACAGACCAGCTTCATAATCAACTTGGTTGCATAAGAAATATTGTAAATGAAGAATCCATTTGAGTCGGCCTTCAATGCTCCGATTTGAAAAAAATATTGGTCTTCAAATATTCAATTGATATCCAGCCGGCTTGAAGATACCGGTTTATGATTACCACCATTGCCGGGTTATAAACACTGATAATTCTGGGTCATGACTGTTTATAGATGCCGGGTTATGATTGTTGCCAACGCCGGGTCACACAATTAATCTTCCCGATTTGCCCAAAACTGAGAATTTGAAGATGTTCCTCCTTTACATGCATATTACATGTAGCCCCCAAGTCTTAAGAGGAGAACATAGTGATAGCTTAAGACTTGTTTCAATATAAATGTTGCAACCTTGAAGAAATCCAGATTGTTCATCCCAATCACTAGTAAAAACTGAATATTCCACATATGTAGCCCCCAAGTGCCGGGTTGTCATGCTTGCAGCAGCCTGGAACTTATAATTGCCTTATGCTCATAAATTTTTTCATCCAGTGTAGCCCCCAAGGGCCGGGTCATTATACAATAATGATCAGTGACTTTATAAATATGATCATGTAGACTTGAACAGCAACGTGTAGCCCCCAAGGGCCGTCTTAGTAAGATAATACTGAGCTGGGACTTTATGAAAAACAACATCATATGATGTTACCCCCATCATGGGGCTTGTAACCCATGTCCACAAGGTTAAGAGCTTTGTGCTTTACCAACTGAGCAATGGACCCTTCAATATAATGGATTAATACTTGTGTACCTTGGTTTGTTGACACGAGCAATTGGTAGCCCCCAAGGGCCAGCTCATTACAATGTGATG
This sequence comes from Secale cereale, assembly GCA_902687465.1. Classification (NCBI taxonomy): domain Eukaryota; kingdom Viridiplantae; phylum Streptophyta; class Magnoliopsida; order Poales; family Poaceae; genus Secale; species Secale cereale. Next base: position 715,294,212 of record LR738711.1, on the reverse strand, counting down.
AGTCGGGTCTTCAATAAGGTGAGCAAAAAATGACTTTGCATTAGCCCCCAAGTGCCATGGTGCATGCTGGCAGTGACATGGGACTTGCATATTTGATATAATCACAATTTGAATAATGTAGCCCCCAAGTGCCGGGTCGTAAGCCTGCAGCAACTCGGAACTATTCCTTTGTAGAATAAATCATACCCCTTGATAAAATAATATCCATTGCGCTGAAGCGACTTTGAAAACCTCAATCATAATATTGATTATTGATAACCATGATAAAAATCCAGTCATGTTGGCTATTTAAAGATTTGAATAATATAACCCGATTTGAAAACCGGTTCCAGTGATATATGATCACACTGTTGGTTTTACCAAGCCAGTGTAGTAAGGGTGATAACCCAAAATTTGAACACTGGTAATTATCATAAATTGCCGGTTTATAAACAAAACCAGGCCGGGTTAATAAACACCGGTCATTATCTTATCTCATACTGGCGACTTATAGTCAAAAGCCAGTCCGGGTTAATAAACACCGGTCATTATCTTATCTCATACTCGCGACTTATAGTCGAAAGCTAGGCCGGGTTAATAAACACCGATCATTATAACTGATCATGTACTAACAACTTGTAGTTGAAAGCCAAGCCGGGTTAATGAACACCGATTTACTTGATGGTGGTGACTTGTAGTCAACCACTAGGCCGAATCGATAGATATCAGATGAATACTAAAATCTCATTAAAGGATTAAAAACTTGGCAAACAAAAGCAAATGAAAACTTGTAGTCGAGGCTTTTTACGAGCTGCCAGGCTCCAAATTCGAGGCTTTCCATGGGCTGACAGGCCGCTGAGTTAAACCATTTTACAAAGCCTGTTAAGATGGACCTCAATCTTTAACCAATCGTCGTTTTAACGTTGACAAGTTCAGGGTCTGATATAAGATTGACTTGTCAATCATTCGACGGGTCATACCAGGTTTACCTGGACGGAGTGACTTACTTGATGCAGGCAGGTTAACCCGGGGTTTTAGGTGCATACACCAGGCTTCCAAGCCGTGGCTTGATAGCCTATTACAAGGGCCTTAAAAGCTCTTTGTGTCTGTGCAACAAGAGCCCCCAAGTAACATTTTGAGTTGTGCTCAACGGGTGCCTATGTTTGAGTTGTGCTGTGCATCAAACTCTCTTTTGCCCCTTATGATAATGTTGGCTTGATAGCTGGAGTACCGAGGTAACCAGAGCTATGCTCTTATGATAGTATTGGTTTGATAGCCGAATCAATAGGGTAATTAGAACTCCGCTTTGTAAACAGAAGCCCCCATGTGATATATTTCTGAGCTGTGCTCGCCGGGTGCCTATGTTTGAGTTGTGCCATGCAACAAACTCTCTTTGGTCCCTTTAATTTTCCCTGAGAACTCGAACTTGCGAGAGATTATTCTTTTGAACCGGAAATTCTTAAACTGGATATTGAGAGCTTCAAAGCTTTGTGGGAGACATCTTTCCCTTGAACCGGATCTTAAACCGGAATCTTCATTTTCAGCCGGAATTTTTCTAACGGCCTTTAAACTTGAACTTGCGAGAGATTAATTCTTTTTGAACCGAAAATTCTTAAACCGGATTTGAGAGCTTCAGTAAGACGGATGTCCTTTGAATTTTCATCAATATAGCAGTTGCCTCCGGGACCGGGTTATCTTTCCCTCCATCGTCCTGGGGTTCTTAAATTTGCTGAAAACTGGCAAGATTTGCTCAGTCATGTCATCGTAGCCCCCGAGTCTTGAGACTACTCGAGGAGTTGGCTTGAGACTCTCCATATTTGACCATAGCATAAGGTGTATATCATTGGTGTTGATAGCGCGATGTGAATCCACATAAGGCTGAGGTGACTGCGGCGGGTTATAAATGATCCCGTACGAGCCATGTCAGCAACTCGGCCAATGGTTCCTTCCAACTGGTGATTTGAAGTTAACCAAACTATAGTGGCGGCGACTTGTGCGCCTGCCCATTGAGCCACCCAGTGCAGACGGCGGTTGACAGTATATGATAATTTGCCTCCATTTTGTTGAAAGAAAACCAGGCTACCCAAACTGTGACTTGCTCATACTCAATAAGCAGCTCATGCAGACATATGCGGCCCAATATGTTGATGTAGACCAGGTCGCGAGAGTCGGACAGTAAATACAACCGCAACATCAGAGGCGATTTGATAAATGAGTCGGCCACGACATTGTAAGCCGGTGTAGTCTGGTGAACCAGCCGCGGGAGCGGACGGGCGAGTTGTCTACGGCGTTGTATACCGGCGCAGACGGGTGAGTCGGCCTTTAAATTTGCACCAATATGGCGGTTTAGGGTCCTGCATTAGATAATTTTGTAGACCATAGTAATTGCTCTTTTAAAGAAAGCGATATATAATAAAAATATACTGAATGGATTTCACCTGATATGTTAGGCTAGAAATTATCCATCGCTGAGTTGATCATCACCACGGTGAAACTGAAGTCAATCATGGCCGAGTCGGCCGTAGGAGCAGACAGATGAGTTGGCCGCAATATTATAGGCTAGTGCGGACGAGCAAGCTGTCCTCTACGTTATAAATCGATGTGGACGCGTGAATTGGCCGTCCGTTCATCAGGTAATGTGACACGGAGGAAAACACCGTTGTAGAACGTTGCCAGTGCGTGTTTTATACCCGCAGTATAACAATAATTTTTACCTGTGTATAAAAACACCAATAGGGCAGTGTAATGGTGCTCAGAGGAATTAAATGTCCTGATAAAATATATAGGAGGGATAACACCTGATTTGCTCAAACAACAGATGGGTCGGCCGGCGCCGACAGGATAGTTGTCCTCCTTGTTGTAAGGCGGTGCGGTCGCGAAAGACGGCCACGACGTTGTAAACCGGCGCGATCGCAAGAGACGGCCACGACGTTGTAAGCTGGTGCGGGAGTCCGTTGAGTAGCAACGACAACCTGTGCCGAATGATGTTGGTGTGCCTCCATCTCCGCGGTATAATATCGCTTTATAATGGATAATTCCCCTGCATGTAAAATACAGCAGGGCGAGGTAGTTTTGCCGAGATGAATTAGTATGTACTTAAAATAAATAGGGTAGATGGCACGTGATAGTACAGCCAGTGGACGTAGCAGTTGACGAAGAAAAAACTAGCACTGTAGCCTTCACATGAGTGCTAGTTAGCCACTAGTACTAGTAGTTGAAACCAATCTGACTTGATTTGACGTGATGCGAAGCAGCAAGAACAGCCTCGGGGCTTGAACGAAGCAGCAGCTACTCGGTGACTTACGACCGGTACGTAGAGCAGCAGCGGTAACTCAGTAGATGGCGGAGGAAGCAACTCGAGCTGCGGCTCTTGGCAGAGATTGCCACTGCAGGGTTCAGCGACTTTGCGGCTCAGAACAAGGTAACCACTGGAGAGGCGGGTCACAACTCACAACAGAGATGCGTGGTGGCTTGGCGGCAAAGCATGGCTGACCCGGCCGTGGGTTGGAGAGACGCCGGCGACTGGCGTAGTGGCGCGGGAGGTGTCCGACCCAACACACGTGGACAACAGTAGGTAGCGCGGACGGCCGAAGCGGGCGGCTTGAGGCGGCTCAGAGGCAACGACGGCTTTGAGAGGCCCGACGTGGCTGGCCCCCAACAGTGACAGTAGGCGGTGGCGACTTGGCAGTGGCGGCTCAAGGATGAAACGGGCGGAGCCGTAGCGACACAGAACGACATTGCAGTCGGAGTCATGCGTGTCGGTGATTTGGAAGCACACCGGCATGCATGCAGTGGCGAGGCAGAAGCGGAGTCAGGCGATCCGCAGGCCCGCGGTGATTCGGAGCGATGAAGGTGAAGCCATGGCGGCTTCGGAAGACGAGGCCTTGGGTTCACGGCCATGGCGGCTCTAGTGCGAAGGAGACGACATCTCGGGGCGGATGCGGCCTGACGCGATCAACTTGGTCGGGGCCCTATCCGTTTCCGGGTCGTGAACCCCCCCTTTTTATCCGTCTGACGTACAACTGTTAAACTATCAAATGAGTGCCCGATCTGTATTCTGACTCGATAGCTCGATTGGGAGCTTGGCCTTGTGTGCGTTGGCGATTTGCATCCATCAGATCCAGCGAATCCTTGCTGAATAAAAAACGGAGACTCCGCCACGGTGAGCCTTTGGGATCTTCTCTGACGATCTTGCCAACCGGACTGACGAACGCGGTCAATGAAAATGCCTGATTTCGATCTAATGAACTCATTGCTGATGTTGATCCTTCCAATAACTAGCTTTTCTTCATCCGAAAGATTGCGAACTTTTCGAAACCCTGGAAAAGACCCCTCCAAGAACTTAACACCATCGTGCGCTAGCCCCATGGTGGGCGCCAACTGTCGTGGAATTGTCACGGCAGATGTCCTAGTGTGAGGACTTAGTCGCGAGGCCAACGGATCTATGTAGTAACTTGACAGGGGTTTGAGCGAATCGAGAGACGCAACGCAAGACAAGGATTTGGACAGCTTCGGGCCCCGGGAAACATCATCCGGTAATAGCCCTACATGTTGTTCGAGGCTAGATCTCATTATGACTCTCATGGAGTCGCCGCATAGGCCGACTCTCCTTTAGTTGTGTCTAACCCTAGAGATTGTTTGTTGTTTCCCTCCTCCTCTTTGGGGAGCCCTGCCCCTCCTTATATATGTTGAAGGGGCGGGTTACATGACTAGTCCTAGTAGGATTAGGATTACTCTATTACAAGTGGGGTCCTAGTCTTGCTTCCTTTGTAGGAGAATATTCCTTGTGCTTTCCTCATAAACCGGCCCACCATAATATGAACCGGCCTTCTGGGCCTTGGGCCTTGTCATCCGTCCGCCATCCGCCGGGTTACCAGTGAGTCATACTAACCAGGCAGGTTGCTTGTAAACCGTCTGGTTAGGGCGGGTCGCCAGTGAATCCCCAAGTGTAAACCATCAAGTAAACCGCCAAGTCCGGCCGGGTCATATTTCCGGCCAGGTCATACCGCGGGGTATATCCCCGACAACATACTTAGATGAAAAACCACAATCGAGATCGGCAAAGAATAAAATGGCAGCTCAGCGGGGGGGACACATCCTCGAAGGGGGAAACTGCTCCTGCAGTGCCACGGGGGCTGTAACCTCAAACGAGGCGTTGACCATCTCAGTAGTGGCCGTGAGCGTATCTGGGGTCGGCTCGGTGGCTGCCTCCATCTTCTTGGAGCTCTCTGTCTCATGGGGATCAGCCTCCCGCGTCTGCTCCAATACCAGCAAATCTTTGCCTGGTTCTCCTTGGCCCATCATGAAACTGACGAATGCTAGGAGACCACTGAAAGGAAAACACAATCGCAATGACAATGAAACAAAAAAGCGAGTGAGGATCGGTTACTGGTTTGCAAAAGTTTTTTTTCTCTGAACGAAAATATACCAACATCACGGATCCGCTTACCTTCCCTTCGTTCGGAGAGAAGAACAGTGGCAGATGCGAGTGTTGCCTTTCTTGAAGACGGTGAGGGAGAAGGGGATTCAGCGAAGAGTGAAATGATGGTTGCTTCGTCCGTCAAACTTAGACTGCGGGGAGGTGGGGTTTTGTGATACGATGGCTCGTTATTACCGCGCTACGACCGGGGTGACTCTCCGCCTGGATACTGCCTTCTAATTTGGTGGATTGCATTTGGGCCCGCGCGCTGCATGGCCCGCATGTCGATGAACAAAAGTATAACGACATTCAATAGAGGGAGACGTTTCGATGACCTAGGAGGAGCCAGAAGCGGTATTGTACCCACTGTACTAGTAGTAATTGTTTTTCTAGGTAGCTGTAGAGTGTCTCCACTGTACTAGTAGTAATTGTTTCTCTCAGCCAAAGACAAAACAACCCATCCACCCTAGTAAATAGTAACAACGAGGCTGTGCGGGGGCTGTGGCCCGTCTAGCCAGGGTTTTATTTATGTTTACCACATCATGAGCCCAGTTGTGTTTTATTCTTGCCGAAAATGGCTAGCCCAGTTCTATTTTTTTTAAGAAATACCCAAACGAGGCCTACTTGCTTTATTAGCCCTGCTGGGCTGCAAATCTTTCAAGACGAGGAGAGTTTCATTCGGTTTGCCCAGAAATGAGCTGTACATTTTTAGAACACATCAAACCGGGAATTAGTTTCAATTTTTTTTCATTACAAGATTTTAAATTCCATTGATTTTTATGCGTGGACAATTATTTGGATTTTATATTTATATAAATTATTTTTCAAAATATTTTGAATGTGAATCGATATTTCGGGATTAAAAACAGTTGACCGCACTGAAATATTCAAAAAATTCGTATACTTTTTAACCGTGGCCACAATATGGGGTGTAATGCTAACAAAAAGAAGATGGGCTCCAAAATAATTCTTAAGAATTAGCAAATGGGCTGTACATTATTAGAAATAATGCACATGAGAGCAGTGACTGTTGGATGTCCATCCAACGTTTGTCATGCTTCTTCAATCTCTGCTTTTCCTGCTCCAGCCGCTCAAACAAGAGTCGGCAGGACTACCTGCTCCCTCCTCCTGCGGCCGGCTATGCTGCCGCGCAGGCCTCACCGCCCCACCGTACTCTCATCGCTGGCCTAGCCATCCCTCTACTCACCCACACCTGCTGTTTTCTCCGGGGACGCCAGACGAACTAGTAAACCCTCGTACTACTCCGCGTGGGAAACAACTGCCGAGTCTTCCCTGGCTCCGTGTCGTTCCCTTCCTAGGCCTCGCCGTCCTCCACCGCCTTGGTGCTCTCGACGCATCCTGGTCAACGTGGTCAATGAACGACATCCATAGGAAGTGGACTGTACGTGGAGAGGCTGACAGCTGGGTCCACGGCCGCACGCAAGGAAATGCCTCCTTATTACGCGCAAAATAATGATTCCTCCACCTGACAGCTAGGACCCACGAGAAGGGCTTCTGTATTTCGCGAAAAAATGTCCCCCCCCCCGCTGACAGGTCAAACCCGCCAGCTATATCTTCGCACGCAAGGAAGTGCCTCCTTATGACGCACAAAAAATGAATACCCCCCTGCTTGCTGGGACCCACCATAGTGGGTGGCTAACTTGTGGGCCTACTAAGTTGACGGGGACAGAGGGCTCTGTCAAGTTAGTCAATATGAACGATTCTAGCTCTAGTGACTGTACGATGTCCATCCAACGGCCATAGTGCTTCTTCAACCGCTGGTCTTCTTGCTCTAGCCACCCAAAGCAGCGCCGGTCATGCCGCCTGCTCTCGCTTCCCGTGGTCAGCTGTGCTATCGCGGAGGCCTCACCGCCCCATACTACTCCCACCGCTGGCCAGGCCATCCCTCCACTCACCCACACCCCCTGTTATTCTGTGACGACGGCAGCCTCACACCGCAGCCGAACCAGTGAACCCTCGTACTCCTCTCCGCGTGGGCATCCACTTCCGTGTCTTCCCCGGCTCCGTGTCGTCCCCTTCCTAGGCATCGCCGTCATCCACCGCCTTGGTGCTCTCGGTGCGGCGTGGTAAATGTGGTCAACGACCGACTTCCATCGGAAGAGTACTGTACGTGGAGAGGCTAATAACTGGGTCCACGGCCACAGCTGGGTCCACGGCCACAGCCCAGTTTATTTTGTGATTTGCGAAGTAAGTCACTTTGTCAGGCCTGTTGGGCTGCAAATCTTTCAAGACGAGGAGTGCTACATCTCGAGCTTGCGTTGTATTCCTCGAAGAGGAAAGGGAGATGCAGCACAGTAGCGTAAGTATTTCCCTCAGTTTTTGAGAACCAATGTATCAATCCAGTACGAGACCACGCGCGAGTCCCTCGCACCTGCACAAACAAATAAGAACTTCGCAGCCAACGCGATAAGGGGTTGTCAATCCCTTTACGGTCACTTACGAAAGTGAGATCTGATAGAGATGATAGTTTGATATTTTTGGTTATAAGAACATAAAGTAAAAGCGGAAAAGTAAAGTAGATTGTAGATTGATATGTTGAGAATAGACCCGGGGGCCATAGTGTTCTCTAGTGGCTTCTCTCATGATAGCGATATTCTACTGCGGGTAAACAAATTACTGTCAAGCAATTGATAGAAAAGCGAATAATTCTGACACTATCTAGGCATGATCATTATATATAGGCATCACGTTCGAGACAAGTTGGCCGAAACGATTTTGCATCTACTACTATTACTCCACACATCGACCGCTATCCAGCATGCATCTAGTGTATTGAGTTCATAAGAACAGAGTAACACCTTAAGCAAGATGACATGATGTAGATGGATAAACTCAAACTTAGTGATATAAACCCCATCTTTTTATCCTCGATGGCAACAATACAATAAGTGCCTTGCCGCCCCTACTATCACTGGGAAAGGACACCGCAAGATAGAACCCAAAGACAAGCACTTCTCCCATTGCAAGAACTATAGATCTAGTAGGCCAAACCAAACCAATAATTCGAAGAGACTTGCAAGGATATTATAATCATACATAAATAGTTCAGAGAAGAACCAAATATTTCTCATAGATAATCTTGATCATAAACCCACAATTCATCGAATCTCGACAAACACACCGCAAATAGAGATTACATCGAATAGATCTCCTCGAAGACCGAGGAGAACTTTGTATTGAGATCCAAAGAGAGAGAAGAAGCCATCTATGTCGGCGTCCTGGGAACCAGGGTGCCCAGACTTTCCTGTCTGCGGGCCGCGACGCGCTCTTGCAAGCGGCCTGGTACGGCCCGGCTGATCAACCAGCTGTCCGAGACCCTCGTGAGAGGGCCAAGCCTCGCGAGGAGAACGACGTCAAGTCCTCCTCGGGGGCGGCCTCAGCAAGGCGCTCCGGAGGGGCGAAGAATCCAAGGCCGAGCCTGCCTCAGGAGGAGGCAGTGACGTGAGCAGTGACGCACCACGCCAGCGGGTGCCAGCGTCTGCCAGCGGCGCAGTTGCCATTTCGGCGCAAAGGGGACAACGCAGTCGTTGGTTCCTAAGGAGCGGGGCAAAGGTTTCCTCTTTGGTGCAACAAGACCGAAGACCGCAAGGACGGCAAGGGAGATGTCACCGTCGAGCCCACCACCGTGTCACCGCCTGATCCTTTTGCAGGCGAAGACCGCTTTTGTCAGGATAAGAACATCCTTGTGTTCCTGCTAAAAAATGGCCGTTGTGGGATCCCTTCCCGCCTAAACATTTCGGGGGAAGAGGACGGTGGCCGCCTATATAAGTAGCTAGGACTCCCACTGCAAACGGACGGATAGAGACACCCTGCCACCACACAAGGAGCAAGAACACTAGCCTCCTGACCCTCCTGAGCTCACCTCCTGAGCCCAGGAATCATTGTACTAGCTCGTATCCCAGCTCGCTCGAGGCTAATCCACCAAAGCAGGAAGTAGGGTCTTACACCACGCGGTGGCCCGAACCTGGATAAACTCTTGTGTGTTTTGTTCGTTGTTTGCTTGAATCCTTCCACCCCGACGAGAGTGAGGCGCTAGGTAGACGAGAGCAGGAGAGATCTTCGTTCACGCCCCTGTGTTCGAACTTAACGGGTTTTGCGGAGCCCAGAATCCGACATTCGGCGCGCCAGGTAGGGGGTGTGTCGAAATCTCGCCTCTCCGACGACCTCGTCACGTTCTCGTCGTCGACCCTGCTCCACAGCCATGGTGGACACACGCCGAGCTCGCGCCGCCCACCGCGCTGCGAACGTCACTCAGACCGCGCCCGTGGGCAACGGTGCACCGCTCTGCCCCAACTCGCCGGTCGCCGACGCCGCCACCGACCCGGCTGTCCACGAGCAGCAGGACTCCTCACTGCCACCGTCTGTGCGGCGGGATGGCCGCACGGCAACACCTTCACCCTCGCCGGCCGCGGCGTCGTCTTCGCTGGTCTGCCGCGGGCCGGTCTACCAGCAGCCTGCGCTACTGATGGCGCGGGAGCTCTTGAGCTACCGCCTTGCAGATGACCTCTACGACGAGTGGCTCCACCGCATCACCGAGCTCGTCAACGCCGCTGGAGAAACACCTGCACCAACGCATTCCTCACGTCCTCCGTCGCCCCCGGTGGGGAACGAGGGCCACGGGGTCTCGGCCCCGCCTCCACTCCACCACGCCGGCCAGGAGGCCTGGCGCGAGGCCCCTCGACGCGAGCAACCCCGCAGAGCCCACGCGTGCGACGAGGAGAGCTGCCAGGTGATTCCGCACCCTCATGCAGGGGCTCATGGGCCCCCTGGCCCATAGCACCCAGACCGCGCACCACAGGAGGTGGTGGTGCCAGCACCTCAAGAACCAGCATCACAAGCGCAGGGGGCGCCTGCGATCGTGAGCGTGGCTGGATGTCGCTGTTGGAAATATGCCCTAGAGGCAATAATAAATTGGTTATTATTACATTTCCTTGGTCACGATAATCGTTTATTATCCATGCTAGAATTGTATTGATAGGAAACTCAGATACATGTGTGGATACATAGACAAACACCATGTCCCTAGTGAGCCTCTAGACGACTAGCTCGTTGATCAATAGATGGTTACGGTTTCCTAACCATGGACATTGGATGTCGTTGATAACGGGATCACATCATTAGGAGAATGATGTGATGGACAAGACCCAATCCTAAGCCTAGCAAAGATCGTGTAGTTCGTATGCTAAAGCTTTTCTATATGTCAAGTATATTTTCCTTAGACCATGAGATTGTGCAACTCCCGGATACCGTAGGAATGCTTTGGGTGTACCAAACGTCACAACGTAACTGGGTGGCTATAAAGGTGCACTACAGGTATCTCCGAAAGTGTCTGTTGGGTTGGCACGAATCGAGACTGGGATTTGTCACTCCGTATGACGGAGAGGTATCTCTGGGCCCACTCGGTAGGACATCATCATAATGTGCACAATATGTGATCAAGGAGTTGATCACTGGATGATGTGTTACGGAACGAGTAAAGAGACTTGCCGGTAACGAGATTGAGCAAGGTATCGGTATACCGACGATCGAATCTCGGGCAAGTGCTATACCGATAGACAAAGGGAATCGTATACGGGATTGATTGAATCCTTGACATCGTGGTTCATCCGATGAGATCATCGTGGAACATGTGGGAGCCAACATGGGTATCCAGATCCCGCTGTTGGTTATTGGCCGGAGAGTTGTCTCGGTCATGTCTACATGGTTCCCGAGCCCGTAGGGTCTACACACTTAAGGTTCGATGACGCTAGGGTTATAGGGAAAGTATGTACGCGGTTACCGAATGTTGTTCCGAGTCCCGGATGAGATCCCGGACGTCACGAGGAGTTCCGGAATGGTCCGGAGGTAAAGATTCATATATGGGAAGTCCTGTTTTGGTCACTGGAAAAGTTTCGGGCGATATCGGTAACGTACCGGGACCACCGGGAGGGTCCCGGGGGTCCACCAGGTGGGGCCACCAGCCCCAGAAGGCTGCGTGGACCAAGTGTGGGATGGGACCAGCCCCAGGTGGGCTGGTGCGCCCCCCACGAAGGTCCAAGGCGCATGGAGAGTGGGAGGGGGGCAAACCCTAGGTCCAGATGGGCCTTAAGGCCCACCCTAGGGCGCCCCCTCTCTCTTCCCCCCCTTGGCCGCACCCTAGATGGGTTTTGGGGGCTGCCGCCACCCCTAGGGAGGGAACCCTAGATGGGGGCGCAGCCCCTCCCCTCCCCCTATATATAGTGGGGGTTTTGGGGCTGCTAGACACACGAGATGGTCTCCCTCTTGGCGCAGCCCTACCCCTCTCCCTCCTCGTCTCCCGCAGTGCTTGGCGAAGCCCTGCTGGAGTCCCGCGCTCCTCCACCACCACCACGCCGTCGTGCTGCTGTTGGATGGAGTCTTCCCCAACCTCTCCCTCTCTCCTTGCTGGATCAAGGCATGGGAGACGTCACCGGGCTGCACGTGTGTTGAACGCGGAGGCGCCGTTGTTCGGCGCTTAGATCGGAATCAACCGCGATCTGAATCGCAGCGAGTACGACTCCTTCATCCGCGTTCTTGCAACGCTTCCGCATCGCGATCTACAAGGGTATGTAGATGCACTCTCCTTTATGCTCGTTGCTAGATTACTCCATAGATAGATCTTGGTGATGCGTAGGAAAAATTTTGATTTTCTGCTACGATCCCCAACAGTGGTATCAGAGCTAGGTCTATGCGTAGTATCTTGCACGAGTAGAACACAAAGTAGTTGTGGTCGTAGATCATGTCAATTCTCTTGCCGTTACTAGTCTTATCTTGATTCGGCGGCATCGTGGGATGAAGCGGCCCGGACCGACCTTACACGTACTCTTACGTGAGACAGGTTCCACCGACTGACATGCAGTAGTTGCATAAGGTGGCTAGCGGGTGTCTGTCTCTCCCACTTTAGTCGGATCGGATTCGATGAAAAGGGTCCTTATGAAGGGTAAATAGAAATTGGCATATCACGTTGTGGTTTTGGCGTAGGTAAGAAACGTTCTTGCTAGAAACCTATAGCAGCCACGTAAAAACTTGCAACAACAATTAGAGGACGTCTAACTTGTTCTTGCAGCATGTGCCGTGTGATGTGATATGGCCAAAAGGATGTGATTAATGATATATATGTGATGTATGAGATTGATCATGTTCTTGTAATAGGAATCACGACTTGCATGTCGATGAGAATGACAACTGGCAGGAGCCATAGAAGTTGTCTTATTTATTGTATGACCTGCGTGTCACTGAATAACGCCATGTAATTACTTTACTTTATTGCTAAACGTTAGCCATAGTAGTAGAAGTAATGTTTGGCGAGACGACTTCATGGAGACACGATGATGGAGATCATGATGATGGAGATCATGGTGTCATGCCGGTGACAATGATGATCATGGAGCCCCGAAGATGAAGATCAAAAGGAGCAAAATGATATTGGCCATATCATGTCACTATTTGATTGCATGTGATGTTTATCATGTTTTACATCTTATTTGCTTAGAACGACGGTAGTGAATAAGATGATCTCTCACTAAAATCTCAAGAATTGTGTTCCCCCTAACTGTGCACCGTTGCTAAGGTTCGTTGTTCCGAAGCACCACGTGATGATCGGGTGTGATAGGTTCTAACGTTCGCATACAACGGGTGTAAGACAGATTTACACACGCGATACACTTAGGGTTGACTTGACGAGCCTAGCATGTACAGACATGGCCTCGGAACACGGAAGACCGAAAGGTCGAACATGAGTCGTATAGAAGATACGATCAACATGAAGATGTTCACCGTTGATGACTAGTCCGTCTCACGTGATGATCGGACACGGCCTAGTCGATTCGGATCATGTATCACTTAGATGACTAGAGAGATGTCTATCTGAGTGGGAGTTCATTAGATGAACTTCATTGTCATGAACAATAGTCTAAGTTGTCTTTGCAAATTATGTTATAGACCAATAACTGCGTTGTAGCTCCCTGTTTAATACGATCCTAGAGAAAGACTAAGTTGAAAGATAATGTAAGCAATGATACGGACTGGGTCCGTAGTCCGAGGAGTGTCCTCACTGCTGCACAAAAAGCTTACGTCTTTGATGCACCGCTCGATGTGCAAACCCCTACAACGTTGTTTGTGGATGTTGTGAACACCTGAGAGACACGTCCTGATGACTACTTGATAGTTCAGTGCACCATACTTTACGGCTTAGAATCAGGATTCCAATGACGTTTTGAACGCCATGGAACATATGAGATGTTCTAAGAGCTGAAATTTGGATTTCAGGCTCATGCCCGTGTTGAGAGGTATGATACCTCTGACAAGTTCCTTTGCCAAAAAGATGGAGGAGAATAGCTCAACTAGTGAGCGTGTGCTCAGAATGTCTGGGTGCTAAAATCACTTGAACCAAGTGGGAGTTAATCTTCCAGATGAGATAGTGGTTGACGGAATTCTCTAGACACTATCACCAAGCTACTAGAACTTCGTGATGAACTATGACATGCAAAGGATGGAGATGATCCCGGAGCTATTAGCGGTTCTTAAGACCGCGAAAGTAGAAATCAAGAAGGAGCATCAAGTGTTGATGGTTTAACAAGACCACTGGTTTCAAAAGGGTAAGGGCTAGAAGGGAAACTTCATGAATGGCAAACCTGTTGTCGCTCTAATGAAGGAACCCAAGGTTGAACCCAAACCTCGAGACTAAGTGCTTCTATTGTAAGGGGAACGGTCACATGGTAGCGGAACTACCCCAAATACATGGTAGATAAGAAAAGCTGGCAACTTCAACAAAGTATATTTGATATACGTGTTATTGATGTGTACCTTACTAGTACTCCTTGTAGCACATGGGTATTGGATACCGGTTCAGTTGCTATTATTAGTGACTTGAAGCAAAAGCTACGGACTGAACGGAGACTAGCTAAGGGCGAGGTGACGATGTGTGTTGGAAGTGTTTCCAAGGTTGATAAGATCACCATCGCACACTCCCTCTATTTTCGAGATTAGTGTTGAACCTAGATAAATGTTATCGGGTGTCTACGTTGAGCATGAATATGATTAGATCATGTTCATTGCAATACGGTTATTCATTTAAGTCAGAGAATAATGGTTATTCTGTTTACAAGAATAATACCTTTATGGTCATGCACCCAATGGTTTGTTGAATCTCGATCATGGTAATACACATGATGATAATATTAATGCCAAAAGATGTAGAGTTAATAATGATAGTAACACTTTCTTGTGGCACTGCCGCTTAGGTCATTTTGGCATAAAATGCATGAAGAAACTCCATAGTGATGGATGTTTGGAGTCACTTGATTTTGAATCGCTTGACACATGCGAGCCATGCCTCATGGGCAGGATGACTGAGATCCCGTTTTCAGGTACAATGAAATGGGCAAGTGACTTGTTGGAAATCATACATGCTGATGTATGTGATCCGATGAGAATTAAGGCGTGTGGTGGATATCGTTATTTTCTCATCTTCACTGACGATTTGAGTAGATATGGTATATTTACTTAATGAAGCAAAAGTCTGAAACGTTTGAAAGGTTCAAAATTTCAGAGTGAAGATTAAGAATCATCATAACAAGAAGATCATGTTCCTACGATCTGATCAAGGGGATATTATCTGAATTATGAGTTTGGCAATCACTTAAGACATTGTGGAATTGTTTCGCAGTTGAAGCCCCCTGGAACACCACAGCATAATGGTGTGTCCGGACATCGTAATCGAACCTTATGAGATATGGTGCGATCTATGATGTATCTTACCGATCTACCGCTATTATTTTGAGGTTATGCATTAGAGACAGCTGCATTCACTTTATATAGAGCACCATCTAAGTCCGTTGAGACAACGCCATATGAACTAAGGTTTGGCAAGAAACAAAAGTTGTCGTTTCTCAATGTTTGGGGCTGCGATGCTTACGGCTTAAGCCGGAAAAAGCTCGAACCCAAAGCGGACAAATACATCTTCATGGGATACCCACTGGTAACGGTTGGGTATACCTTCTATCTCAGATCCAAGGACAAAAATGTTTGTCGCTAAGAACGGGTCCTTTCTCGAGAAGGAGTTTCTCTCGAAAGAATTGAGTGGGAGGAAGATAGAACTTGATGAGGTTGTCAAACCCTCACTTCAACCAGAGAGTAGTGCAACACAGAAAGATGTTTCTGTGGAACCTACGACTGTTGAAGAGGAAACTAATGATAGTGATCATGTACTCCAAATCAAGTTGCTATCGAACCTCGTAGGTCGACAAGGATATGTACTACTCCTGAGTGGTACGGTGATCCTGTCTTAGATGTCATGTTGTTGGACAACAATGAACCTACGAACTATGGAGAAGCAATGGTGGGCCCATATTCCGACAAATGGTTAGAAGCCGATAAATCCGAGATAGGATCCATGTATCAAAACAAAGTATGGACTTTGGTGGACTTGCCCTATGATCGGCAAGCCATTGAGACAAATGGATCTTTAAGACTAAGACGGACGTGGACGGTATGTCACCGTCTATGAAGCTCGACTTGTGGCGAAGAGTTTTCCACAAGTTCATGGAGTTGACTACAATGAGATTTTCTCACCCGTAGTGATGCTTAAGTCCGTCGGAATCATGTTAGCATTAGCTGCATTTATGAAATCTGGCAGATGGATGACAAAACAAGTTTCCTTACCAGTTTTCGTAAGGAAATGTTGTATATGATACAATCAGAAAGGTTTTGTCGATCCTAAGGATGCTAAAAGATATGCTAGCTCCAGCGATCCTTCTATGGACTAGAGCAAGCATCTCGGAGTCGGAATATATGCTTTGATGGAGTGATCAAAGTTTTTGGGTATACAAAGTTTGTTAGAAACTTGTATTTACAATAAAGTGAGTGGGAGCATCACAACATTTCTGATAAGTATATGTGAATGACATATTGTTGATCCGAAATGATGTAGAATTTCTGGAAAGCATAAAGGGTTATTTGAAATGAGTTTTTCAAAGGAAGACCTGGATAAAGCTGCTTACATATTGGGCATCAAGATCTATACAGATAGATCAAGACGCCCGATGATATTTTCAAAAGGAACACACACCTTTGACATAATTTTGAAGGAGTTCAAAATAGGTCAGTTAAAGAAGGAATTCTTACCTGAGTTATAAGGTGTGAAGTTGAGTAAGACTCAAAACTTGACCACGGCAGAACAAAGAGGAAGGACGAAGGTCGTCCCCTATGCTTTTGTCATAGGCTCTATACGGTATGCCATGCTAAGTACCGCACCTGATGTGTGCCTTGCCACATGTCTGGCAAGAGGGTACAAAGGTGATCCAGGAGTGGATCACTAGATAGTGGTCAAAATTATCCTTAGAGGAATAAGGAAATGTTTCTCGGTTATGGAGGTGATAAAGAGTTCGACGTAAACAGCTACGTCGATGCAATCTTAACACCTATCCGGATAACTCAGTGGAGATACCGGATACGTATAATGGAGCAACAGTTTGGAATAGCTCCAAGTGGAACGTGGTAGAAGCATCTAAGATATGACATAAAGTTTTGCGAAGTACATAGGGATCTGAATGTTGCAGACCCGTTGACTACAACCTCTCTCACGAGCATAACATGATCAAACACAGAACTCATTGAGTGTTAATCACATATTAATGTGAACTAGATTACTGACTCTAGTGAACTCTTTGGATGTTAGTCACATGGCGATGTGACCTATGAGTGTTAATCACATGGCGATGTGAACTAGATTATTGACTCTAGTGCAAGTGGGAGACTGTAGGAAATATGCCCTAGAGGCAATAATAAATTGGTTATTATTATATTTCCTTGTTCACGATAATCGTTTATTATCCATGCTAGAATTGTATTGATAGGAAACTCAGATACATGTGTGGATACATAGACAAACACCAT
Organism: Secale cereale; assembly: GCA_902687465.1. Classification (NCBI taxonomy): domain Eukaryota; kingdom Viridiplantae; phylum Streptophyta; class Magnoliopsida; order Poales; family Poaceae; genus Secale; species Secale cereale. The sequence continues at coordinate 715,276,901 of LR738711.1, read as the reverse complement.
GTCCCTAGTGAGCCTCTAGACGACTAGCTCGTTGATCAATAGATGGTTACGGTTTCCTAACCATGGACATTGGATGTCGTTGATAACGGGATCACATCATTAGGAGAATAATGTGATGGACAAGACCCAATCCTAAGCCTAGCAAAGATCGTGTAGTTCGTATGCTAAAGCTTTTCTATATGTCAAGTATATTTTCCTTAGACCATGAGATTGTGCAACTCCCGGATACCGTAGGAATGCTTTGGGTGTACCAAACGTCACAACGTAACTGGGTGGCTATAAAGGTGCACTACAGGTATCTCCGAAAGTGTCTGTTGGGTTGGCACGAATCGAGACTGGGATTTGTCACTCCGTATGACGGAGAGGTATCTCTGGGCCCACTCGGTAGGACATCATCATAATGTGCACAATATGTGATCAAGGTCTTGATCACGGGATGATGTGTTACGGAACGAGTAAAGAGACTTGCCGGTAATGAGATTGAGCAAGGTATCGGTATACCGACGATCGAATCTCGGGCAAGTGCTATACCGATAGACAAAGGGAATCGTATACGGGATTGATTGAATCCTTGACATCGTGGTTCATCCGATGAGATCATCGTGGAACATGTGGGAGCCAACATGGGTATCCAGATCCCGCTGTTGGTTATTGGCCGGAGAGTTGTCTCGGTCATGTCTACATGGTTCCCGAGCCCGTAGGGTCTACACACTTAAGGTTCGATGACGCTAGGGTTATAGGGAAAGTATGTACGCGGTTACCGAATGTTGTTCGGAGTCCCGGATGAGATCCCGGACGTCACGAGGAGTTCTGGAATGATCCGGAGGTAAAGATTCATATATGGGAAGTCCTGTTTTGGTCACCGGAAAAGTTTCGGGCGATATCGGTAACGTACCGGGACCACCGGGAGGGTCCCGGGGGTCCACCAGGTGGGGCCACCAGCCCCAGAAGGCTGCGTGGACCAAGTGTGGGAGGGGACCAGCCCCAGGTGTAAGGATGGCAATGGGTCGGGTTTGGATCGGGTTGAACAATATCAAATCCATATCCATATCCATGAAGAAAGTCTTTGGCCGCCCATGAAAAATTCCATGGATGAAAAATTGTGTCCATGTCCAAACCCGATGGATATCCATACCCACTGGATATCCATTGGGTCCCCTCTAGACATATAAATAAGACATAACAGAATGTTAACATAAGCTCTTCCATTCTTCACTTCGCGCCAGGCAAGGCTTCACTTATGGTAAATCAACGCCCACTAATAACATAAGATCATTTAGTATTTTTCTAATAGATGAGAATGACGAGTCATTTAACAAGGAGATAAAAGTAAGGGAAGGGTGTTGGGGTATGTTACAAAGGGGATTGAATGTCAACTAATAAAAGTTATGACGGGGATTGTGTAATTTCGTTTGCATGTTTTGGATAACAAAGTGTAAAATTACAGTGGGACATGTGACTGATGGGTAGGAATAGCATATTTTTTTCCATTATGTCATACTATCGGGTCGGGTTTGGATATACCCACGGGTACAAGATTATATCCATGCCCTACCCACGAGTAATCGGGTCGGGTTTGGGCGCTGCCCATGGACACAAAAGCATATCCAAACCCTATCCATTCGGGTCGGATATCCATGGATATCCATGTCCATGGATATTATTGCCATCCTTACCCAGGTGGGCTGGTGCGCCCCCCCACCAAGGTCCAAGGCGCATGGAGAGTGGGAGGGGGGCAAACCCTAGGTCCAGATGGGCCTTAAGGCCCACCCTAGGGCGCCCCCTCTCTCTCCCCCCCCTTGGCCGCACCCTAGATGGGTTTTGGGGGCTGCCGCCACCCCTAGGGAGGGAACCCTAGATGGGGGCGCAGCCCCTCCCCTTCCCCTATATATAGTGGGGGTTTTGGGGCTGCTAGACACACGAGATGGTCTCCCTCTTGACGCAGCCCTACCCCTCTCCCTCCTCGTCTCCCGCAGTGCTTTGCGAAGCCCTGCTGGAGTCCCGCGCTCCTCCACCACCACCACGCCGTCGTGCTGTTGTTGGATGGAGTCTTCCCCAACCTCTCCCTCTCTCCTTGCTGGATCAAGGCGTGAGAGACGTCACCGGGCTGCACGTGTGTTGAACGCGGAGGCGCCGTTGTTCGGCGCTTAGATCGGAATCAACCGCGATCTGAATCGCAGCGAGTACGACTCCTTCATCCGCGTTCTTGCAACACTTCCGCATCGCGATCTACAAGGGTATGTAGATGCACTCTCCTTTATGCTCGTTGCTAGATTACTCCATAGATAGATCTTGGTGATGCGTAGGAAATTTTTTGATTTTCTGCTACGATCCCCAACAGTCGCGCCCTAGCCCCTGAGCTACGACGCCTTGTCTGGCCCGGCAAGTTCAAGCCGGACCTGCCTCCATGCTACGACGGCACTACTGACCCCACGGAGTTCCTTCAACTCTACGAGCTGAGCATCGAGGCGTCCAACATCACCGAGCAGGTCATGGCGAACTGGTTCCGCATGGCTCTGAAGGACGGCGCGCGCTCCTGGTTCCTGAACCTCCCTGTGGAATCCATCTCCTCCTGGGAAGAGCTTCGCTAGTGTTTCATCGCGAACTTCCAAGGCACCTGCGACCGAGCCTCGGCGGCTGCTGATCTGCGTCGCATGAGGCAGCAACCAGGAGAAACCCTGCAAAAGTACATCCAACGCTTCAACACCATGCGCCTCCGTATCCCTAGGGTCTCGGACGAGGCCATCATCTCCGCGCTCTCCGATGGCGTCCGCGACGTCAGGATGAGGGAAGAGCTCGCCATCCACGAAGACCTGTGCACAGCCCTCGAGATGTTCAAGCTCGCGGCAAAGTGTGCCAGGGCGGAGGAAGGCCGCCTCTCCCTTCAGGAGCTGCCTGAGGCGGAGGCGGACGACAAGAAGACCAAGGCCAAGGAGTCGAAGCACAAGGGACCCGCCGTGCTAGCTGCGGAGCCAGAAGTGAAGCGTGGCTGCGGCTATGATGACCTCCCTAGAGACAACCGACCATACTGCGTCTTCCACAATGTCCACAACCACAACACCAACGACTGTCAGGAGCTCAGGGCGATGCGCGGTGGGCGCGTCGGGCAGCTCCCTGAGCATGACAACCGCGGCTACGGCCATGGAGGAGGCCGAGGAGGAGGACGTTGGGACGGCAGGAACTCGCGCCAAGGGTGGCGTGAGCAGCCTCGTGAAGACCACTGGCAGGAGCAGCCGCGTGACACCCTCTGGCGCGGCCAGCCTCGTGAGGGTCGCCCTCAAGGCAACGGAGGCCTGCCTCCGCTGCCACCACCGCCAAGGAGAAACGACGACGACCGCCAGGGAGACGGGGCAGGGGGCTTCCAGGAGCAGCGTGCAGTTGCATGCATTCTGGGAGGAGCCCATGCCCCGGCTTCCCACCGCATCTTCAAGCAGTTTGCCCGTGAGGTGAACGCGGCGCTTCCCAGGCCTGACGCCGCACACAACCTCAGGTGGACCAAGCAAGTCATCGCCGTCGACCCCAAGGACCAGCTCAAGTGCACTGTGGCCCAAGGCGCTCTCCCGATGCTCTGCACCCCAACCATCAGCAACGTCCTCATGACCAAGACCCTCATCGACGGCGGAGCAAGGCTCAACGTCCTCTCCGTCTAGACCTTTGAGACACTCCAGGTTCCCTATGATCAGCTCCACCCAACCAAGCCATTCTACGGAGTCACGGATGTCTCCATACTCCCGATGGGGCAGGTCCGCCTCCCCGTTACCTTTGGCGACCGCGACAACTACCACATAGAGCTCATCGACTTCGATGTCGCCAACATCCACCTCCCGTACAACGCCATCCTAGGGTATCCTGCCCTCGCTAAGTTCATGGCGGCGACCCATCACGGCTACAACGTGCTGAAGATGCCCGGGAGCGGCGGAGTCATCACGATCGCCTCCGACGAGAAGGAAGTGGTGCGTTCCCTAGAGCGTGCCTACCAGACCGCGGCGATCGAGTGCTCCAATGAGGATGGAGCCGTCCTTGCCCTACAGACCGCCCCTAAGAAGAAGAAGAACCTACCCATCAACGGACCTCAGGACGCGGGGGCTCCCGACGGCCTGGCCTCAGGACTCGCGCCTGCTGACGAGGCGCCGTCCACCCTCGCATAGGGAGGCGCGCTCGACTCCCCTCTCATGACGGGCTTGGGTGCTCTCCTCTGGAGTGTCCCCGAGCTGACCCGTGCCTCGAGGGAGGTATTCGAGCACCACCCGCAAGCGTATCTTGATGCACGTTTTTGTGAGCCCAGCGTGAGTCGTTCAGCGCTGGGGGCTCAGGACTTCATCGACCAAGTTACAGAGGAACTTCAGTACGCAAGACTCATCCGCGGTGGGCGTAACCGCACAACCCCAAGTTCACCTGCTCGCAGCCCAAGCGACTGCTTTCGCGTTTGTGTTGACATCGCGGGTCTCAACCAAGCCGCTTCTCAGGAGCCCTTCTGGCCGATGGTGGTCGGTCGGAGGAGGGCCCTCCCCTGCACCTACGTCCACGTACTCTTCGGCTTCTGCAACGAAGCTTCCACGTTCCAGCATCTCGCGCAGCGGGCCTTGGGGGCTCGGGAGGCTCAGTGGCAGGCGGTCCGGACGGAGCGAGAGCCGGACCCGCGCGACCACCGAGAGCCTCTGGAGCCCCTGGGCCTCAGGAGCCCGACGATCCTCGGGAGCGACCCGCACAGATCGCGTCTTCAGCTACCCCCAACTCTCCTTCGACAAGTATCAGGTGACACTTCAGGTATCCAAACGAGGGCGCCTCTCGGGCTGCATCATCCTCGGACCGTTGGGGGCTGATCCCCCGCAGTTATCTCCCTTTTTGCATGATCAAGGCTAGATATTTCTTTCCATTCGCATTATCTACATGCTCGGCATCCTCACCGCCACTAAGGTTATGATCCCTTGTGAGCCCACTCGCGACCGCCCCATGATTAAGGACTGGCACGACGTCTGTGCTCGGGTCCGTCCCTGCAGCGTCGATAAACCCAAGGGCTGAGCTGTGTCTAGCGAGCCATTCCCGTGACGACACCTCCCATGGTCCTTGGTGCCTTTTTCTCGCATGGGCTAATCGTGGATGGGTAAGTAGGGGCCCGTGGCATGTGACTCGCTCACGCGGGAACCGCGCGCCAGCTGTTTTTGTTTTGGATCGTGGCATGAGAAGACTGGGCACGACGTCTGTGCTCGGTTCCGTCCCTGCAGCATCGACAAATCCAGTGGCTGAGCTCTGTCTCGCGAGTCATTCCCGTGACGTCACCACCTGGGGTTGCTGGTGCTGCGGCCTTCTCATGCAATATCCCCTAGAGATGCACTCGGCGTAGGTCGACACAACACCTCTCTTTTCACATTTTGCAGAAGAAGACTCAGGTGCAACCCGCCTTAGGGTAGGGTCTCGTGAGTGATGCGTAATCTCATGAGAACTTCCTCAGAGTCGTTCAGCTCGTCCTGAGGAGGGCCCATATACACCTTGGCTGTCCTACCGTGCAAGCCACGTGTCAGGACGGGGCTGTACACGCCCCGGAGTCTCTCCCGGTGGGAGGCTCCCTCCCACGGTCTAGTGGAAGTACCAAGCTCCGCGCTGGAAGATCCAACCGAGGAGCGGTTATGCCCACGAACCAGTGGAAGCACCAAGCTCCGCGCTGGCCGCAATGACCGAGGCGCGGTTATGCCCACACTCCGCGCAAGTGTGGTAGCTCTATGCTCCGCGCTAGTTATAAACAACTGAGGGTGGCCCCCAGTGGTCGCCCCAACCTCAGGGAGCTTTTCAGCTCACGACGTTCACAACTTCTCCTTGGATGGGTGTCGCGAGGGGGGCTAGGCACGGGGGCTAGGCAGACGCCACCCTACGAGGTGCCCAGACACCTGGCCTTCTCGAGCCCCCATCCCAGGCGAAGGCTCGTGGGTAAGGTATGGTGCTCGTTCTCCTTCATGAGAGCCATTCGTACGTCAAGGGGGGCCACTGGGCATCGCGACCCAGGGGCCTAACTGGTGATGTAGCCCCTCATTCCTTGAGTCTAGTTATGACGATGACCCCGGTCATCCGAAGGGCTCAATGGCGATCGAGGTATGCGCGGGGTTGGGCCCTGCCGACGCAGAACGAAAATGGGATCGCTTGAACGTCAAGGGGGACCCTTGGGCATCGCGACCCAAGGGCCTCACTAGCCACGTAGCCCCTCATCCCTTGAGTCTAGTTACTACGGTAACCCTGGTCATCCGGAGGGCTCAATGGCGAGTCTAGTTACTACGGTAACCCCGGTCATCCAGAGGGCTCAATGGGGGTCGAGGTATGCGTGGGGTTGGGCCCTGCCGACGTAGAGCACCTAAGAAAACATGAAAGGAAGCAAGCATGGAAATCATCTAGCTATTACAATAATGCCAAGTTTTTCAAATTCAAGCAGAGTTCTTACGCCTCCTCGAGGCACTCGCACTTCTCTCACTAAACAGGACGAACTAGGCATCGCCGAGCGCAGCAGTACCGGTCTTCTCCCCTTCGGCTGCGATGGTAGCGGCCTGGAGGAACGTCTCCACCTGCCCCGTGACTTTTGTCCCCAGGGCTTCGGGAGCGATCATCGCTGCCTCCTCACGAAGGCACCTGGACGCAAAACCTTGCCTCAAGGGAAGGGTAACAGGAAATCAAGCACCACCTGACCACGGGAATTGCTAAGATAAGTTTATAATGCCAGACAATAACAAAAGTATTACAAGAATTTACATGTCCTTGTGGAGCCCTCCATGATGTCCCGCAGGAGCTGAGCTAAGGAAGACACTCCCAAGGAACGCGGCTTGAACTCCTTCAACAATGGCGATGCTGGGAGGACACCGTTTCCCTCAGGTGATAGGGGCGGCGACTTGGCGGCTCCTAGCTCTCGTCGGAGCTCAAGGCCGTCTCAAGGGTAGCGTAACTACTACCAGGAGAGTCGGAGGCGTAGCCAATGGCGAGCGCCTCGTTGCCCCGATAGCATGGGGAATGGTCGCCGGCGAGCCCATTCCCTGCGCCACATGGCAGCCGGAGGCCGTTCGCCCCGAAGACTTTGAAGGTCATCATGCCCATCATATCCAGCGCGAAATGAAGAATGTGCCTCCCAGCGGGGGCGCAGGCGCGGCGCACCACACCCCAGCCCCAGGTCATGAAGACCTGGCCAGAAGAAACTACCTCCATGTCGACATGCAAAGGAGGAAGGCGACACCCCTCGTGCCTCAGCTCCATCGTCACCCGGCCACGAGCCGGGAGCACGTCCCTCAGGAACGGAGTAAGAAGGATCCATGAATGCGGAGGCCTCCCCGCCCACACGATGAACTCGCGGGGATCATCCTCAGAATGGGACAACAGCAGGGTGCGCGGGGACGCCCGTCTCTCCCGGCGATTGACGGCGCCACCCCTATCGCCGCCCCCGCTCCATCTGTCTGCCGCTGGAACATAGAAGGGAAGCGTAAATCCTGGCAGTGCCCGCGTGCACCATGTGCGGGCGTCTGACAGCCTCAGGGATGCACTCGGAGAATTACGGCGCCTCTTCTTCGGGGGGGAGCCGCTCAGGATCTACCATCGGGCTCTTCCCCTTCTTCGCGGCCGAGAACCTGCGAATCGGCGCCATGGAGCCCTAGGAGCAATGGAAACGTGGGGATCGGCCTGCGACAGTCAAGCGAGAGGCGTAGTGCCTCACCCCCCGTTTATAAGCCAAGAAGATCAACCGGCGGCCACTCGCGCGCAGCCATAATGGCCCCGCTACCCGCGCCAAGGAGTTGTCAAGTCACACGATTGCCAAGATTGCGTGTGAAGAGGAGTCGGTCGCGTCCCATCCAACCGTCATGCGCCATCCTGGCCCGCAGCCTTTTTGGGACCCGCGGCGCTTCGTCCTCGACTAAGGCTTCGCCCTGAAGCCAACTCCGCGCGCACCTTGGGCCCGGGGGCTACTGTCGGCGTCCTGGGAACCAGGGTACCCAGACTTGCCTGTCTGCAGGCCGCGACACGCTCCTACAAGCGGCCTAGTACAGCCCGGCTGATCGACCAGCTGTCCGAGACCCTCGTGAGGGGGCCAAGCCTCGCGAGGAGAACGACGTCAAGACCTCCTCGGGGGCGGCCTCAGTAAGGCACTCCGGAGGGGCGGAGAATCCAAGGCCGAGCCTGCCTCAGGAGGAGGCAGTGACGTGAGCAGTGACGCACCACGCTAGCGGGTGCCAGCGTCCGCCAGCGGCGCAGTTGCCATTTCGGTGCAAAGGGGACAGCGCAACCGTTGGTTCCCAAGGAGCAGGGCAAAGGTTTCCTCTTTGGTGCAATAAGACCAAAGACCGCAAGGACGACAAGGAAGATGTCACTATCGAGCCCACCACCGTGTCACCGCCTAATCCTTTTGCAGGTGAAGATCACTTTTGTCAGGATAAGAATGTCCTTGTGTCCCCGCTCAAAAATGGCCGTTGTGGGATCCCTTCCCGCCTAAACATTTCGGGGGAAGAGGACCGTGGCCACCTATATAAGTAGCTAGGACTCCCACTGCAAACGAACGGACAGTGACACCCTGCCACCACACAAGGAGCAAGAACACTAGTCTCCAGACCCTCCTGAGCTCACCTCCTGAGCCCAGGAATCATTGTACTATAGCTCGTATCCCAGCTCGCCCGAGGAAAATCCACCAAAGCAGGAAGTAGGGTCTTACACCACGCGGTGGCCCGAACCTGGATAAACTCTTGTGTGTTTTGTTCGTTGTTTGCTTGAATCCTTCCACCCCGACGAGAGCGAGGCGCTAGGTAGACGAGAGCGGGAGAGATCTTCGTTCACGCACCTGTGTTCAAACTTAACGGGTTTTGTGGAGCCCTGAATTCGACAATCTAGATACTAGCTATGGACCCGAAGGTTTGTGTTAAACTACTCACAACTCATGGTGGGGCGATGATGATGATGTAGAAGCACTCCGTGGTAGATCCCCCCTCCGGCGCTCCAGAACAGGCCCCAAGATGGGATCTCACGGGAACAGAAGGTTACGGCGGTGGAACTAGGGTTTTCTCTGTTGTTCTGATGGTTTCGGGGTACGTAGGTATATATAGGAGGAAGGAGGGCACCGGGGGCCAAACAAGGGGCCCACGAGGCAGGGGGCGCGCCCTATAGGGGGGGCGCCTCCACCCTCGTGGGCGCAACGTATGCCCTACTCCGTGGTTCTCAAGTCTCCCGTGCGTGAATTTCTCGAAAAATATCTCTCCCGAAGGTTTCATTCCGTTTGGACTCCGTTTGATATTCCTTTTCTGTAAAACCCTGAAATAGGCAAAAAAACAAGAATTTGGACTGGGCCTTTGGGTTAGTAGGTTAGTCCCAAAAATAATATAAAAGTGTATGACAAAGCCCATTAAACATCCAAAACATCATAAATAATAGCATGGAACAATAAAAAATTATAGATACGTTGGAGACGTATCAAGCATCCCCAAGCTTATTTCCTGCTCGTCCTCGAGTAGGTAAATGATAAAACCAGAATTTTTGATGTGGAATGCTAACCAACATAGTTTTTCAATGTAATTCTTTTAATTGTGGCATGAATGTTCAGATCTGAAATATTCAAGACAAAAGTCTATATTGACATAAGAAATAATAATACTTCAAGCATACTAACAAAGCAATCATGTCTTCTCAAAATACTATGGCTAAAGAAAGTTATCACTACAAAATCATATAGTTTAGCTATGCTCCCTCGTTATCACACAAAATACTCATATCATGCACAACCCCGATTTCAGCCAAGCACTTGTTTTCATACTCTATTCTTTCAAACGTTTCAACTTTCACGCAATACATGAGCGTGAGACATGGACATAGCACGATGGGTGGAATAGAGGTGGTTGTGGAGAAGACAAAAAGGAGGGAGATAGTATCACATCGATTAGGCGTATCAACGGGCTATGGAGATGCCCATCAATAGATATCAATGTGAGTGAGTAGGGATTGCCATGCAACGGATGCACTAGAGCTAAATATGTATGAAAGCTCAACAAAAAGAAACTTGTGGGTGTGCGTCCAACTTTCTTGCTCACGAAGACCTAGGGCATTTGAGGAAGCCATCGTTGGAATATACAAGCCAAGTTCTATAATGAAAATTCCCACTAGTATAAGAAAGTGACTAAACATGAGACTCTCTATCATGAAGAACATGGTGCTACGTTGAAGCACAAGTGTGGAAAAAGATAGTAGCAATTGTCCCTTTTTTTTGGGCCTTTTTTTCTTTGGCCTTTTTTTCTTTTTTTTGGAGGGGCTTTATTGATTTAGGCTTTCCTCACATGGGACAATGCTCTAATAATGATGATCATCACACTTTCATTGAATTACAACTCGATATTACAAATCGATACTAGAACAAAGTATGACTCTATATGAATGCCTCCGGCGGTGTATCGGGATGTGCAATGAATCAAGAGTGACATGTATGAAAAATTATGCATGGTGGCTTTGCCACAAATACGATGTCAACTACATGATCATGCATGGCAATATGACAATATGAAGCGTGTCATATGAAAGGAACGGTGGAAAGTTGCATGGCAATATATCTGGGAATGGCTATGGAAATGCCATGATAGGTATGTATGGTGGATGTTTTGAGGAATATATATGGTGGCTGTTTTGATGAAGGATATATAGTGGGTGTATGGTACCGACGAAAGTTGAGCGATACAAGAGAGGCTAGCAATGGTGGAAGGGTGAGAGTGCGTATAATCCATGGACTCAACATTAGTCATAAAGAACTCATATACTTATTGCAAAAATCTACGAGTCATCAAAACAAAGCAATCAACGCATGCTCCTAGGGGGGGGAGGTTGGTAGGATTTAACCATCGCGCGCCCCCGACCTCCACACAAAGGTTGACACTTTACAAATACCTCATGCTCTAACTTCGTCACATAGCGGTTCACCATATGTGCATGCTACGGGAATCACGAACCTTAACACAAGAATGACTCTAATATCACTATCCTCATATCTCAAAACAATTATCAAGCATCCAAATTCTCATCCTATTCAATGCACTTAGTGTGAAAGTTTTTACTACATTGATATTGGATGTCTATCATGTGAAGACTAGTTATATAGCCTAAGCACATTACCATGCTGTTTTAATAGACTCTCAAAAGGATATAAGTGAAGCATGAGAGATCAACAATTTCTTCAAAATATTATCACCACCGTGCTCTAAAAGACATAAGAGAAGCACTAGAGCAAAAACTATTCAACTCAAAAGATATAAGTGAAGCACACATAGAGTGTTCTAACAATTCCTAGGCCATATTTAACTCTCTCAGATAGGTGTGTCCAACAAGGATAATTGTGGCAAACTAACAAGCAAAGACTCAAATTATACAAGACGCTCAAAGTAAAACACATATCATGTGGTGAATAAAAATATAGCTCCGAGTATGGTTACCGATGGATGAAGATGAAAGAGGGGATGCCTTCCCGGGGCATCCCCAAGCTTAGGCTTTTGGTTGTCCTTGAAATTTACCTTGGGGTGCCATGTGAATCCCCAAGCTTAGGCTCTTGCCACTCTTTGTTCCATAGTCCATCAAAGCAATACTCAAATCTTGAAAACTTCACAACACAAAACTTAGACAAAAATCTCGTTAGCTCCGTTAGTATAAGAAAGGAAACCACCACTCAAAGGTACTGCAATGAATTCATACTTTGTTTATATTTGTGTTAAACCTACTGTATTCCAACTTCTCTACGGTTCATACTTCCCAATACTACTCATAGATGCATTGAAATAAGCAAACAACACACGAAAAACAGAATCTGTCAAAAATAGAACAGTCTGTAGTAATCTGCAGGTTTCGCATACTTCTGTAACTCCAAAAAAATCAAACTAAATTGGTAAACGTGAGGAATTTTTCTATTAATCATCTTCAAAAATAATCAACTAAATAACACACTCCAGTAAAATCTGATGACCATTCTAGCGAGCACTAACGATTCTGTTTTTTCACAGCAAGATCATATAAACTTCACACAAGTCTTCCCGAAGGTTCTACTTGGCACAAACACTAATTAAAACACAAAACCACATCTAAACAGAAGCTAGATGCAATATTTATTCCTAAACAGAAGCAAAAACAAAAAATATAAAATTGGGTTGCCTCCCAACAAGCGCTATCGTTTTACGCCCCTAGCTAGGCACGATACATGGATATATTTAGGTATTGCCATCTTTGGAAGGCAATCCATAAGTGTCTCTCATAATAGATTCATATGGTAATTTGATTTTCTTTCTAGGAAAGTGTTCCATGCCTTTCCTTAACGGAAATTGGAATCTAATATTTCCTTCCTTCATATCCATAATTGCACCAATCGTTCTAAGGAAAGGTCTACCAAGAATAATAGGACATGAAGGATTGCAATCTATATCAAGAACAATGAAATCTACGGGCACATAATTCCTATTTGCAACAATAAGAACATCATTAACCCTTCCCATAGGTTTCTTAATAGTGGAATCCGCAAGGTACAAATTCAAAGAACAATCATCAAGCTCATGGAATCCTAGAAAATCACACAAAGTTTTTGGGATAGTGGAGACACTTGCACCCAAATCACACAAAGCATAGCATTCATGATCTTTATTTTTTATTTTGATAGTAGGTTCCCACTCATCATAAAGCTTTCCAGGGATGGAAACTTCTAACTCAAGTTTTTCTTCATAAGATTGCATCAAAGCATCAACTATATGTTTAGTGAAAGCTTTATTTTGACTATAAGCATGCGGAGAATTTAGTATGGATTGTAACAAGGAAATACAATCAATCAAAGAGAAATTATCATAATTGAATCCCTTGAAATCCAAAGTAGTGGGTTCATCCCTATGCAAAGTTTTAATCTCTTCACTCCCACTTTTAGTAATTTTAGCATCAAGATCTAAAAACTCCGAATCATTGGGACACCTTAAAGTAGAATCATCTCCAATCCTATCTTCATCAAGATTTATGCTTGAAAACAAGGATCTAATAGGAGACACATCAATAACTTTCAGATCTTCATCTTTATTTTCATGATAACTAGAAGAACACGCTTTTATATAATTCTCTCTTTTTGCACGCATCGTAGCGGTTCTTTCTTTGCATTCATCAATGGAAATTCTCATTGCTTTGAGAGACTCATTGATATCATGCTTAGGTGGCATAGATCTAAGTTTCAAAGAATCAACATCAAGAGTAATTCTATCCACACTTCTAGCCAATTCATCAATCTTAAGCAATTTTTCTTCAAGCATAGCATTGGAATTCTTTTGCGAAATCATAAACTCCTTAACACTAGTTTCAAATTCAGAAGGCATCTTTCCATAAGAGTTGTTGTAGGAATTGCCATAATTATTCGCGGAATTACTAGGAAAAGGCCTAGGATTGAAGTTCCCTTTATAAGCATTGTTACCAAAATTATTCCTACCAACAAAATTCACATCCAAAGATTCATTGTTATTTTCAATCAAAGTGGACAAGGGCATATCATTAGGATCAGAAGAAGCACTCTTAGCAGCAAATAATTTCATAAGTTCATCCATCTTTCCACTCAAAACACTAATTTCTTTGATAGCATACACTTTTTTACTAGTAGATCTTTCGGTGTGCCATTGAGAATAATTAACCATAATGTTATCTAGGAGTTTGGTAGCTTCTCCTAAGGTAGTTTCCATGAAAGTGCCTCCTGCGGCCCAATCTAAAAGATTTCTAGAAGCAAAATTCAAGCCAGCATAAAAGTTCTGAATAATCATCCATAGATTCAAACCATGTGTAGGGCAATTACGTATCATTAATTTCATTCTCTCCCAAGCTTGTGCAACATGCTCATGATCTAGTTGCTTAAAATTCATAATATCGTTTCTAAGAGAGATGATCTTAGCAGGAGGGAAATACTTAGAGATAAAAGCATCTTTGCACTTATTCCACGAATCAATACTATTTCTAGGAAAAGAGGAAAACCAAGTTTTAGCATGATCTCTAAGTGAAAACGGAAATAACTTCAATTTAACAATATCGTTGTCCGTATCCCTTTTCTTTTGCTTATCACACAAATCAACAAAGTTGTTTAGATGGGTAGCGGCATCTTCACTAGGAAGGCCGGGATATTTATCTTTCATAACAAGGTTCAACAAAGCAACATTAATCTCACAAGATTCAACATCGGTAATAGGAGCAATCGGAGTGCTAATAAAATCATTATTGTTGGTATTGGAGAAGTCACACAATTTGGTATTGTTCCGAGCCATAGTGACAAGCAAGCAATCCAACACACACAAGCAAACAAGAGGCAAGCGAACGTTAAACACACGGCAGAAGAAGGGCAAATAAAATGGCAAGGGTGAAGTGGGGGAGAGGAAAACGAGAGGCAAAAAATGTAATGCGAAGGATAAGGGTTTGTGATAGGTACTTGGTATATGACTTTTGCGTAAGTCTCCCCGGCAACAGCGCTAGAAATTCTTCTTGCTACTTCTCGAGCTTGCATTGTATTCCCTCGAAGAGGAAAGGGAGATGCATCACAGTAGCGTAAGTATTTCCCTCAGTTTTTGAGAACCAAGGTATCAATCCAGTAGGAGACCACGCGCGAGTCCCTCGCACCTGCACAAACAAATAAGAACTTCACAACCAACGCGATAAGGGTTGTCAATCCCTTTACGGTCACTTACAAAAGTGAGATCTGACAGAGATGATAGTTTGATATTTTTGGTATTTTTGGTTATTAGAACATAAAGTAAAAGCGGAAAAGTAAAGTAGATTGTAGATTGATATGTTGAGAATAGACCCGGGGGCCATAGTGTTCTCTAGAGGCTTCTCTCATGATAGCGATATTCTATGACGGGTAAATAAATTACTGTCAAGCAATTGATAGAAAAGCGAATAATTATGAGACTATCTAGGCATGATCATTATAAATAGGCATACGTCCGCGACAAGTAGACCGAAGCAATTTTGCATCTACTACTATTACTCCACACATCGACCGCTATCCAGCATGCATCTAGTGTATTGAGTTCATAAGAACAGAGTAACGCCTTAAGCAAGATGACATGATGTAGAGGGATAAACTCAAACTTAGTGATATAAACCCCATCTTTTTATCCTCCATGGCAACAATACAATACGTGCCTTGCTGCCCCTACTGTCACTGGGAAAGGACAGCGCAAGATTGAACCCAAAGCCAATCACTTCTCCCATTGCAAGAACTATAGATCCAGTAGGCCAAAACAAACCAATAATTCGGAGAGACTTGTAAGGATATTATAATCATACATAAAGAGTTCAGAGAAGAACCAAATATTTCTCATAGATAATCTTGATCATAAACCCACAATTCATCGGATCTCGACAAACACATCGCAAAAAGAGATTACATCGAATAGATCTCCTCGAAGACCAATGAGAACTTTGAATTGAGATCCAAAGAGAGAGAAGAAGCCATCTAGATACTAGCTATGGACCCGAAGGTCTGTGGTAGACTACTCACAACTCATGGTGAGACGATGATGATGATGTAGAAGCACTCCGTGGTAGATCCCCCCTCCGGAGGAGCTCTGGAACAGGCCCCAAGATGGGATATCACGGGAACAGAAGGTTACGGCGGTGGAACTAGGGTTTTCTCTGTTGTTCTGATGGTTTCGGGGTACGTAGGTATATATAGGAGGAAGGAGGGCACCGAGGGCCAAACGTGGGGCCCACGAGGCAGGGGGCGCGCCCTATAGGGGGGGGGGGCGCCCCCACCCTCGTGGGCACCACGTATGCCCTACTCCGTGGTTCTCAAGTCTCCCGTGCGTGAGTTTCTCCAAAAATATCTCTCCCGAAGGTTTCATTCCGTTTGGACTCCGTTTGATATTCCTTTTCTGTAAAACCGTGAAATAGGCAAAAAACAGTAATCTGGACTGGGCCTTTGGGTTAGTAGGTTAGTCCCAAAAATAATATAAAAGTGTATGACAAAGCCCATTAAACATCCAAAACATCATAAATAATAGCATGGAACAATAAAAAATTATAGATACGTTGGAGACGTATTAAGGAGAGCTTCATTCGGCTGGCCGAGAAAATGGCCTATCAGTAATGTGAAATGGGCTGTACATTTTTAAAACACATCAAACTGACAATTAGTTTGAAATTTCTTTTTTTCATTTCGAGATTTTAAATTGCATTGATTTTTATGCGTGGACAATTTGTTGGATTTTATACTGATATACATTTATTTTTAAAATCAATTTGAATGTGACTCAAAATTTCGGGATTAAAAACAGTTCGGACCGCACCGAAATATGCAAAATTTCGTATAATTTTTTAACCGTGGCCACAATATGGACTGTAATGCTAGCAAAAAGATTATGGGCTCCAAAAAAACCCTTAAGAATTAGCAAATGGGCTGTAAATATTAGAAATAATGGAAGATGGGCTGTATGATGTTTTCCACAGATTTGAGGCTTTTTAAAAAAAAGGTTGACGCACAAGCACTGACTATTGGATGTCCATCCAACGGCCGTCGTGCTTCTTCAATCTCTGCTCTTCCTGCTCCAACCGCTCAAACAAGCGCCAACGGGACTGCCTGCTCTCACCTCCCCGCGGCCGGCTGTGCTGCCGCGCAAGCCTCACCGCCCCACTGTACTCTCATCGCTGGCCTAGCCATCCCCCTACTCACCCACACCTGCTGTTTTCTTCGGGGACGGCAGACGAACCAGTAAACCCTCGTACTCCTCCGCGTGGGAAACAACTGCCGAGTCTTCCCTGGCTCTGTGTCGTTCCCTTCCTAGGCCTCGCCGCCATCCACCGCCCTGGTGCTCTCGGCGCGGCCTGGTCAACGTGGTCAATGAACGACATCCATCGGAAGTGGACTGTACGTGGATAGGCTGACAGCTGGGTCCACGGCTGCACGCAGGGAAATGCCTCCTTATTACGCACAAAATAATGATTCCTCCACCTGACAGCTAGGACCCACGAGAAGGGCTTCTGTATTTCGCGTAAAAAACGCCCCCCCTCCCGCTGACAGGTCGGACCCGCCGGCTATATCTTCGCACGCAAGGAAGTGCCTCCTTATGACGCACAAAAAAATGAATACCCCTGCTAGCTGGGACCCACCATAGTGGGTGGCTGACTTGTGGGCCTACTAAGTTGACAGGGACAGAGGGCTTTGTCAAGTTAGTAAATATGAATGATTCTAGCTCCAGTGACCGTACGATGTCCATCCAACGGCCATAGTGCTTCTTCAACCTCTGGTCTTCTTGCTCCAGGCGCCCAAAGCAGCGCCGGTCGTGCCGCCTGCTCCTGCCTCCCGTGGACAGCCGTGCTGCTACGGAGGCTGCACCGCCCCGTTACTACTCCCACCGCTGGCCAGGCCATCCCTCCACTCACCCACACCCCCTGTTATTCTGCGGCGACGGCAGCCTCACACCGCAGCCGAACCAGTGAACCCTCGTACTCCTCTCTGCATGGGCATCCACTGCCGCGTCTTCCCCGGCTATGCGTCGTCCCCTTCCTAGGCCTCGCCGTCGTCCACCGCCTTGGTGCTCACGGCGCGGCGTGGTCAATGTGGTCAATGACCGACTTCCATCGGAAGAGTACTGTATGTGGAGAGGCTGACAGCTGGGTCCATGGCCGCAACTGGGTCCACAGCCACATCCCAGTTTTTTTGTGATTTGCCAAGTAAGTCGCTTTGTCAAGTCTGTTGGGCTACAAATCTTTCAAGACGAGGAGAGCTTCATTCGGCTGGCCGAGAAAATAGCCTATCAGTAATGAGAAATGGGTTGTTCATTTTTAAAACACATCAAACCGGCAATTAGTTTCAAATTTCTTTTTTTCATTTCGAGTTTTTAAAATGCATTGATTTTTATGCGTGGACAATTTGTTGGATTTTATATTGATATACATTTATTTTTAAAATCAGTTTGAATGTGACTCAAAATTTCGGGAATAAAAACAATTCGGACCGCACCGAAATAAGCAAAATTTTGTATAATTTTTTAACTGTGGCCACAATATGGGCTGTAATGCTAACTAAAAGAATATGGGCTCCAAAAAATCCTTAAGAACTAGCAAATGGGCTGTAATTTATTATTAATAATGGCAGATGGGCTGTATGATGTTTTCCACGGATTTGAGGCTTTCCTAAAAAAAGGTTGACACACATGCAGTGACTGTTGGATGTCCATCCAATGGCCGTCGTGCTTCCTCAATCTCTGCTCTTCCTGCTCCAACCGCTCAAACAAGCGCCGGCGGGACTGCCTGCTCTCTCCTCCCCATGGCCAGCTGTGCTGCCGGGCAGGCCTCATCGCCCCACCGTACTCCCATCGCTGGCCTAGCCATCCCTCTACTCACCCACACCTGCTGTTTTCTCCGGGGACGGCAGATGAACCAGTAAACCCTCGTACTCCTCTGCGTGGGAAACAACTGCCGAGTCTTCCCTGGCTCCGTGTCGTTCCCTTCCTAGGCCTCACCGTCATCCACCGCCCTGGTCCTCTCGGCGCGGCCTGGTCAACGTGGTCAACGACCAACATGCATCTGAAGTGGACTGTACGTGGAGAGACTGACAGCTGGGTCCACAGCCGCACGCAAGGAAATGTCTCCATATTACGCGCAAAATAATGATTCCTCCACCTAACATCTGGGACCCACCGAAAGGGCCTCTGTATTTCGCGAAAAAAACTTTATCGCCGCTGACAGCTCGGACCCACCGGCTATATCTTCGCACGCAAGGAAGTGCCTCCTTATTACGCACAAAAAAATGAATACCCCCCTGTTAGCTGGGACCCAGTATAGTGGCAGGCTGACTTGTGGGCCTACTAAGTTGATGGGGACGGAGGGCTTTGTCAACTTAGTCAATATGCACGATTCTAGCTCTAGTGACCGTACGATGTCCATCCAACGGCCGTAGTGCTTCTTGAACCTGTGGTCTTCTTGCTCCAGCCGCCCAAACCAGCTAGCAAACCAGCGCCGGTCGTGCCTCGTGCTCCTGCCTCCCGTGGCCGGCTGTGCTGCCGCGGAGGCCTCACCGCCCCCTACTACTCCCACCGCTGGCCAGGCCATCCCTCCACTCACCCACAACCCTGTTATTCTGCGGCGACGGCAGCCTCACACCGCAGCCGAACCAGTGAACCCTCATACTCCTCTATGCATGGGCATCCACTTCCGCGTCTTCCTCGGCTCCGCGTCGTCCCCTTCCTAGGCCTCGCCGTCGTCCGCCGCGCTGGTGCTCTCGGCGCAGCGTGGTCAATGTGGTCAAGGAACGGCTTCCATCGGACGTGGACTGTACGTAGAGAGGCTGACAGCTGGGTCCACGACCGCACCAAGGAAGTGCCTCCTTATTACGCGCAAAATAATTATTTCTCCACCTGACAGCGGGGACCCACCAAACGGGCCACTGTATTTCATGAAAAAAAAACGTTTCCCCCCGACTGCTGGGACCCACCAGCTACATCTTAGCACGCAAGGAAGTGCATCCGGGCAAAAAAAAAAACGATTCGCCCCCCTGACTGCTGGGACCCACCAGCTACATCTTCGCACGCAAGGAAGTGCCTGACAGTCGGGACCCACCTGGTCGACGCGTATGCAGCGTTGTCATTCTAGTCGCGAATGTGTACGTACATACTGGTCGATGTAGAGGCGCACGTGTCGTAGTAGAGGCGCGCACGTAGCATGTACACATACGTACAACGGCCAGTGTGCAAGAAAGAAAATACGGCCACATACGTACATACGGGCAGGGTCTCGAACGCCTACTCGCGCATACGTACGGCCAGGGCTCGTGTACATGGCTGGTTTGGAACGGAGAAACAACGTCGTCGTCGTGTTCATGGATTGCTAACCGGCTGGGTCAGAACGGAATGCATAGTCGTGTTCATCGGGAGGGCTTGGACGGAACAGCCGATGGAAACGAGGCCCGACGTACCGTAGAACGAAGGAAATGGCCTTGTGTTCGACTGGCCACGTTCGAAACAGGATCCTGTTCATCGGGAGGGGTCTGATGTACCGCAAAATGGAGGAAACGGACCTCCTACGGTCGAAACGGGGGTCCTGTTGATCGAGAGGGGTGTGGCGCACCGCAAAACGGAGGAAACAGACTTGTGTTGGAGCGGTACGGTCGAAACGGGGGTCCTGTTCATCGGGAGGGGTGTGGCGTACCGCAAAACGGAGGAAACGGACTTGTGTTGGAGCGCTACGGTCGAAACGGGGGTCCTGTTCTATGGGGACCCTGACTTAAGAGTCGAGATCACCGAATGCACGTGTACAGTGATCCCAGAGATCAATGCCCACTGAACACACAGAAGCTGAATAACAAGAGTCTTACATCCATACATACCGTCTTACATAAATTATGACCATTATGGCCAAGTCTTACATAGATAAAGCCCCATGGGCTGAATAGCAAATAAACTCGAATAGCGGAAGTGTTCGTAGATAAGTAGAACCCATGCCATCTGCCTTAACCCTACAGGCATTCTGACTGGGAAAGCGTCCTAGTTCGCATGTTCGTCTCCATAGAATTCTTCTTCAAATTCCTGCTCTTCCATGCCTGACCAATTAAATAACCAGTGGCAAGCCAATGAGTACTTTGCATGTACTCGCAAGCAACCCATGTTTTTGGAACAAGTATGACAAGGTATGAAATAGTACTAAATAGGACATGTTTGCAGAAAGCAATTTGTGAGTGCAATGTCATGAACTACCTGAAGCATGCATCATAGGAAAATAGGTTACACATATCAACATAGCCAAGTTATGATCTCTTCCATCTTGTCAAGTCTTTTTGACTTAAATCAAACGGAGCTTCCACACACACACACACAGGGTTCCGCAAACATTGGACGTAGCCCAAGAGCGGTAACCCAACTATCCTTGACTGTGGACACGACTATTCGAATAGTTTTACACTCTGCAGAGGTTGCACACTTTACCCACTAGATCCGGAGAACTTCTGTGTCATCCACGACCCGCGGTACCTCAAGTACCCGGGGTAAGCACCCGATCACTATCTTTCCCTAGACGACACTAACATAGAGTCCACTCGATTGGTAACAACCCCCGTGCCCAACATTTCACATCTTAATATTTTGGAGCCTCGCTCCCATTCATACTACAAGCACGGGGTACCAACGGTGTGCCCGGTGCCCTGTAAAGACAGTCATGGCCGCCTATCCAAGCGCGACCCCGTCCCGAGAGTGACCTCATGTCTCCCCCGTCACTAGTAATGCGGGCACCATGCTAGTATCGGCCTAGAGTGGTTGCGCATGTAAGGTTGGAATAACGGTCGCAACTTGAACCATTCCGTTTGAAAAACATCACACACACTTATCTCGGTACGCCACTTCGTCATCAAGTGGTTACCCAACTCATCATCTCCCTTGGGCATAAGTGACACCCGATGTTTTTTTTGAAAGAGTCTCTCGAAAGTACTATGCTTCCACCATTATGCATATTCCCGTTCCACTTGCATAGCCATTACCATAGCAACCTATCTATTCTCACCCGCATAACCCTCATAGGAAGGTAGGGTCATGCTTGATGCAAGTTTCAATATGAAAGAAACAAGGTGACCCACACAAGTGGTCACCGTCTCAACATGATTCTGGTGCATTGACAATAAGTACTATATGACATGCATGGAAAAAGGGGGTTTCATAGACATGGTCAAAGGGCTGCTTGCCTTGGTTGGCTTGGTCTTCAAAGCCTTCAAGTCCTTCTCCTTCTTCTTCTTCAGCAACTTCGTCAAACACGGTATCTAATCGTCGCAATAAGATAATGGGAAAATAAGACAATAATAAAAACAGAAAAATCAAAGTGCTCTGAAAAATGTCAACCTATTTTTATAAAAAATTAGAAGGAAAACTAAGAGGGCAAAAATTCTTAATTTTGGATTTGGAGTGACAGAATGGGGTAGATGGATTTTTGAACAGAGGTTTTAATGTTCAAATTTAAATTTAAATTTGAACAGTACATAAAAGGTTCATGAATATGCGTGAAAGTTATATCATTAAATAGGTTGGAATATTACAAGATTTTAGGAACTTGAATTATTTTATTTGGATTAATATTTAGTCCAGAGGAATTTTTGCAAGTTTGACAGAAAAAGAAAAAAGGAAAAGGGCTCTGTGCCTGCTGGGCCAGAACAGCCGCAACGCAGCAGGCCCAGCCAAAGAGGCGGCCCAACGCACTGGTGCACGCGCGCGCGCCATGTTTTATACCTGACGGGCGGGGCCCAGGCGTCAGCGAGAGAGAGAGGGGCGATGGAGAGGAGAGGCTGACAGGCGGGGCCCGCCTATCATCCCTAACCCTGCGACAGAGGGCCGGCGAGCTCACCGGCGTCGATGCAGGGCACGACGAGGTCGGACGAGGGCACGGCTGGACTCAGCGTCGAGTCGCCGTTCGGGTGGAGGTGGTTGCGGTCGCCAGGGTGGCCTGGTTCGCCGGCGACGAGGTCACGCGGCAGAGGAGCTTCGGGCGTCGACGGTTCCGGCCGTTTTCGGCTGCAAAAGAAGCGGGGGAAAGAGGGGAAATGATCAGTGAGCAGCGGTGGTTCCAAATCGAGGAAGAGGAGCGGCAGAGAGGGCCTGTACCCTGAGATCAACGGCGACCCGAGGCGGAGGAGCTCGAGCTCGATCTCGAGCTCGGGCTCGTCTGGAGAGGGGTGAGTGGCGTAGGGGGGTGATTATGGGAGTGAGGGAGCGAGTGGTGAGGAGAGGAAGGCGCAGGGTGTCCCTTTTATAGGGGAACGACGGGGTGCTGTGGACCCATGCGCCGGCGAGCTCTTGCTCATTGCCACAGGGCTCGGGATGAGCTGGCACCGTGTCTGGGGTGTTGCTAGGCGTGGACAATGCCCAGAGGAAAGGAGAGAAGGAGCGGGGAAGCGTCAGGGTAGTGCGCGTGTGAGCGTGCTCATTGGAGCTCTCGGGCGGCCATGGTACGCGTGCGAGCAGGGGCAGGAGAGAGAGAGAGGAAGAAGGGGGCCGACCAGCTACCGTGTTGCTGACGTCGAGGCGACCTCGGGAGACTCCATCCCGACGCCCTAGGTGGTCGGGTGCCTCGGGCAGGACGTGGCTACAGTGCGGGAGCACACTGTAGCGCGCTCCAGAGCGCCCATATGGCCGGCATGGCCGTGTCCCACACGCTCTGGACGCGACCACCTTGTCCATTGGCTCTAGGGGGGAGTAAAGAATGTGGGAGGGGCGTTGGATACCATGGAGGGCTTCTAGAAGGAGAGAGTGCTGGGAGAGAAGGGTGAAAGTGGCTGTCGAGGAATGTAAAATGGGGTTTTACCTCCCTCAATCATTGAGCTGTGGTGCAGCCATTGCTGCTGGAGGTAGAAGGGGTCTAGTAGATGTTGTGGTAAAAAGCCTACCTCAAGGAGAACAAGGAAAGAGGTAAAAGTGATAGTTTTGGAAAATTACCAGAAGGTGTTTGATGATGTTTTGGGCAAGTAAATGATTTCCAATTGACATGAGACTTAACGGGATCAAATGGTATATAGAAATAGGGTGTTCTACCAAGTTTGAGCTCATTTGAAGAAACTTGCCAATGTAACTTTGGTAAACCCTAGAAATCAACAGAAATGGATTTTCCAAGTTTAAGTTAAGGAAATCATCCCTCCTTGATGCACCACTTGGTGTAGTGTCATCATTTGGGGTTGTGGTCATATCCACAAAATTTGAGGTCACAAGTAAAAAGTTGGTAATGTAAAGTTGTTCAAATTTGAATCTGAACAGAAATGGTTTTGGGGTACTCTGATCAAGTTACCCTTCTCCAAAACTTGTTCCATTTGGTCTAGATTCATTATTAGACCATTTTAGCATGTGTACCAAGTTTGAGAGCATTTGGACAAGTTTGGCAATGTAAAGTTGCTCAAACTTCAGAAATGGACATGATGGTTTTCAGGGGTTTTGATGATGTTTTCTTGCTTCCCAAGGCATGGGGCTTGGCAAGATCATCAAATATGTCATATCTGACATGATAGAATTTCCCTGAAATTTTTAGAGAATATTTCCTTTGTAAATATTTCAAGAGCTTGAAATATCCAGAAAGGGTTTCTAAGGGATTTGCCCAATATTTTCAACATGACCATGTGTTCAAACTCTCATATATGGACAATATATGTCCTAAGAGTCTCTCTGAATTTTGGCAAATATTTTTGAAATAGTTAAATAATTTTTACCTATTAAAGACCATTTCTGGCCTTAAGAAAAAGCCTTTAAATAAAATAGGAAAAAACTTTTAAAACTATACTTTTGTGGTTTTGGGGAGTCCTATACCTAATAAGATTCAAACATACCTTTCCAAGGATTTTTATCTCCCTAAATCAAGTACTTGCAGTGCAAGTCTCAATTCAGGGGTTTTTGGAAAACTAATTTTCGAAAATACTATTTGGCCAAAATATTTTTATAAGAATATACTATACTGTTATATACACTTGGTATGATCATTGGGCAGAAGTTTGGGGGTAAGGAGATGAAGTATAGAAGGTGAGGCTATGTTGACTTTAAAGAGCACTTGAAAATCACAGAGAGAAAAACTTAATTCCAAATAAAAGCCAAATGATGTCAAAAAAATTTGTTTGTCCAAATTTTCATGCTTTATTAATGCAATAACCATGTTACAAAATGCAGGGTGTGACAGACCTACCCCCCCCTTACAAGAATCTCGTCCACGAGATTCCTAAACTAGGCTTTAGAAGAGATCGGGATACTCGGATCTAAGATAGTCTTCACGTTCCCAGGTTGCTTCTGCTTCCGTGTGGTTGCTCCACTGGACCTTGAAGTACTTGATGGTGCGGCTTCGCGTCCGTCGCTCTGCTTCATCCAGAATGCGAATGGGCCTCTCGCGGTAGGTCAGATCAGGCTGAAGGTCAATGGCTTGGTGATCGACATCCTTGTAGAGATCAGGCTTGTCCGGAACTTGGAGACACTTCCGGAGTTGTGACACGTGGAATACGTTGTGCACATCGGATAGCTCAGGTGGTAGTTCCAACTGGTAAGCCACTTCTCCTCGTCGGTCGATGATCTTGAAGGGGCCAATAAATCTTGGTGCAAGTTTCCCCTTAACGTGGAAACGCTTGGTTCCCTTCAGAGGAGTTACTCACAGGTACACATGGTCTCCAACACGGAAACTCATGTCTTGGCGACGCAAATCGGCGTAGCTCTTCTATCTTGATTTGGCGGCCTTCAAACGTTCTCTGACTAGTTGGACTTGCTCTTCTGCTTCGCGAAGAACATCTGGTCCAAAGACTAGCCCTTGACCGGTTTCTGACCAGTTGAGGGATCTGCGACACTTGCGTCCGTACAACACCTCAAATGGTGCCATCTGAAGGCTGGACTGATAACTGTTGTTATAGGAGAACTCGGCAAAAGGGAGGCAATCTTCCCACTTGGCTCCATATGCTAAGACACAGGCTCGGAGCATGTCTTCGAGTATTTGATTTACTCGCTCCGTCTATCCTCCGGTTTGCGGGTGAAAAGCGGTGCTGAAAGACAACTTGGTTTCCAGGGCTTCTTGGAATATTTTCCAGAACCTTGAAGTAAACTGGATGCCTCGATCTGACACAATCTCCTTTGGAACACCATGGAGGCTCACGATTCGGTCGATATAGAGGCTGGCCAGCTGGTTCCCATTGTAGGTGGTCTTGACAGGAATGAAATGAGCTACCTTGGTCAAATGGTCGACTATGACCCAGATGGAGTCATGTGCTTTATTCGACCTTGGTAATCCAGTGATGAAGTCCATTCCAACTTTATCCCACTTCCACTAAGGAACCTTGAGTGGTTGGAGCAATCCAGCGGGTCGCTGATATTCAGCCTTGACCATTTGGCACACATCACACTTTGCAACATAGGTGGCAATCTCTCTTTTCATCCCGTGCCACCAAAATCTTTCCTTCAAGTCTTGATACATTTTGGTTCGTCCGGGGTGGATGGAATACGGAGTGTCGTGGGCTTCTTGCAAGATCAAATTCTTCAGCTCCATCATGTTTGGTACGCAGATGCGGCCTTTGTACCAAACAATCCCGTGCTCGTCCTCTGAGAATCCTGGGGCTTTGCCTAGCTTTATCTTCTTCTTGATGCCTTCAATGCTTACGTGCCCACCTTGTGCTTTCTTGACTTCGTCCATCAGGGTTGGTTTGACATCCAGATGGTCTAGAAATCCATGGGTGACCAATTCCAAGATGAATTGTTCTAGCTCTTCAAGCAGGGCTGGCTGCCTTCTTTGAATTATGGCATTCAGGGAGCAAGCCTTTCTGCTTAAGGCATCGGCTACCACGTTAGCCTTCCCGGGGTGATACTGAACACTGAGGTCATAATCCTTGATTAGTTCCAAGCATCTTCGTTGCCTCATGTTCAATTCCTTATGGGTGAAAATATACTTCAGACTTTTGTGGTCTGTGTATATCTCACACCGTTTCCCTAGGAGGTAATGTTGCCATGTCTTCAAGGCATGAACTACTGCTGCTAACTCAAGATCATGAGTAGCGTAGTTCTCTTCATGAGGTCATAGCTGCCTTGAGAGGTAAGCTATGACTCATCCTTCTTGCATCAGAATGCTTCCCAATCCGGTTCGAGAGGCATCACAATATATCATGAACTCTTTGTGAATATCAGGTGTTGCCAGAACTGGGGCGGTGGTCAGTCTCTTCTTGAGTTCTTGGAAGCTTTCTTCACATTTTGGCGTCCATTCGAACTTCTTGTCCTTTTTCAGGAGCTGAGTCATTGGCCGGGCAATGCTAGAGAATCCTTCCACGAATTTGCGGTAATAGCCCGCAAGTCCGAGGAAGCTTCTGACTTCCTTGACGGTCGTTGGGCATTGCCATTGGGTCACAGCTTTGATTTTCGCGGGATCAACTGACAATCCTTCCTCGGTCAAGACATGATCTAAGAATCCAACTTTATGCAGCCAAAACTCACATTTGCTGAATTTGGCGTATAGTTGGTGCTCTCGAAGCTTGTCTAGGACCATCCTCAAATGTTGCTCGTGCTCTTCCTCCATCTTCGAGAAGACAAGAATGTCATCAATGAAGATAACAACAAACTTGTCCAAATATTCCATGAAGACCTTATTCATGAGATACATGAAGTAAGCTGGGGCATTGGTTAATCCTAAGGACATGACCGTGCACTCATACAGGCCATATCTTGTCACAAATGCCGTCTTCGGAATATCTTGAGGTCTGATCTTCAGCTGGTAGTACCCAGATCTGAGGTCGATCTTGGAGAACACCTTGGCTCCGCCGAGTTGATCAAACAGATCTTCAATCTTGGGAAGTGGATACTTGTTCTTGATTGTAACTTCATTGAGGGAATGGTAGTCAATGCATAAGCGGATGGTACCGTCCCTTTTTGCCACAAACAGAACAGGTGATCCCCAAGGGGAGGCACTAGGGCGGATAAATCCCTTCCTCAACTGCTCTTCTAGTTGCTTCTTCAACTCGTCTAATTCTTCCGTCCCCATTCTATAAGGCTTCTTATAGATGGGTCCTGCCCCGGGCATGAGCTCGATGATGAACTCAATGTCACGGTCAGGGGGCATTCCTGGTAGCTCATTCGGAAAGACATCGGGATACTTGCATACTACCGGCACTTGCTCCAGTCCAACTTCGGACAGACAGTTGACTTGAGTGGTTTGAGCAGAAGAGGAGTTGGAGGCAAACTTAACTTCGACTCCTTGGTCATTGGTCACAGTGACAGTCCGATTGACACAGTCTAATAAGCCTTGGTGCTTGCTGAGCTAATTCATGCCTAGGATCACATCCAAGCCTTGTGATCTCAGGATGATAAGGTTTGCTTGGAAATCTACCCCGTTAATGACGATACTGACTCCCTTACAGCCTATCTTGGCTCTCATCTTTGCTCCGTGGGTTTGTACCACCATGGGGTTATTCAGGGGTGTAGGGGTCATGCCACTTTTTAATGCAAATCTTTGAGTGACAAATGAATGCGTGGCTCCAGAATCAAACAAGACAGTTGCAGGTGCTGAGTTGACAAGGAACATACCCAGCACGACGTCCGGGTCTTCCTGGGCTTCTTCAGCAGTGACGTGATTCACACGCCCCTTCCCATGGTTGGGCGGGTTGCGAGGAGCTTGGTTCCTTGATGGCATCCCGCGGCCTTGTACTGGGTTCTGTGCATTGGGGCGTGGGGCATCGGGCTTCTTGTTCGGGCACACCTTAGAGATATGTCCAGACTAGCCATAGCCAAAGCAAGTGACTTGGTTTGGGTTGTTGATCTTGTTACCACCACTGTTATTGGGGTTGAATGCTGGCCTTGAGTTGGCATACTGATGAGGCTGATAGTTGGTGTGAGGTGCATGAGCTCTTGGCTGCTGATAGGTTGGCTTGACCGGGGGCTGGCTGCCACGGGCGAGGCTTCTGGTTGCTGGAACTTCCCTTGCTGATCATCTTGCGCTTGCGAGTGTCTTCCAGAGCACGCCGCTTGTCTTCAAGCATGAGTGCTTTGTTCACCAGGTCAGGAAAGGTTGGGCAGTCACACACGACAAGTGAGTACCGCAGAGTCTGATTGAGGCCTTCCATGAAGTGCTCCCTTTTTGCAGCATCTGTGCTGACATCTTCAGGGGCATACCTTGACAGAACACTGAACTTCTGCATATACTCCTTGACAGTGCCACTTCCTTGCTTCAGGGCTCGAAACTCACGCTTCTTGATAGCCATGATTCCGGAAGGAATATGGGCCTTGCGGAATTCTGCCTTGAAGTTATTCCAAGTGATGTCTTGCCCAGCATGCATGACCTTAAATCCATCCCACCAAGCTCTAGCAGTCCCCCCGAGGCAGTGGGCAGCATAAGCCACCTTCTCGCGGTCTTCGGTGTAGCTGACTAGTTCCAGCAAGTCCTCAATGGTGCGGACCCAGTCTTCTGCATCCAGGGGTTCAGCAGTCTCGATGAAGGTTGGCGGTGCATGCTTCTTGAACTCTGCCAACGTGGAACGTCCATTGCCATTCCCCGCCGGCTGGCGGTTGTTGGTGACAGCTTGAGCAATCATCTGGAGGTCTGCGGTGTTGGCTTGGCATTCCTCTCGGAAGGCTTGGAGAAGCTGAGCCATGTCCATGATCGGGGGAGGTGGTGGTGGAGCTTGGTCGTGGGTTTGGTCTTGGCTGGCCTCTGCTTGGGCGGATGCTCCGGCTTCGGGCTGCTAGGTAGAGGTACCAGTACGAGTTACAACAGGCATCCTGTTGGAGCAGTCAAGGTCTCATGATTTGGAATGAAGAGGGAAGGAATAAAGATGGGTGCCTAGTAAGGGGGTGGGTGTGACACTAATTATTTTCATGCAAGGGCCAAAAGGGCCAAACACATTCATTAAAATTCCAAATGGGCGATGTAGTCGTTTACACATTCCCAAAGGGAAGATATGACGTACATCCAAACACAACAAAGGCAAACACTAGGTGCCTTTATATGAACCATACAAGGATTCGACTTCGCATAGGGGTTGGACGACCTATCCTACCGTAGAGGTCATGAGCTGGCATATCCGAGTTGAAAATAATGCCTAAGCGGCGGAATGCTCGGTCGCATATTCTGGCTCTTCTGGGTCTTCCTCCTTGTCTTCATCTGTTTGGGCCCCCCTATCACTTGAGGGTGTGGGGGAGTGGAGGAGTTGGACACGGCGGTGTTTTGCCGGTGGCGCAGGGAAAAGCTTGCGATATTCCCTTGCCGTCATACGGCGTCGCTAGGGTAGTTCTTCATCCTTGGAAGATACATCTCCTGAGGGCCTTCCGCCTCGATACGCGACAGCGGGTTGCCTGGGAGGTGCACCTTCATTCTTGATCCTATACGTCTTCTCTTGTGCTTGTCGAAGAAGTGCCTTGGTCTTGTGGAGTTTTTCTCGGAGCTTCATCGATTCTGAGGCCAAATCTTGTGCCAAGCTGTCGGCACAAAGGCTGAAGTAGGTCTGGAATCGAAGTGGAAGTCCTTCCTTCAGTGGAGGGGCGTGTGCGCTGCTTTCATCTTCACCTTCCTTCCGGTAAGGCAAGAAGCGGGTTGTCATCTTGGCTGCCATCTTCGGAAGAAGTTCTCGGAGGTGGGTTAGTGCCTTGAGTGCAGCTGCCTCGATAGTGAGGGGTAGTGTTGCCATCTAGGGTCCCTTGAAGAACCAACTTGTGGGAGGATCGTTCGCCTTCACGATTACTTCCACATGGTACTCCACCTCAGTGTCGCTAACCCAATGCTCATGGTAGGTGAGGATGGGTGCTCGGTGGAACTGGCACTCCTGGAGGCTATCCTCGAGAAGTAAGGGGAACCCAGTGGTCAGGAGCTCTTCAGGTATAGCGGCCATCTACAAAGGTTGAATGGGAGAGGTTAATAAGCTGATGATATCTCAGGTTTGGTAAGGTTTAGAAAAGAAGAGAGGTTCAGAAGGTTTATGAAAAGGGTCTCATCCTAACTAACGCCCATGCTAACTAAAGCTTCCTACAGTCAGGATGGCTCTGATACCAGCTCTGTGGGGACCCCAACTTAAGAGTCGAGATCACCGAATGCACGTGTACAGTGATCCCAGAGATCAATGCTCACTGAATACACAGAAGCTGAATAACAAGAGTCTTACATCCATACATACCGTCTTACACAAATTATGACAATTATGGCCAAGTCTTACATAGATAAAGCCCCATGGGCTGAACATCAAATAAACTCGAATAGCGGAACTCTTCGTAGATAAGTAGAACCCATGCCATCTGGCTTAACCCTATAGGCATTCTGACTGGGAAAGCGTCCTAGTTCGCATGTTCGTCTCCATAGAATTCTTCTTCAAATTCCTGCTCTTCCATGCCTGGCCAATTAAATAACCAGTGGCAAGCCAATGAGTCCTTTGAATGTACTCGCAAGCAACCCATGTTTTTGGAACAAGTATGACAAGGTATGAAATAGTACTAAATAGGACATGTTTGCAGAAAGCAATTTGTGAGTGCAATGTCATGAACTACCCGAAGCATGCATCATAGGAAAATAGATTACATATATCAACATAGCCAAGTTATGATCTCTTCCATCTTGTCAAGTCTTTTTGACTTAAATCAAAAGGAGCTTCCACACACACACACACACACACACACACACACAGGGTTCCGCAAACATTGGACGTAGCCCAAGAGCGGTTACCCAACTGTCCTTGACAGTGGACACCGCTATTCGAATAGTTTTACACTCTGCAGAGGTTGCACACTTTACCCACTAGATCCGAGGAACTTCCGTGTCATCCACGACCCGTGGTACCTCAAGTACCCGGGGTAAGCACCCGATCACTATCTTTCCCTAGACGACACTAACATAGAGTCCACTTGATTGGTAACAACCCCCGTGCCCAACATTTCACATCTTAATATTTTGGAGCCTCGCTCCCATTCATACCACAAGCACGGGGTACCAACGGTGTGTCCGGTGCCCTGTAAAGACAGTCATGGCCGCCTATCCAAGCGCGACCCCGTCCCGAGAGTGACCTCATGTCTCCACCGTCACTAGTAATGCGGGCACCATGCTAGTATCGGCCTAGGTAATCAATAATGCCCTTTCCCATATAAGGGTAGAGTGGTTGCGCATGTAAGGTTGGAATAACGGTCGCAACTCCGTTTTAAAAACATATCACACACTTGTCTCGGTACGTCACTTCGTCATCAAGTGGTTACCCAACTCATCATCTCCCTCGGGCATAAGTGACACCCGATGTTTTTTTAAAGAGTCTCTCGAAAGTACTATGCTTCCACCATTATGCATATTCCCGTTCCACTTGCATAGCCATTACCATAGCAACCTATCTATTCCCACCCGCATAACCCTCATAGGAAGGTAGGGTCATGCTTGATGCAAGTTTCAATATGAAAGAAACTAG
Organism: Secale cereale; assembly: GCA_902687465.1. Taxonomy (NCBI): domain Eukaryota; kingdom Viridiplantae; phylum Streptophyta; class Magnoliopsida; order Poales; family Poaceae; genus Secale; species Secale cereale. Next base: position 715,245,064 of record LR738711.1, on the reverse strand, counting down.
GTGACCCACACAAGTGGTCACCGTCTCAACATGATTCTGGTGCATTGACAGTAAGTACTATATGACATGCATGGAAAAAAGGGGGTTTCATAGACATGGTCAAAGGGCTGCTTGCCTTGGTTGGCCTTGTCTTCAAAGCCTTCAAGTCCTTCTCCTTCTTCTTCTTCAGCAACTTCGTCAAACACGGTATCTAATTGTTGCAATAAAATAACGGGAAAATAAGACAATAATAAAAACAGAAAAATCAAAGTGCTCAGAAAAATTTCAACCTATTTTTATAATACTAGAAGGAAAACTAAGAGGGCAAAAATTCTTAGTTTTGGATTTGGAGTGACAGAATGGGGTAGATGGATTTTTGAACAGAGGTTTTAATGTTTAAATTTGTACAATACATAAAAGGTTCATGAATATGTGTGAAAGTTATATCATTAAATAGGTTGGAATATTACAAGATTTTAGGAACTGGAATTATTTTATTTGGATTAATATTTAGTCTAGAGGAATTTTTGCAAGTTTGACAGAAAAAGAAAAAAAAGGAAAAGGGCTCTATGCCTGCTGGGCCAGAACAGCTACAGCGCAGCAGGCCCAGCCAGAGAGGCGGCCCATCGCACTAGTGCACGCGCGCGCGCCAGGTTTTAAACCTGACGGGCGGGGCCCAGGCGTCAGCGAGAGAGAGAGGGGCGATGGAGAGGAGAGGCTGACAGGCGGGGCCCGCCTATCATCCCTAACCCTGCGACAGAGGGCCGGCGAGCTCACCGGCGTCGATGCAGGGCACGACGAGGTCGGGCGAGGGCACGGCTGGACTTAGCGTCGAGTCGCCGTTTGGGTGGAGGTGGTTGCGGTCACCGGGTGGACTGGTTCGCCGGCGACGAGGTCACGCGGCAGAGGAGCTTCGGACGTCGACGGTTCCGGTCGTTTCCGGCTACAAAAGAAGTGGGGGAAAGAGGGGAAATGATCAGTGAGCCGCGGCAGTTCCAGATCGAGGAAGAGGAGCGGCGGAGAGGGCCTGTACCCTGAGATCAACGACGACCCGAGGCGGCGGAGCTCGAGCTCGATCTCGAGCTCGGGCTTGTCTGGAGAGGGGTGAGTGGTGTAGGGGGGTGATTATGGGAGTGAGGGAGCGAGTGGTGAGGAGAGGAAGGCGTGGGGTTTCCCTTTTATAGGCGAACGGCGGGGTGCCGTGGACCCGTGCACTGGCGAGCTCCTGCTCGTTGCCACAGGGCTCGGGAGGAGCTGGCGCCGTGTCTAGGGTGTTGCTAGGCGTGGACTATGCCCTGATGAAAGGAGAGAAGGAGCGGGAAAGCGTCAGGGTAGCGCGTGTGTGAGCGTGCTCATTGGAGCCCTCGGGCAGCCATGGTGCGCGTGCGAGCAGGGGCAGGAGAGAGAGAGAGAGGAAGAAGGGGGCCGACCAGCTGCCGTGTTGTGGACGTCGAGGCGACCTCGGGAGACTCCATCCTGACGCCCTAGGTGGTCGGGTGCCTCGGGCAGGACGCGGCTACAGTGCGCGAGCACACTGTAGCGTGCTCCAGAGCGCCCATATGGCCGGAATGGCCGTGTCCCACGCGCTCTGGATGTGGCCACCTTGTCCATTGGCTCTAGGGGGGAATAAAGAATGTGGGAGGGGCGTTGGATGCCATGGAGGGCTTCTAGAAGGAGAGAGTGCTGAGAGAGAAGGGTGAAAGTGGCTGTCCAGGAATGTAAAATGGGGTTTTACCCCCCTCAATCATTGAGCTGTGGGGCATCCATTGCTGCTGGAGGTAGAAGGGGTCTAGTAGATGCTGTGGTAAAAAGCCTAGCTCAAGAAGAACAAGGAAAGAGGTAAAAGTGTCAGTTTTGGAAAATTACCAGAAGGTGTTTGATGATGTTTTGGGCAAGTAAATGATTTCCAATTGACATGAGACTTAACAGGATCAAATGGTATATAGAAATAGGGTGTTCTACCAAGTTTGAGCTCATTTGAAGAAACTTGCCAATGTAACTTTGGTAAACCCTAAAACTCAACAGAAATGGATTTTCCAAGATTAAGTTAAGAAAATCATCCCTCCTTGATGCACCACTTGGTGTAGTGTCATCATTTGGGGTTGTGATCATATCCACACAATTTGAGGTCACAAGTAAAAAGTTGGTAATGTAAAGTTGTTCAAATTCGAATCTGAACAGAAATGGTTTTGGGGTACTCTGATCAATTTACCCTTCTCCAAAACTTGTGCCATTTGGTCTATATGCATTATTAGACCATTTTAGCATGTGTACCAAGTTTGAGAGCATTTGGACAAGTTTGGCAATGTAAAGTTGCTCAAACTTCAAAAATAGACATGATGGTTTTGAGGGGTTTTGATGATGTTTTCTTGCTTCCGAAGGCATGGGGCTTGGCAAGATCATCAAATATGTCATATCTGACATGATAGAATTTCCTTGGATTTTTTAGAGAATACTTCCTTTGTAAATATTTCAAAAGCTTGAAATATCCAGAAAGGGTTTATGAGGGATTTGCCCAATATTTTGAACATGACCATGTGTTGAAAGTCTCATATATGGACAGTATATGTCCTAAGAGTCTCTCTGAATTTTGGCCAATATTTTTGAAATAGTTAAATAATTTTTACCTATTAAAGACCATTTCTGGCCTTAAGAAAAAGCCTTTAAATAAAATAGGAAAATAACTTTTTAAAATTGTACTTTTGTGGTTTTTGGGAGTCCTATACCTAATAGGATTCAAACATACCTTTTCAAAGATTTTTATCTCCCTAAATCTAGTACTTGCAGTGCAAGTCTCAATTCAGGGGCTTTTGGAAAACTAATTTTTGGAAATACTATTTGGCCAAAATATTTTTATAAGAATATACTATACTGTTATATACACTTGGTATGATCATTGGGCAGAAGTTTGGGGTAAGGAGATGAAGTATAGAAGGTGAGGCTATGTTGACTTTAAAGAGCACTTGAAAATCACAAAGAGAAAAACTTAATTCCAAATAAAAGCCAAATGATGCCAAAAAAATTTGTTGGTCCAAATTTTCATGCTTTATTAATGCAATAACCATGTTACAAAATGCAGGGTGTGACATGTTCATCGGGAGGGGTGTGGCATACCGCAAAACGGGACTCCACGGGATACTGTTCATCTCCACCGTCGACCCCCTCCAGCCTCCACGGGCTACTGTTCATCCACCATCGACCTCCTTCAGCCTCCACGTGCGACTGTTCAGCCTCCACCACACACTACTCCACCGGCTACTGTTCAACCAGCCCTCTCCACGGGCTCCTATTCAACCACCCCTCCACGGGCTACTGTTCATCCAGCCCTCCACGGGCTACTGTTCATGCAGCCCTCCACGGGGTGGTCTTGTTCATGCAGCCCTCCACGGGGTCCTGTTCATGCAGCCCCAACCGGCTCGATCGAACGGGGTCCTGTTCATGCAGAGGCAACACCACGGGGTCCTATTCAGCCACCCCCACCGGGAACTGTTCATCCAAACCCCCCGGCAACGCTCACTGTTCATGCAGAGGCAGCATCGATCGGCTTGAGTTAGCAGCAGTAGCGAAGGAATCGCTTGATTGGGTTCAGTTAATAGCCATCGATCGATCGCTCAGGTTCAGTAACGCGTAGCCTACAGTGCAATCGCTCGGGTTCAGTTAGAGCCCAACGCCTCGCTCGGGTTCAGTTAGAGCCCAATGCCTCGCACCCACGCACGTGCGTGTATGAGAGAAACACGCATCCCTCGGCCCCGACCACCCACCGTAACAGGGAACACCCCGATATTTTCCTCGCCCTCGCTTCTACCATGGTTTTTTCCGTCATGGACGGCCCAAAGAATGTCATGCAGCTGCGTCTCCGACCCGCCCAGGACGAAAATCCCATTTTCTGTCATGATTTTTTTGTCATAGAAGTAGGACCCCATCACATTTATGATGATACCATGTTTTGTCACAATTATTGTCATAGAAGTGTCATAAGTATGACAGAAAAAAGTTTCATTCGGCCCAAAATGTCACGGATGTGTCTTTTTTTGTAGCGTTCATTGGAACAAACTGCAGGAATGGGTCACCTATGAAGAAGATCTGGGTTCCAAGAAATCTTATCGAAAAGCTACCTATGAGTGTCATCATGACACCACCAGGAAATAAGACTAACCCCAGACCAAAGGCTTCATATGGTTCAAAGCCTTCATACAGACAAAGGACCACATTGGGTCACTGTAACGCAAATGTGATGCAGGGAGATTATCATCAGACTCATGAATATGAGCATGTTTCACCTAACCACTTTGTTCATAAAAAAAAGAATTTCTCTGCATATTCATATGATTACTATTCATCTCATACTAAGTTATTTGCTAGGGCTCCTAAGCCAAAATTCTCAGATGCTGCACTTAGACTTATTGCTTCTAAGCCACCCCTAAAGATGTGGGTGGTTAAGAAGAATTAACTTCTCTTGCAGTGAAAGGTCTCCAGCGAAAATCATCTTCTGACGCCAATGCTGGGGACCTAAAACATCTTGTGGGATGTAAGATTAAATGTCCAAATGGTCTAACCATGTATTTTGTCCCATGGTTTCTTGACAAGCTTCCTATCTTGCCTAACAAGGACCTGAACTTTGATAGCATGCTTGTTCGTCAAATGTTTATACTTCACACTTCTCTTTGTGAAGACTATGCCGCTAACTGATCTGTAGGATACTGCTTCGGAAGCCACTGAATGGATAATTGACAATGGATGCACCAACCACATGACTGGTGATCGACGTCTTCTCATGGACTCAACTCTACGTCCTTCTCCCAAAAGCCACATCACATTCGCAGACACTCGTAAAAGCAAGGTACTGGGACTTGGCAGGGTTGCTATCTCAAAGGATCAACACATGGACAAAGTGATGCTTGTTGAATCTCTTGGATACAACTTAATGTCAGTCTCTATGCTTTGTGATCTAAACATGATTGTGATATTTGGAAAATATCGTTGCCTTGTGCTTATGGAATCTGACAGGTCTCTAGTCTTCAAAGGACATGGAAAAGGTGATCTGTATATGGTAGATTTCTCTGCGGGACCATAGCTCGCCGTTTGTCTTCTAGCAAAAGCTTCAGAGTGCTGGCTTTGGTATCGAAGAGTAGGTCCTGCAGGCATGAGGAACCTACACACTCTCGCCAAGAAGAAGCACGTCATAGGCATCGAGGGCGTCAAGTTCAAGAAAGATGATCTGTGTGGTGCTTGTGAAGCTGGGAAGATGACTAGGGCCAAGCATCCCTCAAAGACAATCATGACTACATCTCGTCCCTTCGATCTGCTTCACATGGACTTATTTGGCCCTACTCACTACTCTACTCTCACTACTACTGCTTGCTTATACGGCTTCGTGATTGTTGATGACTACTCTAGATATACTTGGGTGCATATAATCCTCTATAAGACTAAAGTGCAGGATGTCTTCAGACGTTTCGCCAATCGTGCCATGAACAACTATGGCGTCAAGATCAAGCACATCAAAAGTGACAATGGAGCTGAGTTCAAGAATACTGGGCTCGACCCCATCTTGATACTTTGGGCATCACGCATGAGTTCTCCGCTCCATACACCCCTCAGCAGAATGGCGTCGTTGAGTGTAAGAACCGGACGCTCATTGAGATGGCACGTACTATGCTTGATGAATATAGGACACCAAGAAAGTTCTGGCCTGAAGCCATTGATACTGCATGCCACATCATCAACAGAGTTTATCTTCACAAGTTCTTCAAGAAAACATCATATGAACTTCTGACTGGTAAGAAGCCAAACGTTAGTTATTTTAAAGTCTTTGGTGCTAAGTGCCCGATCAAAGATCCGCATCACACTTCCAAATTTGCACCGAGAGCACATGAAGTTTTTATGCTTGGTTACTGAAAGGATTCGGACACCTATCGGGTTTTCAACCTCTTTCACTATAAAGTGGTTGAAACCGTAGATGTGCAATTCGATGAAACTAACGGCTTGCAAAGAGAGCACCTGTCAAATGTGCTAGATGAAGCTTCTCCTAGTGAATCTATCAAACAAATGGGTACCGGAGAAATTATACCCACCGAGGAACCAACTGAAGAGGAAATCATTATCTCTCCACCTACTGTCAGGCTCATTTCTGGGAAATAAATCACAGAATAGCCTTAAGTCACACTGGCTCCCAAGAACAACCAGTGGACAACCTTGATATAGATAACCAGTACAATACAATAATATTACACAGGGCTGAGTCAGGGTGACTCAACAATTTATTACAAAAACTCAACGCACTAAGGTGGCGGAATGTGACAGTGGTTGGTGGGACTCAACACTGATATACTAGCATAGAGTCAAGCGTCAGTGTGAGGCTTGACTATTTTATTGGTGTGGCGGAAGCTTGACGGATGATACAAGTGATAGACTTCATGACACAGGTGTGCTGACTGGGAACCTTCTACGCGTCGGCCTCGCTAGCGCAATTCTCCTCCAAAAGCTCGTCCTCCTCCAAGTCTGGCCAAGTAAATAGCCAGGGACAAGCCAGTGAGTACTTTTGAATGTACTCGCAAACATTATGAACATAAGATATACCAAATGCGGATGCCATGGTAGATGAACTACATGTATGCAACAATTATCACAACTTGGTATGGTAAAACATGGTTAGTACAGAAATAAATATTAGTGTCAACAATAAATATAAATAAGAGAAAAGCCGGTCGGATGTCAAGTAACACCACGGTAGGACTTGAAAATAAATGCCAGTCGGGTGTCCACAAGAGTAGTGGCGTGATAAACCGCCTGACACTCGAGGGACGCCACAAAAGGGCTTAAAAAGAAATGCCAGTCGGGTGTCCACAAGAGTAGTGGCGTGATAAACCGCCTGACACTCGAGGGACGCCACAAAAGGGCTTAAAAAGAAATGCCAGTCGGGTGTCCACAAGAGTAGTGGCGTGATAAACCGCCTGACACTCGAGGGACGCCACAAAAGGACTTAAAAAATAAACGCGAGTGTCCGGGGTAGTCTAGCCAGCCCCTGAGACACTCTGGAAGTAAAAATAAAATCATAGGATTAGTCCATAAGCATAATTTTTATCATAAATAAATCCATGATAATACTAACTGCGACAAGAATTTCATGCAAACATAAACGTGCTCAAGTATATTATTTTTCCTCCAGAGACTGACACCGGGACCGATACTTGACCCACCCAACCAAGTCCTTAACCGTGGACGCGGCTATTCGAATAGATATAACTCTGCAGAGGGTGTACTCTTTACCCACGCGCATGGGATTTCCTTAGTCAGCATCGTGCACTGGCTAATACCCAATACGGACTTTGGGTTGAAAACACGCCTGACGCTCACACACCGACCAGATGCCAGGAATCACCCACAGCATCGCTCCAGAAACCTTAAGTCAGGGAGGCTACAACCTCCGAAAAGCATGGGACCACTATTAAACGCGCGGATTACAAGGGGTGCCCCCCTCTCGGCTACAACCGGAAACACCCATGCCCCTGACCCGATGACAGGCTACAACCTTCATTGTAGTTATCTGGGTGGTGTGCGCCCGAACAGGGGTTATCAACTTACTAGGCCGTACCCTCCTTTCGGAAGGACCCGTGGCAGCACGGTGTACAGCTAGGTGTATAGAGCAAGACTCGATCTAGGCAGACTCAGGAGGTAGTATTAAAATATCACCAGTATTCTCTATCAAAGTCACACGACACCACTGTGTCAACAAAGGACCGTGCCCACCGGCACGTCCAAACCAGCAGCAAAATTTCTGCCATCAAGTAACCATATGTATGTCAGAGAAATGCTAGTGTAATATGCAAGCAAAGGAGAAAGGTGACATGACCATGCACACACATGTGGTGTAACATGCAACATATGCATTGCAATACCAAACTATGTAACCATGCAAAAATGCAAACACCATATCCCAGGTTCAATAATGCTTGCCTTGTCCAAAATAGTCAGGAGAAAACCCCTCTGAATTTCCAGCAAAAGATCCTTCTTCTTTTTCTGAAAATTCAAATTTGAATTCGAATAAGAATTCCCACACAGAACAGAAAAATGTTCTCAAAATATTTTTAAATAGATCTTAAAAAAAACTAGAGAGGAAAAGAAAATTTTAGCAAAAAGAATCAACTCATTTGGATTTATAGTTTAAAAGCTATTAACTTTTTAAAACCAGGGGTCTTTCTGCAAAACAGAAGCCCCTGGGCTGTTTTAAAAGAAAACGGTTCGGCAGCGAATACGCCTTCCAGTGGAGAAGGCGTAAAGCATAGAGTACGCCTTCGCTGAACACAGAAAATAGAGAGAGAGAGCTGACGGGTGGGGGCCACCCGTCAGGTTTGAATTTGAGCGCGCTCGCGCGCGTGTACAGAGGGGAGGCGGCGATCGCCGGCGACGATCGCCGGGGTTTCAGAGCCCGGCGCTGGTCGCAGTGTGACCAGCGTGGACTTCCGCATCCGTGGGTGGTGGTGGTGGCCACCGGCGATCACCTGAACGGCGGTGAGCTCGACGCCGGCGGACGGTGGTTCGGGTGGAGTTGGGGCTCGTCGGAGAAGGCTTTGGGGTTGAAATTGGCTTAGGGGTTCGGCATGGTGGTGGAAAAGAGGTGGATAGGCGGAGTTTGGGTGGCCCTGGTGGAGTAGGGGCGAGGTTTGGCTTGTGGGCAGAGGCGGCGGAGCGGTGGCCGGAGAGGGAGAAGAAGACCCTCTCGTGGCCGGGTGGGTGGCTAGGAGGAAGAGTGGGTGGTGGTGGAGGCGAATGGTGAAGCTGGAGGGGGTCGGGGGTCCCTTTTATAGGCGAGTCGAGGATGGCCGAGACGGGCGGAGGTCGCCGGAGTAAATTTGATCGCCGTGGTTGGTTTTGGCCGGTGGTCAGGGGCGACGAGGCAATTAAGAGGCCGATGGAGTTCGCCAGAAGCCTCCGCTTGGACGAGCTCGGGCTCGTTGGCCACGTCCGTGATGCGCTGTCCCGCACGGGTGCGGCGGCGTGGCCAGCTCCGGCGACTGCCATACGGGCCCGGGGCGGCGTGGTCGGTGCGTCCGTTGTGCGGAGAGGCGAGGGAGAACGACGCGTGGGCGGAAGGGTAGGTAGGGGAGATGCGGCGCAGTGAATGGAGGCCGGTGGCCGAGGTGATCCGCTCGGCCTCGCCGTGGATGAGCTCGGGGGTGGCTGCACTGGCCAGCTGCCAGCTCACCGGCGTGGAGAGGCTGGGCGATGGGCCAGGGGGCGCGACGGCATTGAAGGCGGGCGACGACGCCGTGCGGGAGGGGAAGGAGAGGAGTGCACGGCATCGCCTGCCCCTGTCGGCTGAACTAGTTCAGTTAACTGAATTAAATTCAGTTATGAACAGTATGCATGCCAAGTGTTTGATGAAATGCTATGGGGTGTTAAACATCTTAGTTGATCATGGGATTTGCTGTGGTGGTGTGTGGTTACTCAAAAATGAATTTGCCAGAAGGCCAAGATTTTTGGTGGAGTTTGGAAATGATTTGGAGCAAAAAATTGATTTCTGGACCAAATTTGAATTGAATAGAAATTGAAATTTTTGAACTGTGTGACCAAATGTTTTTGAAGAAATGGGTTAAGGGTACCATGTATATGTAGGGATAATTTTGGTGTGGCAAAAGAGTTATAGAAAAATATAGTTCCTTTGTAAAGTCAAGAAACTATGATTATTTCAAATTCCATCTTTGGAATTTAAAATATATAGAAGAAATATTTTTGTGGAGTGGAAAAGAGTTGGATAATATCATAGAAGATGTGCATGACTTGAGAGGTAAGTCTTGGAGTGGCAGAAAAATATTTGGAGTGGTTTAGGGTGCTAGAGGAGGTGGAAAAAGGCTTTTGCCTTTGAAAATTAAATAACCAGAACCAAAATTTCTTTAGAAAGAAATAGTTTTGAAAACCTCCAAAATAATTAAATCAAATAAATTCACCCTTCAAACAGAACCCTCCAAGAAAATTTTAAATCCTAGCTAAAATTTGAAAAAGTTTTCAAAACTCCAAATAAATATTTTTGGGGTGTTACAACACCTACCCCCTTAAGAAAAATCTCGTCCCCGAGATTTCAGCTGTCCCTCAAACAGGTACGGATACTCAGTCCTTAAGTGATCTTCTCTTTGCCATGTTGCTTCTTCCTCGGTGTGATTGCTCCATTGGACTTTGTAAAATTTTATTACGTTTTGTCAGGTTCTCCGTTCAGACTCCTCCAAAATCCTTATAGGACGTTCCCGATAGGTAAGATCGGGTTGAAGATCTAACTCTTGGTGCTGAACTTGCTTTTCCGGGTTGCTAACACATCTCCTCAGCTGAGATACATGGAACACATCATGAACATCTGATAATTCTGCCGGTAATTCCAGTTGATAGGCAACCTTGCCTCTTCTTGCGGTTACTTTGAACGGTCCAATAAATCTTGGTGCTAATTTCCCCTTGACCTTAAATCTCTGTAGCCCCCTTGTCGGAGATACTTTAAGATATACGTAGTCATTGGGTTCAAAATGGACCTGGCGGTGTTTTTGATCATAATAACTCTTCTGTCGGCTTTGAGCTGCCCTTAGTCGGTCCTGAATAAGCTTTACTTTGGTTTCCGCCTCTGTTAGCATTTCTGGTCCAAAAATTCGGCTGTCTCCGGTTTCAGACCAATTCAGTGGGGTCCGGCATCGTCGTCCGTATAACGCTTCGAAAGGTGACATTTTTAGACTAGCTTGATAACTGTTGTTGTAGGAGAATTCTGCATAAGGCAAACTATCCTCCCAACTGACTCCGTAGGTAAGCACACATGCTCTCAACATGTCTTCTAATATTTGATTTACCCGCTCTGTCTGTCCTCCGGTCTGCGGGTGGTATGCTGTGCTGAAAGCCAGTTGCGTGCCTAAGGCTTGCTGTAGATGTTCCCAAAATCTAGAGACAAATTGGGTGCCTCGGTCAGAGACAATTATTTTGGGTACCCCGTGTAGACAAACAATCCGGGCAAGGTACAACCTGGCTAGCCTCTGTGTTGAGTAGGTGGTTTTTACCGGAATGAAATGTGCTACCTTGGTTAGCGAATCTGTTATTACCCAGATAGCATCATTCCCATGGCGTGACCTTGGCAAACCAACAACAAAATCCATTCCAATTCTATCCCATTTCCATTCAGGCACCTTAATTGGTTGCAACAACCCTGCTGGTCTCTGGTGCTCTGCTTTCACACGTTGGCAGGTATCACAACATGCCACATATATGGCTATATCCCTTTTCATCCCGTGCCACCAAAATCTTTCCTGTAGATCCTTATACATTTTGGTCCCTCCGGGATGAATGGAATATGGAGTGGTATGCGCCTCTGCCATTATCTGCTGTTTTAATCCTTCAATGTTTGGTACGCATAATCTCTGTCCAAACCAAATAACTTCTTGGCTGTCTTTAATAAATTCGGGCGCCCTGCCCAGTTTCATCTTTCTCCTAATCCCTTCAATACTTGGGTGTCCCTTTTGGGCTTCTCTGATCTGGTCCTCTAATGTTGGTTTTATTTCTAACTGGGAAATGGTCCCCTCCGTGACTAGTGCCATGTTGAGCTTGGCAAATTCCTGGCTGAACACATGTTGCGAGAGTTGTACACTGCCATTACCGGCGCATGGATTCCTGCTGAGGGCATCTGCCACAACATTGGCTTTACCTGGGTGATAGTGAATTCCTACGTCATAATCCTTAATTAGCTCAAGCCAACGTCGTTGTCTCAAATTTAATTCTGGCTGAGTGAAAATATACTTAAGACTTTTGTGGTCCGTGTATATCTCACATCGGTTCCCCAGAAGGTAGTGTCGCCACTCTTTGAGTGCGTGTATTACTGCAGCAAGTTCCAGATCATGAGTGGGGTAATTTTCTTCATGTCGCCGTAGCTGTCTTGAGGTGTAAGCCACCACTTTTCCTTCCTGCATTAACACACATCCAAGGCCTTTCCCGGATGCGTCACAATATATATCAAAAATTTTGTGCACATCGGGCACAACCAGAACTGGTGATGTTGTTAACCTCTTTTTCAACTCCTGAAAACTCTTTTCACAAGCTTCAGTCCATCCAAACTTCTTGTCTTTCTTGAGTAACTGGGTCATGGGTCTGGCTATAGTGGAGAACCCTTCAATAAACCTTCGATAATAGCCTGCTAGACCAAGAAAACTTCTGACTTCCGTTACGTTTGTGGGTTGCTTCCATCCCAACACATCCTTTACTTTTCCCGGGTCCACAGCGATTCCATCTTGGGTCAATACGTGCCCAAGGAACCCAACTTCTCTCAACCAAAATTCACATTTGCTGAATTTGGCATATAGTTGATTTTTCCTTAATTCTTCCAGTACTATCCGAAGATGCTGCTCATGTTCTTCGGGTGTCTTGGAGTAAATAAGTATGTCATCGATAAATACCACCACAAATTTATCCAAATATTTCATAAAAACCTTGTTCATGAGATGCACAAAATATGCCGGGGCATTGGTTAAACCGAACGGCATTACTGTGAACTCATATAATCCATATCTGGTAGTAAATGCCGTCTTAGGTATGTCTGTCGTCCGAATTTTTAGCTGATGATAACCTGATCTCAGGTCTATTTTCGAGAAGACTTTAGCTTCTGCTAGCTGCTCAAACAAATCGTTGATTCTGGGCGGTGGATATTTATTCTTGATAGTGACCATATTAAGTGCCCTGTAATCAATACATAGCCGTAGGGTACCATCCCTCTTCTTGGCGAATAAAACTGGCGACCCCCATGGTGACGAGCTGGGTCGAACGTAACCTTTCTCCATCAACTCCTTAATTTGCTTCTTTAATTCTGCCAATTCTGTTGGGGCCATACGGTACGGCTTCTTGTATATGGGTGTCGTTCCGGGTGCTAGTTCAATAACGAACTCAATTTCGCGGTCCGGAGGCATTCCTGGTAACTCTTCAGGGAATACATCAGGATACTCACAGACTACAGGAACCTTACTTAATTCCACCGTATCCACTTGATTTAATTTCCCCTGTGATGTGGCAATCTTCCTGGTACCCACCTTTATTGTCTTTCCTTGGCAATTGGTGAGAGTTACCGTGCGGTTATAGCAGTCTATGAAACCCTTGTTTGTGGTTAGCCAATCCAGTCCTAGAATAATATCCAGGTCAACTGCTTCCAATACGATGAGATTGGCTAAGAATCCCATTCCTTCAATTTCGATACTCACATCCTTGCAGTACCATTGAGTACTTTGCTTTGATCCCGGGGACTGAATAACCATGGATTTTGGCAAAGGCAAAAAGGGAAACTGATTCTTCGAGGCAAATCTTTTAGAAATGCAAGAGTGGGAAGCTCCGGAATAAAATAAAACTGTAGCATCTACTGAGTTGGCGGGGAACGTACCAAACACGATATCCGGTGCATTCTGAGCTTCCTCAAAAGTCACGTGGTTGATATGTCCTTGCTTGTGGTTGTTATTGGGGTTGAAGTTATTGCGTCGTGGAGCTGTGGTCGCACCGCGGCCATTGTTGTTGTTGTTGGCTTTGGGAGGGTTGTTTCCCTGTTTTGGGCACTGTTTGGCATAATGCCCCTCTCCTCCACAGGAATAGCAGGTGACTCCAGGATAAAAAGCTGTATCCTTGGTCCTATTGTGGAACGCACTGCGGTTCTGTGGTGGAGCTGTAGTCGCTGGTCGGGTTATTGCTGGCCTTTGAACATCATTCCTGGGCCTGTTGTTGCGAACCTGTACTGCCTGGTTCATGCGACGCTTGCGAGCCTCATCCATATTGCGGTGTTCATTTTCCAGAATAATAGCCTTATCAACAAGTGTCTTAAAATCTAGAAAGGTATGAACCACCAGCTGGCACTTTAGAGATGAAATGAGTCCGTCGAGAAATTTTTCCATCTTTTTGTTCTCTGTCATATATTCATCGTTGGCGTACCGGACCAACTGAGTAAACTGATCCAGATACTGGGATACCGTGGAGCCCCGCTGTCTGAGATCCTCAAATTCCCTCTTCTTCAATTTCATAATGCTATTAGGGATATGTGCTCCCCGGAAATTCTCCTTGAATTGCTCCCATGTCATATTTGCTCCGTCAGGGTGGGTGTGACATAAGTTCTCCCACCACGAAGCGGCCGTCCCAGAAAAATAGTGTGGTGTGTACATCACCTTTTCCTGGTCAGTACAATAGGCAATGATCAATTTTCTTTCCATGTCTCGAAGCCAGTCGTCTGCCTCTAGTGGCTTGTCAGTGTGAGTAAAGATCGTCGGGCGGGTCTTTTGTAACTCAGACAGTTTGGACCTGGGTTGCTGTTGTTCATGGTGATTTCCCATGTTAATCAAATGCTGCATCATCTCCTGATGTTGTTGCTGACTCTGCTCATATAGGCGACACACTTGCGAGAATGCTGAATCACTGCTTTGCTGACTTGTCTGCCCTTGAGTAAAATTATTTCCCATCTGTCCAGAGTTGTTCTCAGGTGGAGTTGGCATAGAACGGGTCCAGGGACGATGCATTTTCTTTCTGGGGTATTTGCATAACACCAAAGAAAATAATCAAATAGCAGAAAATAAATTTCCAAATAAGTTTTTCCCCCCAGGACAAGGTAAGACAAGGCAGCCAGTTATATTACACAGGTAGTCTAATTTTACAAGCAGGAGTTAATTATACAGGATATAATTATACAGGATGCATGCGGAAACTGTATCATACAAGATCACTTATTTCCACTAGCGCACTCTCCGCGCTCTCATCGACCTGCGGTCCTAACATCGCTATCTTACAAAGGATAGGCAGAACAGGAGATAAATATATTACATCCGTGTTCCCAAGCGGTCATCTGGTGAGGGTAACTGCGTTTGCCCACACAGCTCATCCTAGGTCCTGCTGAGAGTGAGAGTCAGACAAGGCACCCAGGATGCGATCTCGCCCTCCTCCTCCTCCTCGGGAATCGCCTCTAGTCGAGTGGTCGTTGATGCCGTGCCTGCTGGAGGTGGCACCGTGCTCGTCAGTGGAGAAGCTCTGGTCGGAGTGGGTGCAACCAGACGGCTAGCATCGCCAGTCGAGGTCGAGCGCTGAGCCGCGGAACTAGCCAGAGAAGTATTTGGTGGAGTGGAAGTGCGTGGAGCACGAGGCGAAGGAGAGCGGTACTCGCTCCTGCGAATAACTCTCGCACGAGACAAGTCCATCCGCGCAGTGAGGTAGTCATCCACCAGGGAGGTGAAAGCTGACTCCAAGGCCATGATGTACTGGACAAGTGGCTCGATAGCCAGATCCCTTTCCCCTATGGTGCAGGAAAAGGCATAGTGGCTAGTATATGGAACGTGGCATGGCAGGTAGTAATAGGGACGGTTCTGCATAACAGGCAGGATGTCCATGAGACGTGCGATAGCCTCACGTGCGGCCATCTGGATAGCATGCCTCTCAGTGGGCATGGCTCTCCCCATGAAGCGATAGTTGCGGAAAGACACGGAAACACCACCCCGAATATATACCGAAGCCTGGTACATAGTCAGGGTCTCTGAGATCTTGTCCGGGTAAACGACGTACTCCGGACGCCCGAGAGATCCCATCGCGTCCCTCGCGATGCTCGCGAGAAGGCGGGAAAATCCCGCAGGCTCGTTTGCGAAAACCTGCGATGGGCAGCTGCCACCAGCCATCTACAACAGTAGACAAAAATCCAAGTAGCCATGTCATAATTGTATGATGACTACGGAAAATTTGCTACGATGCATGAGATGCATGCTGGAAAAATGTCAGCACTGACTCGGTGTCTAGCGATCGCGCCTAAAGCTCCTACAGTTAGCCTGGCTCTGATACCAAGGTCTGTCAGGCTCATTTCTGGGAAATAAATCACAGAATAGCCTTAAGTCACACTGGCTCCCAAGAACAACCAGTGGACAACCTTGATATAGATAACCAGTACAATACAATAATATTACACAGGGCTGAGTCAGGGTGACTCAACAATTTATTACAAAAACTCAACGCACTAAGGTGGCGGAATGTGACAGTGGTTGGTGGGACTCAACACTGATATACTAGCATAGAGTCAAGCGTCAGTGTGAGGCTTGACTATTTTATTGGTGTGGCGGAAGCTTGACGGATGATACAAGTGATAGACTTCATGACACAGGTGTGCTGACTGGGAACCTTCTAAGCGTCGGCCTCGCTAGCGCAATTCTCCTCCAAAAGCTCGTCCTCCTCCAAGTCTGGCCAAGTAAATAGCCAGGGACAAGCCAGTGAGTACTTTTGAATGTACTCGCAAACATTATGAACATAAGATATACCAAATGCGGATGCCATGGTAGATGAACTACATGTATGCAACAATTATCACAACTTGGTATGGTAAAACATGGTTAGTACAGAAATAAATATTAGTGTCAACAATAAATATAAATAAGAGAAAAGCCGGTCGGATGTCAAGTAACACCACGGTAGGACTTGAAAATAAATGCCAGTCGGGTGTCCACAAGAGTAGTGGCGTGATAAACCGCCTGGCACTCGAGGGACGCCACAAAAGGGCTTAAAAAGAAATGCCAGTCGGGTGTCCACAAGAGTAGTGGCGTGATAAACCGCCTGACACTCGAGGGACGCCACAAAAGGGCTTAAAAAGAAATGCCAGTCGGGTGTCCACAAGAGTAGTGGCGTGATAAACCGCCTGACACTCGAGGGACGCCACAAAAGGACTTAAAAAATAAACGCGAGTGTCCGGGGTAGTCTAGCCAGCCCCTGAGACACTCTGGAAGTAAAAATAAAATCATAGGATTAGTCCATAAGCATAATTTTTATCATAAATAAATCCATGATAATACTAACTGCGACAAGAATTTCATGCAAACATAAACGTGCTCAAGTATATTATTTTTCCTCCAGAGACTGACACCGGGACCGATACTTGACCCACCCAACCAAGTCCTTAACCGTGGACGCGGCTATTCGAATAGATATAACTCTGCAGAGGGTGTACTCTTTACCCACGCGCATGGGATTTCCTTAGTCAGCATCGTGCACTGGCTAATACCCAATACGGACTTTGGGTTGAAAAAACGCCTGACGCTCACACACCGACCAGATGCCAGGAATCACCCACAGCATCGCTCCAGAAACCTTAAGTCAGGGAGGCTACAACCTCCGAAAAGCATGGGACCACTATTAAACGCGCGGATTACAAGGGGTGCCCCCCTCTCGGCTACAACCGGAAACACCCATGCCCCTGACCCGATGACAGGCTACAACCTTCATTGTAGTTATCTGGGTGGTGTGCGCCCGAACAGGGGTTATCAACTTACTAGGCCGTACCCTCCTTTCGGAAGGACCCGTGGCAGCACGGTGTACAGCTAGGTGTATAGAGCAAGACTCGATCTAGGCAGACTCAGGAGGTAGTATTAAAATATCACCAGTATTCTCTATCAAAGTCACACGACACCACTGTGTCAACAAAGGACCGTGCCCACCGGCACGTCCAAACCAGCAGCAAAATTTCTGCCATCAAGTAACCATATGTATGTCAGAGAAATGCTAGTGTAATATGCAAGCAAAGGAGAAAGGTGACATGACCATGCACACACATGTGGTGTAACATGCAACATATGCATTGCAATACCAAACTATGTAACCATGCAAAAATGCAAACACCATATCCCAGGTTCAATAATGCTTGCCTTGTCCAAAATAGTCAGGAGAAAACCCCTCTGAATTTCCAGCAAAAGATCCTTCTTCTTTTTCTGAAAATTCAAATTTGAATTCGAATAAGAATTCCCACACAGAACAGAAAAATGTTCTCAAAATATTTTTAAATAAATCTTAAAAAAAACTAGAGAGGAAAAGAAAATTTTAGCAAAAAGAATCAACTCATTTGGATTTATAGTTTAAAAGCTATTAACTTTTTAAAACCAGGGGTCTTTCTGCAAAACAGAAGCCCCTGGGCTGTTTTAAAAGAAAACGGTTCGGCAGCGAATACGCCTTCCAGTGGAGAAGGCGTAAAGCATAGAGTACGCCTTCGCTGAACATAGAAAATAGAGAGAGAGAGCTGACGGGTGGGGGCCACCCGTCAGGTTTGAATTTGAGCGCGCTCGCGCGCGTGTACAGAGGGGAGGCGGCGATCGCCGGCGACGATCGCCGGGGTTTCAGAGCCCGGCGCTGGTCGCAGTGTGACCA
Organism: Secale cereale; assembly: GCA_902687465.1. Classification (NCBI taxonomy): domain Eukaryota; kingdom Viridiplantae; phylum Streptophyta; class Magnoliopsida; order Poales; family Poaceae; genus Secale; species Secale cereale. The sequence continues at coordinate 715,226,935 of LR738711.1, read as the reverse complement.
GCGTGGACTTCCGCATCCGTGGGTGGTGGTGGTGGCCACCGGCGATCACCTGAACGGCGGTGAGCTCGACGCCGGCGGACGGTGGTTCGGGTGGAGTTGGGGCTCGTCGGAGAAGGCTTTGGGGTTGAAATTGGCTTAGGGGTTCGACATGGTGGTGGAAAAGAGGTGGATAGGCGGAGTTTGGGTGGCCCTGGTGGAGTAGGGGCGAGGTTTGGCTCGTGGGCAGAGGCGGCGGAGCGGTGGCCGGAGAGGGAGAAGAAGACCCTCTCGTGGCCGGGTGGGTGGCTAGGAGGAAGAGTGGGTGGTGGTGGAGGCGAATGGTGAAGCTGGAGGGGGTCGGGGGTCCCTTTTATAGGCGAGTCGAGGATGGCCGAGACGGGCGGAGGTCGCCGGAGTAAATTTGATCGCCGTGGTTGGTTTTGGCCGGTGGTCAGGGGCGACGAGGCAATTAATAGGCCGATGGAGTTCGCCAGAAGCCTCCGCTTGGACGAGCTCGGGCTCGTTGGCCACGTCCGTGATGCGCTGTCCCGCACGGGTGCGGCGGCGTGGCCAGCTCCGGCGACTGCCATATGGGCCCGGGGCGGCGTGGTCGGTGCGTCCGTTGTGCGGAGAGGCGAGGGAGAACGACGCGTGGGCGGAAGGGTAGGTAGGGGAGATGCGGCGCAGTGAATGGAGGCCGGTGGCCGAGGTGATCCGCTCGGCCTCGCCGTGGATGAGCTCGGGGGTGGCTGCACCGGCCAGCTGCCAGCTCACCGGCGTGGAGAGGCTGGGCGATGGGCCAGGGGGCGCGGCGGCATTGAAGGCGGGCGACGACGCCGTGCGGGAGGGGAAGGAGAGGAGTGCACGGCATCGCCTGCCCCTGTCGGCTGAACTAGTTCAGTTAACTGAATTAAATTCAGTTATGAACAGTATGCATGCCAAGTGTTTGATGAAATGCTATGGGGTGTTAAACATCTTAGTTGATCATGGGATTTGCTGTGGTGGTGTGTGGTTACTCAAAAATGAATTTGCCAGAAGGCCAAGATTTTTGGTGGAGTTTGGAAATGATTTGGAGCAGAAAATTGATTTCTGGACCAAATTTGAATTGAATAGAAATTGAAATTTTTGAACTGTGTGACCAAATGTTTTTGAAGAAATGGGTTAAGGGTACCATGTATATGTAGGGATAATTTTGGTGTGGCAAAAGAGTTATAGAAAAATATAGTTCCTTTGTAAAGTCAAGAAACTATGATTATTTCAAATTCCATCTTTGGAATTTAAAATATATAGAAGAAATATTTTTGTGGAGTGGAAAAGAGTTGGATAATATCATAGAAGATGTGCATGACTTGAGAGGTAAGTCTTGGAGTGGCAGAAAAATATTTGGAGTGGTTTAGGGTGCTAGAGGAGGTGGAAAAAGGCTTTTGCCTTTGAAAATTAAATAACCAGAACCAAAATTTCTTTAGAAAGAAATAGTTTTGAAAACCTCCGAAATAATTAAATCAAATAAATTCACCCTTCAAACAGAACCCTCCAAGAAAATTTTAAATCCTAGCTAAAATTTGAAAAAGTTTTCAAAACTCCAAATAAATATTTTTGGGGTGTTACACCTACTCATCCTGAAGACAATGCTCAGCCTGAAGCCAATCATGAACAAGAAGATGATTGACAGCATGAGCAATGTCTTCGCCCAGTTCATCCTCAGGTAGCCAATGAAGTACAAGTTAAAAATATTCTTGATAACCTCAATGCAACTGGTCCTCTTACTCGCTCAAAAGCAGCTCAGCTAGCCAACTTTTGTGGTCACTCTGCATTCGTTTCAATATCCGAACCCAAGAAAGTTGATGAAGCCTTTATGGAACCTGAATGGATTCAAGCAATGCAAGAAGAGCTTCAATAGTTTGAGCTGAATAATGTATGGTAGCTTGTTAAGCATCCTGATCCATGGAAGCATAACATCATTAGCACCAAATGTATCTATCGCAACAAACAAGATGAGCATAGTCAAGTTGTCAGAAACAAAGTCCGTCTCGTTGCTCAAGGATATACTCAAGTAGAAGGAATTGGCTTCGATGAAACCTTTGCTCCTGTATCTAGGCTTGAAGCCATTCTCATACTACTAGCCTATGCCAACCATCATAACATATTTTTGTATCAAATTGATGTAAAGAGTGCCTTTTTGAATGGGAAAATTGAAGAAAAGTGTATGTTGCACAACCTCCTTGCTTTGAAGACCCAAAGCGTCCTGACATGGTTTACAAGCTCAACAAGGCACTATATGGCCTCAAACAAGCACCTCATGCATGGTATGACACACTCAAAGACTTCTTGAAGAGCAAAGGCTTCAAACCTGGATCATTGGATCCCACACTCTTCACGAAGACATATGATGGTGAACTGTTCGTTTGCCAAATCTATGTGGATGACATTATCTTCGGATGCACTGGCAAAAGATACAGTGATGAGTTTGGATACATGATGCAAGAGCAATATCAGATGTCCATGATGGGTGAGCTGAAGTTCTTCCTTGGTCTCCAAATTCGTCAACAGAAGAATGACATCTTCATATCTCAAGAGAAATACCTCAAAGATTCCCTGAAGAAGTCTGGAATGCAAGATTGCAAAGGGTACACGATGCCAATGCCAACCAAAGGTCAATTGGGCTCCGACGCCAATGGTAAAGACTTTGATCAAAAGGTATACCGCTCCATGATTGGTTCTTTACTCTACTTATGTGCATCTAGGCCTGATATAATGCTTAGGGTTTGCATGTGTGCCCGATTCCAGGCGGCACCAAAGGAATTGCATCACCTCGCTGTGAAGCGAATTCTTCAATACTTAGCTCACACCCCAACACTAGGATTATGGTATCCCAAGGGCTCTATATTTGATCTTGTTGGATTCTCAGATGCTGACTATGCCGGTGACAAAGTTGATCGCAAGTCCACATCAGGCACATGTCACTTTCTTGGACGATCTCTTGTCTGTTTGTCTTTGAGGGAGTCCTGGATTGAGGGGTCCTCATGTGGCCGGATAACTCGTGGTGGGCCGGACTGGTGGGCCGTGAAGATCATTGTTGAAGATCGTCTCTCGTATCTGGATAGGACTCATGTATTTGTATTATGGTAGGTTTTAGGTTCGGGTGTGATCTTTCCATCCTCTGCAAGATGGTTATGTACAAACCCTAGGCCCCTCTGGTGCATATATAAACCGGAGGGTTTAGTCTGTAGAGGCTAATAGAGAATCACAAATCCTCATAGGCTAGACTTTAGGGTTTAGCCAATATGATCTCGTGGTAGATCAACTCTTGTAATCATATTCATCCATATTAATATAGCAGGAAGTAGGGTATTACCTCGATCAAGAGGGCCTGAACCTGGGTAAACATCGTGTCCCCAGCCTCCTGTTACCATCAATCCTCAGACGCATAGTTCGGGACCCCCTACCCGAGATCCGCCGGTTTTGACACCGACATTGGTGCTTTCATTGAGTGTTCCACTACGACGTTGACCAACGGACTGATGGATCGCGTCATCAACCACGACAGAAACACCGAGGGAATCTTCCCTCCCGGACAACTCTTCGTGTTCGGCGGCTTCGCGCTTCGCGCCAACACTGAAGGCCACCTCGAGCAGGTTGAGAGCTACGCCCCTGGCCATCAAGTCAGGTTTGGAAGCTTAAACTACGTTGCTGTCATCCGCGGAGAGTTGATCTTCGACGGATTCGAGCCCGCGACGACCTCTCCCTGCCATCACGATGAACACGACCTAACTCCGTCATCGAATCAGGAAATAGCACCTCTAACAGTTCTGGCCCTAGATCCGGAATAGATCGCGCCGCCCGAGGACGGGAAGCTCAACCCTGCCATGGAAGGCGCAGACTCTACGGCGCTGGATCCGCACTCGGACCCAACTATGAGTGGGATCTGTGATACCGAATCATGCGTATCTGCGCCCTTCAAGCTCGATCAAGTGTCTATCGCCGAATTCAGTGATGCGGATATCTTCCAGCACTCACCCTTTGGTGATATGTTAAAATCATTAAAATCCCTCTCCTTAGATGGGGACACACAGCCGCATTATATCCGGTTCGAACTGGAGACTGATCGAGATTTTTTCTCCCCACCCACCACCCACTTGGTAGCCACGGTCGAAGATCTAACCGATCTACTTGACTACCCTTCCGAAGACTTCAATGGGATGGACCTCTAAGCCGAAGCAGATCCTAATCAAAGCCGGCCCGTAATCGGGCGGTGGACAGCTACGTCTTCATACGACGTATATATGGTGGATACACCTAAGGAGAAGGAGGCCGCCGACGAAAACGACCCCACAAAGGACAAGCCTATTGAAAATGAAGGAAATATGCCCTAGAGGCAATAATAAAGTTGTTATTTGTATTTCCTTATATCATGATAAATGTTTATTATTCATGCTAGAATTGTATTAACCAGAAACTTAGTATATGTGTGAATACATAGACAAAACAGAGTGTCCCTAGTATGCCTCTACTAGACTAGCTCATTGATCAAAGATGGTTATGTTTCCTAACCATAGACATTAGTTGTCATTTGATCAATGGGATCGCATCATTAGGAATATGATGTGATAGACAAGACCCATCCGTTAGCTTAGCAACTTGATCGTTTAGTTTTACTGCTATTGCTTTCATCATAACTTATACATGTTCCTATAACTATGAGATTGTGCAACTCCCGAATACCGAAGGAACACCTTGTGTGCTATCAAACGTCACAACATAACTGGGTGATTATAAATATGCTCTACAGGTGTCTCCGAAGGTGTTTGTGGTGTTGGCATAGATCAAGAATAGGATTTGTCACTCCAAGTGTCTGAGAGGTATCTCTGGGACATCTCGGTAATACACATCATAATAAGCCTTGCAAGCAAATGACTAATGAGTTAGTCACGAGCTGATGTATTACAGAACGAGTAAAGAGACTTGCCGGTAATGAGATTGAACTAGGTATGATGATACCGACGATCGAATCTCGGGCAAGTAATATACCAATGACAAAGGGAACAACATATGTTGTTATGCGGCTAGACCGATAAAGATCTTCGTAGAATATGTCGGAACCAATATGAGCATCTAGGTTCCGCTATTGATTATTGACCAGAGATGAGTCTCGGTCATGTCTACATAGTTCTCGAACCCGTAGGGTCCGCACGCTTAACGTTCGATGACGATCGGTATTATGAGTTTATGAGTTTTGATGTACCAAAGGTAGTTCGGAGTCCCGGATGAGATCACGGACATGAATAGGAGTCTCGGAATGTCCGAGACATAAATATTGATATATTGGACGACTATATTCCGACATCGGAAGTGTTCCGGGTGTTATCGGATAAAACCGGAGTGCTGGAGGGGTTACGGGAACCCCCCCGGGGAGTATGGGCCATAGTGGTCCAGAGGGAAAGAGAGAGGCAACCCACTAGGGCTGGCCGCGCCCCCCAAGGGAATCCTAGTTAGACTAGGAGTGGGGGGGGGGAGGCGCCCCTCTCCTTACTTCTCCTCTTCTTCTTCCTTTCCTACTCCTAGTAGGAATAGGAAAGGGGGTTTCCTACTCCTACTAGGAGTAGGAAACCTACTCCTCGCGCGCCCTATAGGGCCAGCTGACCCTCCCCCTTGCTCCTTTATATACGGGGGCAGGGGGCACCCAAGGACACACAAGCAACATTGTTTTAGCCGTGTGCGGTGCCCCCCTCCACAGAAACACACCTCGGTCATATCGTTGCAGTGCTTGGGCGAAGCCCTGCGCCAGTAGCTTCATCATCTTCGTCACCACGCCGTCATGCTGACAAAACTCTCCCGTGAATCTCAACTGGATCAAGAGCTCATGGGACGTCATCGAGCTGAACATGTGCTGAACGCGGAGGTGCCGTACGTTCGGTGCTTGGATCGGTTGGATCGCGAAGACGTCCGACTGCATCAACCGCGTTACTAGACGCTTCCGCTTTCTGTCTAAGAGGGTACGTAGACACACTCTCCCCTCTCGTTGCTATGCTTCTAGTAGATAGATCTTGCGTGATCTTAGGATTTTTTTTGAAATACTATGTTCCCCAACAGTGGCATCATGAGCCAGGTCTATGCGTAGATGATATGCACGAGTAGAACACAATGAGTTGTGGGCGATAATAGTCATACTGCTTACCAACATGTCATACTTTGATTCGGCGGTATTGCGAGATGAAGTGGCCCGAACTGACATTACGCGTACGCTTACGCGAGACTGGTTTCACCGTTACGAGCACTCGTTGCTTAAAGGTGACCGGCGGGTGTCTGTCTATCTCACTTTAGTTGAATCAAGTGTGGCTACGCCCGGTCCTTGTGAAGGTTAAAACAACACATACTTGACGAAAAATCGTTGTGGTTTTTGTATGCGTAGGTAAGAACGGTTCTTGCTCGATAATAATCTGTTTGAGATGTGTTACCGAGAAGGTATATGGTTTACAGTTCAAAGCCGTTGAGTTCGTGTTTTGGTAGTTGTTGTTTTGAAAGTCCGTAGCAGCCACATAAAACTTGCAACAACAAAGTAGAGGACGTCTAACTTATTTTTGCAAGGCATGTTATGATGTGATATGGCAAGACGTGATGAGTTATAAGTTATTGTATGAGATGATCATGTTTTGTAAAGTTATCGGCAACCGGCAGGAGCCTTATGGTTGTCTCTCTATTGTATGAATTGCGAAGGGCATGTAATTGCTTTACTTTATCACTATGAGTTAGCGATAGTAGTAGTAGCAATAGTTGGCAAGACGACCAGGACGATGCGATGAAAATCATGGTGTCTAGCCGGTGACGGTGGAGATCATGACGATGCTTTGGAGATGGAGATCAAAAGCACAAGATGATGATGGCCATATCATGTCACATATTATGATTGCATGTGATGTTTATCTTATTATGCTTCTTATTTTGCTTAGTACGGTGGTAGCATTATAAGATGATCCCTTACAAAATTTCAAGGTACAAGTGTTCTCCTTGAGTATGCACCGTTGCGAAAGTTCATCGTGCCAAGACACCACGTGGTGATCGGGTGTGATAAGATCTATGTTCACATACAACGGGTGCAAGCCAATTTTGCACAAGCATAATACTCGGGTTAAACTTGACGAGCCTAGAATGTACAGACATGGCCTTGGAACACTTGAGACCAAAAGGTCGAGCATGAATCATATAGTAGATATGATCAACATAAGATGTTCACCATTGAAAACTACTCCATGTCACGTGATGATCGGACATGGTTTAGTTGATTTGGATCATGTGATCATTTAGATGACCAGAGGGATGTCTATCTAAGTGGGAGTTCCTTAGTAATATGATTAATTGAACTTTAATTTATCATGAACTTAGTCCTGATAGTTTTTGCATATCTATGTTGTTGTAGATCAATGGCACGTGCTGCCGTTCCCTTGAATTTAATGCGTTCCTAGAGAAAGCTAAGTTGAAAGATGATGGTAGCAATTACCCGGACTGGGTCCGTAACTTGAGCATTGTCCTCATTTCTACACAGAAGAATTATGTCCTTGAAGCACCGCTAGGTGACAAGCCTGCTGCAGGAGCAACTCCGGACATTATGAACGCCTGGCAAGCTCGTTCTGATGACTACAATATAGTTAAGTGTGCCATGCTTTACGGCTTAGAACCGAGACTTCAACGACGTTTTGAACATCATGGAGCATATGAGATGTTCCAGGAGTTGAAGTTAGTATTTCAAGCAAATGCCCGGATTGAGAAATATGAAATTTCCAATAAGTTCTACAACTGCAAGATGGAGGAGAATAGTTCTATCAGTGAACACTTGCTCAGAATGTCTGGGTAATACAATCATATGACTCAACTTGGATGTAAAGTTGACAAATATAGTGTTATTTATAGAGTTCTTCAATCACTGCCACCAAGCTATAAAGGCTTCGTGATGAACTATAACATGCAAGGGATGCAGAAGACAATTCCCGAGCTCTTCGCTATGCTCAAAGCTATGGAGGTAGAAATCAAAAAGAAGCATCAAGTGTTGATGGTTAACAAGACCACTAGTTTCAAGAAAAGGGGCAAGGGAAAGAAGGGGAACTTCAAGAAGAATAGCAAGATAGTTGCTACCCCCGCGAAGAAACCCAAGTCTAGAGCCAAGCCTGAAACTGAGTGCTTCTACTGCAAAGGGACTGGACACTTGAAGCGGAACTGCCCCAAGTATTTGGCGGATAAGAAGGATGGCAAAGTGAACAAAGTTATATTTGATATACATGTTATTGATGTGTACCTTACTAATGCTCGTAGTAGCACCTAGGTATTTGATACTGGTTCGGTTGCTAATATTTGTAACTCAAAACAGGGGCTACGGATTAAACGAAGATTAGCTAAGGACGAGGTGATGATGCGCGCGGGAAATGGTTCCAAAGTCGTTGTGATCGCCGTCGGGACGCTACCTCCACATCTACCTTCGGGATTAGTTTTAGACCTGAATAATTGTTATTTGGTGCCAGCGTTAAGCATGAACATTATATCTGGATCTTGTTTATTGCGAGACGGTTATTCATTTAAATCTGAGAATAATGGTTGTTCTATTTATATGAGTAATATCTTTTATGTTCATTCACCCTTGAAGAGTGGTCTATTCTTGTTGGATCTCGACTGTAGTGATACACATATTCATAATACTGAAGCCAAAAGATGCAAGGTTAATAATGATAGTACAACTTATTTGTGGCACTGCCGTTTAGGTCATATTGGTGTAAAGTGCATGAAGAAACTCCATAATGATGGACTTTTGGAATCACTTGATTATGAATCACTTGGTGCTTGCGAACCATGCCTCATGGGCAAGATGACTAAAACTTCGTCCTCCGGAAAAATGGAACGAGCAAAAGATGTGTTGGAAATCATACATACTGATGTATGTGGACCAATGAGTGTTGAGGCTCGCGGCGGGTATCATTATTTTCTGACCTTCACTGATGATTTGAGTAGATATGGGTATATCTACTTGATGAAACACAAGTCTGAAACATTTGAAAAGTTCAAAGAATTTCAGAGTGAAGTAGAGAATCATCGTAACAAGAAAATAAAGTTTCTACGATCTGATCCTGGAGGCGAATATTTGAGTTACGAGTTTGGTCTTCATTTGAAACAATGTGGAATAGTTTCACAACTCACGCCACCCAGAACACCACAGCGTAATGGTGTGTCCGAACATCGTAATCGTAATTTATTAGATATGGTGCGATCTATGATATCTCTTACCGATTTACCACTATCGTTTTGGGGTTATGCTTTAGAGACAACTGCATTCATGTTAAATATGGCACCATCTAAATCCGTTGAGACGACGCCTTATGAACTATGGTTTGGAAAGAACCAAAGTTGTCGTTTCTTAAAGTTTGGGGCTGCGATGCTTATGTGAAAAAGCTTCAACCTGATAAGCTCGAACCCAAGTCGGAGAAATGTGTCTTTATAGGATTCCCAAAGGAGTCTATTGGGTACACCTTCTATCACAGATCTGAAGGTAAGATATTCGTTGCTAAGAATGGATCCTTTCTAGAGAAGGAGTTTCTCTTGAAAGAAATGAGTGGGAGGAAAGTAGAACTTGACGAGGTAATTGTACCTTCTCCCGAATTGGAAAGTAGTGCATCACACAAACTAGTTCCAGTGATTCCTGCACCAATGAGTGAGGAAGCTAGTGATGATGATCATGAAACTTCAAATCAAGTTACTACTGAACCTCGTAGGTCAACCAGAGTACGTTCCGCACCAGAGTTGTCCGACAACCCGGTTCTGGAAGTCATGTTACTAGACCATGATGAACCTACAAACTATGAGGAAGCGATGATAAGCCCAGATTCCGCAAAATGGCTTGAGGCCATGAAATCTAAGATGGGATCCATGTATGAGAACAAAGTGTGGACTTTGTTTGACTTGCCCGATGATCGGCAAGCCATTGAAAATAAATGGATCTTCAAGAGGAAGACCGACGCCGACGGTAATATTACTGTCTACAAAGCTCGACTTGTTGCGAAAGGTTTTCGACAAGTTCAAGGAGTTGACTACGATGAGACTTTCTCACCCGTAGCGATGCTTAAGTCTGTCCGAATCATGTTAGCAATTGCCGCATTTTATGATTATGAAATCTGGCAAATGTATGTCAAAACTGCATTCCTAAATGGATACCTAAAAGAGGAGTTGTATATGATGCAACTAGAAGGTTTTGTCGATCCTAAAGGTGCTAACAAAGTGTGCAAGCTCCAGCGATCCATCTATGGACTAGTGCAAGCATCTCGGAGTTGGAATATGCGCTTTGATGAGGTGATCAAAGCATATGGTTTTATACAGACTTTTGGAGAAGCCTGTATTTACAAGAAAGTGAGTGGGAGCTCTGTAGCATTTCTGATATTATATGTGGATGACATATTGTTGATTGGAAATGATATAGAATTTCTGGATGGCATAAAAGGATACTTGAATAAGATTTTTTCAATGAAAGACCCCGGTAAAGCTGCTTATATATTAGGCATCAACATCTATAGAGATAGATCAAGACGCTTAATTGGACTTTCACAAAGCACATACCTTGATAAAGTTTTGAAGAAGTTCAAAATGGATCAGTCAAAGAAAGGGTTCTTGCCTGTGTTACAAGGTGTGATGTTTAGTAAGACTCAATGCCCGACCACTACAGAAGATAGAGAGAAAATGAAAGTCATTCCCTATGCCTTAGCCATAGGATCTATCATTTATGCAGTGCTGTGTACCAGACCTGATGTGTGCCTTGCTATAAGTTTAGCAGGGAGGTACCAAAGTAATCCAGGAGTGGATCACTGGACAGCGGTCAAGAACATCCTGAAGTACCTGAAAAGGACAAAGGATATGTTTCTCGTTTATGGAGGTGACAAAGAGCTCGTCGTAAACGGTTACGTCGATTCAAGCTTTGACACTGGTCCGGATGACTCTAAGTCACAAACCAGATATGCATTTTTATTGAACGGTGGAGCTGTCAGTTGGTGCAGTTCCAAGCAGAGCGTCGTGGCGGGATCTACGTGTGAAGCGGAGTACATAGCTGCTTCGGAAGCAGCAAATGAAGGAGTTCATATCCGATCTAGGTGTTATACCTAGTGCATCGGGTCCAATGAAAATCTTTTGTGACAACACTGGAGCAATAGCCTTGGCGAAGGAATCCAGGTTTCACAAGAGAACAAAGCACATCAAGAGACGCTTCAATTCCATCCGCGATCAAGTAAAGGAGGGAGACATAGAAATTCGCAAGATACATACGGATCTGAATGTGGCAGACCCATTGACTAAGCCTCTTCCACGAGCAAAACATGATCAACACCAAGACTCCATGGCTGTTAGAATCATTACTATGTAATCTATATTATTGACTCTAGTTCAAGTGGGAGACTAAAGGAAATATGCCCTAGAGGCAATAATAAAGTTGTTATTTGTATTTCCTTATATCATGATAAATGTTTATTATTCATGCTAGAATTGTATTAACTGGAAACTTAGTACATGTGTGAATACATAGACAAAACAGAGTGTCCCTAGTATGCCTCTACTAGACTAGCTCATTGATCAAAGATGGTTATGTTTCCTAACCATAGACATGAGTTGTCATTTCATCAACGGGATCACATCATTAGGAGAATGATGTGATGGACAAGACCCATCCGTTAGCTTAGCAACTTGATCGTTTAGTTTTACTGCTATTGCTTTCTTCATAACTTATACATGTTCCTATAACTATGAGATTGTGTAACTCCCGAATATCGGAGGAACACCTTGTGTGCTATCAAACGTCACAACGTAACTGGGTGATTATAAAGATGCTCTACAGGTGTCTCCGAAGGTGTTTGTGGTGTTGGCATAGATCAAGAATAGGATTTGTCACTCCGAGTGTCGGAGAGGTATCTCTGGGCCATCTCGATAATACAGATCATAATAAGCCTTTCAAGCAAACGACTAATGAGTTAGTCACGAGGTGATGTATTACAGAACGAGTAAACATACTTGCCGGTAACGAGACTGAACTAGGTATGATGATACCGACGATCGAATCTTCGGGCAAGTAACATACCGATGTCAAAGGGAACAACATATGTTGTTATGCGGTTTGACCGATAAAGATCTTCGTAGAATATGTAGGAACCAATATGAGCATCCAGGTTATGCTATTGGTTATTGACCAGAGATGAGTCTCGGTCATGTCTACATAGTTCTCGAACCCGTAGGGTCCGCACGCTTAATGTTCGATGTCGATCGGTATTATGAGTTTTGATGTACCGAAGGTAGTTCGGAGTCCCGTTTGAGATCACAGACATGACGAGGAGTCTCGGAATGTCCGAGACATAAAGATTAATATATTGGACGACTATATTCGGACACCAGAAGTGTTCGGGGTGTTATCGGATAAAACCGGAGTGCCGGAGGGGTTACCGGAACCCTCCCTGGGGAGTATGGGCCATAGTGGGCCATGAGGGAAAGATAGAGGCAGCCCACTAGGGATGGCCGCGCCCCCCAAGGGAATCCTAGTTGGACTAGGAGTGGGGGGGGGGAGGTGCCCCTCTCCTTCCTTCTCCTCTTCTTTTTCCTTTCCTACTCCTAGTAGGACTAGGAAAGGGGGATTCCTACTCCTACTAGGAGTAGGAAACCTACTCCTGGCGCGCCCTATAGGGCCGGCCAGCCCTCCCCCTTGCTCCTTTATATACGGGGGCAGGGGCAACCAAGGACACATGAGCAACACTGTTTTAGCCGTGTGCGGTGCCCCCCTCCACAGAAACACACCTCGGTCATATCACTGCAGTGCTTAGGCGAAGCCCTGCGCCGGTAGCTTCATCATCTCCGTCAGCACGCCGTCGTGCTGACGAAACTCTCCCGTGAAGCTCAACTGGATCAAGAGCTCGTGGGACGTCATTGAGCTGAACGTGTGCTGAATGCGGAGGTGCCGTACGTTCGGTGCTTGGATCGGTTGGATCACGAAGACGTTCGACTACATCAACCGTGTCACTAGACGCTTCCTCTTCCGGTCTATGAGGGTACGTAGACACACTCTCCCCTCTTGTTGCTATGCTTCTAGTAGATAGATCTTGCGTGATCGTAGGATTTTTTTGAAATACTACGTTCCCCAACAGAAGAACCTCCCAAAAGTCGGCGCCCGAAGTGCCGAACGAAATCCCGCAAAGGAAAAGATAACAACACTGTCACTAACGACGGTGATAGTCCGGAACAAGCCGATGACCCCGCAGACCCAGCGATAGAGCAGGAGGAGTGAGAGAACGACAAACATGGTCCGAAGTCGCTGTCCGATGACAGCGATGCCGAAGATAGTAATTATGAACCTGTCTCCGAAGAGGAAGTTAGCATGGGAGACAAAGAATACATCATCCCAGAAGAACCTTCAGAACAAAAGCGCTTCCATCGAAGGCTTATTGCCACCGCAAGGAGCCTGATAAAGCAGCAGAGACGGCTTCGAGCCGCACAGGACACACTCAATGATAGGTGGAATGAAGTGCTAGACGCTGAACAAAAATATGGCTACAATCGCCAAACCAAAGGCTATCCCAAGCGCAAACTGCTGCCCAAATTCGACGACGAGGCCACTGCGCCTATACCGCCGAAGAATAACACCGCCAATAAATCGGACCGACCACCTCGTGGACGAGATAGAGTGGCTAGCAACGGTGTACACAAGCCCGCACCCCCACCCCATAAAGGAAAGGAGGATGCGGCTCAGGTCCAGAAACACGATTTACCTGAGGACTTAAACAACAAGGCCGGCAAGACCAGATCCATCTACGGATCTAGGGACCGCGTTCCCGCACGGGACGGCGGCTATCAAGCCAATCGCGCCGGTCGTATACCAGTTCGGGGTCAATACCGAACATCACAACCATCGAATATACGCCATGATATAGCAAAATACAGAGGCGCCGCACACCCTCTGTGCTTCACCGATGAGGTGCTGGATCATGATTTTCCAGAAGGGTTTAAACCCATGAACATCGAGGCATACGATCGAACGACGGATCCTGCCGTCTAGATAGAAGACTTCATCCTTCACATACACATGGCTCGCGGAGATGATCTCCGCTCAATTAAATACCTACCCCTCAAGCTGAAAGGACTAGCTCGACACTGGCTGAACAGCCTCCCAGAGAACTCCTTTGGGAGTTGGGAAGAACTTAAGGACGCTTTTTGGGCCAATTTTCAAGGGACTTATGTCCGGCCCCCGGATGCTGACGATCTAAGTCACATCATCCAACAACCCAGGGAGTCAGCCCGCAAGCTTTGGAATCAGTTTCTCACTAAGAAGAACCAAATCGTAGACTGTCCGGACGCCGAAGCCTTAGCGACTTTCAAACACAGTGTCCGGGACGAATGGCTAGCCAGACACTTCGGAGAGGAAAAGCCGAGGACAATGGCAGCCCTAACTACACTCCTGACCCGCTTTTGCGCGGGCAAGGACAGCTGGTTAGCACGTAGCAGCACCAGCGACCCTGGTACATCTAAAGTCAGGGACGGCAATGGAAAGCCGCGGCGTAACAAAAACAAACGTCGAAATAATGTTGGAAGCCCAGATGGCACAACGGTAAACGCCGGATTTAGCGGCTCTAGACCCGGTCAACGGAAGAAGCCATTTAAAGGCAACAAAGATGGTCCATCTAACCTGGACAAAATATTAGATAGGCCCTGCCAAATCCATGGCACCTCAGAAAAACTTGTAAATCATACCAACCATAATTGTTGGGTTTTCAAGCAGGACGACAAGCTCAATACCGAACACAAGGGGAAGGGACCTCAGATCGAAGATGAGGACGAACCTCGCCAGCCGAATACAGGGGGACAGAAGAAATTTCCACTGGAGATCAAACAATGAACATGATATATGCCACTCATATCCCAAAGAGGGAGCGCAAGCGCGAACTCCGAGGTGTCTACGCTGTCGAGCCTGTTGCCCCCAAATTCAACCCATGGTCGGCCTATCCGATCATATTCGATCGCAGGGATCATCCGACTAGTATCTGTCATGGGGGTTCGGCTGCCCTAGTGCTCGACCCAATAATCGATGGATACCATCTCACCCGAGTCCTTATGGACGGCGGCAACATCTTAATCTGATATATCAGGACACTGTCCGCAAGATGGGGATCGACCCGTCAAGAATCAAGCCCAGCTGCACGACCTTTAAAGGAGTAATACCGGGCGTAGAAGCCCGCTGCATAGGCTCTTTAACATTGGAGGTCATATTCGGCTCTCTTGATAACTGTCGAAGCGAAGAGCTAATCTTCGACATAGCTCCGTTCCGAAGTGGCTATCATGCACTACTCGGAAGAACAACCTTCGCCCGCTTTAATGCAGTCCCGCATTATGCTTATCTAAAACTTAAAATGCATGGACCACGTGGCGTCGTCACGGTCAACGGAAATATGGAGCGCTCTCTCCGTATGTAGGAGGACACTGCGGCCTTAGCAGTCGAAGTCCAAAACGGCCTATTCAAGACGGACAAGTTATCAGTCGTTAAAACCGCGGACACAGTTAAACGTGTCCGGCATACGCCCTAGTGCGGCAGCTCAGATGAACCTGAGCTAGATTAGCAGCTACGCCCCCATCGACTGCCGCATAAGGTGATAGCGTATGTACCTCAAGTGCATAGTTATGCCTTAAAAATCCCTTGGGCGACGCTGGGGACACACTGCATATAGTCCATAGTTCGGCTTGACCCTATTCGGACTGTAAAAATTACCTTTTAAGGTTCACTAAATGAACCAGTCTTGTTTATGGCCATACTGGATTTCTTTTTCTTTTCCAGGTTTCTTTTTCTTTTTATAGATAGCCACCATACTCCCCCCTTCAAGGACACATTGCAGAGGAGGAAACGACACAGACGTGCAGTAGGGACCTGTGCTAAGGTTTCTTTTTAGATTAAGACCCTATGTAAACCTTTTTTTCTCTTTCTTGTTATATACCTTTCTGGCATGTGAAATGCCCAAGAAAGTCATCGGCATTATCTGTAAGCTTACGGTTCGCCATACTATAAAGGGAAATTAATAGAGCAGCTTGATTCACATTATGTGCGGAGTTTTATTCACTCACCATAAATGTTCTCTCCCCACATCAGATTGCCACATGTGCCTTGTCAACAGGGTCTATTACCAGGGGCTGTATTCAGCCCGATATATGTCGAAAAGACCGAACACCTATAGGGAGTGTTCGGCATCCTGGATGTTTGCCTTATATGCATCAATTCTGAATTATGATTTGGTCAATAGTTGGGTTTCTCGGCTCCTGTACTTACCCCGACGTTCCCGATTGTTCGGCTAGGGTGTAAAGGGAGAACTACTGCAATTGTACTTCTGGCTTGTCCGGTCAGGTACCTCAGTAGAGAAAGCCGAAAACTGACCATCATGATAGGCGAGAACCTGGTCCGCAATCCGGTGACGTAGTGTTATACTACGATTGATAGAGATCTACCCCGTGTTATACGAAGGGTTGGTTTTTCGCCCAACCAGGTGCAATTGGATACCTTAACTAGGAAATATCATATCCGCACCAGGAGCTAGTACCTAGCCTCACTTGTTAAATTCCTATGGCTAAGTGAAAGCGATAACGCCGCATAGTCCGATTGCCTGGTTCGCTCTGCTTACACCTCCGACACGGACCAAGACGTTGGATAAAGAGTGTATTTGCATATGACTGAACACCCCAGTACTATGTACATGGGGGCTGAAGCCAACGACTAGGAACTTTCAGAATTATATAAACAGCCACACTTGAGATAAAAAGTCGCTCATATTATAATAGCGCAAAAGTTATATACATCGGTTCATAAGCTTAAGTATTTACAACCGGATACAATTATTCAAAGAGAACATCCTTTGAGCACTGGCCTTCTACAAGGCGGGCGCCTTCTATGACGTCCTCAAAGTACTTCTCCGTCTTGCGGTGCTCCTTGCTTGTGGGCGGTCCAGCAGTAGCTATATGCTCCGCCCTCATCTTCGCCCAGTGCACTTTCACACGAGCGAAGGCCATCCGAGCACCTTCTATGCAGGCCGAACGTGTCAATGCGTCGACCCGCGAACTCGCCTCGACGAGCCGCTTCACCAATCTGAAGTAGCTACTTGGGATTGGATCAGTGGGCCATTGCCGGACTATCAAGTCCTTCAAGGCCGAACCCACCATATTCCGCAGCTCGACCAGCTGCTTCATCTGGTCGTTGAGGGGCACCAGATGTTTTGGCGCATAGAACTACGACTAAAACAACTTCTCCATGTCGTTCCCCTCCTGGGCTCGGAAGTACTGGGCAGCGTCAGCACTGCTCCTCGGAAGATCAGCAAACACGCCTGGAGAACTCCATAACCGTGTCAGCCCAAGATACTTCTGCCTCCGAAGATGCTCTGTTAGAGAAAAGTCTTACCAGATGATATCTGTCATGCCTGCTTGATTTCTTCGCAGGCGCTGCGCGACTCGCTTCGCGCATCCTGGGCAGCCTTGATTGCCTCAGCAAGCTTGGAAGCTTGTTCCGAAGCCTCCTCTCCCAATGCCTCGCGTTTGCGAATGGCATCGTTGAGCTCAACCTCGACTTCGTACACCTGAGCCTGGTGTTTCTCGCACGCAGCCTTTTCGGCCTCTAGTTCGGCAACCGCTTTGTCAGCAGTCGCCTTGCTTGCCTCGGCCTCCTTCTTGGCCTTCGCGAGATCGCCCTTGAGGGCCTCGAGATCAGTGGCGCCAACTGTGTAATACATAATATCATAAAAGAGTTTATACCCATACTCAATTAATATTATTAGTCTTCTTGACATCTTAACTTTTTAAATCCGCATACCTTGCGTTTCATCTAAACGCTGGTTGACGCGGTCGAGGTCCGCGTTGGCCAACAAGAGCTTCCGGTTTAGTTCGGCAACCTCTGCAACTCGTGCAGTCGCCGTAACTAATGAAGCCTGTTCAAATAACATAAGTACAACAGTTCAGCTCTATAAGCATGCTATACTATGGATACATCGTCCGATTCTGTTCAGAATCACACAAAGCATCAGGGGCTACTGGCTATACATGTATATTTAAAACAAATAAGGTTCCATAAAGAACATTACACTGCTTACCTCAAAACCCGTTAACATGCTGTTGAAGGCTTCATTCAGTCTGCCCTTGACGGACTGAATCTTCCTCATCACCGCACCCATCACGGTGCGGTGCTCCTCCACGATGGAAGCACTTAGCAGTGCCCCTTCATAGGGTCCGGCGCCGTTGTATCCTCCGCCGCCTGAGGAGTCTGGTATTCGGACCCCGGAGCCGCGCTAGGCTCCGGGACACTATTCGGTGGGGCCCCGGATTGTTTGGCCCCCCCGCTTTCGATCTCCATGAGGATTGTTTCCCCATGGTCAGCGGCAGCCAAGGTATTACCCCCGGCCGCCCTATCACCCGCCCCGCCCTCATCTCCTTGGGCGGAGGACACCCGCTGGGAGGACACTTCGGTGTCCCCGCCGATCATGGGCGATGGAGCACGGACCGGCGGGTCACTCTCCGTCTCTCCAGGTGCTAGAGAGTTCCCCTCAGATAAGGAGGCGTCGAGGTGTCCTCAGGGAGGGCTGTAGGTTGGCAGGTGAGAAATACTAAATAAGTATCAAAGTGATAAATAAGCAAGATGAAGCAATCTGGACAAACTTATGTTTCGGCTAGGGTCTTCTCCCTAGGCTTCACCACAAAACCGTTTTCGGACGATGAGTCCGAACTAGCGGGGAGGCTTAGCTTCCTCCGGGGTGTGGCCTTGCCTGCATTAGCAGGGGCTGCCCTCTTCTTCCCCCTGCCTTGCGCATGGGGCTCCTCTTTTTTTTTTCTTCTTCTTCCTCTTCTTCATCATCCTCCCCCTCTTTGGAGGAGAGGATGTTGATCTCCTCGGACTTCTTGTCCGCAGGGCGGGGGCTGTCTCCGGCCACCTTGCTCTTCTTCTTGGGATTCTTGACCGGCGCCTTGTATGGCGCCGGGATCAGTATCGCCGTCAGTCGAGGCGATTCTGGGTTTTCGGGCAAAGGCACCGGACATTTCATACGGTTTCCTTCTTTGTCCAGCCCTGTATATCACACAAAAACTCCAATTCCTGTTATCATTAAATAAGAAAGGGGATATATGTTTGGCGAAATTCTCTATTACCTCGGGGGCGGAGAGCGCGGTGCTAAAGCCCGCGTCCTCAGTTTTTGCCGGCCACTCCTTCTGGCTCTTGAAGAGATGCTTCTAGATCTTTGTGCGTAAATCCAAAGAGATGCTTCAGAGGCTTACCTCCTGCCAGATCGTACTCCCATAGGTAGGAGTCCCGGCTTTGGCAAGGAAGGACATGCCGGGCCAACATTACCTAGACCACGGACAAAAGGTGGTGCCCCTTGGAAATCACGCTGGACACACGGCTCTAGAGTGTCGTCACCTCAACTTGAGACCCCCAGTCTAGACCCTTTTTGGTCCAGGAGGTCGACCTCTCCGGGGGTCCAGATCTGTAAGCAGGTTCCGCCGCCCATTTGGCATCGCGGGGTTCGGTGATATAAAACCACAATCCTGCTGCCAGACCTTGTTTGTCTCTACAAATGACCATTTGGGCCAAGCCGCATTCGGGAGCTTGCTAATCATAGCACCCCCGCACTCCGCGTGCTGCCCGTCCACCAACTTCGGCTTCACGTTGAAGGTTTTAAGCCATAGGCCAAAGTGTGGAGGGATGCGGAGGAAAGCTTCACACACCACTATGAAAGCGGAGATGTGAAGGATTGAGTTCGGGGCTAGATCGTGGAAATCTAGCCCGTAGAAGAACAGCAAACCCCGAACAAAGGGGTGGAGCGGAAACCCTAGCCCCTAATAAAGTGCAAAGTGAACACAACTCTCTCGCCTGCCTCTAGGATGGGAACCACCTGACCCTTGGCGGGGACTCGGTGCGCGATATCGGCAGCGAGATAGCTCGCGCTCCGAAGATCCTCCACGGTTTTCTCAGTCACCATGGAGGCCTCCCACTTGCCCCTGGCACCGGATCCAGCCATTGCTGGGGAAGGAAGTGGTGGTTGAGGGACGAAGAGCGATGGGCGCAGGAGATGAGGATGCTGGGGCTAGGGTGGTTGGAGAGCTTGAGCTTGAGGAAATCATGGGGCTGATTAAAGGGATTAGTATCCTTTTATAACGCTGAGAATACAGAACGCTCCCCTCCCACTTTAGCCATAAACCTCGCCGGTTCCCAAAGCGATCGTGTGTAATGCGCGGTGTGGATGCTCATGTCACATTGATAAGAATCCCACAATAAGCGGGCACGATCTCTATTCTGATAAGACGTGTCAATGAGGATATACCTCGAAATGCGAAACTAGGACCAAATAAAATGGTTCGATATGTTTGTGGGATGGGCGCGACACTTCACCAAAAAGTTGTCAGTAAAGACACATTATTCATTTTCTTTTAAGAGCCTTGCCTTCAAGGCTAAGTGTTGTACTAACCTTGTAGAGCCGAACACAATACACCTTTTTGCAGAAGATATATTCGGAAGAAGTAACCCGCCTTGCAATGCCAAAGACAATACGGAAGCCGAACTCATCGTCATCGAAGACAGGTTTAGGGGCTACTAAGGGAGTCCTGGATTGAGGGGTCCTCATGTGGCTGGATAACTCATAGTGGGAGGAACTGGTGGGCCGTGAAGACCATTGTTGAAGATCATCTCTCGTATCCGGATAGGACTCCTGTATTTGTATTATGGCAGGTTTTAGGTTCGGGTGTGATCTTTCCTTCCTCTGCAAGATGGTTATGTACAAACCCTAGGCCCCTGCGGTGCATATATAAACCGGAGGGTTTACTCCGTAGAGGCTAATAGAGAATCACAAATCCTCATAGGCTAGACTTTAGGGTTTAGCCAATACGATCTCGTGGTAGATCAACTCTTGTAATCATATTCATCCATATTAATACAACATGAAGTAGGGTATTACCTCGATCGAGAGGGCCTGAACCTGGGTAAACATCGTGTCCCTAGCCTCCTGTTACCATCAATCCTTAGACGCATAGTTCGGGACCCCCTATGTGATGCCCGAAGACCGACGTCCCAGAAGATTCCAGAAGATTCCAGATGTTCCGGGTCTCCCGTGTGTTTCAGTTGTGCTTGCTTTATTTATTTTTGCATTGCATCATGTCATCATGCCATCATGTCATTTTTTATTTTGCATCTCAACCTTAATAAATCGTGTGGACCTTCGGTCCATTTAAATCGAGGGAAGGTGACTTCTCTTTATAACATATAAAAGCCTCTCAATATTAATTAGGGAGCTATATAATAAATATTCCATTGTTTGGAATTACCCGCAACACACTTGCAATATTTTCCCATGTCTTCTCCACTTCGAGTTCTCCTACAAAAACCTTGCCAATAATTCTTTTCCGTTGTTTCGAGGTTCCTCCAAAAATTCGAACATTTTTGGACACTTCAATAATCAAGTTTTAGTTCAAAACTATTTGAATTAAATTCAAATATGTTTGAGTTATTTTCCGATCACGCCTTTTTCTATTTTTCTCGGACCGTGCTCTTTTTATGATGCCCGAGAAAAATACTCCCATGTGCTAACTTTTGCCCTAACCCCTCCTCATTTTTATTCTCTTCTCTCTTTTTGGTTTCTATTAAAAAACCAAATAGGAGAGAGAGGCCCAAAACCTCCCTCAGATCCTTCTGGCCTCTAGGCCTTCCCGCGACCCGTCTTCCCCCAGCAGCGCGGCCCATTCTCTTCTGGCCCAAGGCCACTCCCACGTCGATCGCTCCCTCCTCGCTTTCCCTCGCGCCGCCGCACTCACCCTCGTTCCCCCTGAGAGCCCGATCCCCTCGCCCTCTGCCTCCCTCTCGCACACCCCCATCGCTCCCTCCAGCCTCGCGGCGCCCGAGACCCCATCGGCCCGATTTCCCTCGCGACCGAATCCTCGTCGCGGCGCCCGAGGCCCTTCGCCTCGCCCTCCAGCCATCGAGGCCGTCGCGGCCCCGAGCGTCCCGCTTGGCCGCAGCTCGCGGCTCCCTTCCTCGATGCCTCCATCTGCGCCACGGCTGCGGCCGCCCTGCGCCGCACCCTCCAGCGCCGGGCGCCGGCCGTCCCTGCCTCTGCATCGCCATGGCCTTCCCAGTCCTCTGCAGCGGCCTCCCTCCTCTGTGGCGAGCCAGCGCCCGTCTCGTTTTCCAGCGCCGTGCAGCACCTCGACTCTCCAGCGCGCCCCTCCGTCGTCCGCCGCCTTGCCTCGGGTCTCCACCACCGCACCATCCCCGCGGCCCCGAGCGCCCGCCCCTTGGAGCAGCCACCAGCCGCGCCTCCAGGCCAGGCCGACGCGACCCTCCAGCCCGTGGCCTCCCTCCGTTCTCCTCGAGGCCGCCGACCTCACCAGCTCCATCATCTTCTTCCTGCTGCATCCTGCCATGGCCGCGCCAAGTCCCGTGCGCATGCTGCTGCCATGGTCTCGTCTTCCGAGCAGCCTCCTTGCCGTGGCCGTGAACGTGACCGTGACCGTGCCGTGCTCGTGTTTGTGCTGTGTTTGCTGCTGTTTTCTTTTCGGCCAGGTTGTACATGTACATCTACAATGAGTTACGATGGCAGCCCGAACAAGTATCTCTACGCACGGATGTCTACCGACGTCACTGGAATCGTCAAGTACCTCGTCGACAAGTACCACTACTTCCACTACCGTCGCCGGAAGCGCCAAGTACCACGACTACTCGGAGACCCCAAGTACCCCTACCGTCGCCCCGTGTACCTCTACGGAACGTGTACGACTCCGATACGAGAACGACTACACGTGACGACGAACGCCTACTCGACGACACAAGACGACGCGGCGAGTACCTCTCCGATGAACGAGAACACCTACTTCCCTCTACGGCATGTACCACTACCGTCGCCCGGAAACGAGGAATTCGCCAAGTACCACGACACGATGACGTGAACGGCTACTTCCTCTCCGAACGTGAACGCCTTCTTCCTCTACGTCTCGAACTGCCCCGAAACGCACGCTTCAAAGGTATAACGAGACGACCCCGTGGTTGACCCGTGTGATACTTGCTTGTGTTGTATGAGTTGTTTCCCTTGTGTGCTCCGTGCCCGTTCCATCTTTTGTCGTGCTCCTCGGTTGCCTCGTCGCCGACTCGTGGGAACCCGGTGACGGGATCGCCCCACCTTTCATCTCGTTTGACTCGCTCACGCCATCTTTCCTTTTGCACCGGACTCTCAACGAGTTTCCGGCACCGAAATGTTGCCGTGACATCATCTTCGGAATCGTTGCCGTGGTACCCTTTTTCTTTCCACCACGGGAACAACACTTCATATCATCTTCTTGTCAACCTTTTAATAATTGCATAAACTTGATCATGTCATCCGCATCATTTAACAACATTATAATGTGTGTTTGTTGTTGATTAATAATTACTAAACATGCCCATGGGGATTTTCCGGATATGTTGTTGTTATTTTCCGGCCTCATTTAAAATGCCTAAATAGTGTAGTTTTATTATGCTTCACCTCTTGCCATGTTAAAAACATTTAATCTTGTCTTGTAAATAATTGAGAGTCAATTAAATAATTAAATGTAGTGTTTCGTCAATATGCAACTCGTTGCATATTGAGCTCCACTTAACTTGTAGTGTTGCTTGTGCACTTTGCCATGCCATGCATATTTAAACCGGACATGCATCATACTTGTTTGTGCATCGTGTGCCATGTTTATGCTTGTGTGTTTACCATGTTGTTTGCTTCTTTCCTGTTGCTTCTCTTGATAGCTTTGGTTTCGTTCCGGAGTTGTGAGGGTTCGCTCGACTGGTTGCTCCGTCTACTTCATGGACCCGTTCTTCTTCCTTGCGGAATTCCAGGCAAGATGACCGAACCCGGATACCATTACTATTTTTGCCTATTGCTAGTAGTCTCGATCTATAGTTTTGCCTCGATGCCCATGTCTTTCTTGTCAGCCCCCTACTTGTAGCCATGACCATGTTTAACCACCCTACCTATGCAAACCTTTGATTGGCTATACGTAGGCTTGCTTAGCCCCTCTTATAGCATTGTTAGTTGCAGGTGAAGATTGAAGATGCTTGCTTCATGTTGAAGTTTGGTTGGGTTATATCACACTATATATATGCTTAAAAATGAAATCATCTATATATTGGCAAGGGTTGAAGGCTAAGCCTTTTGCTTGGTGATTTGTTCCACTCATGCCGTTAGGAACCGTATAAACCGGTGTTATGTTCCTTGATTAAGCGTTCCTAACACGGTTGGGGTGTATGGGACCCCCTTGATAAACCGCTAAGTGCTAAGTCTTTTCCAGCTAGTCCCAACATTTGGTACTATTCGCCTAATAACTAATAAAACTTGCATAGGGCCTTGCAAACCCGAGTTCTTAATCAACAACCCCGGGCCAGTGCTCCTCATGAGTGTTGGTCCAAACCGGGGGTTCTGTGGGGTCACCACGAGGAAACTCGAGGATTGATATAAACCTGTAGAATCGCCCATCCGGTCGTGTCCTAAGACTAGATACGCGCGGCTACCTATCAGGGTGTCGACACGCCGGGAGGATTTGCTGGATTAGCCTTACCTTAGTTCGGAGTATCTTGAGCACGGGATTCCGAGAATACTCGGGTCTTCCCACTTTGGAGTTGCGGCTCCGCGGATCGTGGGCTTCTAATGGGTCAAGTTGGAACACCCTTGTAGGGTTTGAACTTTCGAAAGCCGTGCTTGCGGTTATGTGGTAGATGGGAGCTTGTTAATATCCGGTTGTAGATAACTTGACACCATGTTCCAATACACTACCAGCGTGTGTACCGTGACTGTCATTTTCCGAATAGGGATTCGGGAGATGAACACGGTGGGGTTATGTTTGACCGGCTTTCGTTAGGATCACTTCGTGATCATCTCTCGACCGAGGCACTTCTCTTCTCGCTCTCTTTTACGTAAGCTAGTGCTAGTTGCTGCTGCAGACTCTTGTTTTTCCTTCACCTCTTATTCTTTCTTCAGCCTTACCCTCACCCAAGGCTTAAATAGCCATGTTACCTGGGAACGGGATTGCTGAGTCCTCTGTGGCTCACAGTTACTTCACCACACCAGATGCAGGTTCAGCCGAGTTTGATGCAGAAGCTGGTTCAAGTACTTCACTGGGAGCTCG
Source organism: Secale cereale (assembly GCA_902687465.1). Classification (NCBI taxonomy): domain Eukaryota; kingdom Viridiplantae; phylum Streptophyta; class Magnoliopsida; order Poales; family Poaceae; genus Secale; species Secale cereale. The sequence continues at coordinate 715,201,801 of LR738711.1, read as the reverse complement.
TTGAAGAGTTTGGTCGTTTGCTTGTGACGCTTCGACGATCAGTAGTGATTTCTACTAGGATTCGATCCTGACCTATGGCTTTATGTTGTTTTGGTATCTTTCTTTTGGATCTTCACCCTTAGATGGGCTGTGATATTTTGAATAATGTTTTGCTTATGTAATGTATTGTGTGAAGTGGCGAGTGTAAGCCAACTATCTTCTTTCGCAATTTAATCCCTCTTTTACATGAGTCGTGCAAAGATACCAAACTTGAGATCATTCTAGGATGGGCTTATACCTTTAAGTCGTGCCTCGACACTTAGGAGGTATAGTCCCATCCTGGGCATTACAAGTTGGTATTCAGAGCCTTCTCCGACCTAGAAGCCCCCACTGATTGATCGAATCGTTGACGGTTGAGTCTAGGCACACACTGAAAATATTTTGAGTCCTATATTTATATCGGAGAGTAGGATTTCTGTTTGCTTCTCATCTCTTTTCTCTCTGGTGAGGACTCCTGACGACTACTCTTGCCTCTTCTACTTTCAAAAATTGCACCAAATTTTTTTTAGGATCTCGCGAGTATTGTTTGGATTGTTTTGATGTCTTTGTGACGAGAACATTGTTCTCGATGCCTCCTGACATTAGGGGTTGTGGCAGTGTCCCGGGGAGCTGAGCTCCGAGGTGTTGTCGTCACAAATTCATCGCGGCAGTACTAGAATACTTAAGACGGCCGACATCGAAAACTCTCCTATGCGGTTAGTGGCAAGATAACCCCGACATCACCCAGTACTGGGGAGGTAGTTCGGGAGTATTGCCATAGCTGGTATAGTGGATGCATTTCGAAGGTCCGAGGTAAACGGTTTCCGAGAAAGACTGGTTATGTGTTGAAGGATGGATACAGCTGGATGTAGGTTTAGAGTTGATTGCGCGGTGCTTCCCCTGTATCCCCAACACCTGATTGCATAACTGGAAACTTTCGGAAATTAATAGGTGGGTTCATCCAGTAGTTCTAGGCATTCTTCCAACAGATGCATGATATGAAGTTCGGGGTTCTACATTGAGTGAAGTGGTTTTATGGACTTGTTCTGATCGGGAGTTGCATCTTAAAGGGTCCTTGGCTATGCTGATCCGGGGATCGCAAAACCCTTTTGTAACACGTTCCATGAGCTTTCAGCACGAAGATGTGGAATGAAGCTTCTATCTTGTATTTGTTCTATCTGCTCCTTGTTCCTTTTTATTTACCTTTTGTTCTCCAAGTGGCTTCTCGACAAGTTGATGTACCTGCGGAATTCATTCGTTCAATCCTCTGTTCGAATGATATTGTGAAGATGATGCTGCAACATAGCTATCCTTTGTTTTGTTTTGATTCTGGTATTCGAGTTGCTTTGATGTCAAATGTTGATTCCATACCTTTCCTAATCGGTGTTCGCATATTTCTATGGGAGTGCTAGTCCTTCTTCACCATCGAGATTTTCATGTTAATCCTTTTCAACCGGTGTGCCTTCTCTTCAAGTTATTCCATACGGACGCCGTTGAGAAATCTGACGATTGTCTGTTTCATTCATCCCAAGTTGTCTTTGTTTCCCCCACCCTCCCACCCTTTTTCTTCTCGGAGCCAGAGATTCTTAGATGAAGTATCCATTTTATTCATGTGATATTTCTTCATTCATTTCCTTTAATGTTCTTATCCGGTGATTTCTCAGGAAGTTGCTCAAGAGCTTCAAGTTCATCATTCTTTTGTTCTCTAATTCTTCCAGTGGATGTAATTCAAAATTTCGGTGTTGATCTTATCCTTTTTCCTCTTTTCACAATGCTTTCGTATTCCGGTGCACTAATTATTCATTCTCCTCTTGCTATCCATATCCGGAGTGCTGAAGATTCATAATTCCATTCTTATTCCGTTCAAATTATTTTTTGAGGATTGTTATCTTACTCAAGCCATTTAATTCAATCGGTGCAATATCTCTCAAGCAATCTTTTCCAACGGTGTTTTCTTTAGTGGGCCCTAACCCACAGGTTTTTTTCCCAGGATCTTACCTGACTCTTCTTTTTCCGGAGAATTCTTTTCAAAGTGTGACGTAAGAATGGATTACATCAGTCACATGCCTTCTTCAAGATCGTTTTCAGATTCTTTTTCATCATTGGTTCAACCTTTTAATTCTTCATTCTGGAGTGCTCAACAATTCTTCATGGCATTTCTCGTCTTCATTCTCAACAATTGAAGATCGGAGAAGTGTTTCTCTTAAATCTTGGCCCGTTCTCTTGAAGATTCGTGGTTCTAGCTTCATGCTATCCTCATTATTGTTTACATTGTGAGGAATTCTTTTATACCCGTCCGAAGCATTTCATGAATTCTTTTCCATTGTGATCCTCCGAAGGCCATCATTTCAGAAGATTTCTTCATTCTCAGTTTTCAACTTCGTCCTCCAAATATTCTTCATCGATGCCTCTTCGTTCTTCTCCCTATTCTGAAGATGGTTCATTCAAGTTTACCCTTCCGTTGTTATCGTTTTTTTTAATTCACTCGTTCTTTTCATAATCCTACCGGTGGTTCGTTGAAGAATTACCCAAGTTTGTGCGAGATCTCTCTTTAATTCTTTCCAACGAGAATAAGTAGTATGCCAAATCTTTTGGTTGTCATCAATTTAATTTGATGAAGGATATGCATAACATAAATCTTATTATAGTTTCTTCCAAGAGGTTAATCTCTTTCTCCGGAGCTTGTTCATCATATCATATTCTCGGTTCTAAGTTGTTCATCTTGTTTTCCGGAGCTCCATGTTATTTCAATTTTCATTTCAAGCTCCATCTAATTCATCGCAGGCCTTGAATCTTATTCTTTTCATCTTTCACTTCTCATCCTTTTGTTTACTGGAGTTCTTCATGGTGGTTCATCATCATTTAATTCATCCTCGAAGTCTTCATCAAGATTATTGTTGGAGCTCAAGCATTCTTCATCATGCATTCCAATTGCAATCCGTCTACCTTATCTTTTCAGATGGTGTTATGTCATTCTTGACAATTCCTTCATGTTTTATGATTCACGAGTTTCAAGAATGAGATATCTAAAACCATCATTTTTCCTTGTTCAGGGGATCTTTCCAACCATTCAATTATTTGTTGGAGTAATCTTGGGTTGTATTTTACCTAAAAGCTTTCCTTGAGAATTGTTGCTATTATGGTGCTTATAAATGACCCAAGTTCTTCATCATCATTCCGGTGAACTAAGTTTTTCATCTCCTTGTTGATCTCAATCAAATCAATTGTTTAAGTTAGTGGCCGGTTGTCACCTCTTAATTTCGAGATGTTTTCCATAAGCCCACAACGAACTTATTCATTTCGTGTTGATTTTTCCATCAACCCCATTCAACCCTTCTTTGTAAGGATGCTCTTTCAAATTTAATTTTGGGAGAAGTTGTCATTTTCTTCTCCGTTCTTTTCTTTCCAACATCTTGCATCTATTCTTTCATTCCGGAGGCATTGTGATGTTGCTTTCTCCAAAACATCATCTCGTTTTATCAAGATCATATTTTCCATTGCTTATCATTTAACCGGAGTGTCGTATTCTTCATTCAAGTTCCGTCATTTATCTAGTTTTGCCTGTCTTTTAACCGGAGTGCTGTCTAAATCCTTCTTACCTCTTGTGCCATTCTTTCAATAGTTTCGGAGGCAATATGTTGTTGTTTTCATCAAATATCACTCCATCTCCTCAAACTCTTGTTCATTTCCTTCCATTTTCAGACGCAGTGCTGTCCAAATTATGTCATTCTTTTCCTTGGCTATACCATTGCAGTTTCATATTCTTTGGTTCTTAAGCGCTTGTTTCATGCCTTCCAACCTACAAGGTTCTCGATGTTCCTTGTTCCTCTTTTCTAACGGAGTGTTTTCATCTTCGTTCATCTCCATTGTACTCTTATTCAACTTGTTCAACCTCTCAAGGTTCTTTGGTTTCACTCGTCTGTCAAAGAAGCAACTTTGTTTTACCTCTTCCTCTTTCGTTTTTACCCGGTGCTATCTCTAGGATCTCGGGTCGAGATCCTCTGTTAGTGTGGGAGAGTTGTGACGCCCGAAGACCGACGTCCCAGAAGATTCCAGAAGATTCCAGATGTTCCGGGTCTCCCGTGTGTTTCAATTGTGCTTGCTTTATTTATTTTTGCATTGCATCATGTCATCATGCCATCATGTCATTTTTTATTTTGCATCTCAACCTTAATAAATCGTGTGGACCTTCGGTCCATTTAAATCGAGGGAAGGTGACTTCTCTTTATAACATATAAAAGCCTCTCAATATTAATTAGGGAGCTATATAATAAATATTCCATTGTTTGGAATTACCCGCAACACACTTGCAATATTTCCCCATGTCTTTTCCACTTCGAGTTCTCCTACAAAAACCTTGCCAATAATTCTTTTCCGTTGTTTCGAGGTTCCTCCAAAAATTCGAACATTTTTGGACACTTCAATAATCAAGTTTTAGTTCAAAACTATTTGAATTAAATTCAAATATGTTTGAATTATTTTCCGATCACGCCTTTTTCTATTTTTCTCGGACCGTGCTCTTTTTATGATGCCCGAGAAAAATACTCCCATGTGCTAACTTTTGCCCTAACCCCCTCCTCATTTTTATTCTCTTCTCTCTTTTTGGTTTCTGTTAAAAAACCAGATAGGAGAGAGAGGCCCAAAACCTCCCTCAGATCCTTCTGGCCTCTAGGCCTTCCCGCGACCCATCTTCCCCCAGCAGCGCGGCCCATTCTCTTCTGGCCCAAGGCCACTCCCACGTCGATCGCTCCCTCCTCGCTTTCCCTCGCGCCGCCGCACTCACCCTCGTTCCCCCCGAGAGCCCGATCCCCTCGCCCTCTGCCTCCCTCTCGCACGCCCCCATCGCTCCCTCCAGCCTCGCGGCGCCCGAGACCCCATCGGCCCGATTTCCCTCGCGACTGAATCCTCGTCGCGGCGCCCGAGGCCCTTCGCCTCGCCCTCCAGCCATCGAGGCCGTCGCGGCCCCGAGCGTCCCGCTTGGCCGCAGCTCGCGGCTCCCTTCCTCGATGCCTCCATCTGCGCCACGGCTGCGGCCGCCCTGCGCCGCACCCTCCAGCGCCGGGCGCCGGCCGTCCCTGCCTCTGCATCGCCATGGCCTTCCCAGTCCTCTGCAGCGGCCTCCCTCCTCTGTGGCGAGCCAGCGCCCGTCTCGTTTTCCAGCGCCGTGCAGCACCTCGACTCTCCAGCGCGCCCCTCCGTCGTCCGCCGCCTTGCCTCGGGTCTCCACCACCGCACCATCCCCGCGGCCCCGAGCGCCCGCCCCTTGGAGCAGCCACCAGCCGCGCCTCCAGGCCAGGCCGACGCGACCCTCCAGCCCGTGGCCTCCCTCCGTTCTCCTCGAGGCCGCCGACCTCACCAGCTCCATCATCTTCTTCCTGCTGCATCCTGCCATGGCCGCGCCAAGTCCCGTGCGCATGCTGCTGCCATGGTCTCGTCTTCCGAGCAGCCTCCTTGCCGTGGCCGTGAACGTGACCGTGACCGTGCCGTGCTCGTGTTTGTGCTGTGTTTGCTGCTGTTTTCTTTTCGGCCAGGTTGTACATGTACATCTACAATGAGTTACGATGGCAGCCCGAACAAGTATCTCTACGCACGGATGTCTACCGACGTCACTGGAATCGTCAAGTACCTCGTCGACAAGTACCACTACTTCCACTACCGTCGCCGGAAGCGCCAAGTACCACGACTACTCGAAGACCCCAAGTACCCCTACCGTCGCCCCGTGTACCTCTACGGAACATGTACGACTCCGATACGAGAACGACTACACGTGACGACGAACGCCTACTCGACGACACAAGACGACGCGGCGAGTACCTCTCCGATGAACGAGAACACCTACTTCCCTCTACGGCATGTACCACTACCGTCGCCCGGAAACGAGGAATTCGCCAAGTACCACGACACGATGACGTGAACGGCTACTTCCTCTCCGAACGTGAACGCCTTCTTCCTCTATGTCTCGAACCGTCCCGAAACGCACGCTTCAAAGGTATAACGAGACGACCCCGTGGTTGACCCGTGTGATACTTGCTTGTGTTGTATGAGTTGTTTCCCTTGTGTGCTCCGTGCCCGTTCCATCTTTTGTCGTGCTCCTCGGTTGCCTCGTCGCCGACTCGTGGGAACTCGGTGACGGGATCGCCCCACCTTTCATCTCGTTTGACTCGCTCACGCCATCTTTCCTTTTGCACCGGACTCTCAATGAGTTTCCGGTACCGATATGTTGCCGTGGCATCATCTTCGGAATCGTTGCCGTGGTACCCTTTTTCTTTCCACCACGGGAACAACACTTCATATCATCTTCTTGTCAACCTTTTAATAATTGCATAAACATGATCATGTCATCCGCATCATTTAACAACATTATAATGTGTGTTTGTTGTTGTTTAATAATTACTAAACATGCCCATGGGGATTTTCCGGATATGTTGTTGTTATTTTCCGGCCTCATTTAAAATGCCTAAATAGTGTAGTTTTATTATGCTTCACCTCTTGCCATGTTAAAAACATTTAATCTTGTCTTGTAAATAACTGAGAGTCAATTAAATAATTAAATGTGGTGTTTCGTCAATATGCAACTCGTTGCATATTGAGCTCCACTTAACTTGTAGTGTTGCTTGTGCACTTTGCCATGCCATGCATATTTAAACCGGACATGCATCATACTTGTTTGTGCATCGTGTGCCATGTTTATGCTTGTGTGTTTACCGTGTTGTTTGCTTCTTTCCTGTTGCTTCTCTTGATAGCTTTGGTTTAGTTCCGGAGTTGTGAGGATTCGCTCGACTGGTTGCTCCGTCTACTTCATGGACCCGTTCTTCTTCCTTGCGGAATTCCAGGCAAGATGACCGAACCCGGATACCATTACTATTTTTGCCTATTGCTAGTAGTCTCGATCTATAGTTTTGCCTCGATGCCCATGTCTTTCTTGTCAGCCCCCTACTTGTAGCCATGACCATGTTTAACCACCCTACCTATGCAAACCTTTGATTGGCTATACGTAGGCTTGCTTAGCCCCTCTTATAGCATTGTTAGTTGCAGGTGAAGATTGAAGATGCTTGCTTCATGTTGAAGTTTGGTTGGGTTATATCACACTATATATATGCTTAAAAATGAAATCATCTATATATTGGCAAGGGTGGAAGGCTAAGCCTTTTGCTTGGTGATTTGTTCCACTCATGCCGTTAGGAACCGTATAAACCGGTGTTATGTTCCTTGATTAAGCGTTCCTAACATGGTTGGGGTGTATGGGACCCCCTTGATAAACCGCTAAGTGCTAAGTCTTTTCCAGCAAGTCCCAACATTTGGTACTATTCGCCTAATAACTAATAAAACTTGCATAGGGCCTTGCAAACCCGAGTTCTTAATCAACAACCCCGGGCCAGTGCTCCTTATGAGTGTTGGTCCAAACCGGGGGTTCTGCGGGGTCACCACGAGGAAACTCGAGGATTGATATAAACCTGTAGAATCGCCCATCCGGTCGTGTCCTGAGACTAGATACGCGCGGCTACCTATCAGGGTGTCGACACGCCAGGAGGATTTGCTAGATTAGCCTTACCTTAGTTCGGAGTATCTTGAGCACGGGATTCCGAGAATACTCGGGTCTTCCCACTTTGGAGTTGCGACTCCGCGGATTGTGGGCTTGTAATGGGTCAAGTTGGAACACCCCTGCAGGGTTTGAACTTTCGAAAGCCGTGCCCATGGTTATGTGGCAGATGGGAGCTTGTTAATATCCGATTGTAGATAACTTGACACCATGTTCCAATACACTACCAGCGTGTGTACCGTGACTGTCATTGTCCGAATAGGGATTCGGGAGATGAACACGGTGGGGTTATGTTTGACCGGCTTTAGTTAGGATCACTTCGTCATCATCTCTCGACCGAGGCACTTCTCTTCTCGCTCTCTTTTACGTAAGCTAGTGCTAGTTGCTGCTGCAGACTCTTGTTTTTCCTTCACCTCTTATTCTTTCTTCAGCCTTACCCTCACCCAAGGCTTAAATAGTCATGTTACCCGGGAACAGGATTGTTGAGTCCTCTGTGGCTCACAGTTACTTCACCACACCAGATGCAGGTTCAGCCGAGTTTGATGCAGAAGCTGGTTCAAGTACTTCACTGGGAGCTCGTTGAAGAGTTTGGTCATTTGCTTGTGACGCTTCGACGATCAGTAGTGGTTTCTACTAGGATTCGATCCTGACCTGTGGCTTTATGTTGTTTTGGTATCTTTCTTTTGGATCTTCACCCTTAGATGGGCTGTGATGTTTTGAATAATGTTTTGCTTATGTAATGTATTGTGTGAAGTGGCGAGTGTAAGCCAACTATCTTCTTTCGCAATTTAATCCCTCTTTTACATGAGTCGTGCAAAGATACCAAACTTGAGATCATTCTAGGATGGGCTTATACCTTTAAGTCGTGCCTCGACACGTAGGAGGTATAGTCCCATCCTGGGCATTACACCCTACCCTAGATCGACTGGTTTTGACGCTGACAGTCTTCAAAGAAGCAGAACTCAATGTCTCTCTCCACCACTGAAGCTGAATACATTGCTGCTGGATCTTGTTGCGCTTAGCTTCTGTGGATGAAGCAAACTCTTAAGGACTATGGCGTCAACATGATGAAGGTGCCTCTTTTCTATGATAATGAGAGCGCCATAAAGATTGCTCACAATCCCGTTCAACACTCGAAGACAAAAGCACATTGAAATTCATCAGCACTTTCTCAGGGATCATGTGATCAAGAAGGACATTGAAATCATACATGTCAACACTGAAGAGCAACTCTCAGATATCTTCACTAAGCCCTTGGATGAGAAAAGGTTTTGCAAGCTCCGGTGTGAGCTAAATATCCTAGAATCCTCGAATGTCATGTGATTGGACACACATCCTAACGCTTATGCATTTCTGATGACTTAGATGTGCAACACACGAAGTAACGTATGTCTCCAACTCATGAAGACTTACACTCTGAGTGTAAATACATTAATGTGGAATTCGACTCTGGAGCGCCACGATAATTGTGCGCTGTGTCCTGGTCTAATACTTCCTATACGGTGAGTAACGCCACCGCCAAACTTTTTTTTTAAGTTTTTCATTTGGCGTCATGACTGCATTGTTCTCTTACTTGGTTTGTCTTCAACATCGTTTGTCTTCAAGACTTATCTTCTCAATGTTGATTTGTTTGGTTTCTCTGATATATCTATATAGGTGTTGTGTCCTCTACATAATTCACTTATAGCTATGTCTTCAAACTTTTTGGATCTAAGTGAATGTGATCAGACCCTAACCCTCTCTATGCTTATCTCTCCTACTCTCCCTATCTCTTCATATGCATTCTGTTGACACGTGTTGAATGTCTTCACTGTGTCTTTGTCAGATGAAGATATAGAGACACACATTTAAAATCTATTTTCAAGCCTTATCCTTTATGCCAGAAAACCGGAGAAACTGAAACGTCCATCCGACAAACCAGGCGTGCGTGGGATCGTGGCTCAACTCTCCATAAGTTGCATGCTAGCCACGTGTCATTCAGATGTGAACCGCCAGGGGCACCTGCATAATTGCACTGCGCCGCTATCTCCCCTTATAAATACTCCACGCTCGCGGTCATAATTTCTTCTCCCACCTCTCGCCATCTCGCCCAACCCTAGCACCTCCACTTGCTCCAGTCGACGCCGGAGACGAAGCGCTTAGCTGTCGCGACTTCTTCGACGCTGTCTTCCCGCCGGCTACAGACCTCGTCTCTCCGCCACCACCATAAGTGTCTTCCGCCGCCAAATTAGGGCACGAAAGATCAATCTGCTCGGCATCCATCTCGTCCCGTCTAGCAGTTCTTCAGTGCGGTAAATAGATCTATCTTTTTACCGTTGTTTTGATCCATTGAAACCATGTAACTTCACCACAAGTGGTTACTGTTCATCTGAAAGCTATTTCTTTCGGTATCCTTCCCTCATAACATGCAAGTATATTCACTTATGCCTCACTTGTACCTGTTCTTGGATTCGTACAAATCTGGAACCAACTCACTCCATATAAGTGAATGTCTTTGCACTATGAGGTCAATGTCTTCAAACTGTTTTTGATCTTCAAAATCTTCTGAGAATGCATATGACCTCTTCCCCTTCCCTCGCATTTCTAATGTTGTCACAGGTACATGTCTGTGGGAGAATCCCTTGGTTCTCATAGTCTACATTCATTTGCAGAATTCTTACAACGTCACATTGAATCTCCTGAAGCCAGTTCCTGTCTGACCAGTCATCGGAAGACAAACTGCATTGTGAAGCCCTTCTATCTGAGTCCAATGGCTTCAGAGAAACAATCCAAGAAAGGTGGCATGCAGAGACGTACTAACACTGCCAAAGATCTTCCTCTAGATCTATTCGCCATGTACAAGTCTGACCTAGAAGAGACCTATGGAGAACGCAAATCTCGAATCCAATAGATACGAAGATATTGGGCAGAACAATGGTTTTTGTACAGATTTGTGACTCCCGAGTATGCTTCCAAAAACGCCATTCACCCTCCATGGGGTGATATCGTCTACAAGAAGCTTCAACCCAAGACTATGTCTGAAACCATTGCCAAGAACTTTTATCCGTGCATGGTCAGAGGACAAATGCCTTCAGATGCCGACCCATCTAGTCTTAGATGGTGTCTTGAGGATGAACTATTTGAAGAAAACTACAAATTTTCCACGAACTCTGCAACCCAGAACAGGAAGGAATTTGGCATTAACTTCAATCCTGGCCCATCTTGGCCCCGTCCAGATGGAACACGCGAAGCCAATGAAAATCGCGTTGGCCCCTTCAATGGCCTTGATGGACTGCTATCCCACATCACTGCTCAAAGGGCAACTGTGGAAGATGTTGCTGAAGACATGGAACCTGAAGTTGTTCCCGAGTCTGTGAAGCCCAAGAAGAAGTCAAAGGCTTCTAAACCTGCTGCTACACCAAAAGCTTCAAGTGTGAAGCCCCTGAAAACTGTACCTCCTGAATCCAGTGTGTAGTCTGAGGATCACTCTCGCATCTCTCAGCGGTCTAAGCTGCTTGTGAAGCCATCTGGTCAAAGCCTCACTCCAGGAAGCATACTGCACAATGATGACGACATCATAGATCTGTCTAGTGATGAAGATCTTGCTGATGATGCCCTTGAAATGCTAATCAAGAGCAAGCAACATGTAGAAATCTTCAATGATTTGCCTCTCTTTGACGCTGATATCATCAATAACTTCATCGATGAATGGTTTGAGGATACATCTCTTTCACTTGATGATCTTCAGCTACCCATTGATATCAGTGTGACCTTTCAATGATATATTGCTCAAGGACTGACTGTTGCACAGAAGGTTATCAAGCAAAAGAACAAAATTGATCATGAGAAGGCTCTGTTCAAGAAGCATATGGCAAGCCTTAGTGCTCAAGAAGTTCAAAACTTCAAGACTATGATGGCAGATCTCAAGGCTGAATTTGCCAAGCGCCGTGAAGTTGCAAGGGGCTCTAGGGAACCTCTCAAGCACAATACTGAGAAACGCGTTCAAGCCCACAATGAAGCTGTGAAGAGGAAATCTCTTAGACGTCTAGGCATTGACCCCAAGCTGGTCGCCAAGAAGCTAAAGAAGAAGAAGAAGCCTGCTGCTGAAGATACTGAAGCCCCAAGGCAGGAGAGACCCAACATTGTCTTCCCTGTCAGTATGACCAGCTCGAAGCCAAAGGTCCCCTTAGGAGCTTCTAATCAAAAGAAGACAAGGCAGGCTGAAGCTGAAGCTAAGAAACGCAAGCATCTTGATGCTCCTGATGCTGCTCCTTCCTAGAAGAAGCAGAAGACAAAAGCTTCCAAGGCTTCACATAAGCCTAGTGCCTCCTCCATAGAACCTCTTGTTGTTGAACCCATCTCTGTTGCCTTGCCTGCCTCCTCCAACCGTTAGTGCCGTCTCGTTATACATGAGCCTGCTACCACAGAGGCTCATCAGACTAAAGAAATTCCAGCTGCTAACTCTCCCGCAGCTGAAGGCACTAGTCATGATGACAATGTTGGTGATGATGAAGTCCTTCCTCAGCTTGAACCCCAACCAGTTCAATCACCTGCTCTCACAAGCAGTAAACTCATAAGCATTGGCGGTCCTACGACGCCAATTGCTCGAGATGAATTTTGGGAAGAGCAACACCCGAACACCCCCTTGCATGAAGTCATTCCTCGCTCTCCACCGTCTCTTGCTACCACTCTGGTACTTGAGACTCCAAAAGCAACACCTATAGAAGACATGGAGCAGACCAATGCTTCCCCAATAGCGTCGCCCATGTTTCGAAGGCTTCGCAAAGGTCTCAGGCCTCAAGCCTCCATGTATAGCATTCCTGAAGATGAAGTACAAAGCTCAAGCTCAATGGAACGTCAAGTGTTTCGTGATGCCCTCCCTTCAGCGTCTGCTCCTAAATCTGAAGCCAAGGAGGCTGAAGATATTCCGGCTGCATCAGCCGATGAAGAAAAGGATGAAACTCGTGAAGCCACTCCCCATCCCCAAGAAAGTATTGTTTCAGAAGAAGTGCCTGTCATGCAAAAACCCACTACCCAAGACTCCGTTGTGCATGAGTCTCCTCTCCCTAAAGCTACTGATGGTGAAGCAAATGTGGCTGCCCCTCCAATGAATACTGAAGCCAATAACACTGTCATGACTGAAGACAATATGCAGCGTGAAGTCGAAGTGATTGCTCCTTCTCCTGTGCCTGACACCATGGCCCAAGCATACAATCGTGATGGAGAGCTTGTCACTAGCAGGTGGCCAACACTGACGCGTCATGCTCCCGGACCACAATATAACTATCATGTGGAGCGGCGGCCTCAGACGCTGATATGTCTCCAACGTATTTATAATTTTTTATTGTTCCATGCTATTATATTATCCATCTAGGATGTTTTATATGCATTTATATGCTATTTTATACGATTTTTGGGACTAACTTATTAACCTAGAGCCCAGTGCCAGTTTTTGTTTTTTCCTTGTTTTTGTGTTTTACAGAAAAGGAATACCAAACGGTGTCCAATTGACGTGCCAATTTTTGATGATTTTTATGGACCAAAAGAAGCCCCCGGAGTAAAAGAGTTCGGCCAGAAGAGTCCCTGGCCATCCACGAGGGTGGAGGGCACACCCTACCTCCCTGGGCGCGTCCCCTTATCTCGTGGGCGACTCGGAGACCCCCCTAACGTGAGTCTGACGCCAATAATTCCTATAAATATAGAAACCCCCAGAAAGAAACCTAGATCAGGAGTTCCGCCGCAGCAAGCCTCTGTAGCTACCAAAAACCAATCGAGACCCTGTTCTGGCACCCTGCCAAAGGGGGGATCCATCACTGGTGGCCATCTTCATCATCCCGACGCTCTCCATGACGAGGAGGGAGTAGTTCACCCTCGGGGCTGAGGGTATGTACCAGTAGCTATGTGTTTGATCTCTCTCTCTCTCTCTCTCTCTCGTGTTCTTGATACGGCACGATCTTGATGTATCATGAGCTTTGCTATTATAGTTGGATCTTATGATGTTTCTCCCCCTCTACCTTCTTGTAATGGATTGAGTTTTCTCTTTGATGTTATCTTATCGGATTGAGTCTTTAAGGATTTGAGAACACTTGATGTATGTCTTGCATGTGCTTATCTGTGGTGAGTGGTGACAATGGGATATTCACGTGATCTACTTGATGTATGTTTTGGTGATCAATTTGTGGGTTCAGTGACCTTGTGAACTTATGCATAGGGGTTGGCACATGTTTTCGTCTTGACTCTCTGGTAGAAACTTTAGGGCACTCTTTGAAGTTCTTTGTGTTGGTTGAATAGATGAATCTGAGATTGTGTGATGCATATCGTATAATGATGCCCACGGATACTTGAGGTGACAATGGAGTATCTAGGTGACATTAGGGTTTTGGTTGATGTGTGTCTTAAGGTGTTATTCTAGTACGAACTCTAGGATAGATCGAACGGAAAGAATAGCTTCGTGTTATTTTACTCTGGACTCTTGAATAGATCGATTAGAAAGAATAACTTTGAGGTGGTTTCGTATCCTACAATAATATCTTTGTTTGTTCTTCGCTATTAGTGACTTTGGAGTGACTCTTTGTTGCATGTTGAGGGATAGTTATATGATCTGGTTATGTTATTATTGTTGAGAGAACTTCCACTAGTGAAAGTATGAACCCTAGGCCTTGTTTCGAAGCATTGCAATAACGTTTTCGCTCACTTTTATCATTAGTTACCTTTTTGTTTTTATAATTTCAGATTACAAAAACATATATCTACCATCCATATTGCACTTGTATCACCATCTCTTCACCGAACTAGTGCACCTATACAATTTACCATTGTATTGGGTGTGTTGGGGACACAAGAGACCCTTTGTTATTTGGTTGCAGAGTTGTTTGAGAGTGACCATCTTCATCCTACGCCTCCCACGGATTGATAAACCTTAGGTCATCCACTTGAGGGAAATTTGCTACTGTCCTACAAACCTCTGCACTTGGAGGCGCAACAACGTCTACAAGAAGAAGGTTGTGTAATAGACGTCAAGCTCTTTTCTGGCGCCGTTGCCGGGGAGGTGAGTGCTTGAAGGTATATCTCTAGATCTTGCAATTGATTCTTTTAGTTTCTTGTTTTATCACTAGTTTAGTCTATAAAAGAAAATTACAAAAAAATGGAATTGAGGTTGCCTCATACGCTTCATCTTTTTATTGTCTTTCGTGAAAATGATGGAAAGGAAAATTGTGCTCAATTGTTAGAAGAATAATGCTATAAAATGTTTGGTACTAAATGTTTGAATTATGAGCATGATTGCAATGTTTTTAGTATGAAGTCTTTGAATATCCATGATGCTAATGATATGCAAAACCACAAGCTTGGGGATGGTATATTTAATGAAGATGATATTTTTAGTCCCCCAAGTTTTGATGTGCAAATTTATTATGATGATAGCATGCCTCCTATTTATGATGATTGCAATATTTATGAAAGTGGATTTGGAGAGGTCATGACTTTATTTAGTGATGAATCCACTATTTCGGAAGAGGTTCCAATTGATTATGAGAACAAAGTTGCTATCTAGCTATGATGATTATTGTGATGACTTGTATGCTATTACGAATAATGATAACCATGAAACTTGTCATCATGATTTTCGTTTTCAATTGGATTATGCCTCACATGATAGTTATTTTGTTGAGTTTGCTCCCACTATTATTCACGAGAAGAACTTTTCTTATGTGGAGAGTAATAAAATTTATATGCTTGTGCATCATGAAAATAGTGCTTTATGTGATAGTTATATTGTTGAATTCATTCATGATGCTACTTAAATTTATTATGAAGGAGGAACATATGCTTGTAGGAATTGCAATAATATCAAGTTTCCTCTCTATGTGTTGAAAATCTTGAAGCTATGCTTGTTTTGCTTTCCTATGCTAGTTGATTCTTGTTCCCATAAGTTGTTTGCCCACAAAATCCCTATGAATAGGAAGTGGGTTAGACTTAAATGTGCTAGTTATATTCTTCATGATTCTCTCTTTATGTTTCAATTCTTATCTTTTATGCGAGCATCATTGAAATCATCATGCCTAGCTAAAAGGCATTAAAGAAAAGTGCTTGTTGGGAGACAACCCAGTATTTACCCCTTATATTTTTGTGTGTTCACATGATTAAGCTATTGTAGTAATCATGTTTTATAGCTTTTATTTCAATAAAGTGCCAAGTAGAACCATTGGGAAGACTTGGGTGAAAGTTAATGTGATCTTGCTGTAAAAAACAGAAACTTTACGCTCACGAGATTAGCTGCCATTTTTTTACTGGGGAGTGATTTTAGGTTGATTCTTTTTGTAGATGATTAATAGACAAATTCCTCACGTTCACCCATTTATTTATGATTTTATTTAGTTACAGAAGTATTCGAAAGTTACAGATTACTACAGACTGTTCTGTTTTTGACAGATTCTGTTTTCTATGTGTTGTTTGCTTATTTTGATGAATCTTTGAGTAGTATCGGAGGGTATGAACCACAGAGAAGTTGGAATACAGTAGATATTACACCAATATTAATTTAGAATGAGTTCACAACAGTACCTAAGTGGTGGTTTTATTTTCTTATACTAACGGAGCTTACGAGTTTTCTGTTGAGTTTTGTGGTGTGAAGTTTTCAAGTTTTGGGTAAAGATTCGATGGACTATGGAATAAGGAGTGGCATGAGCCTAAGCTTGGGGATGGACAAGGCACCCCAAGGTAATATGCAAGGACAACCAAGAGCCTAAGCTTGGGGATGCCATGGAAGGCATCCCCTCTTTCGTCTTCGTCTATCGGTAACTTTACTTGATGCTATATTTTTATTCACCACATGATATGTGTTTTGCTTGGAGCGTCAATTTATTTTATTTTGTTTTGCTTGCTGTTTAAATAATATCCTAAGATCTGAAATTCTTAAATGTTAGAGAGTCTTCACATAGTTACATAATTATTCGACTACTCATTGATCTTCACTTATATCTTTTGGAGTAGTTTGTCATTTTCTCTAGTGCTTCACTTATATCTTTTTAGAGCATGGCGGTGGTTTTATTTTGAAGAAATAGATGAACTCTCATGCTTCACTTATATTATTTTGAGAGTATTTTAGATCAGCATTGTAATTTGCTTAGGTTATGAATTTAGTCCTAATATGATGGGCATCCAAGAGGGATATAATAAAAACTTTCATATAAAGTGCGTTGAATACTATGAGAAGTTTGATACTTGATGATTGTTTTGAGATATGAAGATGGTGATATTAGAGTCATGCTAGTAGAGTAATTGTGAATTTTAGAAATACTTGTGTTGAGGTTTGCAAGTCCCGTAGCATGCACATATGGTAACCGTTGTGTAACAAATTTGAAGCGTGATGTATTTCTTTGATTGTCTTCCTTTGTGTGGAGGTCAGGATCGCGCGATGGTTATCTCCTATCAACCCTTCCCCTAGAAGCATGCGTGTAGTGCTTGGTTTTGATGACTTGTAGATTTTTGCAATAAGTATGTGA
Organism: Secale cereale; assembly: GCA_902687465.1. Classification (NCBI taxonomy): domain Eukaryota; kingdom Viridiplantae; phylum Streptophyta; class Magnoliopsida; order Poales; family Poaceae; genus Secale; species Secale cereale. The sequence continues at coordinate 715,184,761 of LR738711.1, read as the reverse complement.
GTTCTTTATGACTAATGTTTAGTCCATGGATTATACGCACTCTCACCCTTCCACCATTGCTAGCCTCTCTAGTACCCCGCAACTTTTGCCGGTACCATACACCCACCATTTACCTTCCTCAAAACAGCCACCATACCTACCTATTATGGCATTTCCATAGCCATTCCGAGATATATTGCCATGCAACTTCCCACCGTTCCGTTTATTATGACACGCTCCATCATTATCATATTGCCTTGCATGATCATGTAGTTGACATTGTATTTGTGGCAAAGCCACCATTCATAATTTTTTCATACATGTCACTCTTGATTCATTGCACATCCCGGTACACCGCTGGAGGCATTCATGTAGAGTCATATTTTATTCTAAGTATCGAGTTGTAATCCTTGAGTTGTAAAAGAAATAGAAGTGTGATGATCATCATTATTAGAGCATTGTCCCCTGTGAGGAAAAAAGGCCAAAAAAGGAGAAAGAGTCTAAAAAAATAGGAGTCTCAAAACAAAATGAGAGAAAAGGAGAGAAGGGACAATGCTACTATCCTTTTTCCACACTTGTGCTTCAAAGTAGCACCATGATCTTCATGATAAAGAGTCTCTTATTTTATCACTTTCATATACTAGTGGGAATTTTTCATTATTGAACTTCGCTTGTATATTCCAACGATGGGCTTCCTCAAATGCCATAGGTCTTGGTGAGCAAGCAAGTTGGATGCACACCCACTTAGTTTCTTTTGTTGAGCTTTCATACACTTATAGCTCTAGTGCATCCGTTGCATGGCAATCCCTACTCACTCACATTGATATCTATTGATGGGCATCTCCATAGCCCATTAATGCGCCTAGTTGATGTGAGACCATATTCCTCTTTTTTGTCATCTCCTAACAACCACCACTCTATTCCACCTATAGTGTTATCTACATGGCTCAAGCTCATATTGCGTGAAAGTTGCAAAAGTTTGAGAACACTAAAGTATGAAACAATTGCTTGGCTGAAACCGGGGTTGTGCATGATTTGAATATTTTGTGTGACGAAGATGGAGCATAGCCAAACTATATGATTTTGTAGGGATGAACTTTCTTTGGCCATGTTATTTTGAGAAGACATAATTGCTTTGCTAGTATGCCTGAAGTATTATTATTTTTATGTCAATATTAAACTTCTGTCTTGAATCTTATGGATCTGAATATTCTTGCCACAATAAAGAAAATTACATGGATAATTATGTTAGGTAGCATTCCACATCAAAAGAAAAATCTGTTTTTATCATTTACCTACTCGAGGACGAGGAGGAACTAAGCTTGGGGATGCTTGATACGTCTCCAACGTATCTATAATTTTTGATTGTTCCATGCTATTATAGTATCCATCTTGGATGTTTTATACGCATTTATATGCTATTTTATATGATTTCGACTAACCTATTAACCTAGAGCCTAGTGCCAGTTTATGTTTTTCTCCTTGTTTTTGAGTTTTACAGAAAAGGAATACCAAACGGAGTCCAATTGACGTGCCAATTTTTCATGATTTTTATGGACCAAAAGAAGACCCCGGAGTAAAAGAGTTGGGCCAGAAGAGTCCCGGGCCGTCCACGAGGGTGGAGGGCGCGCCCTACACCCCCTGGGCGCGTCCCCCTATCTCATGGACGACTCGGAGACCCCACTAACGTGAGCCCAATGCCAAAAATTCCTATAAATACAGAAACCCCCAAAAAGAAACCTAGATCAGGAGTTCTGCCGCCGCAAGCCTCTGTAGCCACCTAAAACCAATCGAGACCCCGATCCGGCACCCTGCCGGAGGGGGGATCCATCACCGGTGGCCATCTTCATCATCCCGACGCTCTCCATGACGAGGAGGGAGTAGTTCACCCTCGGGGCTGAGGGTATGTACCAGTAGCTGTGTGTTTGATCTCTCTCTCTCTCTCTCTCGTGTTCTTGATATGGAACAATCTTGATGTATCATGAGCTTTGCTATTATAGTTGGATCTTGTGATGTTTCTCCCCCTCTACCTTCTTGTAATGGATTGAGTTTTCCCTTTGAAGTTATCTTATCGGATTGAGTCTTTAAGGATTTGAGAACACTTGATGTATGTCTTGCATGTGCTTATCTGTGGTGAGAATGGGATATTCACGTGATCTACTTGATGTATGTTCTGGTGATCAACTTGTGGGTTCAGTGACCTAGTGAACTTATGCATAGGGATTGGCACATGTTTTCGTCTTGACTCTCCGGTAGAAACTTTGGGGCACTCTTTGAAGTTCTTTGTGTTGGTTGAATAGATGAATCTAAGATTGTGTGATGCATATCGTATAATCATGCCCACGAATACTTGATGTGACAATGGAGTATCTAGGTGACAGTAGGGTTTTGGTTGATGTGTGTCTTAAGGTGTTATTCTAGTACGAACTCTAGGATAGATCAAACGGAAGGAATAGCTTCATGTTATTTTACTACAGACTCTTGAATAGATCGATCAGAAAGAATAACTTTGAGGTGGTTTCGTACCCTACAGTAATCTCTTTGTTTGTTCTCCGCTATTAGTGACTTTGGAGTGACTCTTTGTTGCATGTTGAGGGATAGTTATATGATCCAGTTATGTTATTATTGTTGAGAGAACTTCCACTAGTGAAAGTATGAACCCTAGGCCTTGTGTCGAAGCATTGCAATACCGTTTTTTCTCACTTTTATCATTAGTTACCTTGCTGTTTTTTATAATTTCAGATTACAAAAACCTATATCTACCATCCATATTGCACTTGTATCACCACCTCTTCACCGAACTAGTGCACATATACAATTTACCATTGTATTGGGTGTGTTGGGGACACAAGAGACCCTTTGTTATTTGGTTGCAGGGTTGTTTGAGAGAGACCATCTTCATTCTTCGCCTCCCACGGATTGATAAACCTTAGGTCATCTACTTGAGGGAAATTTGCTACTGTCCTACAAACCTCTGCACTTGGAGGCCCAACAATGTCTACAAGAAGAAGGTTGTGTAGTAGACATCAGACGCAGAAGCCAAAGCCCAAATTGCCTAGGCTTCCAAGCACTGCAACGACACAAGGCTCATTCAATGTGCACAACTTTAGAGAGAACAACACTTTGTTTGACTCTAACAAGAACCCATACAAGAAGCCAAGGATCTCTTCTGATAGGTTCTGGAGCTTTCCGCAATGAAGCTATTACTCTTGCATTCTGTACAATCAAGACCGGATCTTTCCACATCAACGCCTTGATTGTGATGCCATTGCTGGAATGCCATGCCTTGAAGAAGCCCTTGACTGCTTCCGAGATGTTGGATTGCTTCCATTCGTCACTACGAAGGAACACTGGTACGAAGAGCTTCTCCTGCAATTCTATGCTACTCTTCATATCAGAGGCTACAACAGGGATCCTAAGGGCCCATTCGGATCTCGTCTAGCTTCCTGATTCCAGAGAGTCGCGTGAGAAGCCAGCCGAATAGTTCAGCTCCGGGAATCCAGCTTCTGGAGAATGAGCAGACCCACGTGCAAATTTGCGGAGCAGCTATCGCCCAGCTTCGCGAAAAGGAGAAGCGGGAGTTGCTCCAAATTACGTGGTAATGCCATCCCGAAGTGCTACAGTTCACCAACGAATCGTTTTCCTATCGCTAAAGCCTCGCATGAACCATTTTCTCTCAGTGAACAGTTTTTATATCGCTACAGCCCACCAAGTCGGCAGCCGAACGCTCGCCCAGCTCCCGCAGAAGCCAGCTCGCCCAGCTCCCGCGAGAAGCCAGCTCGTTCGGGAAGCTGGAGAGCTTCCGAACGGGCCCCAAGACATGGATACTTGAGTGGATGACAGGTGATATTCATCATGAAGCCAAAGCTCAGACTCTTCTTGAGCTTACTTCCCTGCCCACTCCTGGTGAGTTATACGAGCCATGTTGTTCTCTCTATCAAAAGGAGCTAGAAAGCATCTTCAAAAAGGCTGAGCCCAACATGAGTGAAATGTTCGGTTTGATGAAACCATTGCCCTTGGAAGCAGATTATCCAAAGGAATTCTTTGTCAAGGACCTCGAGTATCTGCCTCACACGATATATCATATTCCGAGGCGTACTCTGTGAACTAATAAGGGACACTTGTCTGAAGCCAAACTAGAAGGTGCGATGAAGACTTTGGTACTTTACATTCTCAATTGCATCAGATTCAATACGCATGACTTCTTCATTCGTCAACTAGCTGCGTCTGGTATTGATCTGTTTGGCCTCAAGTTCTATGCTCCATGGATAATGCGGCTCAGTAAGCTTCACTCAACTATCAACTATCAAGCCTCTGCACGCAATCATGTTGTATTTTTGCCTGAGGTTGATATGTCTTATGAAGCCATCTATCCTGAGCCTGCCAAGCAACCACTTCAACTGCTCAATGCTGATCACCAAAGCTTCACACAGCATGTTGAAGGTGTCTATGTGCCTAATGCAAATGTCACTGCTTATCCTCTGGCTGGAAATCTTCACCTATGTAGGATCGAAGTAGGTCTAGAGGGGGGGTGATTAGACTACTTGACAATATAAAAAATCTGCCTTTAGATCATGCAAAGCTTTTGGCAGTTTCACAAACAAGATCAATTCAAGTAACACCCTACACATGCAATTCTAGAGTATATGCAGCGGAAAGTAAATTGCACATGTAAAAAAGGAGATGGAGAAGATCAAACGCAGTTTGGTGACACGGAGATTTTTGTCGTGGTTCCGATAGGTGGTGCTATCGTACATCCACGTTGATGGAGACTTCAACCCACGGAGGGTAACGGCTGCGCGAGTCCACGGAGGGCTCCACCCACGAAGGGTCCACGAAGAAGCAACCTTGTCTATTCCATCACGGCCTACGCCCACGGAGGACTAGCCTTACTCGGGGTAGATCTTCACGAAGTAGGCGATCTCCTTGCCCTTACAAACTTCTTGGTTCAACTCCACATCTCAACGACGGAGGCTCCCAAGCGACACCTAACCAATCTAGGAGGCACCACCCCCCAAAAGGTAATAGACGGTGTTGATGGTGATGAACTCCTTGCTCTTGTGCTTCAGATGATAATCTCCCCAACACTCAACTCTCCTCACTGATATGGCTGTGGTGGAAGAAAGATTTGAGTGGAAAGCAACTTGGGAAGGCTAGAGATCAAGTTTCATATGGTAGGAATGGAATGGCTTGATCTCAACACAAGGGTAGGTGGTTCACTTCTCAGAAAGTGTATGGTAGAAGTGGTGGGCGCCCCCCACCCTCGTGGGCAGCCCCTTGTTCCCCTGACGTGCTTCTCAAGTCCCCCGTGCGTGATTTTCTCCAAAAATATCTCTCATGAAGGTTTCATTCCGTTTGGACTCCGTTTGATATTCTTTTTCTGCAAAACCCTGAAACGGGCAAAAAACAGCAATCTGGACTGTGCCTTTGGGTTAGTAGGTTAGTCCCAAAAATGATATAAAAGTGTATGATAAAGCCCATTAAACATCCAAGACTTCATAAATAATATTCCCTCCGTCCGAAAATACTTGTCATCAAAATGAACAAAAAGGGATGTATCTAGAACTAAAATACATCTAGATACATCTCCTTTTATTCATTTTGATGACAAGTATTTCCGGACGGAGGGAGTAGCATGGAACAATCAAAAATTATAGATACGTTGGAGACGTATCATGGCCTTCTTCTGCTCCGATGTCAGCCAGTTCCAGAGAGATTTGGCCGCGGAGGGATCCATGATGGGAGCGCCGTGGAGAGGGATGACTGTGTCTATGGTCGGGGCGGGTAGCGGTTTATATTGCACCGATGGGCGACTGACGTACGGACGGGTGTAGGATTGAAAGTAGGTCTAGAGGGGGGGTGATTAGACTACTTGACAATATAAAAAAATCTGCCTTTAGATCATGCAATGTTTTTGGCAGTTTCACAATTAAGATCAATTCAAGTAACACCCTACACATGCAATTCTAGAGTATATGCAGCGGAAAGTAAATTGCACATGTAAAAAGGAGTTGGAGAAGATCAAACGCAGTTTGGTGACACGGAGATTTTTGTCGTGGTTCCGATAGGTGGTGCTATCGTACATCCACGTTGATGGAGACTTCAACCCACGGAGGGTAACGGCTGCGCGAGTCCACGGAGGGCTCCACCCACGAAGGGTCCACGAAGAAGCAACCTTGTCTATTCCATCACGGCCTACGCCCACGGAGGACTAGCCTTACTCGGGGTAGATCTTCACGAAGTAGGCGATCTCCTTGCCCTTACAAACTTCTTGGTTCAACTCCACATCTCAACGACGGAGGCTCCCAAGCGACACCTAACCAATCTAGGAGGCACCACCCCCCAAAAGGTAATAGACGGTGTTGATGGTGATGAACTCCTTGCTCTTGTGCTTCAGATGATAATCTCCCCAACACTCAACTCTCCTCACTGATATGGCTGTGGTGGAAGAAAGATTTGAGTGGAAAGCAACTTGGGAAGGCTAGAGATCAAGTTTCATATGGTAGGAATGGAATGGCTTGATCTCAACACAAGGGTAGGTGGTTCACTTCTCAGAAAGTGTATGGTAGAAGTGGTGGTACTTTCTGATGGCTCTCCTCACGAATGAAGAGGGGGTGGAGGGGTATATATAGCCTCCACACAAAATCCAACCGTTACACACACATTTGACCAATCTCGGTGAGACCAAAGTTAAAACTCGGTCAGACCGAAAGTTCAAATATAGTGAACGTTGGGATTTTCGGTGGGACCGAAAATACCATCTCGGTGTGTCCGAAGTGAGTCAAAGGTTGGAGCTTGCCATCTCGGTGTGACCGAAAACAACAACTCGGATATTCCGAAGTGATGTCAATTGGTTACAGAAGGTTGGCAGTCCATTTTCGGTGAGACCGAAACTCAGAATCGGATGGACCGAGAAATTAGGGTTTGGAGAAATAACTGAGGTGGTTCATCTCGGTGGGACTGAGTTTGCAGAATCGGTTTGTCCGAGATTACTTATGAGTGTGTTGAATAGTGAAGAGTGCTGATAGTTGAGGGAGCTAGATCACCAAGCACTTGAGCAACTAGATCATTAACACAACCTCATCCCCTTTTAATAGTATTGGCTTTTCCTATGGACTCAATGTGATCTTTGATCACTAAACCAAAAATAGAGTCTTGAGATTTTGCCAATGCTTGTCTTAGCATTTTGAGGGGTCCACTTCTTCAGACATTTCCATACCCATATCATCGAACTTTTCTGAAATGATTCTCAAGTAAATATTAGTTCAATGATATATATGTTGTTATTAATTACCAAAACCACCCGGGGATTAGTTGCACTTTCAATCTCCCCCTTTTTGGTAATTGATGACAACATATAGATCAAAGCTTCGACAAAAGATATAATCAAAGAATAATATCGTCGCTTTGAGAAGTATGTGATAAACAAGAGCTCCCCCTAAATTTGTGCATTATTTAAAATTTGCGTTTGAATGCAAATGCACAATCGATTAGGATTATGGGTCACTCTTCCATGTCACATACATCTTGGTGGAGCGCACAAAATGATAAGAATGAATAACATGCACTCAATCACCAAGACAATAGTAAATAGCCATACAATAAGGAATAGCATATGATAAGCAATAAGCACACATTAAAGCATAGTATGACTAAGCACTCATTAAGGTAGCATCAAACGTAGTAGCAAGCACACATAAAGTATCTGGAACCAAAAGAAACCAATGTATCTCAAGGAAAACCGGCAAAAGACGAAAAAGACGAAAGACGAAAGAGCACTCTCTCTCTCGAAGCCCTATGATCTATAACAATTTCTCCCCCTTTGGCAACAAGTTACCAAAAAGTTCGAAAAGGTATAGAGCTAAACGTCACTGCGGGCTCTGCTGGCTGCTCCCGTCTGGGTCGAAGTCGGTGTAGAGATAGCTGCATCTGCGAAGACCTCTGCTGATGTCTGCGGTGGAGGAGTGGATGCTGGAGCTGTAGGAACTGCTGGAGCTGTAGCTGGTGCTGAAGTGGTAGCCCTGGAGTCTGTCACTGGGATAGCTGCAGATCTGGATCCTCTGGGAACCGGAGCAGTCTGGCGATGAGAGTCCTGGACTAGATCATCCTGCATAAGCTCTGCTCTCTCCTGCCTAGTCTCCTCCATGTCTGCCTCAAGCTTGTTGACAGACACCTGAATCTCAGTCAGCTTCACGTCTAGAGCGTGGATCTTGTCCTCGACAATCCTCTCAAGGCTCTCCTGAGATTGCTCAATGCTGGCCAGGCGTTGTTCAATTCTCTGGGTTGCTTCAAGAATCTGTTCTCCAAAGCTCTTTGGCTTAGCTGCTGCTGCTGCTGCCTCTTTGTCAGCTTTGGCTTTCTTTGCAGCTTCGATCTTGGCTTGCCCTTCAACTGAGGTGGGATCCTCTTCATCCATCACAACTACGTTGTCCTCATGCTCTGGCTGCAGTGGCAAGTGCTTCCTATCCAACATGAATTTGCCCGTGCCAAACTTGGCGTTGATGAGCATCTGTATCTGCGGAGCAAACCCACACGACCTCTTCTGGTCAGCTGCAGTCCTCTTAATGGTTTCTACCATCAAGTCCATCACCTTAAAAGGTGCCTTCTCATCGAGAATGTGCAGCATGTTGATAGAATAGCCTCGTATCATCCAGTGGTCACCTGACTTAGGCATCAAAGTATGCCTCAGAATAGTGTTAGTAGTGGTCAGACCTGCCTGGAGATAATACACTGAGCCGAGCTTCCATCCCTCTAAATCAGCAGCTGGGATCTCCTTGTACATATTCTTCATAGAATCATGACTCTTCTTAGGAATCCCATAGACATCAATGTCGTCCTCTCTCTGCACAGGAGCGTTCAGAAGTTCTGCCCATTCTTCAACAGTTGAAGAAAACCTTTGACCTTCAGTCATCCAGGTGATCTTGCCATCAGGATAGAAGTGGGCTGTGGCATAGAACTGCATGATCATCTCGTCATTCCATGCTGTCAGTTCTTGACCCACAAAATCAGCAACTCCACATGCAGTAAAGCTCTCATGCACATGGGGAAAGAAGTCCCGGTGCTCTTCACTGTCAATGTACTTCCAGTCAACATACCTGGTGTCAGCAACAATGGGCTTCTTATCCATTAGCACGGTCTCATAGAAATCTTGCTGCTCTCTGGTGTGGAATCTGGGGTCCACAGCAGTCTTTCTCCTTACGGCATATGGATCAGACTGTCTCCATAGCCTGAGACCTTTGTCCTTCCTTGCCTTCATGTCCTCAGCTTGAGGATGAGCATCATTGTGGAGTGGCAACTTGGGACGGAGCTTGAGCAACACATGCTCTTCATCTGACTCAGAAGGTGGCATCTCACCTTTGTTCTTCTCAGAAGCTGGAATGCTTCTGGTTGTCCTCTTGGGCTTGGCTGGAGCTGCTTTGACTGGAGCAGGCTTCTTGGGCTTAGAAGAGGCTTGAGCCCGAATAGCATCACCCATGAACTTAGCTTTCTGAGGAGGAGGCTGGGGTGCTTCTTCTTCTTCTTCTTCAGCAACATCTTGAGGTTCAGCATATACAACTCTCTTCCTCTTGGAAGTCTTCTTCACCTTGCTTGGAGCTGGCTCTTCCAAGATGAGCTTCTTGGCAACTGCTGATTGCTTCACTTTACTTGTGCCTTTCCTTGTTTGCTGCCCTTGGTGCTCTTTGGCAACCACATTCTTCTTGGGCTTGGAGGTAACTTCCTCAGCAACAAAGTCGGAATCCTCATCATCAGAAGTTCTCTTCTTCCTGGTTCTCGTAGCTGCAGGAGGCAGACCACTAGGGGTACTCCTCTCACCATCATCACTAGAGCTGCTTGCAGGACTTGTATCTGCCTCTGGAATTTCAGCAAACGGTGATTCAGACCTGTTTTGGCTGTCACTGACATCTGACATGGCTGAAAAACCTGTGAAAAGATAAGGTATAGGCAGAATGGAAGAGTTATCACAACTGCAGAAGTTTTTGCAAAGAAAAATGAGTTTAAAAACTTAGTTTTGAGTTTTCACAGAATGTATTTCGGTCAAACCGATTTCAAGTTTCGGTGTAACCGAAGTGTTCAACAGAACCTACACACCACTTTCGGTCAGACCGAAATGGGTTTCGGTCCTACCGAAAACTTAGGGTTTCACAGAAACTTCAATTCGGACATTCCGATTTCCACAACTCGGTCAGACCGAACTATGTAGTGCAATGGTCAGAGACCAAATCGGTCAGTCCGAGTTTCAGGAATCGGCTTCACCGAGATGCATTCCGTGGAAACCTAAACCTAAGAATTTTCCTCGAAACTAGAAGATCTGAACAATGTATTGGGATCATATCAAACGTGGATTGAATCAGGGCAGTCCTATCATGCAAGAATCAGAAGTGGAGCATGAAAGGGTTCGGGACACACCCTAACTTGGTGGTGTCCCTCTACGGCGGCAACGGCGGAGAAGATTACCGTTGACGGCGGCGGAGACCTGCGGCGAGGGCGCACAGGTGACGACGGCGACGATCCTTAGATCAGGGCGACGGCAGCAGGGGTCTTGGAGGGCGAACGTTTGAAAGGAATAGATCGCGCGCAGCCCTCAGTATATATAACCCCGTGCTGTCGGTGGGACCGAGTTGAAAAACTCGGTGTCACCGAGATGCATAATTGCAGTGCAGTTACGCATATCGGTCAGACCGAGATTTTGAACTCGGTTTCACCGAGATGAAACCTAGATCAATCTGAGTGTTTCGGTTGGACCGAGATTGGGAAGCCGGTCAGACCGAAATGGACTTAGAAGGTTTTGGAAGTCAGCCTTAGACGAATCGGTGGTTCCGAGTGCTCCTCACTCGGACTGTCCGAAAAAGACTTGTTCAAAGTTGTGATATAAGCATGAATAGAATTTGAGACAAGATAGCATAGATAGCTAGGGAAGGTGCTTAGGCATTCTTGTCCATCCATTTGGCCAGAAAAAAGAAACCAAAACAAGCAAAACCACAAATGGATGTCCTTGAATGAATAGAATCATGCATTCAACATGCTCACACAATAAGATAGCAACTGAAATATGTGTCAAACATGCACAACCAATCACTCTAGCTACTAGCACACAATTTGTCGATGACTAGGTCATCTATATATGAGTATATTGACTTAGGAGCCAAATGAGAACATTTGATCATAGGTCATACTCATCGTTTAAGCACAAGTGGGGTTACCACTTTTACATAAAGCATTTATGTGTTCACATCACTTGGAGATGCTTTAGCCCAATTTTTTTGAGCAAAGCTCCCCCTAGATGTGAGAACCCCTTTTAAAGGGTCAAACTAACCTTGGGTTGTCGTAGAAGACTTCATGTAGATGTTGAAGATGTGGATGCTCAATGTTGATGTAGATCATCAAAAGTTGGGAGCAATCCTTTGGATTATGGCACTTTCAATACCTACATGGGTTAGTCCCACAAGGAACAAACAAGAATATCCATAGACATAGAGTGAAGTACACAAAAGATAATGTCCATGAAAGCAATGATTACCTTGTCCCTTGACTTACCAACAAGAGGGTTTGTGACTCCATGAACTAGTGCATGATGTGGAAGTTGATTGCACAAGTTCTTGCCAAAACGAATATGAGTGAAGTTTGTTGGCGGAGTCACCCTCAAGAACCTACTAGTTCTTCTTCTTTGGGATCCACATCATCTTGATGGGAATCCTTGGTGTTGTAGTTGAGCTTGACGAAGTAGAACTTGATGTGTTCTTGGGAACCCACTTGACCATGGCTTGAGGTGCTTCAATGAATGCATCAATCTCCTCTTGAAGCTTGTCCTTGGCCTTTAGCTTGTGGTCTTGTGGTGGAAGGTCATCTTGAGCTTGTTCCACATTGGAAGAAGTAGGATCATACTTCTCCTTTTGTGAGACAAACTGTGGAGTAGGGTATTGACCTTCTTCCCACTCAACACCTTCGGCGTTGAACTTTCGCTCAAAACCAATCCCTTGATTCTTCCGGTGTCTTCCTTGTTTGCGAACAATCTCCTCAAAGTTCTTGCTTCCGGCAAGACTCTTGTAGACACCTTTCTCTATGATTTCCTTCAATAAGCTATTTTTTTGCTCAAGTGTAACTTGGCTTGAAACATTGTTAGTGGAATCAAGAGAACTACTAGAAGCAACAATATTGGATTTAACATTGTTATTGTTACTACTAGAGGAAGAATTTTTCTTATGCTTGTCATGCTTAGTCTTAATAGGTGGCAAGAAATTAGACAAGAGAAGTCGTTTGGCAAGATATGAAGAACTCTTCTTTCGAAGATCGTCATTGATCGCTTTTAGAAACTCATGTTCTTGCTCTAGAGTGAGCTTCTCGAAGCGTAGCTTCTCATGAGATCTTAGGACCTCTCTATGATCTTCTTGAGTTGTTTCATGAGCTAACTTAAGAGTGTTTAGTTCTTTAGTTAGACGCTCAATCTCCTTCATAGCATTGTCATTCGACTCTTCTCGACTATAAAGACTACTAGCATTTTCATCATTACTAAGCTCACTAGATTTATCATGCAAGAGCTCTTCACCAAGCAAGTCATCCTCATCACTATCAAAGTCAATGAATTCAGGGTGTGTTACCTTGGGGCCTTTAGCCATGAAGCATCTTCCAATTCCCTCATTTGGTGAATCAAATAAGTCGTAGGAGTTGGAGTTGGAGGATACGAGTGCAAGTCCGGCAACACCTTCATCTTGACTATAGTCGGAGTCGGAGTGATAGCTTCCATCGGATTGATTGTCAGAGTCGGAGCCGGAGACCCATTCACCAACATGAGCTTGATGTCTTCTTCTTGTGTAGCTCCTTGATGACTTGTCTTTCCTCTCCGAATCCTTGCTTCTCCGAGAAGGTCTTCGTTCATAACGATCATCTCTGCTCCTTCTCTCTCTCCGAGGTGACTCATCTCTTGCTCTTCTTCTTGGAGATTCTTCTCTTCTCTTGTGGGGAGCCATACACTCATTTGAGAAGTGTCCGGGTCTTCCACAATTGTAGCAGTTTCGATCACGACTAGAAGATCTCTTTTCATCATATGATCTAGACTTTGAGCTTCTTTCTTTGCCTCTATTCTTGTAGAACTTGTTGAAGTTCTTGACCATTAGGCTTATCTCTTCATTGGAAATTAGCTTGTCACTTGAGGTAGTAGGAGCATCACTTGTAGCTTTGTAAGCACCACTTGACTTGTTGTGAAGCTCTTCCTTATCCTTAAGTGTCATTTCATGAGCAACAATTCTTCCAATGACTTCAGTTGGCTTGAGAGTCTTGTAGTTTGGCATCATTTGGATCAAAGTGCACACGGTGTCATACTTTCCATCCAAAGCTCTGAGAATCTTCTTAATGATGAATCGGTCGGTCATTTCTTCGCTTCCTAAGCCTGCAATCTCATTTGTGATGAGAGCAAGCCTAGAGTACATTTCAGCGACTCCTTCACCATCCTTCAACTTGAACTTGTCAAGTTGACCTTGAAGAATATCTAGCTTTGATTCCTTCACAGATTCAGTACCTTCGTGCATTTCAACCAAAGTATCCCAAATCTCCTTAGCATTCTCAAGACGGCTGATTTTGTTGAACTCTTCGGGACACAAAGCATTGAAGAGAATGTCACAAGCTTGAGCATTGTTTTGCAACATCCGCAACTCTTCGGGTGTAGCTTCGCGATCCGGAACTTTTCCTTCTTCAAAGAAATCACCTTGCATGCCAACACAAATAATGCCCCATGCGGCAGGGTTATGACCAAGAATATGCATTTTCATTTTATGCTTCCAACTAGCAAAATTTGTACCATCAAAGTAAGGACCTCTACGATAATTACCCTCACTAGACGCCATACTCTCCTAGGTTGTGAAACCAAGCTTATGGAGTCCAATGCAATGGAAACCAAGGCAATGGAGACCAAAGCTCTGATACCACTTGTAGGATCGAAGTAGGTCTAGAGGGGGGGTGATTAGACTACTTGACAATATAAAAAATCTGCCTTTAGATCATGCAAAGCTTTTGGCAGTTTCACAAACAAGATCAATTCAAGTAACACCCTACACATGCAATTCTAGAGTATATGCAGCGGAAAGTAAATTGCACATGTAAAAAACGAGATGGAGAAGATCAAACGCAGTTTGGTGACACGGAGATTTTTGTCGTGGTTCCGATAGGTGGTGCTATCGTACATCCACGTTGATGGAGACTTCAACCCACGAAGGGTAACGGCTGCGCGAGTCCACGGAGGGCTCCACCCACGAAGGGTCCACGAAGAAGCAACCTTGTCTATTCCATCACGGCCTACGCCCACGGAGGACTAGCCTTACTCGGGGTAGATCTTCACGAAGTAGGCGATCTCCTTGCCCTTACAAACTTCTTGGTTCAACTCCACATCTCAACGACGGAGGCTCCCAAGCGACACCTAACCAATCTAGGAGGCACCACCCCCCAAAAGGTAATAGACGGTGTTGATGGTGATGAACTCCTTGCTCTTGTGCTTCAGATGATAAACTCCCCAACACTCAACTCTCCTCACTGATATGGCTGTGGTGGAAGAAAGGTTTGAGTGGAAAGCAACTTGGGAAGGCTAGAGATCAAGTTTCATATGGTAGGAATGGAATGGCTTGATCTCAACACAAGGGTAGGTGGTTCACTTCTCAGAAAGTGTATGGTAGGAATGGTAGTACTTTCTGATGGCTCTCCTCACGAATGAAGAGGGGGTGGAGGGGTATATATAGCCTCCACACAAAATCCAACCGTTACACACACATTTGACCAATCTCGGTCAGACCGAAGTGAAAACTCGGTCAGACCGAAAGTTCAAATATAGTGAACGTTGGGATTTTCGGTGGGACCGAAAATACCATCTCGGTGGGACCGAAGTGAGTCAAAGGTTAGGGTTTGCCATCTCGGTGAGACCGAAAATATAAACTCGGATATTCCGAATTGATGTCAACTGATCACAGAAGGTTGGCAGCCCTTTTTCGGTGAGACCGAAACTCAGAATCGGTTTGACCGAGAAGCTAGGGTTTGGAGAAACAACTGAAGTGGTTCATCTCGGTGGGACTGAGTTGGAGAAATCGGTGTGACCGAGATGTTAGGGTTTGTGTAAAGTAGTGAATAGTGCTGATAGTTGAGGGAGTTAGATCACCAAGCACTTGAGCAACAAGAACATTAACACAACCTCATCCCCTTTTAATAGTATTGGCTTTTCCTATGGACTCAATGTGATCTTTGATCACTAAACCAAAAATGGAGTCTTGAGCTTTTGCCAATGCTTGCCTTAGCATTTGAGGGGTCCACTTCTTCAGTCATCTTGCCATACCAATGTGATTGGGTTTCCTGAAACATACTTGATAAAAGTATTAGTCCAACCACAAAGTATGTTGTCATTAATTACCAAAACCACCCGGAGAGCAAATGTGCTTTCAATCTCCCCCTTTTTGGTAATTGATGGCAACACACTAAAATTATATTGAACGAGACATCAAAGCTTATTGAAAGAAAGACAGAATTATCATGAAAGCTTTGACAAGCATGTAGTACACAGGCTCCCCCTACAAGTGTGCAAGATTTTCATAGATTATGGTTTTGGACTACCACAAGCACACAAGAGAGATAAGCAAGATGTGCTACATGCAGCTTGGCTATATGCATCAGAGCAGAAGAAAAGGAATTGAGTGATAATGCATATGTGCATGGTGATTTCTTGCAAACAAGTATTTACAAGCAAGTCACCATCATGCACATTCTGCAAGATGCATATACTTACCTTGAGGTTCCTTGACATTGTACCTGAAGGGATAAACTTGAGAAAACAAGGTTAGATAACACAAGAGTATTCCTTCAACCAACTGCAAGAACATCAAGAGTACCAAGCCAGGGAGGACATGTATAAAGAGTGTCTCATATTTGAGCACAGGCTTGAATCAGCAAACATGTCTCCGAAGCTAAAAGATTTTCAATGAACTCTGAGAGATTTTGCTTTTCATAGGATATCAATTGTGAAGATTCCTCTAAGTCTTCTCCCCTTAAGCTAAAAGATTCCATGAGATACTGTAGGATCGAAAGTAGGTCTAGAGGGGGGGTGATTAGACTACTTGACAATATAAAAAATCTGCCTTTATATCATGCAAAGTTTTTGGCAGTTTCACAAACAAGATCAGTTCAAGTAACACCCTACACATGCAATTCTAGAGTTTATGCAGCGGAAAGTAAATTGCACATGTAAAAGAGAGGTGGAGAAGATCAAACGCAGTTTGGTGACACGGAGATTTTTGTCGTGGTTCCGATAGGTGGTGCTATCGTACATCCACGTTGATGGAGACTTCAACCCACGGAGGGTAACGGCTGCGCGAGTCCACGGAGGGCTCCACCCACGAAGGGTCCACGAAGAAGCAACCTTGTCTATTCCATCACGGCCTACGCCCACGGAGGACTAGCCTTACTCGGGGTAGATCTTCACGAAGTAGGCGATCTCCTTGCCCTTACAAACTTCTTGGTTCAACTCCACATCATCAAGACGGAGGCTCCCAAGCGACACCTAACCAATCTAGGAGGCACCACCCCCCAAAAGGTAATAGACGGTGTTGATGATGATGAACTCCTTGCTCTTGTGCTTCAAGTGATAAACTCCCCAACACTCAACTCTCCTCACTAATATGGCTGTGGTGGAAGAAAGGTTTGAGTGGAAAGCAACTTGGGAAGGCTAGAGATCAAGTTTCATATGGTAGGAATGGAATGGCTTGATCTCAACACAAGGGTAGGTGGTTCACTTCTCAGAAAGTGTATGGTAGGAATGGTAGTACTTTCTGATGGCTCTCCTCACGAATGAAGAGGGGGTGGAGGGGTATATATAGCCTCCACACAAAATCCAACCGTTACACACACATTTGACCAATCTCGGTCAGACCGAAGTGAAAACTCGGTCAGACCGAAAGTTCAAATATAGTGAACGTTGGGATTTTCGGTGGGACCGAAAATACCATCTCGGTGAGACCGAAGTGAGTCAAAGGTTAGGGTTTGCCATTTCGGTGAGACCGAAAATATAAACTCGGATATTCCGAATTGATGTCAACTGATCACAGAAGGTTGGCAGCCCTTTTTCGGTGAGACCGAAACTCAGAATCGGTTTGACCGAGAAGCTAGGGTTTGGAGAAACAACTGAAGTGGTTCATCTCGGTGGGACTGAGTTGGATAAATCGGTGTGACCGAGATGTTAGGGTTTGTAGAGATAACTTCATCTCGGTGAGACAGAGTTGGTTTGATCGAGATTACTTATGGGTGTGTGTTAAGTAGTGAATAGTGCTGATAGTTGAGGGAGTTAGATCACCAAGCACTTGAGCAACAAGAACATTAACACAACCTCATCCCCTTTTAATAGTATTGGCTTTTCCTATGGACTCAATGTGATCTTTGATCACTAAACCAAAAATGGAGTCTTGAGCTTTTGCCAATGCTTGTCTTAGCATTTTGAGGGGTCCACTTCTTCAGACATTTCCATACCCATATCATCGAACTTCTCTGAAATGATTCTCAAGATAATATTAGTTCAATGATATATATGTTGTTATTAATTACCAAAACCACCCGGGGATTAGTTGCACTTTCAACCTACCGCATGATACAATCACTGATGCCACTGGTAGCACCATTTCCCAAAGGCCTAAGAAGTGCCCCGTGTCCTCAATGACCGAGAGCTTCTAGTTTCACTTCACGAGAAGCAGGATAAGCACCATGATTGGTTGAAGCGGCAGATGCAAAGTCTTCTCACTGATGTGAATCGCATTCGCAACTTAGCCACCAAGAACTCCTTCGTTGCTCATTAAGCCTGTCGGCGGTCCTGGAAGATCCTCACATTGCTCTGCTTTGAAGATGACCTTCAAGCGGATGGCTTCACCGAGCGCTTCAAGTATGACTCCAGGCCTCCACCATCTGCGACTTGGCGTCCGACTCCCTTCATTGAAGATTCAGAGTATTCATCTTCGGCTGCAACTATTGCTGCTCTTGTCATCGATGAAGAAGATGACGCCACTTCTCTAGCAATCGCTTCACTGCATCACGACTCTGTGTCAGGCTCTTCTGCACTGCCTAACTCCAACGTCGACCCGGCTACACTAGCATCTTCACCACCTGGGAACGCATAGATACCGTATGTCTTCAAACCTTTTTGGTCCTTACTGACAAAAGGGGGAGAAGCATATGAGTTGATAGACTTCAAGCGGGTCCATATATGGGTCGGGTGCCTTATTTTTGCTAAGTTCTTACAACTCTCGTTTCGAAACATTTGGCTCTTGAGTTGTAACACTTAAACTTGATGGTCGTCTGCTACATTTGCTGTTGTTTCTTCTGCTTGGTTAAATATCTATCCTATGCGCATGAAGTCATTCAGCAGACGCCCATTTTCCATTATGCATATCATTATATTCCCCTCATCTTTGTCTGAATGATGAATTGTCTTCATAAGATTGAAGGATATCTACACAAAGCAAAACCTGCCATGTGCCTTTGCATTCAAAAGCAAATTTCCTATATATGCACATATTCAAGGGGAGCCCTCTCAATTTCATGAAGTCAATGACCGTGTTATCTATAGTTTCACATATTTTATCCCCGTTTAAAACTTCAACCTGTTTGTCATCAATAACCAAAAAGGGGGAGATTGTAAGTGCATCTAGTGCCCCCTAGTTGGTTTTGGAGTATTGACGACAAACGTGGTTGAGGGACTAACGTGTTTGTGAGAATTGCAGGATAACGCAGGTAATAGTCCCTCACTGATTCGGTTTACCTTCCAGAGATGACCCCTAAAAATGTGTGAAGACATTGAAGACAATGGTGGCTCGTGAAGACATTCACGTGAAGATAATGACCTATGAAGACATTTATTGAAGACTATAGAATGCGAAGACATAGTCTCTTTCGTAGTTCTTTTTATTCTTTCTTGAGTCACAGGAACCACCATACTGTTAAGTGGGGTCCAAGTGAACGTAGTCAGATGACTGAAGTGATGCTCAACCAAACACCTATGTCGTCGAACGAAGACAATGAGAGCAAATCTTATCCAGATCTAGATAAGTCAGCTTTACTTGGAGCTCAAGAAAAGTTGCCACGTGTGTTCAAAATCCAACCGTTGGACACGTGTCAGATCCTTAGAGACCAAGGGTCATTTTGAACATATCATGTCGGGTTGCCTCCTGGCTATAAATATCCCACCCCTACACCATAAATTGGTGGCTGCTCAGAGTTAGTGCACGGCTTTTGTCGTTTGAGAGCAACCCACCTCTGTAGCCTTTGAGAGAAAAGATCCTTGCGAGGACAAAGCCCAAAATACCCAGAGCCAAAGAGTGTTATGCATCACTGAAGTCTTTCTATCAGTGTGACCTGAAGACTTGTTACACTTAAGGACTGTGTATCCTCCAGCCAGTTAGGTGTCGTGTTCTGAGCATCCAAGAGTCACTGTGGATCGCCGGTGAATGAAGTCTATGAAGGTTTGGAAGTCTACCTTGAAGACATACTAGAGTGATTGGCGCGAGGACTGGGTGTCCTTATCTCAAGGGGAATAAGGTGAAGACACGGTCTTTAGAGTTCAATCTCAGCCTCCCTAACCAGACGTACAATTGTCACAACAACTGGAACTGGTCTACCAAATTCCCGCGTCTCCAAGCTACTCCAACTCATTTACATTCCAGTTTGTCTTCACGAAGTCATTGCTTGTTTGTCTGATATGTTTGACTTCACTGTGTGAAGACTGTTCCCTATTTAGCTTCATTTCTATCTTCCATCTTGATCCATGTTATCTAGCTACCAATAGTATTCGTGTTATTTCTATGATGCTTACTTGTCTGTTGTGTGTCTAGAGTCGTTTATCTTCCGCTACTTATCATATAAGTTCTTTTCATCTGTTTGTCTTCAAAAGAAATCATGTTTTGAAGACTTTCGTAAAAATTGCCTATTCACCCCCCTCTAGTCGATAACTTCCACTTTCAACAATGGCCATGAGGGCATCCATGGCGATTAAAAATAGGAGCAGGGATATGGAATCTCCTTGGCGCAATCCACAAGCATGCATAAACTTTTCTGTGGCACATCCATTCACCATAACCCGTGAGCTAGCCGTGGTAAGTAAGGTAACAAGCCAGGACAACCATCTTTCAGAGAATCCTTTTGCCCAAAGGATTTCAAATAGAAACGGCCATGAGAGGGAGTCAAAAGCTCGAAAAATATCCAACTTCAGAAGAACTCCTTTGGCTTTCCTGCGATGCAAACGTCTGGCCATCTGTCTCACAAGGAGGAAGTTGTCATGTAGGTTTCTTCGCCTTATGAACGCAGATTGGTTAATGCTCACCAATTCTCTCATCCTAGGCCGCAATCTGTTTGTCATTAATTTGGATGCTAGCTTGGGAAAGCCATGAACAAGACTGATCGTCTTGAACTCGTCAATGCTTCTTGCCTCAGGGATTTTGGGGATTAGAGTGATGAGGGATTGGTTAAGGCCCCTAAAACCATGGCCATTGTTCAAGAAAAGTTTGTGAATTGCCGCAATCACATCATGTTTAATGATATCCCAAGCCTTTTGGAAGAAAATCCCAATGAAGCCATCCGGTCCCGGGGCCCTATCCAGCGGCATGTCCTTGATCACATTCCAAATTTTTTCCTTAGAAAATGGGATATCCTGCTTAGAGAGCTCCACCGACTCCAAGTTAAGGCCTTCCAAATCAAGAGTGTATTCACGGGCAGTATTCTTTCCCAGCCTCTCTTTGAATGCCTGTAAAAAGGCCTCTTCTTTCCCTCTCCGGTACGTAATAGTTTGGCCATTCACTAGGATTTGCTGGGATGAAATTCTTGGTTTTTCTACCATTAGCCACCAAGTGAAACAATTGAGTATTGGCATCTCCTTCTGACAGCCACTGAATACGGGATCGTTGTCTAGCAATCGTCCTCTCAAGGGACGCCAGCCCCAAAACCAGGTGCTTGAGCATGCCTCTTAACCATCTCTCCTCAACCGACAGCAACCTCCCATGTTGGGCACAATCTAACCTCAGAATCACCAGCTTAGCTACATCAATTTGTAGCTTGATATTACCAATTTTCTTTTCGCCCCAAGTAGTAAGCGCTCGCGCAGTGTTCCTCAACAGGACATCCAACCGATGAAAAGGATCCACAATCCTAGGGTCACACACCAAAGCCTCCTGCACCATGTCAAGGAAGCCCTCAAGCTTCACCCAGAACAATTTGAACCGGAATCTTTTCTAGGGCAGGAGGTGTTCTTCAAGAGATAAGAAGAGCGGGCAGTGATCAGACATGGTAGTCGAGCGAGCTTGTAGCAAGCAGTCGGGATGCTCCAGCTCCCAATCGACTGACACGAATGCCCGATCAATCTTCGTAAGGGTGGGAATTTCCCGCTCGTTGCTCCAAGTGTACATACGCCCATGAAGGAAAAGCTCTTTAAGAGCAGTGTCCTCCACAAATCTTCTAAACCTCCACATCATCATACGACCCAGGAGTGTGTTGTTCTTGTGCACAACGTGGAGGATTAGATTGAAGCCTCTGATTACCAGCCAAAGGCCAGGGCTAAGCAATCTCCGGTCAGCCAATTCCTGAAGGAATATGATCTTTTGGTCGTCTTCTTGGGGCCCATAAACAACTGTTAGCCACCATGGTGGCCCATCTCGTGGTGCCACATATCCCGTGATGCTAAAAGTATCAAATGTAAAATTAGAAATCTGGACACGCGAGGAATCCCATCCTACCAAAATCCCACCTCTAGTCTCCGACGTCGGGAGGTAAGCAAAGCCATCATATGATGGCCCCAAACATTGTAAAATAACATACTGATCTACTCTCTCCTGTTTGGATTCTACAATACATATGATCGCCACCCGCACCGAATCAACAAATTCTCTCAAAGCTTTTTTCTTAGCTGGACTATTGAGACCCCTAACATTCCAACATATTAGCTCCATCGCGATGTATGACATTGGGATAGATGGCATCCCCTGTCAGTACAAATGGTAGCTAAGCTACCATAGCCACAACCTCCAATTCCGTAGCGAGGTTGATCAGAACTATCTTCCCAAAGATTGCCGCAATGGCACGTAGTTGCTGCTCCTGTAGAGGGGAATCAAACACCAATCGGAGTAGACCTAGCGCATCGTTGGAGACCGCCAGATCATCACTCACAATCGCAAGTGTTTTAATGAGAACTGACTCAGCCCTAGTGGCTTTAGATTTTCTTGCTCCCCCAACCACACCTCCCGTCGAGCGTGTAGTGCGCCTAGGAGTGAAAGGATCCTGGCCAGGCCGCACGCCTCGTGCCCCCTCAATTTCACGCAGAAGGGGAGATCCAGCTTCTTCAGTAGACCCACACATAACGATTTGATGTTGTCCAGTGCCACCCGCTCCTTGGCTGTCACATTATCCCTAGGATCCATCATTCCTTGCATGCCATGCAGAACCAAAACACCGTCTTGAGCTCCCAGCCCTTCACATGCAACCGCCTCAGACGTGGTCACATCGAGCCGAGAATCTTCATGCATTGGTAGATCCTCCCTGCCTTGTTGGGTTGCCATGATATGGGCACACAGATCAGGCTGAATGATTGTTGTCCCCAGCTCCGTGATTGGCGCCCATCCATCGGCCATAGCATCGGTAGTGGGTATATCAGTCCCACCTACCACACCATGGATCTGCTGTGCCACAACTGGACACACATCCTCATCCTGCGTCGGACATACCACATGGAGGATGGGAGGTGGCCGCACCAGATCCCCTGTCCTGGTCTCCCCAGCCAGCACCTGCAACCCTGCCCCCTGGCCCACAACGGTAACCATGCAAGGCTTAGACACCAAGGCTTCTGATCCTATCTCTCCCAATGGAATGCAATGTCCAATGATTTGAGCATCTTTCTCATGCGCCTGCGCACCCAAAGGCAATTCTGGAGGCCCCACTTGCTCAGTCGCGATCCTGACTGCGTGGTCATTGGGCCTTATCTCCACCAACTCGTTAGCTTTGTCGGCCACCACCACGCCAGCTTTCGGCATGCCATTTGAACCAGAAACCGGGCGACCCATCTCACCGTTGGAAGCAGCAATTAGGTCTAGATGGCCCCCATTTGTAGGCGGCGTCGCTTGCATGGAAGATGACATTGGCTGGAGGCGCCAATCAGATGGGCCCACCCATCCTTCCAGAACCTGGCGGTAGGTGCAACCAGTGCCGCACCGCCGCCGGCCTGACCAAAATTCCTCCGGCCAACTCCTCTGTTATCACCAACGCCACGCGTCCATGGCTGGATAACCCAGTCCCCTCCAGGGAAGGAGCCATGGAAGCTATCAGGCAAACCACTCTATCCGTTGCTGCTATCCGAGCTAGAGCCGAGACACCACATCTCCAGCGCGGTGAAGTCCCGCATCCTCCCGATATGAATGAGCGTGGGGTACTCCAGTAGCTGGTGGTATGAAGGACGACGTGCAGCCGGGTCCACCCTGCCTAGCTCCGGCTCTGGTACCCAAAGCCTCCTGCCCACCGGAATCTAGTCGGGTCAACACACCAAGCCCTAAGCTTGAATAGAGACAAGTCCTCTCTGTTCTCAGTCTTCGGTGCAAGGCTGTCAATCAGGCACGAAGTGCCGAGCAGCTCTGCCGCCGTTTCCTTCGTCCAAGCATGTGAAGGCACTCCCTCAATCAGCGGATCTACTTGAACTCGCATGATCTTCGAAGAAGCCTAGGCCTGGCGCAGCCAAGGCTTGATGTGCAGCTGAATGCCCTGATGCACCAGAAGTGGATTTGCCAGGGCCAAGTTCCGGAACTGATGAGCAGAGAAAACCACCAAGAAATCTTCTGGGAAGAACTTGTGCACTGAAAAACGATGCCTGGGGATGCCAAGACCGACCGAGAGCAGCACCGCGGCCTCATCGCATGAAACCGGAGGTCTGTCACCACCCACATACGCCACCACTGCCAACTGGAGGCGACGTTCCAAGTCGTCCATGCCATCGGAGCGCTGCAAGATGCAGATGTCCGCCGAAGGCGCCAGGACAGGCCAAGCTGGCATGGGAGAGAGACTGGGCGCAACCGGCGAGAGCGACGCCCTCAGAGCGCTCTACCTGGGCTCCAACAGTCTCCACCCCATTCCCCGCTCACCGTGAGGCCGTGGCCTAGCCCGGGCCACCTTCGCAATCACCGCCGTCCGGAGCTCCTCCACCGAGGTTGGATTACGTGGCATCTTGCATTGGGAGGAGACATGCCCCGAGAGACCCCACCTGATGCAGAGAGGATCATTGGAGCACTCTTGATGTCGATGGCCTTCCTTGAAGCAGCGGAAGCAGAGGCCATAAAGATCCGGCGAAATCAGAGTATCATATACTCATATCATGCATATGATAATAGAGCATCTTCAGCCGTGCCCCCAACATGCCCTCCCCAGGCTTTTTTTAGCGTCGGCGGCCGAAAATCGGCCCAGCCGCGCCCACAGGATCCAATTTAGCGCCGGTTTGGGCCGAAACAACAGCCGGTGATCCCGAGCCAAACCCAAGCGCCCGGGGGTCACCTGGGGGCGCCGACAGAAGCAAAAAGCGGCGTGGGGCCGCTCTGTCGGGGAGAGGAGGGTGTTTTCCCGCCGTTTCCTCCCGCTTTCCCCCTCAGCTTCCCTCCCATTTGCCACTCCTCTCGCCAATCGCCTCCTCTCCCTCCCAGCCCGTTGCCATGCCGCCAAAGAAGTACGCAGCGCCCCGCGCTGCGATGGATGCCGCCACCGTCGTCGCCCAGCCGAAGCAGAGGAAGCAAAGAGCGCCGTCGTCCAAGCCGACGGGCATGTCTAACGTCGACTGGAAGGCTGAAGTTCAACGCCAGGACACCATCACCACCGACCGCCAGAACAAGGCGAAAGCCAAGAGGGCCCGCGACATGGCGGCGGCGACGGCCTCGGCGACAGTCAAGCATGACCAAACTGAGACGTCTCGCACGGGCATGATGAATCTGCCCGGCGGCCAAGGCCCATATGCATCCTAGAGCCAGCAAAGCGTCGGGCCACCGACCGGCTTCCCGCTGTCGCCCCAACCTTGGGGTTGCACGCCATCGCCGGGCTTCGCTGACGGCGACGCGCATGGTGGCTTCAACCCTAATGTCACCTTCCCCCATGGTCGCCCTATCCAGTGCACACCCTCACCCGCCTTCGCCGGCGTGCAGTACTCACCATACAACTACTCGCCGCTGGCATACACCGCCTCACCGATGCCGCCTCTGTGACGCGGGGCGCTGCTCTTCTCACAAACATCAGCGTCGCATCTCAGTGACACGGACGCGATGGAGGCCGACATGGACGACATCATCACGACCGGCTCGGTCGCCGCCACCTTCCCCGGGTTCGCCACCCAAGACGACGCAATCGATCTCAACAGCGGCATGGATGGTGAGCTTGACTACGATGAGGAGGAACCGGAGGAGGAAGAGGAGGAGTCAATGCCTACTCAAGCGAGCAAAGGGAAGAAGAAGAAGAAGAGAGCGGCCAGGACCGGCGAGCCGCGCATCAAGTGGGCATCCAAGCAGGATGAATGCTTTGCCAAGGCATGGAAAGTCGTCTGCCTCGACCCGATCACCAGCACAAACCAGAGCGTCGACACATATTGGGATCGGATCAAGGCCGAGTTCGACGAGCGCAAGCTCATCGACCCCTACTTCAAAGGCGTCTACATGTAGTGTGGGTCGAAGGCGATGTCGAACCACTGGGGGCTCATCCAAACGGCGTGCAACAAATGGCATGGGATCAGCGAGGAGATCGCGGCTCGCCCGGAGAGCAGCGCCAGTATCGAGGATCAGCTGTGGGGCTCGCTGGTCTCTCCCCTTTTCCCCTTTTCAGAGTGTTCGCCCGCCGACTATTGTTCCTCGGCGCAGTTGCTGCGGAGGTTCGCCATGTTTCGCCAGGACAGCGGCGACCAAGATTTCAAGTACCTCCACATCTTTTGGCGGATCGAGAAGTGCGAGAAGTGGGCGGACGTCCGGTGCACCCTCGCCAAGGCCAAGGAGACATACAAGCCGAACGCTCCGACGCCGGGCGCGGCCGATGGCCGGCCTGAAGGCAGCAAAGGGGCCAAGAAGGGGAAACACGCCGAGGCGGCTACCGCGCGCGTGCAAGAGTCCATCGAGCATTTCCTCGCCGCCGCCAAGACCCGGGCTGCCCTGCGGGAAGAGAAGACCGAGGCGCGGTGGTCGGCATTGATGACGAATAGCGCCGTCAAACTCGACCTGCTCTGCACCAACGTCGACCTGCTCCGCACGAACTTCACCGCGAAGAAGAGGAACACCGACATGGCTTTCCTGATGGGAGGGGTGTACATGCTCCAGAGCGATGACCCACTGTTCAAGGTCTGGTACTTGGCAGAGTGCGGCCTCATCCTAAACGAGATGTCGTCGACGGCGCCACGAACTCCAACGCCGACGCCCATGCCGCCTAGAAGCCCCAGCGATGATTCCTCCGCGACGCCAGCAACACAGAAGCCGCGCCGACGCCTCCCAGCACTGAAGCCGCACCGACGCCTAGCCCCGAAGCCGCGCAGACGCCGCCCAGCCCCCCCACGCCGACAACCCTGATGCCGGAGGACGACATCATCGCCATTTGATGCATTTGCCTACGCGGCTTGCCTTTTGCGGACGAACTTCCCATTTTGATTGCCAAACTGTGTCAACGTGATCGCCAATCTGTGGCGCTATGATCGTCGGACTTGTGGTATTTTTTTGGGAGTGGGAATGGACAAAGTTTCAATTTGAGGCGCCTTGGGGGCGTGGCTGGGGCCGCGATCGCCCCAGGGCCTAAAATTC
>LR738711.1:715108994-715157802 GCA_902687465.1 Secale cereale | reverse complement strand
GGGGGGGGCGAACGAGTGGAGATGCTCTTAGTGTAGGAGATACTAATCCGTAGTGCATAGTATAATATCTTAGTATTATGGATGAGTTCATTTATTGCTATGCATGCCAAAAAGTAGCACAATATTTAATATGATACGATATCATGATATGATACTCAACCCTTTCTTTCTTCATTTAATTCTATGACACATCAACAAATTTGCTTAACTGGCAAGCATAATACTACCTATGATACTCCCATTACGACCAGCATAACTCAATTAAGCATCTCTAGCAGACCCCGCAAAAATCCCGACCCGCAAAACGCGTTTGCAGGTCGCGAAAAAATGGCTTTGCAGGCCCACGCAGACGGCCACAGAGGCAGACCCAGCAAAACGAGGCTTTGCGGGGTCTGGTCTGGCGTCGCTCCCGTCGGCCCGTAAATTCTAAATTTGCACCTTAATTTGACACAAGGTAATGCATTTCTTTGCTTTTTCAACAACATTGGATACATAGAACATCACCAAATTATTGCTAGAATAGTAAGACCAAAGAAAACAAGAACCACAACTATGCATTTTAGAAGATATCCAACTTCCATAACTCCTCTCACTAGTTGGACCAATATCTTCTCCATGCACTCATTGTTGATCTGCGTACTCTTGATTTTGCATTCTTCATTCTCCTTCTTTGGTTCGAAAGAAGTAGAGGTTGGTTCCCCTCTACTTTCTTCTCTAATTGTACATGCAGCTGCATCATTAGCTTCGATTGTACTAAGGAGTGCACGAACATCTATTAAATTTCTTCCTATCAATAAATCAATGTATTCTCCTTCCCAAAACTAAAATGATCATCCATCTTCCTACACACATGACGATGTTTGAAATTGTGACACCCCGAGGCCGATACGCCATATATCTTCCTCTTATTCGCCGTCATTGCCATGTCATTCGCTTGTGTGTCGCACTTTGCCATGTCATCATGTGCATTTCATCTGCATAGTTTTCAAAACTTGCATCCGTTCATAGTTCCCCATCTCCCAATTCTCTCTGTTGTCCGTTCAGAGCCTAGACACACTCGCATGCGCCCGCGGCACCTCCGAAATATTATTTTATAAGTGGCATAAAAATGTTCTTGGAATGGGATGAAACTTGGCGTGCGGTCTTATTATAGTGTAGGCAGACCACTTGTGAAATTTCGTCGCATTCGGAATTCGTTTGATAGCCCAACCGTCATCCGTAGCGGCATCGTCGCTAGTTTATTCTTCGAACGTTTGCGGTCTCCGAAGACCTGTGGCACGTCTCTCTCTCTCTCTCTCTCTCTCTCTCTCTCTCTCTCTCTTCTCTCCCGCAGCCCAACCCCTTCTACACAGCCCACTAACCCACCTAGACCCCCCTCCGCTCTGGACCATTGGATCGCGGTTCGAGGCTCCGAAACGGCCTCAAACCCCCCTAATCCTAGACCCCTGCCTATTTAAACACCCCCTAGTCCATTTTTGGACATCCCTAACCTTTCCTATGGCAAAGGTAGTCACAATCCATACATCCCCTAACTGCATTAGTGGCATATAATAAGATTCTAACTTCACATTTTCATGTGGTTCGACTATAATTTGACCATGTTTCTCTCCATTCATGTGTTGTTCCAATTCGTGTGAACCAAACACCCTGGTTGACATAAATCCTGTGTTTGCACATGCTCTGTTTTGCACGTGCATTCCTATCCTATTGATGTGTTTTTTCTATCCCTGCGTTTTTGAATCCTCCAATTCTAAGGAGCACTTACAGATAGGTGTCAAAGACAAATATGTGTGTTTTGTCCCGCTCCTGCCATGCTGTCGTCCACCCCACCCGAGGTGCACCATCGATGGAAGCGTCCACCGCAACATAGACCCCCTGTAGACCTCCTTTCGCCACCTCAGATCATCTTCCCCGTTGCCGACAGCCTCGCCAACTACATTACCATCATTGACTGAGCAGATGAACCTGAGGACTACACAGTTCCGGAAGAGAGGTCTCACTCTTTCCTGTCTGCTTACGTTATACATCGATTATTAATACGTGCTACTTTATCGTCCATTGCACCTCTTAGACTTCGAGTCGGATCCAAACTAATGTTCAAAATTGATTTTTTGTTAATATGCATGCGGGGCACATATTGAGGCAGCAAAAAATAGTATCTCTGTCTACTACCTGGTTCATCTCGGGTATTCTATATGGTTCATGTTGGGTGGGCAACAAACAGTAGAGGAGCCATCGTCTGTGTTTTTAAACTGAAAGCTATCATATGCCCGCTACATTAGTTTTGGATCTATCCACTCATTGCTACAATCAGTCTTGATTTGTCCATGCACCCCTTAGGCCTTACGGAATCTAACTATGTGTCGGTGTACAAAAAGAGGGGTACACTTTTTGTACCCCTATGACTGTGCACGGGCAGTCCGAGCCCCGGGCACCACCACACCAAGCACGGCAAGGGAGGTGAGCCAGGATAAGACCAAAGCTCGATGGAGACTGAAGCCCAAATCCAAGACCACAAAGAGCAAAGGGACGAAGCGGATTCCCCCGGCAAGATCCCTGCCGGGGGCAGCTTTAGCAGCCCCGGCAGGACCCTCGCCACGGCAGCTCGCCCCACGCCTACGGAGCGGATCACCCTTGAGTCCACTGCCCCCATGGGGCAAGGATTCGGGAGGCATCCCCATGGTGGCATGCAGATCTTTGTGAAGACAGTCAAGGACAGATACGCACACTAAGAAGACGACGACCCTTGGCGGGATCCCAGCCAAGGAGGACCACAAGGCCCCCGGCAAGCACCTTGTCGGGGATGATAGCAGGCGCCACGGCAAGACCCTTGCCGGGGCCCCGATAAGGCTCTTGCCGGGGACATCCGCAGGGCCACCGTCAGGCCAACGCCAACTAAGCTTCCACCGCGCCATGCAGTTGCCGACCCAACCAGCTGGGCAGGCACCTGTGTGGCAACATGCAGATCTTCGTGGAGACCCGCCATTGCGCCACCTCAGCTGCCTGCCTACCTACATGGCACTCCAGGCACCGCTGGCCAGGGCGTGTGTCAACACAAGGAGGAGCGGCGACGGACAAGACGGACGTCTCCCCTCGTCCCCGATAAAGCGAGGACACGTAAGCTAGGCACATTAAATGCGCCTTGTCCTGTAATGCGAGGGATAACCTCGCGTCACTGTACCCTTTCCACCTCCTGGGTGCCAGTGTGGCAACCCCTTTTCCCTATAAAAGGAGGCCCGAGGCAACCAGGAGAAAGATTCGGCTTTTTAGAACTCCTCACGACTCGGCTTTTGGAGCTCATCACGCCCCATAGCTAGCTGAAGAACACAAACATATAATCCACCAAAGCAGGAGTAGGGTTTTACGCATCTTTGCGGCCCGAACCTGGGTAAAGGAACCGTGTGCTAACTGTTAGATCCGCTCTTCTCTCAACCCCGCGCCCCGCAACCGTAGTAGGGATTCTTGTGATCCCATAGGTGTCGATCCAAATACACCGACATCTTTGGCGCGCTAGGTAGGGGGGCGCAGTTGTGAGAATCGGCTTTAGCAGTCAGTTCGACGCTTCTTCATCATCATGGCGCCCAAGAAGAAGACGACGGTGGCGGTTGGCCAGTCGGAAGCCGGATAGCCCGTCCCGACGCGGGCGAGCAGCGGACCGGTCGCGGAGAGGACCCGGGGCGCTGCTCGCGAACACCAACACCGTCCCAGCAGCCGGAGTTTGGGAGGTGGCGATGTTTGTGCGCCTGGCAACGGGCCGCGCACCGCCACATCCAATGACGGAGGCATGCATTCCGTGGGTGGCGCGGGGCCCTCCGGGATCGCTGCCACATCACCCGAAGGCGACGCAAGGCCCTCCAGAACTCCCACACCGGCGCCAACAGCGTGCTCTTCCCAAGCAGCACGCGACGAACGGCGTCATCACGCCAAAGATCCCGGGCGGCGCCACGGGAAGAGCCCCGAGCGCCACTCCCGGGACGTAGAAGACCTGCCCGCCCGCCGAAACACTGGTGGAAACGGCATGCGACCGCAGGATCGTGATGGAGCTCCTCCTGACATGGTCAGGGGTTGAAGCGCGTCACGGTCCGTGCAGGTCTCGCTACCGCTAACCCCGGCCGAGGCCCTGGCGCGCGCGTAGTTGCTCCTGGACTTCCCTCCGGTTACGGGGAAACTCGACGAATGGAGAGCCACCATCCGAAGCCTTGTCGCAGCCGCCAACAAGGATGAACAAAGTCCAGCAGAGCTCCCGGGTCGACGTTCCGATGGGGTCCCACGCACCGGTGGCGGGAGGACCGGCAGCGCCGTGGCCACGGTGCATTCGCCTCCTCCTCGCCCGGTACCGCGTGTGTCGACTCGTCGAGACGTTGCGGGTGACGCCATTTCCATAGCGTCGTCGGACCCACAGACCCAC
The DNA here is from genome assembly GCA_902687465.1 of Secale cereale. Lineage (NCBI taxonomy): Eukaryota > Viridiplantae > Streptophyta > Magnoliopsida > Poales > Poaceae > Secale > Secale cereale. The sequence goes on along the minus strand of LR738711.1, from coordinate 715,153,394 downwards.
GGCGACCAGCACCAAGTTCTTCAGGAGCAAGCTCATGAAGACGCTCGAACCACCATCGAGCACTGGCGCGGAGCACGCCACCAGTCAGACAGGCGAGCGGGGCCTGCTGTGGATCGCCCAGCACCGGAGAGCCCTAGAAGTCTACCTTACGAGGTAGGCTGTCCAGCTTTTACCCGTGAGCTGCGGCAGTTCCAGTGGCCCACTCACCGCACCTTCAAGCCTGACGTTGGCGAGAAGTACAACGCCAAGTACTTTCCCGTCGAGCTCCCCGGAGCCGCCGGCAAGGATGTTGCCGGAGACACTGAACCCGCCACTGGACGGCTAGCTCCGGCGGAACGTCAAGCTCTTGCCGTCGAGACAGCCACTCCCATGGCGTGGGATATGCCTTTAGTCCTCGCCGCCGAGCCCCAGGCTCCAGCGTGGGCACAACATACCGTCCGATTCCTCCAGACTGGGGAACTTCCTGAGGAGCAGGAAGAAGCGGAGAAAGTAGCCCGTCGGTCTGCTATGTACCAGTTCGTCGATGACGTCCTGTACAGAAAGAGACCGAACGGCGTGAAATTGAAGTGCATCCCTCGAGAGGAAGGACTGGGGCTGTTGGCGGAGATACATGGAGGCATATGTGGATCCCACATAGGGTCAAGGGCCCTTGCCGGCAAGGCATTCCGGCAAGGCTTCTTCTGGCCCACTGCCCTCCAGGATGCGACGACATTGGTCACTAGGTGTGAAGCGTGCCTGTTTCATTCAAAGAAGCTTCATCAACCAGCTCAAGCCCTTCAAACCATTCCTCTCTCCTGGACCTTCTCGGTCTGGGGGCTCGACATACTGGGCCCTTTCCCCCGCGCTGTCGGGGGCTTTGAGTACTTGTACGTTGCAATCGACAAGTTCACAAAGTGGCCGGAGGTGGAGGCAGTGAGGAAGGTCACAACTTTGACAGCCGCCAAGTTCTTCAAGGGACTAGTGTGCTGTTTTGGTGTACCCAACAGGGTCATCACCGACAATGGCACGCAGTTCACAAGCCGCACCTTCATGCAATATACCCAAGACCTCGGCAGCAAAGTCTGTTTCGCTTCCGTTGCTCACCCCCGAAGCAATGGTCAAGCTGAGAGGGCAAACGCTGAAGTGCTGCGAGGATTAAGGACAAAGACCTTTGACAGGCTGCACAAGAGTGGAAGGCGCTGGATTGATGAGTTGCCGGCGGTTCTTTGGTCGATCAGAATGACGCCAAATCGAGCCACCGGTCAGACACCCTTTGCCCTGATATACGGGGCAGAAGCAGTTCTCCCCACTGAACTCATATACGGGTCACCTCGAGTGCTCGCTTATGATGAGCTTGAGCAAGAGCAACTGCGGCAAGATGACGCAACGCTCCTTAAGGAAGATCGTCTTTGGGCGGCTGTGAGAGCAGCACGCTACCAGCAAGCCTTGCGCCGCTACCATAGCCACAAGGTCCGTGCCCGAAGCTTTGAGGAAGGCGACCTTGTTCTCCGGCGTGTTCAATCGACCAGGAATATGAACAAGTTGACGCCGAAGTGGGAAGGCCCTTATCGGGTAATACGAGTCACCAGGCCTGGCGCAGTCCGCCTGGAGACCGAAAATGCCATTCCGGTGAGCAATTCCTGGAACATTGAGCATCTTCGCAAGTTTTACCCATAAGGCGCGGCTTGCCGCCCCCCCCGGCAAGCCACCCTTTTGTACAAGCCTTGCCAGCAAGGCATGTAACCCTTTGTACAAAGCCAGGCGCAGACCCTGAGCATAAATAAATGAAGCGCTGGCGCCCAAAGTTATAGCATGCATGCTGAGTCGAGTCTCGTCCTTGGTTAGGGTTGATAGTGCTTAGCAGCGGCTAACCCCTAGCTTAGAGGTCGAGTTTGCATCTCTTTGTCTTTCCTCTATCTCCTTTGGTTCACAGGACGCACAGACATCCTTGTCGAAGCCACTTGGGGAAAAGAAAGAGGAACAGATCAGCATCAAGGCCCAGGCAAGCCAGTGTTGTCGGGGGATACAAGAGCAAAGTTCACCCACGGCGAACCAGGGTTACCGGGGGCTGCAGCTTCAGATAAGTTCTTCGTCCCCTATCATGCATTCTATTATGGACTGAGGTATGTGAAACCTCGTCCTTTTCCTTAAGCTACCGTGCTCCCATAACTCTAGGCCCTAGGGCTCGTTCCTGGGACTAAGTTTGGTCGTAGTCGCGGCAGCGAAAGGATGAAACGAGGGGCCTAAGCCCACTTCATCCCTGCCTCCGCCAAAGGCGTGAGAAAGGTCGAGTGAAGTAGGGAAACGGCAAGGCCTGTTGCCGGGCAAGAAAATGTTTATCTTAGAGATATCAGGGATTTATTCCCTGTTGTGGGTTCTACCTGCGGACAAATGACCCGGCAAACATTCCTTTTTCATTAAAAACATTCCATTCAGTACAGTCCATAGGGAATGAAAAACATGAACAAGGAGATTACAAGTTTTAAAGTTAACAGATGCCCGAAGGCTTACAAACTAAAAAGAGATAAGATGCCCGTAATGCCTTTCTTGTCCCTCTCCTCAGGAGGTAGGTCAAGGAGGCGAGAAGGGCAAAAGGAGCGCCTAGGCGAGCTACGGGTGGCAGAAGACACCAAGAGGACATCTCGGTGGCCGCCCAAAGGCTGGACGGTGATGACGGCGCCGGGGGCAGAGCTCGAAGACGAGACGGCAGGACGTCAGTATGCGTCGAAGGCGTCGATGCCCGCGTACTCCGACATGATGACCTTGCCGCCCGCCTTCTTCCTCTTCCTCTTCTGCAGCCTCCCTACGCCAGCCGCCAAGGAGACGGCCCCGAGAAGTTCAAGGAGCCGGCGACGCAGATGATGGGGTCGCCGGTGCCACCAGGGGTGGCGCCCGACACCTAGTCAGACCCTTCATCATGCCGTCCACCGCCCTCGTCGTCGCTACCGCTGTCCTCCTTGTCTCCCTCGTTCGAGGAGGAGTCTTCGTCATCGGAAGAGCTCTCCACGCAGCACCTTGCGCGAGTCCCAAAGTGCCCGAAGACCTTGACGGAGAGAAGGCCACCCTCCATCAATTTGAAATGGAGGGTGAGCCCATCCGTCAGGCTGTGGATACGAGCAAATGTCTTCCATCCTTGGCGAAGATAGATCACGTGAGGAGCGGGGAAGTCGACGCGGACTCTCGTGCCACTGATCCCGCAGCCCCTCATGTGCAGCCGCAGCGACTCCGACAGGTCCAGCTCCATCTCCCGCGCAAATGGGGTCGGGGGACGAAGGCGACGGCGCGGCGGCCGCCGCAGCCTGACGAAGAACTCGCAAGGGTCATCCCCAATATGACCCTCCACTGGAGGAGGAGCTGCTGGCGGGGGCGAGGCCGGCGGGCCACCTCGTCCTCCTCTTCCCCGAGCGCCCCGGCCTCGCCCACGGCCTCGCCCCCTCCCCCTTCCCCTCGTGGCCGGTTCTACCACTGCGGGTGCAGGAGAAGGAGGGACGCGTTGTCGAGCGGCGACTCTCGCCGCCACCGTTGAAGGACCGGGATTTCCTCTCTCCATGGCGAACGGAAGAGAGGAGCAGAAGTTGAAGGAGAAAGAAGATGGGAGAGTGCGGGGCGCCGTCCCTCCCCTCCCGCTCTTTATAAAGGGGCGGGGCTGGGGCTCGACCGTCCCGCTCGGCCAATCAAGACGCAGAATGCACAGGGAGCCAGGACCGACCCGCCGCCCCAACCAGCGATGGCCCGGTTTCCCGCCACAACCATTTGCCACCCCAAGCGCATGGGAGGCACGTGGCAGACGTGCAGAACCGAGGGGACGGGTGAGGCGACCTCTCCCCACCCCTTGATCGTGGGGAGTGGACGCCTTGAGGACCGTGCCTCGGCCCCATTCAGTAAATGGGCCGCGCCTCCATGCCTCCCCCCCGTTTACAGGGAAGGCGCGAAGCCGCCTCCTTTCGCATTTACTGCGACGTGACGCATGCCTACGGAAACCGCCCCGCGCATGCCGCCCACGTCACGCACGCCCCTCCACCCCGCGCCGCGCGCGTGGGTCGTGCGAGGCGAAGCACGCGGAAAATCTTACCACGGTGAAAACCGTCCCGCCTGCCCACGCACCGTTCTGGGCCTGGCCCAACAACGCGTCGCGCTTATGTGTGGCCCAGGCCCGGGGGCTCCTGTCGGTGTACAAAAAGAGGGGTACACTTTTTGTACCCCTACGACTGTGCGCGGGCAGTCCGAGCCCCGGGCACCACCACACCAAACACGGCAAGGGAGGTGAGCCAGGATAAGACCAAAGCTCGATGGAGACTGAAGCCCAAAGCCAAGAACACAAAGAGCAAAGGGACGAAGCGGATTCCCCCGGCAAGATCCCTGCCGGGGGCAGCTTTAGCAGCCCCGGCAGGACCCTCGCCGCGGCAGCTCACCCCACGCATGCGGAGCGGATCACCCTTGAGTCCACTGCCCCCATGGGGCAAGGATTCGGGAGGCATCCCCGTGGTGGCATGCAGATCTTTGTGAAGACAGTCAAGGACAGAGACGCACACTAACAAGACGACGACCCTTGGCGGGATCCCAGCCAAGGAGGACCACAAGGCCCCCGGCAAGCACCTTGCCAAGGATGACAGCAGGCGCCGCGGCAAAATCCTTGCCGGGGCCCCGGCAAGGCTCTTGCCGGGGAGATCCGCAGAGCCACCGTCAGGCCAACGCCAACTAAGCTTCCACCGCCCCATGCAGCTGCCGACCCAACCAGCTGGGCAGGCACCTGCGTGGCAACATGCAGATCTTCGTGGAGACCCGCCATTGCGCCACCTCAGCTGCCTGCCTGCCTACATGGCACCCCAGGCACCGCTGGCCAGGGCGCGTGCCAACACAAGGAGGAGCGGCGGCGGACAAGACGGACGTCTTCCCTCGTCCCCGATAAAGCGAGGACACCTAAGCTAGGCGCATTAAATGCGCCTTGTCCTGTAATGCGAGGGATAACCTCGCGTCACTATACCCTTTCCACCTCCTGTGTGCCACTGTGGCAACCCCTTTTCCCTATAAAAGGAGGCCCGAGGCAACTAGGAGAAGAATTCGGCTTTTTAGAACTCCTCAAGACTCGGCTTTTGGAGCTCATCACGCCCCAAAGCTAGCTGAAGAACACAAACATATAATCCACCAAAGCAGGAGTAGGGTTTTACGCTTCTTTGCGGCCCGAACCTGGGTAAAGGAACCGTGTGCTAACTGTTAGATCCGCTCTTCTCTCAACCCCGCGCCCCGCAATCGTAGTAGGGATTCTTGTGATCCCATAGGGGTCGATCCAAATACACCGACACTATGTTTCTATATTATGCATGTCAGTTATTGTACCCAATCGTTCCGAACATGTGGAGAAAAAGATAAGACCGTTACATGGGAATATAATGTCATCCAGACATGGCTCCATGTTGGGCGCAGCCCCCCCCCATTCCAGAATTTATTCCAGAGGAAGATAACTGTTCAGAGGGGGATTCAGAGTGAGCCGACCACTCCTATTTACCCCCTGAGGTGTTTACTCTAACCTAGCATGCTGATGTTGGTCATATCATGCATATCGCGCCTCACATTGCTTACTTTATACTCCCTTCATCCCAAAATAAGTGAATCGACTTTGTACTAACTTTGTACTAAAGCTAGTACAAAGTCGAGTCACTTATTTTGGGACGGAAGGAGTACATCTTATATGTCATCAGCTTAGTTTAGATTTGCTTTGTGTGAATGCCACCTGTTTGGTTTCTATATCACATATGTGAATTATGTAATGTCGTCTTGTTTAGCCAGACATCATATATGTGAATCATGCAATGCTATCCTGTTTAGCCAGTCATTGTATATGTGAATTTTATCGTGACATACTACTTGCGACAATGTTTGTACATTCATCTACTCTTCCTGTGCATGGACCATTCAAGTTGGTGATGGGAAAATCTGGAGTGAAAACAAGGTCCTTTGAGCAGTCAGTGCTACATCTCGATGCAGAATTCTTGCTGGTTACAGATAGCTCCTCGAAGGAGGATTCAGAGACAGATGACCAGTCGTATTCCCCCCCAAGGTGTATGCTCTAACTTGGCAGGGTTATATTGCTGATATCATGCATACGGTGTCTTGCATTGCTATGCCATCTGCTTAGATTAGACATGCTTTGTGTGAAGGCCTCCTGTTTAGTTTCTATATCAGATATGTGAATTATCTAATGCCATCTTTTTTAGCCAGTTATCTAATATGTGAATTGTGCAACGCCATGCTGTGTAGCCACAAATCATATATGTGAATTATCTCAGGCCATCCTTTTTTTCATTACGTATTCCGTTTGTAAACAATCTTTGTATTTTGAACTGCTCTTCATGTGCATCAACCACTTGTTATGGAAAAATTTGGAGTGAAAACAAGGTCTTCAGAGCATGCAATGGTACCTGTTGAAGCATATATCTCGATGGTTACACGTAGATCCTCAGAGGATGATTCAGAGAAAGATGACCAGTCGTATGTCCCACCTGAGGTGTATGCTCTTAACTTGCAATATTTATATTTTTCATATCATGCATATGGTGTCCTGCGTTGCTTAGTTTAGACATCATATACACAATGTTCAAATGCCATCTGCTTAGTTTACAAATCATATATGCAAGTGCCAGCTGCTTGGTATATCAATCAATTATGTGAATTATATCATGCCATCCTGTATACTCATACAACATGTATGTGAATTATTTCATCCCAACCTATTTTAGAAAGACATGATATAGTTATGTCATGTCATCCTGTTTAGGCACTCATCATATGTTGAATAATTCCATTCTATCTTGTTTAGTTATCCATGATATATATGAAATTGTGTCATGCTATCATGTTAAGTTAGCCATCATATATGTGAAATTGTGTCATGATGTCCTGTTTGGTTACAAAACATATATGTGAATAACCACATCCGTGTATCCATTCATTTTCTTCTGGTTTATCAGCCATTCGAATTGGAGGGGGTGATGGCAGTATCTAAGGGAGTAAAAACATGTTCGTCACAAAAGCTGGTGCTGCCCCTCGATGCAGATAGAACCATGGTTGTACTGTGTAATGCCCAAGATGGGACTATACCTCCTACGTGTCGAGGCACGACTTAAAGGTATAAGCCCATTCTGGAATGATCTCAAGTTTGGTATCTTTGCACAACTGATGTAAAAATAGGGATGAAATTGCAAAAGGAGATAGTTGGCTTACACTCGCCACTTCACACAATACATTACATAAGCAAAACATCATTCAAAACATCACAACCCGACTACGGGCGAAGATCCAAAAGAAAGATACCAAAACATAAAGCCACATGTCCGAATTGCCCCTAGTAGAAACCACTACTGATCGTCGAAAACGACACAAGCATATGGCCACTCTCTTCATCGAGCTCCCAGTGAAGTACTTGAACCAGCTCCTGCATCTTTCTCGGCTGAACCTGCATTTGGTGTTGTAGTATCTGTGAGCCACGAGGACTCAGCAATCCCATAACCATGGGTATCAAGACTAACAAAGATTTATGGGTAGGAAGAGGTAAAGTGGTGAGGTTGCAGCAGCGGCTAAGCATAATATGGTGGCTAGCTTACGAGTACAAGAATAAGATGAGCATCTCCGCAAACGGTCGCAACTAGTAGTGATCGCTAAAGATCCTGAACTACATACGAATCAAACATAACCCCACCGTGTTCTCTTCTCCAAGTGAAAAGAGACAGTCACGGTTACTCACACAGTTGTGTGTTTTACTTCGGATCCTCTGTCAAGTTTTCTACAACCGGACATTAACAAATTCCAATCTGCCACATAACCGCGGGCACGGCTTTCGAAAGATCATAACCCTGCAGGGGTGTCCCAACTTAGCCCATCACAAGCTCTCATGATTAGCTGAAGTGATAAATATAATATCATCACTCCTTATCTTAGGGAAATCCGATCAGGCTCGGCATCCCAGTGCACAAGACATTTCGACAATGGTAAAACTAGTCCAGCAAGACCTCCCGGTGTGTCGTCACCCTGATAGTAGCCGCGCGTATCTCGTCTCAGGCCACGACCGGATGGGCGATGCTACGAGTAAAACCAATCCTCGAGTTTCCCCGTGGTGGCCCCGCAGGCTCCCCGTTTGGGACCAACACCATCAGCACTGGCCCCCCCTGTTATGTAGATTTAAGAACCCGGGGACATGACCCCCTATGCAATTAATTAATTAATTAAGTTGTTATTATGAGCAAATTAAAACCAATGTTGGGCCTTGCTGGAGGAGTTTTATTCAAAGTCGAACTGTCAAGGGGTCCCCATCCACCCATCGTGTAAGGAACGCAAAATCAAGGAACATAATGCCGGTTTATCGGCGCCTAAGGTGGCATGAGTGGAACAAAACACCGAGCAAAAGGCCAAGCCTTCGACCCATGCCCAGTATATAGGTGTGTTAAAAATAATAATAGATATTGTGATATTCCAACAACAAGTTCCCTCCTGGAATGATCTTCATCTTCACCTGCAACTAACAACGCTATAAGAGGGGCTGAGCAAGCGGGTAACATAGCCAAACAATGGTTTTGCTAGGAAGGTTTCAAGGTTAGAGGTTTCATGGCAACAAGGAGAGGCTGACATAAAAGATGGGTAGCGCGACATGTAACGATAGCATCGAGACGACTAAGCATAGCAATGGTAGTAAAGGTATCCAAGGGTATGATCATCTTGCCTGGGATTCCGCAAGGGAGAAGAACGGGTCTATGAAGTAGTCGAACAGAACCTCACAACTCCGGAACGAACCCGAAGCTAACGAGGGAAGCAAACCGGAAAGAAACAAGCAACACGGTAAACACACATATCATAACCATGGCATGATGCACAAACAAGTATGATGCATGTCCGGTTTAAATATGCATGGCATGGCACAGTGCACAAACAAGTACTACAAGTTAAGTGGAGCTCAATATGCAACGAGTTGCATATTGACGAAACACCACATTTTAATTATTTAATTGACTCTCGTTTATTTACAAGACAAGATTAAATGTTTGTTAACATGGCAAGAGGTGAAGCAAGAGCAAACTACCTATTTAGGCAAGTTTAAATGAGGCCGAAATGACAAACAACAATTCCGGAAAACCCAATATGCATGTTTAGTAATTTTAAGCAAACAACAATTCACACATATAATGTTGTTAACATGATGCGGATGACATGATCAAGTTTATGAAATTTTATTAAAAGTGAACATGAAGAGATAAGGAGTATATGTCACCGTGGTGGAAGGAAAAAGGTGCCACGACAACGATCCGAAAATGTTGCAACGGCAACATCTCGGTTCCGGTAACTCGTTGAGAGACCGGTGCAAAAGATGACGGAGAGCGTGTCATGCAAGAAAAAAGCTGGGGTGATCCCGTCACTGGGTTCCCACGGGTTGGCGACGAGGCAAATGAGGAGCATGACAAAAGATGAAATGGGCACGGTGCACACAAGGGAAACATCTCATACAACACAAGCATTCGTCCATGGGTCATCGTCTCGGGGTTATACCTTCGAAGCGTTCGTTCTCGGAGGGGTTCGAGTCGTAGTGGAAGTAGTGGTACACGGGTCGTAGAGGAAGTAGTTGTTCACGAGGTCATCAACGAAGTAGTCGTTCACATTCCGTTTCGGAGAGGTACTTTACGAAGCCATCGTTTCCGGGGCGACGGTAGTCGTTCACGTTGGCGTCTTCGTTCACGGTCGTCGTACACGTTCCGTAGAGGTACTTGTCGCGGCACCGGACATAGTGGTACTTGACGCGTCGTCTTGTGTAGTCGTTCTCGTTTTGTAGATGTTCATGTCATCGGAGGGGTACTTGGGTCTTCGGACTTGCCGGTCTCGGGACTTGGCGACGGTAGTGGTACACTCGACCGTAGTCGAACTTGACGAAGAGGAACTTGGCGCATCCATGTACTCGGCATTCCTGTGTGGTAGTCGTTCGGGCATCGGGCACAACGTCGGGCGTCGAGGTACTTGGCATCCGTGGGTACTTGCTTGTGGTGTACTTGACGAAAACACCGAAGACGATCTTGAAGCAACCGTGCGTAGATGTACATCGAAGAGGAACTTGACGATGTTTCTGCTGGACCAAAACAACACGAGGCCGACGGTAGTGGTTGGAGGAGGGCGCGGGGCGCTGGTACAGGGAACGACGAGACGAGGTGGTCGGCGGGTGAAGCAGCAGACCGCGGCAGGGCGTCGGAGCAGAGGCCATGGCTCGGGCGGCGAGGAGACGAGGCAGGGGCCTGGGGTGCGCAGGGATCTGCTCGTGGCCGCGGGTGCTGCTCGAGGGGCTCCTTCCCTCGGCAAGGTGGCGGGCGGCGCACTGGACGAGGCCGGGCACCCGGTGCTGGAGGGGCGCGTCCACGCGAGGGAGAGGGAGAGAGGACGAGGCGCTAGGGAGGCGAGGCGCTGGCCTTGGCGGCGGACGGCGCGGCAGGGCTGCCCTGGTGATGCGGCCTTGGCGCGGAGCAGCCAGGCGCGACTGGAGGACGGGGCGCGGAGGCGCTGCTCGAGGGCACGAGGAAGACGAGGCGCGAAGGCCACGGTGCACGGCAGAGGGAGGGAGAGCGAGGGGAGAGATGGGAGGACGAGAGGGCTCGGACGAGCGGTGCTGTGAGGGAGAGAAAGGAGCGAGCGGTCGGGAGAGGTTGGGCTTAGGGTTTGGGGAGGAGGCGTAGCTGGGCCTAGCAGGCCGGCTGGTGGGAGGCCGCAGCGGGCCTCTGGCCTGCTGGGCTCACTGCACCCTCACTCTTATTACCCAAAAACAGAAGGAAGGGAAGAAAAAGGGAAAAAAATAACAAGAAGAGAAAAAGAGAAGGAAGGGTTACAAAAGAGTTTGAACAAGAGGTTATTTTTCTCGGGCTCATAAAAATGAGCGTAGTCCAAGAAAAATATAAGTGGCAACATTGAATGATGAAAATTCAAACTCATTGAATTTTATTCAAATGGGTTTGAACTAGGGCTTGGTTTTTGAAGTGTCCAAAAATGTTCGGATTTTTGGAGGAACCTCGATACAACGGAAAAGAATTATAGACAAGGTTTGAGGCAAGGAATTGCGAAAGAGAAGGCATGGGGAAAATATGCAAGTGTGTTGGGTTAATTCCAAACAAATGGAATATTTATTTATAATAGCTCCATAATACCAGGAGGATATGTTATAAAGAGAAGTCATCCTTCCCTCGATTTAAATGGACCGAAGGTCCACACGATTTATTTAAGTTGAGATGCAAAGAATAAAGTCATGATGGCATGATGACATGATGCAAAGCAAAATAAATAACACAAGCACAAATGAAACACACGGGAGACCTGGAACATCTGGAATCTTCTGGGACGTCGGTCTTCGGGCGTCACATACTGGCCCATGAACCAGCCCCACCACACATAACTGAGACTCTTGCAAATTGTACCCCTACAGCGTTGGACAGAGAACCAGCTACACCCCATCTAACCCCAACCCCAGCATATAGTAACCCAGTTCTAGCTGACACAACACCATGTCCACCATAGAGTACCCCCACACGAGCAGTTAGTAAGGCAATTGCAGTGCCCAAAGCACAAAGACCACTACATCGAACCCAAACTCCACATTTAAAGCACAAGAGCAACTGTTGTCAGGTCAGATTCCGTAGCTGTGGTGCATACTCCTTTGCTCTTGCATCACTGTATTTACTCATACCAACTAATTTCACATTTGAATGATCCAATTGAAACTCCAAGCGATATACGTCATGATTCACCAAGGGTGACGACTTATGTGGAAGCAATCAACGAGGGGTGAAGACAGGACAGTTTAGACCGGCTGGATGAAGAGCGTGATATAGCTTCAGCACGTTCTGCGATTTATCAACAAGACTTACGCAGATATCATAGCCGCCGGATTAGAACAAGGACGTTCCAGGAGGGTGACTTGGTACTCCGGCTCATCCAAGATCAAACAGATATGCACAAGCTATCCCCACCTTGGGAAGGGCCCTTTGTGGTCAGCAAGAATCTGCACAACGGTTCATATTACTTGGTGGACGTTCGAGAACACAAGGACTCACGGACATCAGAAGAGGAGACGAAGAGGCCGTGGAACATCGCCCATTTACGGCCATACTATACTTGAGCTACGTGCTCCAATGTATCCTATGTATATATTGTGAGTGATGAATAAACTGGCACCCTCGGTAAACCGGGGGCTTAGCCCTTTTTCCATATACAAAAATCCTGTGAAAGCAACCATACAAGTTTATTATCAGATATTATATTTCAATATATTGGCCGGTTTAGAAATTGATTTTTTGCAGAATATGCAAAGGAGCAGTAAAACTCTCTAAAAAACATGAGATCATATCCGGTTCGAGGAGAGGAGGCTTCACAATTTACCCACCGGTTCAGGAGGAACCCTGGAGACCCTCTGAAAAGTTGGATAATTCCACGTTCAGTGATTGGTTTGAATTTACCCACCGGTTCAGGAGGAACCCTGGAGACCCTCTGAAAAGTTGGATAAATCCACGTTCAGTGATTGGTTTAAATTGACCCACCGGTTCAGGAGGAACCCTGGAGGCCCTCTGGGAATGGCAACGTCCATGTCCCAGTGATCGGATCAATTTTTACGGTTCTTTCGGCCCTCTGAAAAGTTGGATAATGCCACGTTCAGTGATTGGCTAGGCCCCCTGGGAGTGTTGGACAAACCACATCCCATTGATTGGCTCAGTTTTTATTTGCGGTTCTTTCGGCCCTCTGAAAAGTTGGATAATGCCACGTTCAGTGATTGGCTAGGCCCCCTGGGAGTGTTGGACAAACCACGTCCCATTGATTGGCTGAACCTTGCTTTGAGCCTGGCAGCTCTTAAAAAGCCTCGACTACATGGTCTTATTTGCAAAATTTGCGTCTTTTTGGTGTTTGTGTTTTATAACCCTTTAAACCGGAGTGGAGCAGCTACGGAAGTTAACCACGTACCTATAAAGTGAAAAGTCTGGGTTATGAATACCAGCGTGAGTACACCGGTGTTCATTAAAACCCGGATCATATATCAGGCAAAAAGCTACAAATCTCCGAACAAAGTTTTGAAGAACAAGATAAACCGGAATTTATCATCAAAGACGAGCCGGAGTGTTTCGAATTTTTAATTGGATCCATGAAGGTCTTGGTCAAGCGACTTTAAAGTTCTACCAGATTAAGAATGTTGGGCGTATATGATCTTAGGTATAAAGTCATTACTGGTATAAAGATTTACTTATTTGTCGTTTTAAGAGAACAATTTAATCCGTCCAGTGGTAAGCCGCTAGGACATATTTTCAGTATTATTTCTGCAGAAACAGAAGATATGCAAGATAAACACTATCAGACGACATTTTCAATCGGCAAATATTCCACATAGAGAGAGACAGAATATCCGGAATAAGGCAGATCAAGTTTAGCTATCCTATTACAAGGCATTGCAAGCCCGACGGATTGGAAATATTGTTTGGCAAAACACAGACTGCGATTACAACAATAAATTTCGAAGTTATGCTTCTAGCCGTCACCTTGATCCGGAACGTCTTCATCTTCTTGAAGCGGTTGGAAGTCCGGCGCACGCCAGTCAATCTTCATCAAGGCCCGGAAATACATCTCGTCGTTGATAAGTTCAGAAGGTTCAATGTCAGGAGCAAAGGTGTGAGGACGAACCGGCCGAATTAAGTTGACGGTATCATAGACCGGTCGCTCCACCCGTTCATTTTGCAAACTGTATCCCGGATGATATCTGGACAAGTCAGATTCAGCTGCAAGCTTGCTGGCGAGGGGACGCATCTCCTTCGTCAAGGCATAGAGATCCTTTGCGGTAAAGGCTGAGCCGTCATCTTTTGTATCTGGAAATCCGGTTAAAGCCTCCTCCGGATCAAGATCCGGGACCCAAGCCTTAGCCCTGGTAAGGGCCAGAAGAGCACCACCCCGAGCGGCAGATTTTTTGACTTCTTCAAGGCGAGCCGGCAAAACAGATAACTTGTTCAACGTGTCTTGGATCGTCGTAGGGGCCGGTTTACCAAAGGAAGTGGCACTGATGATCCTCTGAGCGCCGGAATACAGCTGCTCGACCAATGTGTAACATGCTTTAAGCTTCTTCCGTAAGTCATCCCCAAGATGGGAGACACGGCGACCTGCACACAGATATAACGGTTAAGCCGGCACAGTTAGAACATTACAGGGATAAACCGGGAGTTCAGATTATACTTACCAAAGATTGCAGTGGTCATCATTTCAACCTGCTGCTTTAAACCGGTCAATTCCTGTGTAACCGGGTTAAGCGCCCCTTCAGCGTCCTGAACCCTCTTCTCCAGATCTTTCTTTTGAACCTCAAAAGTGGTCCGCTCCTCTTCAAAATATTTCTTCAGATCTTCAGCAGTCTTTAAACTCACCTGAAGATCTTTTTTAGCTTTTGAAGCAGCAGATTCTTTTTCAGTAAGACGGCTACGAAACTCATTGATTTCAATAGCATTCCGGTTCAACTCAGCCTGCAAGCACGGTTAAAAGACAAGAGGTAAAAATCAGACAAGTCTCAAGCACACAAACAAGTTGTCTACTTGACACTTGGGGGCTAATGGCAGTTGAAGCAGTAAACAACAGCAATTCAAAGTTACAAGTCTCAGGCACACAAACAAGTTGTCTGCTTGACACTTGGGGGCTAATGTATGGTTGAAGTATCATCAGCAACTTTTACAAGTATCAAATACATAAACAAGTTATCTACTTGATACTTGGGGGCTAATGTAAAGATCAATTGTTCAAACTACAAGTTCCGGTTCACCTTCAGCACGCAGCTAAACCGGAACTTGGGGGCTGTTATGGGATAGAAACACATCAAAGGTACAAAGTTAGAAGAAGAGGTTTACCTCATATTTCTCCCTCATTAAGTTAACCAGGCTTGCTTCATAATCTCGGCTGCTGTGGAGACGGTTTAGATACCCAGAGTAAATTTCTTGGGCGCTCATATCGGAAAAATTGGATATCTCAGTACTCCATTTCCCCTTCTCTTTAGATAGCTTTTCCGTTTTAGCCGTATGTTTGGCTAAAACGGTGGGCTCAGCCGGAGCAACAAAGGCAGTCCCAGTTACCACAACATCCGGAGAAGCAGGTACATTTGGGGGAGTGGCAGTATGGGCCGGATTGGGAGACGCCGGATTAATCTGAGGAGAGTTGACCCGGGCCGGACTTGGCGGATTATGGGCGTCTTCAGCAGTAGGATTCTCAGGAGCAGAAATATGATCTGTAGGCGCAGGGTCTTCAAGAGGAGCTATGGGCTCGCCCTCTGAAGGAACAGTTGTTGCCGGATCATCAGCCGGATCATTTGCAGTGGTCTTAGCAGGAGGCTTGTTTGCCTTGGGTTTCTTGCTAGGTTTTGGTTTGCTGGAAAAGTACGCAAAATGAGTTGACATTATAAAGCAGAAGGGATCATAAACCGGAAAGGTGAGAAAGTTACCCTGGGACAGTTTTCAATGGAGGAAGCTGTGTGGCGGTCGATTCACCAGAAGAAGACAGTGGAGTTTCCTGATAATCAGGATCAGACGGTTTAAGAGGTTTTCGGATAAGCCCGGCCTTGGGATGAAGGAGAGTCGGAGAGAGTATCACCTCAGCACGGCGTTTGCGAGCCGGAGTTAAAGAAATCCCGGATGATTCCACCGCCAGGCCGCTATGGCGAGTGGTCCGGCGAAGAGCTTCGTGCTGTTGCTTCTTCAAAATAAAATTAGGGTCCAACTGAGCATAAGGGTGAGAAAATTGGTATTTCCGGACGGTCCGACGACTTTTTTGTGGAAGAGGTTCTGAATCAGAAGAAAGAATGGTTACCTCAATTTCGGCCGGATTATCACCTTCAGGCAACTCCTGTGGAAAAGTTATCGTTAGATACAGTTATAAGATCAAGAAAGCAAAATCTAAACCGGATTAAAGCATACCTCGGAATCCGGATCATCATCTTCAGTGGGAGAACCGGCGTCAATAGCTGCTTTCCTTTTCTTATTGGCAAATGTTTTCTGGCGAGCTTGTTTGCCGGTTTTCTCCTGAGGTTTTCTCTTCCAGAAAGGGTCATCAGCCTAATCAAAAGAAAGAAAGACAACTGGAAAGATGGTTTAAAAGAAACGGATTACGAATATAGGGTAAGGAGAAACTTAGTGCAGGCAGCTTGTTCTTCTTGTAATATGGAGCTAACCCGACCTTGCTACAGTCTGCCAAAGAAACATTGAGAATTTTCTTGGCTGATTCTATAACCTCCGATTCAGAGAGTTTTTCCTTGGTAAACCTTTGGGGATCATCCGGTTTGCCAGAATATTTGCACATCAGCTGTGATCGCCGGATCAAGGGAAGGATGCTCCAAGACAACCAACAGCGTAGAAAATCAGTTCCAATCAACCCATTAGCTATGAAGGCTGTTAACTTGGAGAGCTGTGATGAAAACCGGGTCCGTTCAACAGCGCCGAGCCGTTGTGGTATAGGATGATCCTCCGGAATACGGGTTTCGCGGTAACCCGGCAGAGGGTTCTCCCCTTCAGGAGAAGTGTCATTGCAATAAAACCATGACTTGTTCCAGTCCTTTGGGTGCGTGTGTAAAGCGGCGTGAGGAAAAACAACGTCTCTCCTCTTCTGAATACTAACGCCACCGAGCTCCTGATGTGGTCCACTGGTGAACTCTGTGCGCTGGTTTAAGTGAAAGAAGTCCCGGAACAGATCGACGGACGGTTCTTCTTGCAAATATACCTCCGAAAACACTTGGAAGTCACAGATATTGGAAACAGAGTTGGGTCCTATATCCTGAGGGTGCAGTTGGAAGGCAGCAAGAACATCCCGGAAAAACTTTGAACCGGGAGGAGAGAAGCCTCGAGATATGTGATCAAAGAACACAATAACCTCCCCGGACCTGGGAGTAGGAGGACATTCATTCCCCGGGGCCCGCCACTTTAAAACAGACTGAGGGCCTAACGTACCAATTTCAGAAATCTTGACCAAATCATCCTCAGTAATAATAGAAGGGACCCAATTGCAAGAGACATACTGCTTGGCCATTGCAACGGAAGGACAAGTACTGGAAAAGATAAAGTGCAGAAAATGGATTATGAAGGTACAGTAGTATAAACCGGAAACTGTCTATGAAAGTTACGCGACGGTTTGAACTGAGGACTAATGACATGGTTAAACCGACAATTGGAGCAAGCTATACCATTTCCGGTTCACGGCAGTAAAAGAGGAACGGCTAAACCGTCGCGTTCAAATTATAAAGTTTCGCAAGAGCAGTGTATGACAGTTCAAATCGGAGTATACTTAACAGATTTACCGAGGAGAAAAACAGGTTTTCAAAGACAGCTAAGGTGGAATAGATCTGAGCATACCAGAAAAAGAGAAACAAATGTAAGAGTATACGGGAAGAACTACTAGGGCCTTATACAGAGCGGGTAAATCTACAGGTTAAACAAGAACGACGAAGATCTGAAGCATTTACAGCGGGGTAAAAGTACAATTTAAGGGGCAAGATCTAAAGGTAAAGGTTACTGAAAACTATCGGCTTAAAAGTTGAACAAGGTAAAGCTTCCATTGAGGCTCTAATGGCGGGGGCGTGAGAAGGAACCCTAGAAGTTACAGATCTGTAATGAAGAAGAAGGACGTACCTGTAATAGCAAGGATCAGCGGCGGAGGTTCTCTGGTCAAACTCAGGGTGATGCATCAGCCGGCGAGGACTTGGATTCAGCGGTTGACGGCGGCGGATCGAGCTCGAGCAGCGATGGAGTCGGGCGACGGAGGAAGAAGAAAGAGCAGGAAGAAGATAATGAATGGGGACAGCGGTATATATAAGGAAAGTCAGATCCGAAGCGACAGGTGCGGGATTCGAGGAAGTAAAAGATCGGATAAAGATCCTCTGACGCCTCGATTTTCGGGATAAAAACAAAGCTACAGTACAGCTCGCGGCGTTAAATGCGGAGATGATGTCACGGTCAGATCTAGTGAATCTCGAAGATGATGTCAGAGCCGGTTTACAAGAAAGTGAAGACAGAAGAAATTTATACAAGACAAGATTGATATGAACAAGTTCAAATCATTCTGGGGCCTAATGTCAGGGATATGACTAACGGGTATAAACCGGATATTGTAAACCGGATTTATTATATTATCCTTGGTTGTAATATTTAGTAAAGGCTACGGCCCATGAGATCTTAGGGCCCATGTATAGAAGTCTGGTTTGTAAACCGCCAAGCAATGTAACTTGAGAGATAAGGAAGAAAGAACAGAGACCGAGGCGGACACGATTATGAGCCGGCCTCGGGACTCTGTAAACCGGACCAGGCGTACCCTCTATATAAAGGGGCGACCCGGCAACGGTTCAGGGGACAAGCAACAATCAACCCGTCGAGGCACATGCAAGCGAATCCGCTCCCTGTAATCCGACGCCCAAGCAATACCAGACCAACTAGACGTAGGCTTTTACCTTCATCGAAGGGGCCGAACTAGTATAAACCCTCTGTGTCCTTTGTGTGCTATGAACCCCTTCAAGCTATCCTGTGCCATGGTTCCATCTTCAAGTCCGTTAAACCGGACATCTGCCGTACTATTTCCACGACAAATGGTGCAACATGTATGTTTTAAACCTACTAGCAAGATGCCCGTGCGTTGCACAGAACATCAAGATGCATTTATATGAGTAGTTTCTATATCCTGTGGGAGATAAGGATGAACGAGGGAAGGCCTTATCTGCAAATGTGGAGAGGGGTATCTTTTTGCAAAATTGTCATAGTTTCCTTCCTATCCGTCAGATATAGATCGGACGACCTTTATTGCAGGATGGCAGGGACACCATCATCACCAACTCTATTTTTATAAGAGTAGAAGTAGATAGAGATATTTCTTTAACTGGATTGTTGTTCTAAATTATTGCTCTATGTTGATTTCAGTTTCAATTGTATAAACAGTTATGTTCTCATGTCATGCACATTACAAGTGTTGTTAGTGTTGTGTAGTTTCCCACACTTATATTCTGACTATGCTGCTTTGTCTTAAACAGAAATGATTTGAACTGTCTCTATCTTGATTTGGCAACATAAACTAGAATGATATAGACCATACAGTCACCATACTACATAGATATATGTTTTTTTCATGCTGTTATCCTATCCGCCTTACAACTGAATTGGTTTACAAAAATGAGTTTCATATCCAACATGGTAATCCTGTGACGTGTCTGCTTGTTCCTCTTGTAGAATGCCGACATAATATTGGAGAAGAGCACCCCATTATGCAATGGTAGAGGAAGTAATGCAGATCAAGATAGTGAGACAACCCTGTTGGTCTTCAAGAAAGCTGATAAAAACTATCTTGTAGACAATGAGACAACCCCAAAGTCGTTCCTTGATGTAGTGTTGAGTTACTGGCCACTAGTACTGGCACAAGCTATTCGAACTTGCTGCCTGAATCAGTTCGGCTTCTTGAGTCTCAACTTCAAGTTGAAAGACATTGATTAGATGTGCTGCGACAGGATGATGAAGGACCGAGGAAGTCCCTGCAGAATTCAGATGCATACTTTCTGGCGCAACAACAAGTGTTGGAGGATTTAAGCGCCAAACAAGAGAAAGCTAATAAGCTTGCTAAGCGTCTCGCCAGCATGGTGGATACCCAGTATATTATTTCTTGGGCTCTTGTGAAGTGGTTTCAGTTCTGGACTTGTTTTGCTGCGGCGTTTATTTGCATTGGTCGCCAACTTTGACAACCAGTGTATGCAATATGCTGCTTTGTTTCCCTTATTTACACTGGTGGCGAACTTTGATGCCCAGTGGTTGTAATATGTGTAATAGCCGTAATAGCCCAACGTATGTTGCTTGCTTATTTATTTCCTTGTTGTCTTGTTTATTTGTTTGCTTGTAGACATTGCAGTTCTTTTTCCGTGGTTTGCTAGTGGCCGCAATAACCTATTTTTTAAAACTAGGCCACAATAACCATGGGCAACATGCGGACCGTTGACAACATGGCCTTCTATGGGCCGTAGAATCAATGGGCCTTTTACGGGCTGTATGGTCGATTGGCCAAACATGGGCCAATAACAGACCACATTATGCGCTGTAAACGGCTAGACTGGCATCTATCCGTTTATGGACGGACCATAATGGGCCTTTAAGAGGCCGACGAGTATAACAGGCTTAATTCCATCGACAGACATAATGGGTCGTTAATGGGTCGTATTTGATGATGCTATGAAAATGGCTCAACGGGTCAATGGGCCACAAACGGGACGACTTTAACCACGGGTTGAATTTAACCCACAAGCGGAAAAGGCCAGGAACGGACCATAAGCTACCAAATGCTTCAAATCAGCCCAAGAATAAATGGGCCCTTAAAAGGCTGAAAGGTAACACGGGTTGGGAGCGACCCAATGGATTAATGGGCCGTCAATGGGTATGAAGCGACATACTGTTCATTATGGGCCAGTTTCACTACGGGTCGTTAACGGGCCAAGAGTTATAAAGGGCCTCATATGGGCCGAAAGACGTCATGGGCCGTACAAGGGACGAAATTTACAACGGGCTGGAATCTTATATGTTGGATGGCCCAGATGAAGCTAGTGGGCCGAAATCGTAAAGGCCATGATGGGCCGTGAGTTATCAGGCCTGAATGGGCTATATGCGAGCACGCCGTTACCAGGCTTTCTATGGGCCGGCCCATTATCCCTTGACCAAGTCAACCGAGCCGACATTTTGAACTGAACGGGCCACTATTGGGCCGCGCCACGTGTCGACGTATCATAGGCGCCTCCTATCCAGTGGTTGGTTGACATCTGTGTGCACGTGGAGCCGACACGTGGTCCCTTCGGCCAATGAGAATTTTACACGTGGAAAATCCCCATTGGTCCTGGCTGTTAATGGGATATCGGATCCAAAACCGGACCTGATAGGGTTAACGGCGTGCCGTTACGATGGATGCCACATGTCGGTTACCCTTGACGAAAGCACTTCCATGACACACTATTTATCGTCATGGAAGTGAACACTTCCGTGATGATAATTTTGGTATTGTCATGGAACACTTCTACGACAGCACAGGTATGACTATCTCGATTCTGTCATAAAATCGTCATGGATATACATGCATGATAGAAAATGTGACCTACTGTGACAAACACATATTATCACGGAAGTGGTTTTTTTGTAGTGTCGGCTGCCGCAGACGCCCTCTCGATGAATGTGGCCGCGCTCAATGCAGATGCGGTTGTGCTTCAGCGTAGGCGGCCACGCTCGGGGAGGACCCGCCGACCGTATTGGCCCGTACAAAGTGTCACCATGATGTAATTCCTTGCAAGAAGGGATGTGGAATGGGGATCGGGGTTTCATGGATTCGGGGGTGACCGAATGTGACACCCCGAGACCGGTGCGCCAGGTGTCAGCCAGTTATTCGTCGCCGTTGCCATGTCATCTGCTTGCGTGTTGCATTTGCCTTGTCATCATGTGTGTTGCATCAGCATGTTTCCAAAACTTGCATCCGTCCGAGTCCCCTCGTCCTCTCCGTTGTCCGTTCTGAGCCCAGACACACTTGCACGCGCCCGCGGCGCCTCCGAATATTTATTTTATGAGTGGTCGGAAAATGTTCTCGGAATGGGTTGAAACATGGCATGTGGTCTTATTATAGTGTAGACAGGCCGCCTGCCAAATTTCATCGCATTCGGAGCTCGTTTGATAGCCCAACAGTTAAATATAGCGGCACTAGTCGCCCGTTTAAACGTCGGATGTTTTCAGTCTCCAAAAACCACTGCGGGCCTCTCTCCTCTCCTCTCATCTCAGCCCACACCCCTCTTCACAGCCCACCTAATCCACCTACAAACCCCCTGCGCTCCGGACCGTCCGATGGCGATCGAACGGCTCCGAAACGGAGTAATTCCACTAACCCTAGCCCCCCTTTCCCTATAAAACACCTTCCCCATGCCATTTTTGGGCCTAACCCTGGCCTTCCCAAACCTCTAGCCTCCTCTGCATCAATTTCCGCACGCAGCCAGCCTCCCTCCGCCACTTGTCGCCTCCAGCACTCCAGCCACCTCACCGACGCCACATGGCGCGCCCCTATTGGTCCAGCCGCCTCCAGTCATCGCTCCGGGCCAATCCCGCACAGCCATCTGGCCTCCCCCACCTCCAGCGCAGCCGCGGGCCCGCCAGGCCCGGGCGCAGCCCGCCCGGCCCGCTCCGCGCGGCGCCGAGCCCGTCCGCCCCGCGTTCCCTCGCCGAGCTCCAGATCGGGAGAGGAGCTCCCGATCCAGAGCTCCACCGCCGCCTTGGCCTCGCCGAAGGGTGGATCCGACGCCGGTGAGTCTCCCTGCAGCCTCCCACGGCATCGTGCCGAGCTCCTCCCTCCGCCGAAAGCTCGTCTGCCGCTGCCCCACGGCCACCCGTCGACCACCGCCGCCAGGAAGACTTCGCCGTTCTCGTGTCTCTGCCTGCCGCCGGTGGCCCTCTCCGCCGCCGCGAACGGGCCCCCGAGGTCATCCCTGACCAGATCCTCTTCGCCTCGGCCGTCCTCTCGTCGGCGCCGGCCGCCGTCACCGCTGGTTCTGCCAGATCCCGCCGCCGTCGTCGCACGGGTCTTCCTCGACCCCCTGCATCGCCCGGCGCCCCTCCTGGGCCGCCTCTCGCTTGCTTAGCTGGGCCGAACCCCCCGAGGCTCAGCTGGGCCGGCCCGCTCCCGTCTCCCTCCCTTCCTCCTCTGCCGGGCCCCGCCTCATGGGCCTCCTCCCCAAGGCACATGGGCCACAGCCTCCCCGAGGCCTGCTTCAGCCACGGCCCAGTGGCCTCCTCTCCCTCCTCCTAATGGGGCAGACCCATCTGGTGAGCCCACCTAATCCCTTGCCCTTGCGCGTTATAACTAAATGATGCCTCTCTGTTTTCTTCCCTGGGGTTAAAAATTTGGCTAAGTCTGTGAAATTCATACATTCTGATGCATACTTTGACTGCTGGTAACTTTTTGTGTGCTTATCCAAATGATGCATATGATATGTCAAAATGTTCATTATGAAGTGTACTACATGATGGTTGCTGTAGCATGCTTGTTTGAGTCCATATTGCCATGTTAATCTCTGTTGCAAAAGTGCATTTGACTGTTATGTGCTGAAACTTGTTATGAGTTGCTGATTTCAATTGCTCTTTGCTATAGATGTGTTTGTCCTCATGCCACATGTCTAGATGTTTTAGAAGCACCATTATATGGTCTTTGCTGTGGTGCATTTAACTTTCCATGATATGCCTTGAGGTGACTTAAACATGCTTGTTAACATGCCATGCCAACATAACTATTTTATACTTAGTGAAAATTCTACTAAGTCTGGAATCTGTCATATCCTGATGCTATGTTTGCTTGATGCCCTACTCAAGTCCATGCTTGTTTTGGAGTGGCCAATGATCATGTCTTGTTGTACATGTTATTGTCTATCCATTCATGCCCTTACTTGCTCATATGACCTGCTGTAGCTTATTTATTTCTTGCTCTCAAGTTGCTATAAAATATAACTGTCAGGTTTTTAACGTCATGATCAAAATGTTGTAGCTTGTTGCTATTAATCCATACCTCCTATGGAGATGCTCCAATGGGGTTGTTTGCTGTAGGATATGTCTACTACATGTACATGATCTTTATATGCTTAGTTGAGTTGATATGCATGTTGTTTTGTGCCTCCGAAGGCAGCATCCTGATGATGTTTTTGCCTTCCCAGATTTTGGCTATGTCTGGATAATGTTATTGCAAATTGCCATGCTTATTTAAATGTGTTCCAGCAAGCTTTTGAGGGTGCTCTAAGTTCATGCTTGTAGAGTATCATGTCTACTTCACATCCATGCTTCTTGTCATCATGTTTGGGTGATTTAGCTTATATTTACATTGCTCCGAAGTTGCTATGTGGCTGTTAACTATAGCTTGTTGTTATATCTTGTTTCATGTGTATCTTTTAGCCCGTTGCTCCGTTTTGAGTGTGACATATATGAAACTTGTGTGATTTTGCATGTAGAAGCATAATATCATATTGTTTTCATGTTTGGAGTGAGTTTGCTTGATGTTTGGGTGCATCTTGCACCGTTGCCTTGCTTGTCTTGTTTTGCTCATATCTTCTAGGCCGTAGCTCCGAATTAAACAAACATTATATGTAACTTGACTATAATTTCATGTAGATCATCGTGGTGCATGTTAAACTGCTGTTTAACAACTTTAACTTAAGGTTTGTTCAGATCTGGACTAATTTCAATCTATGCATATGAGGACTTACCGGATTTGTTATATGGAGTTTCCGGCCTCATTTAAACTTGTTGACTTGTGTTGTTTTTTAGTGCTTCCTGCCTTGCCATGTTTTGCATCATATATAGACTTGTCTTGCATCCTACTTGGTTGAGCATATTGTCATGTTCTTGTGTTGTTTTTCTGTGCTTCCTACCTTGCCATGTATTGCTTCTTATATAGACTTGTCTTGCATCCTACTTGGATGAGCATATTGTCATGTTCTTGTGTTGTTTTTCTGTGCTTCCTACCTTGCCATGTATTCCTTCCTATATAGACTTGTCTTGCATCATACTTGGTTGAGCATATTGTCATGTTCTTGTGTTGTGTGGTTACCGTATTGCTTGCTTCTTCTCGTTAGTGCTTGTTCCGTTGCGATCGTGAGGATTCGTTCGTCTAACCGTGGTTCGTCTTCGACGCTTCTTCTTCGTCTTCTTCATGGAATCGTTCTTCTTCCTTGCGGGATCTCAGGCAAGATGACCATACCCTTGGATACCTTTACTATCATTGCCATGCTTAGTCATCTCGATGCTATTGTTATATGTCGTGCTACCCATCATTATTGTCAGCCTCTCCTTATTGCCATGAAACCTCTAACCTTTGAAACCTTCCTAGCAAACCATTGTTTGGCTATGTTACCCGCTTGCTCAGCCCCTCTTATAGCGTTGTTAGTTGCAGGTGAAGATGAAGATCGTTCCAGGTGGGAACTTGTTGTTGGAATATCACAATATCTATTATTATTATTAACACACCTATATACTGGGCATGGGTGGAAGGCTTGGCCTTTTGCTCGGTGTTTTGTTCCACTCATGCCACCTTAGGCGCCGATAAACCGGCATTCACTACAACAAACACCCCCATATACCAACACATATCTAGCAACGAACTATAGCATGTGTTGTCGTTGGGTTAACCCTCCCACCTCCCCCTAAAAAAACCTCCCCACGAGCCACAAAGGCTTCTAACCTCTATCCACCACCACCACCACCTCCGTCCAATACGCATCTAAGGATGAAAGGAAGAAAAATCCTCTCCGCCAGCTCTCTCCCCGATTCCTCTCTCTCCGCCACCACTGATTGTAGGTTCGGCGCTCCCCTGCACTGCTGATCCCTAGTTAGGATCCCTCTGTTCTTCTCTAACACGCCGCCTCCGCGACGCCCTACGCACCCCTGCCCACGCCCCCGCAGAAACCCTAGTCACCACGGGTCGCCGGCGCAGCTTTGGCGCCTCCGGTTTGTCGGCCCACCACCCCGCATCTCTGCACGAGCGGCTATCAGATCGGGCTCGACGGTGCTTCGCTGCCTCGGTTACCTCGACTCTGACGCCGACGGTTCAGTAAGGCACTGCTCCCCTCTGCTCCTACCCTCGTTGGTGTTTGGTGTGGCTTGGCCATCATGCCAAGGTTGTTTCTTTTCCACCAATCTCAACAATGATCTAAGCTACCTTGATCAGTCGCCTGATCTATTACATCCATGCCGCTCCATGGTCCGATTTCTCCGCTGCAATTGTGTGCGCACTTAAATGCCAGGATATAATTACTTCTGATGTATTCTGTAACTTTTGTTGTTTGCTAATTTATGACTGCTTTTTGCTAATTACAGCTTGATGACATGGCACACACGTTCTGATGTAGTATATAACTTACTTATTTTTTCTGAGATTGTATTCTGTAACTTCTTCATTGTGCTTGGTACATAAATTTTTATCCTTTATACTTACGCCACAAAACTCTGCTGCTCTGAGGAATACTAATAGTGCCTTACAATTTTGATAGCTTTTATTTGGGACTGATTGCCAGTATACAATTTTTTCTAGCACACATGTTTGAAGTTGGGACTTCATTTATGCCGAGTATGCTGTAGCAGCTGGACAACGTCATCACTCAAATGTGTGGAAGGTGCCTTTGTTTACATACTTTACTTCCTTATAGTAGCACTTGCTTACACAAACTGGGCATGCTAAATTTAAGCTGAAAGTTTTCAACCTTTGGGATAAATACATGTTTAACGGTCCATATGTGTGGTTTGTTATTAACCACATTGTTATGAGTTCGCTGGTACTTAGTTCTGAAAGGCATCCTCCTTCCCGAGCCAAATTTCTTTAATTTTATAAGAAAAAAAATATTTAGTCAATATGCATGTAAATCTTGATCTCGACATCTTCATTTCACCTTAATATTGTGCTTTCACAGTTACATATGCAAGCTGGGTTTTATTATCTGTTCAATAGCAAAGGAGAACTCACATTGTGAATTCTTATTACGACTCCCTGGATACTACCCTAGTATGTCCTTGCGTCCAAGTGATGATATTTCCAAAGATCTAAATTTGAATTGTACTTTTCATGAATAAAATGTGACTGCTTTTATCTTCTATAGTGCATGCTTTCCATGATTTACTGATGCCATTGACATGCCTTTTGTGGTGAGAAGATTACAGAAATCTAGACGTGAGGTCTATTGGATTCTGCTCGATACTGTTATCCTACCTAACCCATATTTTTCGTTCCTAACTAAAATACTTCTAATATATCAGATGAGAAAGGAACTAGGGGTAGATGATGTTAAGGTGGTCATTTTCTACTTTTGAGGACAGGTGGGACATTAACTAAGATGGGCATTCTGTTTTCTTATGTGTGGATGCTTTACTTCTTTTTTAGTCTAACTGATGGCAGCTAATTGCACGTCTCTGACATTGCTTCATGCAATTCTCTTGATTTTAACTTCAAGAACATCCGATTTCCTGAATTCTGTGTACTTCTTTGCATTTTTTGACCAGCCATCTACCAATCGTCGCTCAATCTAAAGCTGCACAAAAGATGCAGCACCATATAGATAAGCTTCCCTTTCCCTACATTGACATGTTTTCCCCTGGTGAATGTGAAACAAGAACTGAACTTGACGCCACCTAAAGTTAAATTAAGTATATCCATCTAGCATAACCATGCACATCAAGTGTTCAAAAAAATATGCTTATATGAAATTTCTATTTTTTTCCCATCCTATACCAATGATGAATGTTGTAATAAGCTTACTCTGCAGTTTTAAGTATATAACAGACTATACACATGTTTTTGTTTTCAAATAACTATGATAGAAATCATTGTCCAGTATGTGGTTCCAAAAAGGCAAGTTTATACTGTTCTGCACTTACTATGATATAAATCATCTAAATCTCTAAATAACAATGAGTGCTCAAAGTATTTAGTGTGCTAGGTACATAGCCATAAATAGATGAATTGCCATAATGATAGTAGTACAAATCATCAGCGAAGTTATTCTGATTTAGCATATCAAACTTACTAGAATATGCAATTTGCAAGACTAGATGTCAAGCCAACAACATGATCTTCTACTTCTATGTAATGCGACCAACCTAGTTTGGTAACCTTATGATCAGTTGATCTAGCCACTCCAAAATGTCAAAAGTAATTGTCATGCAGCTAGATTAGGTATTGCAATGCCTTCACCCTTTGTATATCCCCCTATTCTTTTAGTTGTGTTGTATATTGGCCAGATGTTTTTCTTTCTGTAATGGTATGTTACTCATGTCAGTTTTTATTTGATGTAGGTTGCCAAGATAAATAGATGATGCATGTCTAAGTGGTTTCTAGCAAGGCGGAGAATGGGACTACCACCAAGATAGTTTTACGTTTATTTTTTAGAATGCCATTTTCAGTGTATAGAAAATGATGTATGTCATTTTCAGGGTCAATGTAAGGAAGATCTTGTGTTTACTCTTTGGATTTCGTTCCATGTAATGTAACCAATCAGATTCAATATATGAGCTCTTCCTATTTACTGATTTGTTACTCTTGTGCACCATCACTATCAACCCAATAATTGTCATTGGTAATATGTATATAAAATATTGGTAATTGTTCATGCTATGCAATAATATGTTTATGTCCGTCTCAAACTAGTTCTGGTTAACCAGCAACAGATATGAAGCGTTGTTATGTTGTAATTATACCCGTTGCTGCTCTGCAACACTTATTTACATTGATTACCAACGAAATTATATGTGTTGTTGTAGGCCCTTGCAACGCCGCCAACGGCAACGCATATACATCCGTTGGTGTAGACCTCAGCAACGCATATATGGATATTCGACAACACATTGATGCGTTGCTGAAGGGGGGTTCTTGTTGTAGTGATTATGTTCCTTGATTTTACGTTCCTTACACGGTTGGGTATATGGGGACCCCTTGACACTTCATCTTTGAATAAAACTCCTCCAGCAAGGCCCAACATTGGTTTTAATTTGCCTCATAATAACAACTTAATTAATTAATTAAATTGCATAGGGGGTCGCGTCCCCGGGTACTCTTTAATACATAGGAGGGGGGGCCAGTGCTGATGGTGTTGGTCCCAAACGGGGGTCCTGCAGGGCTGCCTTAGGGAAACCCGAGGTATTTGGTATAACCTGTAGCATCACCCAGCCGGACATGGCCTGAGACAAGATACGCGTGGCTACTATCAGGGTGTCGGCACGCTAGGAGGTCTTGCTGGACTTGTTTTACCATTGTCGAAATGTCTTGTGCACCGGGATACCGAGTCTGATCGGATTTCCCTAAGATAAGGGTTAATAATTATTATTACTTCAGCTGATCGTGAGAGCTTCTGATGTGCTAAGTTGGGACACCCCTGCAGGGTTATGATCTTTCGAAAGCCGTGCCCGCGGTTATGTGGCAGATTGGAATTTGTTAATGTCAGGTTGTAGAAAACTTGACATCGGATCCGAAGTAAAACACACAACTGTGTGAGTAACCGTGACTGTCTCTTTTCACTTTGAGAAGAGAACACGGTGGGGTTATGTTTGACTCGTAGGTAGTTCAGGATCTTTAGCGATCACTACTAGTTTGCGACCGCTTGCGTAGATGCTCATCTTATTCTTGTACTCGTAAGCTAGCCACCATATTTTTGCTTAGCCGCTGCTGCAACCTCACCACTTTACCTCTTCCTACCCATTAAGCTTTGATAGTCTTGTTACCCATGGTTATGGGATTGCTGAGTCCTCGTGGCTCACAGATACTACAACAACAGTTGCAGGTGCAGGTTTCCGATGTCTTGACGTGAGAGCGATGATCGTTGTGTTGGAGTTCTTTCTTCTTCTTCTTCTTCTTCTTCTTCAGTCTTGGGTTAGGTTCCGGGTCGGTAGCCTGGGATAGCAGATGGATGTCGTTGTTCTTTTCTTGTTTGTATCCGTAGTCGGATACCTTGTATTTATGTTGTTGTATTCATGTGACTTGTATGTATTGTTGTATCCCCCATGTATGTATGTAATGGTACGATGTAATGATATCCATCTTGCTAAGCGCCCGAAATGCGGTTGTGCCCCAATCACGTAAGTGTCACGTGATCGGGATAAAATCGCATCTTGTGCCTGACACCGACACTTGAGAAGACGAAGCTGGCGAAGCTTATGGAGGAAGACACAAACATACCCATCAATTTTCATCGCAAATCGTTCCTATAACGAGTTGTGTGTGATGTAGTTGATCTTTTGTATTAACTATGAAAGACAATTTTTGACTAGAGTGGCAATGGATGGTGTTTTAAATGAGGGGAAAATTTTGTATAGTTAACGTGCACTAATACAACTGTCATGTTAAAATTTGGAAATTTTCAGGGTTCATCTGAACTTTTTAATACATATGTGAATTTCTAGCCATTTAATGGTCGTAATTCAAATTTGAACTCCATGCACATGCAACATCAAACCATATGCAGTGAATTGTGTGCAAGTTAATTCCATGTGCAGTGAATTGGAAGAAATTTTCAAACATATTGGTGTCACGGCTTGGCACAAATATTTAGTACCATGGCTTATAAAGTCACAAGAATTCAAAAATGACCAGACATTCATGAAACCTTGCTTGATGTAATGGCATGGCATAAATATGTTGTGGTAAAAATATTGGCCTGTTTGACAAAAGTTTGTACACGCACTCCTTACAAACCGGAGCATTGATAACCCACAAGTGTAGGGGATCGCAACAGTTTTCGAGGGTAAAGTATTCACCCCAAATTTATTGATTCGACACAAGGGGAGCCAAATAATACTCTTAAGTATTAGCAGCTGAGTTGTCAATTCAACCACACCTGGAAACTTAGTATCTGCAGCAATATAGTTTAGTAGCAATGTAATATGATAGTGGCGGTAGCAGCAATAAAAGTAATGATAATGTTTTCGTAGTTTTTATGATAGTAGCAACGGAAAAGTAAATAAGCAACAAGCAATATAAAAGAAGCTCGTTGGCATTGGATCAGTGATGGGAAATTATGTCGGATGCAATTCATCATGTAGAAGTTATAACCTAGGGTGACACAGATGTAGCTCCAGTTCATCAATGCAATGTAGGCATGTATTCCAAATATAGTCATACGTGCTTATGGAAAAGAACTTGCATGCCATCTTTTGTCCTACCCTCCCGTGGTAGTGGGGTCCTATTGGAAACTAAGGGATATTAAGGCCTCCTTTTAATAGAGTACCAGACCAAAGCATTAACACATAATGAATACATGAACTCCTCAAACTATGGTCATCACCGGGAGTGGTCCCGATTATTGTCACTTCGGGGTTGCCGGATCATAACACATAGTAGGTGACTATAGACTTGCAAGATAGGATCAAGAACACACATATATTCATGGAAACATAATAGGTTCAGATCTGAAATCATGGCACTCGGGCCCTAGTGACAAGCATTAAGCACAGCAAAGTCATAGCAACATCAATCTCAGAACATAGTGGATACTAGGGATCAAACCCTAACAAAACTAACTCGATTACATGATAGATCCCATCCAACCCAGCACCGTCCAGCAAGCCTACGATCGAATTACTCACGCACGGTGGTGAGCATCATGGAATTGGTGATGGAGGAAGGTTGATGATGACGATGGCGACAATCTCACTCTCCGGAGCCTCGAACGGATTCCAGATCAGCCCTCCCGAGAGATATTAGGGCTTGGCGGCGGCTCCGTCTCGTGAAACTCGATAATTCTTTCTCCCCGATTTTTTTCTTCCCGAAAGTGAAGATATAGGACCTGGGGATACGTCGGTGGAGCACCAGGGGGCCCACGAGGCAGGGGCACGCTCCCCACTCTCGTGGACAAGGTTTGGGCCCCCTGGTATGGATCTTCTTGCAGGTATTTTTTATATTTTCCGAAATAATTCTCCGTGGATTTTCAGGCGATTCCGAGAACTTTTAATTTCTGCACAAAACCAACACCATGGCAGTTCTGCTGAAAGCAACGTCAGTCTGCGTTAGTTCCATTCAAATCATGCAAGTTAGAGTCCATAACAAGGGCAAAACTGTTTGGAAAAGTGGATATGTTGGAGACGTATCAACTCCCCCAAGCTTAAACCTTTGCTTGTCCTCAAGCAATTCAGTTGATAAACTAATGGTGATAAAGAAAAACTTTGACAAACTCTATTTGCTCTTGTTGTTGTAAATATGTAAGCTAGCATTCAGGTTTTCAACAAGATCATGAACTAACCACATTCACAATAACTTTCAGGTCTCAAGACTACTCACATCAATGGCATAATCAACCAGCGAGCAATAATAATAAACCTCGGATGACAACACTTTCTCAAAACAATAATGATATGATATAACAAGATGGTATCTCGCTAGCCCTTTCTGAGTCTGCAAAACATAAATGCAGAGCACCTTTAAAGATCAAGGACTGACTAGACATTGTAATTCATGGTAAATGAGATCCAGTCATGATCATACTCAATGCAAATTAATAGTAATACATGCAATGACAGAGGTGCTCTCCTACTGGTGCTCTTTGATAAGAGGATGATGACTCTGCATAAAAGTAAATAGATAGGCCCTTCGCAGAGGGAAGCAGGGATTTGTAGAGGTGCCAGAGCTCGATTTTTAAATAGAGATGAATAACATTTTGAGCGGTATACTTTCATTGTCAACATAACAACCAAGAATATCGATATCTCCCATGCTACGCACATTATAGGCGGTTCCCAAACAAAATGACAAAGTTTGTACTCCCCCAACCACCAACAAGCACACTCCACGGCTAGCCCGAAACAACGAGTACCGTCCAACCCAGCAACAACCCTAGGGGAGTTTTGTTTGATTATTATGATTTTGAGCATGGGAATGGGCATCCCGATTACCAGCCATTTTCTCATGAATGATGAGCGGAGTCCACTCATCGTGAGAATAACCCACCTAGCATGGAAGATATAGACAGCCCTAGTTGATACATGAGCTGTTCGAGCATACAAAACAGAATTTCATTTGAAGGTTTGGTGTTTGGCACATACAAATTTACTTGGAACGGCAGGTAAATACCACATATAGGAAGGTATGGTGGACTCATCTGGAACAACTTTGGGTTTATGGAAGTGGATGCACAAGCAGTATTCCCGCTTAGTACAGGTGAAGGCTAGAAAGAGACTGGGAAGCAACCAGCTAGAGAGCAACAACGGTCATGAACATGCATTAAAATTAATCAACAATGAATGCAAGCATGAGTAGGATATAAATCACCATGAACATAAATA
Organism: Secale cereale; assembly: GCA_902687465.1. Classification (NCBI taxonomy): domain Eukaryota; kingdom Viridiplantae; phylum Streptophyta; class Magnoliopsida; order Poales; family Poaceae; genus Secale; species Secale cereale. The sequence continues at coordinate 715,120,602 of LR738711.1, read as the reverse complement.
TCGTGAAGGCTATGTTGATTTGTTTCAACTACATGCCTGAACATGTGCCAAGTCAGATCACTTAAATCGTTCAAAGGAGGATACCACCCCATCATACCACATCACAACCATTTTAATATCATGTTGGCATGCAACATAGACCATTATAAACTCTCAGCTAATTAAGCATGGCATAAGCAGCTATGATCTCTAATTGTCATTGCAAGCATGTTCCATTCATAACAAGCTGAATCAGGAACGATGGGCCATCATATTTACAAAAACAAGAGAGGTCGAGTTCATACCAGCTTTTCTCATCTCAATTAGTCCATCATATATCATCCTTATTGCCTTTCACTCGCACGACCGAACAGTGTGGATAATAATAATAGTGCACGTGCATAGGACTAAGTTGGAATCTGCAGACATTTAATGCAAGAGAGAAGACAAGGTAATATGGCTCAAGGTTAAATCAGCAATAAAGCATATGAGAGCCACTAAGCAATTTCAATCATGGTCTTCTACTCTTAACCCCGAAGAGAAGAAAAGAAACTATTTACACGGGAAAGCTCCCAACAAGCAAAAGAAGAATGGGAAATCTTTTTGGGTTTTCATTTTTAACTACTACTACAAGCAAAGAAAGTAAACTAGCTAAGAGCTACAACTAATATTTTTTTGCTTTTCTGGGTTTTTCTAGCACACAAGAAAAAGACCAAGAAAAAGAAATTGAAACTAAGCATGGATGGTATAGTGGCTATACTGATTGACATAGGTAGCTTTCGTAGTCAAAGCTCACAGGGCCAAATGCTCTATTGGAGTGGGCACAAACACACACAATCAAGGTTCGAAGAAATTCTACTTCACGCCTTGAGGATTCTATGACGCTCACTCAATGGTGGTGTGGCGATTGCAAGCAATCAATAAACGAGGAAGCCAAATTATGGATCCAGGAAGGCTGCATCAGAAGGAGTGTGAGCACCGACAACTAGAATAAGTGTGAGAACATGAATGTAAAGTCGGTGAGAAACACGTACTCCCCCAAGCTTAGGCTTTTGGCCTAAGTTGGTCTATGGCCACGGATCAAAGCTACTCCCTCCAGTGTACTGAGATGTGTCCTCTGGGTGCCACTGGTTGGCGAGCTCGTCCAGCTCCCACCCATAAAGAGACTAACGGTGAGGATCAAGTGGTGGCTCTGGTTCAGGCTCTGAAGCTTGTGCCTAGCCTTGGTACTTGTAGAAGGCATCTGATGTGATGATGTATACGCCTGTGGACAGATCAAACAAAGATGGTGCAGGCAAGGTAACAATTTCATAGTATATTTCATCAAACCTTAATTTATAATTAAGCTGCCTATTCTTGTCTTTAACAATAAAGTCATGAGCTACCATGCTCTTGTAGTCTAGATAAACAAGGGCAAGCAATTTTTCTTCCTTCTCATGATGCCTAATAGGTATTCTAAAATGTTCAGCAAGGCGAGAAGCAAAGATGCCTCCAAAGACGGGCCCCTTTGAGCGGTTCAGACCCAGTCGTTTAGCAACGACGACACCCAAACTAAAAGTTGTGTCTTGAAACAAAGCATGGCGTAAGATGACAATATCAGGGGCACTAAGATTCCCGTTGTTCCCGCGACCAATTAAACATCTACTAGAAAATAAAGCAAAGTAGCGCAGAACAGGGAAGTGTATACTAGTGATTCTTGCCCCTGGTCTAGTTTCCCCTACAGCTATCATGTTAATAAACCCATCAACGTCTTCACGACGTGGTTCATCAAGTCTACCTCCAAAGGGTACTTTGCATATTTCACAAAAATCTAAGAGTGATATCTCCTTAATCACATCATATAAACGGAACTCCACCGTAGCTAGTGTTTTCTTAGCATGAAAATGAAAACTTTGCGTGAAAATATTGGTGAGTAAGAGATATTGTTCTTTCTGGTCGTGGAGGAAGTCGGTGAGGCCTGCATTGTTTTCCAACCAATAAAAGTCTTCGTAAATCCCGGTGGACATCATGAAATCATTACAAGGCCATTCGCACGGTCGAACTTCCGCCATGCGAGGAATATTATACTTGGGCTTCTTATTTTCTTCTTTATTCTTCTCCTCTGAGCTCTTGCTGGAGGAGCCCCTCAACAATCTTTTTAACATTTTCCTTTTCTGAAAATTTCTGAAATTTTTAGTAGCTCAAAATAAAAGTTAACCAAACTCAACAAGATTGATAACAACAACTCCTATAAGTGCCTAGAGACTATATCATGCATTAGAACTACTTGGGACCAAGAAAATTTGACATGCAAGATCAAGAACAAGGTCACCACAGCAGCATAAATTTGTAATAAATAGAGCACTAGAATAAAAACTAATTGGACCAGTGGAGGATTCACATACCAAGGAACAATCTCCCCAAACAGTTTGGTGAATGGTGCTTTGAGCAAGGAGATCGAAAATGGCAGCAAGATGAGCTAGAACTCGGGTTTGAGCTGGTTGGTGATTTTTTGGGAGGAAGAAGAAGAGCATGGGTGCAGGAATAAGTGGAGGGGGGCACGTGGGGCCCACGAGGCAGGGGGCGCGCCTTGGACCCTCATGGCCAGGTGCTGGCTCTCCTCGCTATGTGTTCTATGCCATATTTCCTTAAATATTCTAGAAAAAATCATATTTCATTTTCATGGCATTTGGAGAACTTTTATTTTCAGGATTTTTTTTATTGCACGGATAAGTCTGGAAACAGACAGAAAATACTATTTTTTCTTTTATTTATCCCAATTAACAGAAGGTAAAAAGAGGGTACAGAAGGTTTGTGCTATCTAGATTCACCTATTCGATGCTCATAAAAAGGAATCCATTAACAAGGTTGATCAGGTCTTGTTAATAAACTCTTTCCGAGTAACATGAAACCGGAGAATTTTCGAATAACACTATGTTACCTCAATGGGGATATGTATGTCCCCAACAATAAGGATGTCATATGTCTTCTTGATAGTAGGAATAGGAAACTCAAAACCTCCAATAGTAATAGTTGAAATTTTTCCAATATAATTGATACTGTGGACCTGAGGTTGTTTCCTCGGAAAGTGAACCGTATGCTCATTACCATTGGCATGAAAAGTGACATTGCCTTTGTTGCAATCAATAATGGCCCCTGCAGTATTCAAAAAGGGTCTTCCAAGAATAATCGACATACTATCGTCCTCGGGAATATCAAGGATAACAAAGTCCGTTAGAATAGTAACATTTGCAACTACAACATGCACATCCTCACAAATACCGATAGGTATAGCAGTTGATTTATTAGCCATTTGCAAAGATATTTCAGTAGGTGTCAACTTACACAAGTCAAGTCTACGATATAAAGAGAGAGGGATAACTCTAACACCAGCTCCAAGATCACACAAAGCAGTTTTAACATTGTTTTTCTTAATGGAGCAAGGTATAGTAGGTACTCCTGGATCTCCTAATTTCTTAGGCATTCCACCCTTAAAAGTGTAATTGGCAAGCATGGTGGAAATTTCTACTTCAGGTATCTTTCTTTTGTTGGTAATAATATCTTTCATATACTTAGCATAAGTATTTGTTTTAAGCACATCAGTCAAACGCATACGCAAGAAGATAGGTCTAATCATTTCAGCAAAGCGCTCAAAATCCTCATCATCCTTTTTCTTGGATGGTTTTGGAGGAAAAGGCATGGGTCTCTGAACCCATGATTCTCTTTCCCTACCATGCTTCCTAGCAACAAAGTCTCTCTTATCATAACATTGATTCTTTGATTCTGGGTTATCAAGATCAACAGCAGGTACTATCTCCACATCATTATCATTGCTAGGTTGAGCATCATCATGAACATCATCATTAATATTATCACTAGGTTCATGTTCATTACTAGATTGTGTCTCAGCATTAGAAACAAATATATCATTGGGATTCTTAGGTGTGTCAGCTATAAGTTCACTAGAAGCATGCAAAGTCCTATCATTTTTCTTTTTCTTCTTCTTAGAAGAACTAGGTGCATCTAAATTAGCTCTCTGAGAATCTTGCTCATTTCTCTTAGGTGGCCTTCAGGGGTACAGAGATTCCTGAGTCATTTTGCCACCTCTAGTTGCAACTCTAACAGCATAGTCATTATTCTTACTATTTAATTCATTGAGCAAATCATTCTGAGCCTTAAGTACTTGTTCTACTTGAGTGGTGACCATAGAAGCATGTATACTAATGAGTTTTAGTTCACCTTTAGCTCTAGACAGATAATCACTCAAGTGTTCAATCATATAAGCATTGTGTTGTAATTTTCTACCAACATAAGCATTGAAGTTTTCTTGTTTCACAATAAAATTGTCAAACTCATCTAAGCATTGGCTAGCAGACTTATAACGAGGAGTATCACCTTCATTAAATCTATAAAGAGAATTTACCTTTACTACCGGTGTCGGGTTATCAAGACCATGTATTTCTTCAATTGGTGGTAAATTCTTAACATCTTCAGCTTTAATACCTTTTTCTTATTTCTTTGCCTTTTGCATATCTTTAGGACTGAGAAATAGAACACCTCTTTTCTTCGGAGTTGGCTTAGGGGCTGGTTCAGGAAGTGTCCAATTATTTTCATTGACCATCATATTATTCAATAGTAGTTCAGCTTGTTCAACTATTCTTTCCCTGAAAACACAACCAGCACAATTATCTAGGTGGTCTCTGGAAGCATCAGTTAGTCCATTATAAAAGACATCAAGTATATCATGCATCTCAAGAGGATGATCAGGCAAAGCATTAAGTAATTGGAGAAGCCTCCCCCAAGCTTGTGGGAGACTCTCTTCTACAATTTGCACAAAGTTATATATTTCCCGTAAGGCAGCTTGTTTCTTATGAGCGGGAAAATATTTAGCAGAGAAGTAATACATCATATCTTGGGGACTACGCACACAACCAGGATCAATGGAATTGAACCAAGTCTTAGCATCACCCTTTAACGAGAATGGAAATAGCTTAAGGATATAGTAGTAACGAATCTTTTCATCGTTGGTAAACAGGGTTGCTATATCATTCAACTTAGTAAGATGTGCCACAACAGTTTCAGACTCATAGCCATGGAAATGATCAGATTCAACCAAAGTAATTAACTCAGGATCAACAGAGAATTCATAATCCTTATCAGTAACACATATATGTGAAGTAGCAAAAGCAGGGTCATGTTTCATTCTAGCATTCAAGGACTTTTCTTTCAGCTTAGCTAATAAATTCTTAAGATCATGTCTATCATTGCAGGCAAGAAAGTCTCTAGCAGTTTCTTCATCCATAACATAACCCTCAGGAACAACAGGCAATTCATATCTATTGGGAGTAGCTTCATCATCACTTTCATAAATATCATCAGTTTCAATATTTGCATTCTCCCTAAACTTAGCAATTTGTTCATCTAGAAATTCACCTAGTGGCACAGTATTAGGCATAGAAGTAGTTTCATCATACATAGCAGAAGTAGCATCATCAAGAACATACGACATATCAGATTCAATAGCAGGAGTAGGTGTCGCAAGTTTACTCATAAGAGAAGTAGAATCAAGTGCAGATCTAGATGGCAGTTCCTTACCCCTCCTCGTAGTTGAGGGTAAGATCTTGGTTTTTGAGTCCTTCAAATTCTTCATAGTGATCAACAGATATAAATCCCAAGTGACTTAAAGAATAGAGCTATGCTCCCGGGCAACGGCTCCCGAAAATAGTCTTTATAACCCACAAGTGTAGGGGATCGCGACAGTTTTCGAGGGTAAAGTATTCAACCCAAATTTATTGACTCGACACAAGGGGAGCCAAAGAATACTCTTAAGTATTAGCAGCTGAGTTGTCAATTCAACCACACCTGGAAACTGTCAGATTCAGGGCTCCGCAAAACCCAAGAAGTTTGAACACAGGGGCGTGAACGAAGATCTCTCCCACTCACTTCTACCTAGCGTCTCGCCCTCGCCTAGTGAAGAGATTCAAGCAAACAACAAGTGAAGCATGCAAGAGTTTACCCAGGTTCAGGCCACCATGTGGTGTAAAACCCTACTTCCTGCTTTGGTGGATTGGCCTCAGGATGGCTGGAATATGAACTAGTACAGTGATTCCTGAGCTCAGGAGGCGAGCTCAGGAGGGTCAGGAGGCAAGTGTTCTTGCTCCTTTGTGTGGTGGCAGAGTTTATGGATCTGCCTCTCTCCCCCTCATAGTGGGGATCCTAGCTACTTATATAGGCGGCCAGAGTCCTCTTCCCCTGAAATGTTTAGGCAGGAAGGGATTCCACAACGGCCATTTTTGAGCGGGAACACAAGTACGTTCCTACCCTGACAAAAGGATCAGGAGGTGACGCGGTGGTGGGCTCGGCGGTGACATCCTCCCTGTCGTCCTTGCGGTCTTCGGTCTTCTTGCACCAATTGGGAAACCTTTGCCCTGCTCCTCAGGAACCTGCGGCTGCGCTGTCCCCCTTGCACCAAAATGGCAACTGCGTCGCTGGCGGACGCTAGCACCCGCTAGCGCGGTGCGTCACTGCTGACATCACTGCCTCCTCCCGAGGCAAGCTTGGCCTTGGATTCTCCGCCCCTCTGGAGCACCTTGCCGAGGCCGCTCCTAAGGAGGTCTTGACGTTGTTCTCCTCGCGAGGCTTAGCCCCCCTCGCGAGGGTCTTGGACAGCTGGTCGATCAGCTGGGCCGTACCAGGCCGTAGTAGGAGCGCGTCGCGGCCCGCAGACAGACAAGTATGGGTACCCTGGTTCCCAGGACGCCAGCAGTAGCCTCCGGGCCCAAGGTGCACGCGGAGTTGGCTTCGAGGAGAAGCCTTAGTCGAGGACGAAGCGCCGCGGGCCCCAAAGGCTGTGGGCCAGACTAGCGTGCGACGGTTGGATGGGAGGTGGGCGACCCCGCTTCCCACACAGTCTTGGTAATCGTGCGCCTTGCTAATTGCACGACCGGTAAGTCTTCTTGTTGCCGCCTCTGCCCTCCGTCCTCCAATCGCTTTCTTCCTTTACTTGCCTTCTCTGCCCCTTCCTTCCTTGCTACCATGCCGCGCAGGGCGAAGAAGAGGGGGGACGGCGAGCCTGCCGCGCCGCCACCGGTGCTCGAGCCAGCGCTGGGCCGCTCCCTCGTGGTGAACCAAGAGGGTCTGGACAAGGTGTGTCGTGCCTTGGCTGACGCATCTAACGAGTGGGGGCCGACTCGGGTCTGGCTCGCCTCCCGGCCGGTGGCGGAGCTTGGCGCCAACGACATCCAGCTTCATCTCCACGCCATCTTCGGGGGTCTCCTTCCCCCTTTCTCCGCCTTCTTCTATGCAGTACTCACGCATTACCAGATTCGGGCACTACACCTGGACCCTGGGTCCATCATCCTCCTTTCTGGCTTCGCGTTCATGCGTGAAGCTTTCATTGGCGTTTCCCCATCTGTGGCCTTGCTTCACCACTTCTTCGCCCTCTCCTTGGTCGATAGGGGGCAGCGCTCGGGGTGCGTGTCGCTGCATGCGGTGGAAGCGAATGCTGCCTCCGGAATTGACTTCTCGCTTCATCCAACCACAACAGGATTTCACCGGCATTGGGTGTATGTTTATGCCACTGCGTACAACCCCCAATTCCATCTTCCCGATGCGCCGGTGGTGCCAAACTCGTGCGCTGGCTGGCCAGCCTGAGGAGAAGCGGATTGACGCTGGCGAAGGTGGTGAGAGACTTCCTTATCCTCCATGTCGCCCCACTCCAGCACCATTCTCTCCCAATGTGGGTTCTTGATGATCGTTCGCGTCTTTAGCGGAAGTAGCTCCCTCCTGAGACGCTCCAGGGGCTGTTGCGGCTGCTTGTCAGCGGGGTGCCTGAAGCTCGCCCTGGCTCCGCCACTCCCTTGTACTTGGCTCCTATGGCCGGAAGAGCTTTTGCCGAAAAGATGCCCCACTTCGATGCGTTGGGACTGTTGCCGAAGGGCGCCCCTGATGCTCATGACGATCCCTTGGTGGTGGTACCAGGGCCCGCGAGCCCGTCCTTCCCTTCCGAGGCGGACGCGCCAGGCGAAGCCCCTGGCCTGGAGTCCACTCCGCCCTTGGAGCAAGCGGACGAAGCACGGGCGCCAGTGTTGACGGAGGTGGCGAAAGGTACCGAGGCACCGCTGGCTCCTGAAGCGACTGAAGGGGAGGCGCAGCAGCCTCCGGTCGAGGCGAGTCCGGGGGCATCGCATCAAGGAGCGGGGCGCCGGCTGCGAGCACCCGCCGTGACCTGCCCTGGGACTAGGCGCATCTGCCTCAAGCGGCCTCCTGCCGTCCTTCGCGGCGCTAGGCAAGAGGTGGAGGTTGAGGAGCATCTACGGTAGTGCCCCGAGGGCTCTGAAGAGGATGAAGCTGACTGTACCGAGCAGGTGTGTGTCCCTCGGTTCTTCCTATCTTTCCCAATATGGTTTTCCTGACCCCTTGCTCCGCAGGGTCTCCTTCGGCTTACTTTCGAGCCGCTCGGTGAGGCTTGCAGGAGCCTCCACCTGCATCCCTCCTCCGGACCATGCTGGGTCTTCGGGAGGCCTCACACGAGTTCTTGAAGCCACGCCCGAACCTTATTGCATAGGTCGTGCTCCCAGCCCCCAGGCGCTCCTGGGGCAGAGCAGCTCTTGGTACGCCAGGGGCCCATCCTGTTGCCCGGGGCTTGTCTTCACCATGGATCAGCAAGCTCTTGAGGCAGCCCGAGCGGCTGACCACCCATCGGGATCACGCCTTCTCCTCGCGTCGGAAGCATCGCGCGCTCCTGGGGTTAGCCCTGAGGCACATACCGAACGGAGGGGAGAGGGGGAGCCCCCTTTGGGCGGCGCAAATGTTGAGGACGAGCCCGGTCGCCTTCTGGAACTTGCACTGCATAGGAGTGCGGTCCGTCATGATCTTGTGTGGGAGGCGTCAGACGTCCTGAAGCGTCTCGAGGTCGACGTTGCTGAAGTGGATAGGCGTGTTGAGGCCGAGGGTCTGCTTCTGGTGAAGGGTTGGCGCCGGTTGAGGACCGCAGTTAACCTGAGTCAGTTGCAGCACGAAACCGCCCTAAGGAAGGCGGAAGCATCGACCACCGCGGCTCAGGAGGCTTGCGACCGCGCCCTGGAGGAGGCCCGAGACGCCGAGCGCCGCCGCCGAGGAGCGTGAGCGCGAGCTCGAAGCCTCGAACACCACGCTCGAGCGCCAGGTTCGCACGCGAAGGGCCGCCCTCGCCGTACCTGCAGCCGATGATGATAGCCCAGCGGGCCTCTCGGTGTGAAAGGAGGCGCTGGCACTCGAGGCGATGGAGCTGAACATGGAGCGCGAACGTCTAGAGACGATGGAGTGCCAGATAGCCGAAGCCGAGGACAATCTTGATCATCGCGAGGCCGTCGCGAAGAAGGCTGCCAGGGAGGCGGAACATCTTCGGAAAGATTACCATGAGAAGCTGGGGCTTCACGAGACTTGCTTTGCTGATAAGCACAAGGAGCTCCAAAAGAAGGTCACGGCTCTCAAGAGCAAACTAGCTAATGTCGAGCATCGTCTACAGGTGTCGGAGAAGGCTCGCGTCGCAGCCGAGCGTCGCGAACAGGTGTCTAAGGAGGCTTGTGCCGCGGCGGAGCGCCACGAGCGGGCGAAGGAGAAGGCTCGCACCACTGTCAGGGCGGAACTGTCCTGCTTTCACAAGCAGGTGGAAGATAGTTCCACCTTCGCGGCTCGGAATTCTGAGGAGGCCGCGTGAGCCCGTGGGATGCAGCACACCCGCTCGAAGATGTTTGAGGCCATGCGGCTCCGTGCCCGCCGAGCCCTAAGGGAGCTTCTTGACCCGAGGATCGACGACCCTCTGGTTGATGATGATGCTGGGTATCTCGGGTTCATTACTAGGGTGGTGGAGAAACTTGAAGGCGGGGACATGAAGGCTCGGCAGCTCGTCAAGGAGCAGAGCTGCGGCATCCTCAGGAGTGCGGTCTCCCGCATCTTCGGCAACTTGCATCATCTTGACCCCCATACGAACTTCGAGGCCTTGCTGAAGCCTGCGCCTGAGGCGGTCGCTGGCCCCTCAGAGGAATGGGTGAGGGACCACGTGGACGCGTTGGTGACGGAGCTCGTTCCAGCCATCGACGATGCGCCGGTGCTTGAGGGGGGCGACGCCGACGGTTCTGACGAAGATGTCGATGCTTAGTCCAGCTCTTGCTGTAAATTTGTTTTTGGTTGAGGCTCCAGAGCCGGGTAAGATGAGTGTCACAAGACTTAAACTTTTGATGATGTAAAAATGGGTTTGAGTTCCGTAAGGATAGGTTTTAGGCACTCCCCTGTTTGCCCCTGAGGCCGCGGCCTCAAGCCCTTGTTGCGTTTCCGAGAGGAGCGTCTGCTGAACTCGTTCGGGCGCGCTTCGCGAGTACCTGTTGCGAGCGCAAGAGTGGTTGGTGGTCCGGCCGTGGACCAGACACAACGTGCACCCACGCCCCGACCCCTGCTCGCGCGAAGCGACAGGGCGAGGTCACGGACGTAGCCCGGCTCAGCCGAGCAAGGCGCAAAATGGACTGGGCGAAGAATTTTTTTAGCGAAGATCGCAAAACACGGACAAAAAATTCCCCTCTTTATTCTAGAAACGAGCCGCGCAGCTACGGGGTCGGCTTGAAAAAGCAGATACAAAGGATGCTTGGGCGAATGCAAAGAAAAAGGGGGGCCGCGTCCGGCCCCTAAGCAGGTCTTCGGTCTTCTCCCCAGCGCGGAGCATAGGGCTACCACTAGCGGGTGTGGGAATAGCCATTGGAGGGCAGTGTCGACGGCCAGCGCAGAGCATGGTGCATCCACTAGGACGTGGGAGGGAACCCCCGAGGCCCTAGGGCGACGCTTTGGGGACTCCGGGGCGTGTACAACCCCACTCATTATTACGTGAGAGTGTCACGAGCGGAGATCTTCTGACGTGCCCGCCCCTTCGCTTCGAGGGCCCCGCCTCGCACTAGTCCGCTCCCGCCATGAACTCACCCGAAGGCGGCATTCATGAGGTGGGACACTGCGCATGATGGGGGGATGGGACCTTGGCCATAGGCCCCCCTGTCGAGCGCCAGGCGCACCGCTCACGCGATCTCCGAGCGCGCTTCGCCCCTGGGGGCTAACATCCTCCGGAGACGCGGCGTCCTGAAGTGCGAGGGGGACCCCGCCCTACCCACGCTCCTAATGTCCCCTGAGCCCTTCCTGATCAGGGTCGGGCCCAACGGGTACGGTATTTTGTGAGCAGGGGGATGGAGCCGCGGTCTTGGGCCCTCCTAGTGCGCATAGGAAGGGCTGCCGTACCGCCTCCAGCGGCACCCTCTGCAGCCCGGGGGATGGTATGCCGGGAGGCGCGGTGTCTTGAGGCTGAACGGAGTGGGAGAAGGCCCCTCCCTGCATGCATCCTACCCGCCGCCGGCGAGCCCCTGGGGAAATCTAGGGCGAGCTCATGCGTGACGGGTCACGCGCGGGGGGATGAGGGCCTGACCCTGGCCTTCCCTTCCCTCTCTGTCTTGACGCGGTACCTGGAGTGTCTCCCTGGCGTGTCGAGTTCTGGGCCAGGAATGCTGCCCGTTTGAGGCCTACGGCTGGTGCCGCGTGTGCCGGCCCTCACACGCACTCGCGGTGCTTCATTCACGCTCCATGGCCGTCGGTGACAATGGCGGAGGGTCGAGGGCAAAGAGCGGGGGGGGGG
>LR738711.1:714970848-715100138 GCA_902687465.1 Secale cereale | reverse complement strand
CATCACATAAAGGGCTTATAAGGAAAATAAATACGATCATGCCACAGTCGGGCGTCTGAGCGACACCACATAAAGGGCTTATAAATAAATGAAATAGCAAACATGCCACAGTCGGGCGTCTGAGTGACACCACATAAAGGGCTTATTAAGAAAATAAATAACAGTGAATATCCAGGAGGTAGAACCATCCCAGGGATACTCACTGACTCAAATACATAAATGGTTAGTTCATAACAATAATGATAGTAACAATCATCAAAGGTCACAAGTCATGATCCATGTTCTGTTTTAGTAGTTCCTCCTCCGAAGACCGACACTAAGACCGACACTTGACCCATCCCAGACTGTAGTCCTGACCCGGGGACAAGGCTATTCGAATAGATTTATTCTCTGCAGAGGGTGTACTCTTTACCCACGAGTAACAGATTCCTTTAGTCCATCGAGACTAATTCCACCTACGGTCTTTTAATTTGAAGACACACCTGACCGCACACACCAGCCTAACTTACCGGTGTCTGGAATCACCCACGACACCCATTAAGCCAAACTCTAAGTGGGGAGGCTGCAACCTCGACTAGCATGGGATCATAATATTTATAACGCGCGCAACCTGGGGAAGCTACCCCCTTCGGCTCCAACCGAAACACACATGCCCCCAGACCAGGTGGCATGCCTACCGGATGCAGCCGGTATCTTCCACCATGGCCTTTCTGTACGGTGTGTGTGCTAGAACAGGGGTCGACAATCTACTGAACCGTACCCTACCTGTGGCAGGGACAAGTGGTAGTATGAAACGAGTATGGGGGTTACTGGAACAAGACTCGATCTACGGTCGACTTAGGAGGTTCAAGCATCACTTGTATGATTAGCATAACCAATATATTCCACATCAACGGTCGGAATCACCACCCGTCATGCCTCACCATACCATACCGGGCTCCACCGTCCCGACGAGGAACTAGTGACAAGCTCGCGTCTACACAAGACCACGACTTTCACGGCTTTCTTCCGCTAGGCATAAAAGGCATACGAAGGGGATCACCGTCATGCAAATTAATTTTTCACAGCAAGGAGTCTACATCATGCACTCATGGGTATGATCATATCATCACATATGAAAAAGAAATGAATGCATCCATATCGAGGTGACGTTGTAATTGTATCAACGACACCAACAAGTTTTGGGCCAGGGTTCAAAAATGCTTGCCTTCAAGTAGTGGAGAGGTAAAGTGCATTCCAAAACTTTTGAAAGTTTTCTCCCTCTTCAAAATCCTATTTGAGAGAATATGTAATTAACACATAGCTTCAAAATAGCACAAAAAAGTTCTCTGGAATTTTTTCAAATAAATATGAAAATAAACTAGACCAAATTTGAGGAACAACAGAAAAAGAATCAAGTCATTTGGACTTATATTTAAAAAGTTGTAGTGAGTCAAAGTTCAGTCAAAGTTCTGTTTTTAAATAAAACCAGAAAAGAATATGTTTCGGGGCAGAATGCGTGTTCGATGCGGGGGAAACGTACTTTGGTGTTTACGCCACCACTTAAGCCAGCGCGAGCCGGCTCGGGGTCACTGACAGTGGGTCCTTTGGGCCCACTGGTCAGGTTTGACCAGTCGACCGCGTCATCTTCCTCTTTTGTTCGGGTGGTGGTGGGGCTCCGGCGATCGCCGTCGATGAACCACGGCTCCTAGAGGGGTTCCGAGGGCGGGGATGGATCCGCAAGACTAGGGCGGACCTCCCGGTAGTCGAGAGGGTGGCAGGGACGAAGGGAGTTGCCGGCGGCGAGCTCCGCGGCGGAGGGTAGCTTCTGGTGGATTGGGGTTTTGGGCTGTGATGGCTCCCGATCGAAGCTGAGAGGCTGGGCGGCTCCGCACGATCGAGGGGAGGGGGATGGAAGCACTGGATGGATGGGGGAGGCTCTACTTGCGACGCACGGCACCGAAGCGCGGCGGCGGTCGAACTGATCGGAGTCGAGGAAGAAAGTCTCCTTCCGTCGATTGCTGGCCGTGGGAGCTCTAGAGGGATGGCCTGAGGTTGCCTGGGGGTTTGGATGAGCTCGGGGGTCTCCATTTATAGCGTAACTAGGTCGGTTCCGCGGCCGTGGATAAGGACGCCGGCGAACCGCCGTTCTGTAGCTAGGGGGCGCATGACGATGACTGGCGAGGTCCGGCAGGTCGAGCGGATGAGGATGAACTGTTACAGGGGCAACTGGCGCGCTGGGGTGGCTTGGGCGGCGCCGTCCGTGGCAGAGGTTCACTGTGGCCGCCGGCGTGCCGCCAAAGGGCTCTGACGGCGGTGTTGTAGGGCGCCAGAGTAGTCCTGCGCTGAAGGAGGGGCCGGGCATGTTGGCTGCGAGTGAAAAAGGATCAACACGAGCGCGGGGGAGTCAGCAGTGGGACGCGGCGACGCGTGCGCACACACGTGCAAAACGCGCGCTCTGCTCGCGCTCCGGGCATACACGGCACCTGCTCGTCCAAATGCCAGGGCTTGATAGGAGGCTTGTTTTGAGCTGGGGTTTAACAGGTCTGGGTTTAAGGCATCTAGGAGTCTAGTGGAGAAGGCAGCTGAGTTTGTGGATTAAGTCTGCAATGCAAACTAATAATCATGCCAAAGCTGGCCATGCACACAAGGTGTTCGACAGAATGCCAAGGACATCTAGGCAACTCTTGGGGTGGCCAAAAACTCCAGACCAGTGCCTCTTTAGGTGTAGGAGATGGTGACAAGGTTAGTTGGGTAGAACTAGAAACTTGTAAGTGTAAGTTTTTGAGAAAAACAATTCTGGACAGAAACTAGAAAGCATTATTGCATGGACCAAAAATGATATAAGTGATCCAATCTCGTGGACTTAAGGGCTTTGTAGGAACGACTATAAGCAGGAGAAAATTCATGGTTAAAAGAGTAAGTTAAAATAGGGCTGCAGTAGAAAATGTCAGTCTGGACCAGAGAGCAAAAGAGGATGTTTTGCTCAACTTTTTCAAAGAACACCAAAGGGTTTTTGCAGAAAAGTGATGTAGGGACTTCACATGACATCCCCAAATTTTGGTGAAATTTTTGAATAAATCTATCAAAGGGTTGTAGTGCAAAAAGAGCTTTAAAACTAATGAAAAATCACTCTAAGTGATAAAGCTTGGAGGGAAAATAATAATGCAAATGAACCTACTGATAGAAGAAAAGTTTTCTTGGGTAGGGCAAACAAGTCCAAATAACATATCTGAAAAGTTTTCATTAGGGCAAAACTCCAAAATTTTCAAAAGCAAAAGTGGTTCTGAAACCAAAGAAAATCCAGAGAAAGATTTAAACTCCTGGTAAAATTTTATAAATCAGGGTACAAATTTTTGGGGTGTTACACGGTCCCCCGGCGGTGGGTCGGTGATGCTCATCGTGCCGTCGGCCCCGATCAAGGCCGGGTGATGGCGAGTCCCACGGCCGAAGGGCGATGCCTGAGCGGCGCGAGCGCCACGGGCTTCCGCACGCGTCTGATGTGCCTCTGCCATTGGGGCCGCGGTTTGTTAAAGCCGGGCGACGCGGGGTCGATGGACGAGAGTGGGACGAGGTCGTCGGAGAGGCGAGATCTTGACACGCCCCCTACCTGGCGCGCCAAATGTCGGATTCAGGGCTCCGCAAAACCCAAGAAGTTCGAACACAGGGGCGTGAACGAAGATCTCTCCCACTCACGTCTACCTAGCGTCTCGCCCTCGCCTAGTGAAGAGATTCAAGCAAACAACAAGTGAAGCACGCAAGATTTTACCCAGGTTCAGGCCACCGTGTGGTGTAAAACCCTACTTCCTGCTTTGGTGGATTGGCCTCAGGAGGGCTGGAATATGAACTACTACAGTGATTCCTGAGCTTAGGAGGCGAGCTCAGGTGGGTCGGGAGGCAAGTGTTCTTGCTCCTTTGTGTGGTGGTAGAGTTTATGGATCTGCCTCTCTCCCATTCATAGTGGGGATCCTAGCTACTTATATAGGCGGCCAGGGTCCTCTTCCGCCGAAATGTTTAGGCAGGAAGGGATTCCACAACGGCCATTTTTGAGCGGGAACACGAGGACGTTCCTACCCTGACAAAAGCAGTGTTCGCCTGCGAAAGGATCAGGTGGTGACGCGGTGGTGGGCTCGGCGGTGAGATCCTCCCTGTCGTCCTTGCGGTCTTCGGTCTTGTTGCACCAATGGGGAAACCTTTGCCCTGCTCCTCGGGAACCTGCGGGTACGCTGTCCCCCTTGCACCAAAATGGCAACTGCGCCACTCGCGGACGCTAGCACCCGCTGGCGCGGTGCATCACTGCTGACATCACTGCCTCCTCAAAAGGCAAGCTTGGCCTTGGATTCTCCGCCCCTCCGGAGCACCTTGCCGAGGCCGCTCCTGAGGAGGTCTTGACGTTGTTCTCCTTGCGAGGCTTAGCCCCCCTCGCGAGGGTCTTGGACAGCTGGTCGATCAGCTGGGCCGTACGAGGCCATAGTAGGAGCGCGTCACGGCCCGCAGACATGCAAGTCTGGGTACCCTGGTTCCCAGGACGCCGTAGCAAAGTAATATGATAGTGGCGGTAGCAGCAGTAAGAGTAACGATAGTGTTTTTGTAGTTTTTATGATAGTAGCAACGGAAAAGTAAATAAGCAACAAGCAATATAAGAGAAGCTCATAGGCATTGGATCGGTGATGGGAAATTATGTCGGATGCAATTCATCATGTAGAAGTTATAACCTAGGGTGACACCGAACTAGCTCCAGTTCATCAATGCAATGTAGGCATGTATTCCAAATATAGTCATACGTGCTTATGGAAATGAACTTGCATGCCATCTTTTGTCCTACCCTCCCGTGGCAGCGTGGTCCTATTGGAAACTAAGGGATATTAAGGCCTCCTTTTAATAGAGTACCAGACCAAAGCATTAACACATAGTGAATACATGAACTCCTCAAACTATGGTCATCACCGGGAGTGGTCCCGATTATTGTCACTTCGGGGTTGCCGGATCATAACACATAGTAGGTGACTATAGACTTGCAAGATAGGATCAAGAACACACATATATTCATGGAAACATAATAGGTTCAGATCTTAAATCATGGCACTCGGGCCCTAGTGACAAGCATTAAGCATAGCAAAGTCATAGCAATATCAATCTGAGAACATAGTGGATACTAGGGATCAAACCCTAACAAAACTAACTCGATTACATGATAGATCCCATCCAACCCATCACGGTCCAGCAAGCCTACGATGGAATTACTCACGCACGACGGTGAGCATCATGGAATTGGTGATGGAGGAAGGTTGATGATGACGATGGTGACGATCTCCACTCTCTGGAGCCCCGAACGGACTCCAGATCAGCCCTCCCGAGAGAAATTAGGGCTTGGCGGCGGCTCCGTCTCGTGAAACGCAATAATTCTTTTTCCTTGATTTTTCTCTCCACGAAAGTGAAGATATAGGACCTGGGTATACGTCGGTGGAGCACCAGGGGTCCCACGAGGCAGGGGGCGCGCCCCCCACCCTCGTGGACAGGGTGTGGGCCCCCTGGTATGGATCTTTTTGCAGGTATTTTTTATATTTTCCAAAATAATTCTCCGTGGATTTTCAGGTGATTCCGAGAACTTTTTATTTCTGCACAAAACAACACCATGGCAGTTCTGCTGAAAACAGCGTCAGTCCGGGTTAGTTCCATTC
The DNA here is from genome assembly GCA_902687465.1 of Secale cereale. NCBI lineage: Eukaryota > Viridiplantae > Streptophyta > Magnoliopsida > Poales > Poaceae > Secale > Secale cereale. The sequence goes on along the minus strand of LR738711.1, from coordinate 715,094,478 downwards.
AAATCATGCAAGTTAGAGTCCATAACAAGGGAAAAAGTGTTTGGAAAAGTGGATACGTTGGAGACGTATCAAGCATCACACGAGAAGACTTATGGTTCTGAGAGGGAATAATGCATGTTTGATGAGGAACTGCTTGTAACATCCTCGTATGGCCTTGAAACTTTTTCTACAGATAACATGCAGAAATACAACTATCATGTTAAAAACTGGAAAAAATCAGGGCTCATTTGACACTTTTAAGACATTTAAGTGATTTTCTAGCAATTTATTGGCTGTAATTCAAATTTGAACTACACGTACATGCAACAACTAAGCATAATGGTTTGGGAAATCATATTTGTGTCCTCGTTTGCCACTTAATTCCCTGTGCAGTAAATTGGAAGAATTTTCAAACATATTGGTGTCACGGCTTGAACACAAACATCGAGTGTCGTGGCTTCTAAATTCCTAAAAAATATAAATGCTTAGAAATACATGGTACCTTGCCTGATGTAACGGCATGTCACAAAGATGCCATGGTAAAAAATTTGGTCTGTTTCACGAAAGGACACACACCCCTCACAAACCAGATCATCTCACGAGAAGACTCGTGATTCCGAGAGGGAACAATGCATGTCTGATGACAAACCGGTGGTAGCTTCTATCGGTGTCAAAACCGGCGGATCTCGGGTAGGGGTTAATGAACTATGCGTCTGAAGATCGATGGTAACGGGAGGCTAGGGACACGATGTTTACCCAGGTTCATGCCCTCTCGATCGAGGTAATGCCCTACTTCCGGCTTGATTGATCTTGATGAATATAGGGTTACAAGAGTAGATCTACCTCGAGATCGAAATGGCTAAAACCCTAGGAGTCTAGCCTATGTAATTGTGATTGTTGTCTCTACGGACTAAACCCTTTGGTTTATATACGCATGATGTCTACTATACAACTTGTTCTTGTAGACTCGTGTTGGGCCTCCAAGCGTAGAGTTTTGTAGGACAGTAGCAAATTTCCCACAAGTGGATGACCTAAGGTTTATCAATCCGTGGGAGGTGTAGGATTAAGATGGTCTCTCTCAAACAACTTTGCAACCAAATAATAAAAGGTCTCTTGTGTCCCCAAGACACCGAATACAATGGGAAATTGTATAGGTGCACTAGTTCGGTAAAGAGATGGTGATACAAGTGTAATATGAAAAGTAGATATTGATTTTTGTAATAGTAACAATAAAAACAGCAAGGTAGCAAGTGATAAAATGGAGCACAAACGATATTGCAATGCTTAGAAACAAGGCGCATGGTCCATACTTTCGCTAGTGCAATCTCTCAACAATACTAATATAAATGGATTACATAACCATCCCTCAACATGCGATGAAGAATCACTCCAAAGTCCCTATCCAGCGAATAACATAAGAAGAAATTGTTTGTAGCTATTCTTTCCGATTGATCTATCCAAGAGTTCGTACTAAAATAACACCAAGTTATCCTATCCGATCGATCTATCAAAAGTTTGTACTAAAATAACACCAAAACAAATTCATATTCATAATACTCAATCCAACACAAAGAACTTCAAAGAGTGCCCCAAGATTTATACCGGAGAAACAAAGACAAGAACATGCATCAACCCCTATGCATAGATTACCCCAATGTCACCTCAGGAATCCGCAAGTTGAGTGCCAAAACATATATCAAGTGAATCAATATGATACCCCATTGTCACCACGAGTATTCAATTGCAAGACATATATCAAGTGTTCTCAAATCCATAAAAGTATTCAATCCGATAACAACGCAATCTCAAAAGGAAAAACTCAATTCATCGCAACAAGAGTAGAGAGAGGAGAAACATCATATGATCTATCTATGTTAACAAAGCCCAAGATATATCAAGATCGTGAAATCTCAAGAACATGAGAGAGAGAGAGATTAAACACATAGCTACTCGTACAAACCCTCAGCCCCGAGGGTGGACTACTCCGTCCTCATCACGGTGGCCGTCGGGATGATGGAGATGGCCACCGGTGATGGTTTCACCCTTTGATGGAGTGCCAGAAAGGGCTCTAGATTGGATCTCGTGGACTAGAGAGGCTTGCGGCGGCGGAACTTCTGATCTAGGTACACCCCGAGGGTTTTTAGAATATTTGGGAATTTATATGGTAAAGAGGGGGTGCGGGATGCCACCGAGGTGGGCAAAACCCACCTGGGCGCGCCAGGGGGGCCTGGCGCGCAGTGGTGGGTTGTGACCCCTCGGGGTGCCCCCCCAGGTGCAGCTCTGTCCCATTGGGTGTCTTCTGGCCCAAAAAAATCTCCAAAAAGTTTCGTGGTGTTTGGACTCCGTTTGATATTGATTTCCTGCGATGTAAAAAACAAGCAAAAAACAGCAACTGGCACTGGGCACTCGGTCAATAGGTTAGTCCCAAAAATGATATAAAGTTGCTATAAAATGATTGTAAAACATCCAAGAACGATAATAAAACATCATGAATACTTCATAAATTATAGATACGTTGGAGACATATCAGCATCCCCAAGCTTAATTCCTACTCGTACTCGAGTAGGTATATGATAAAAGAAATAATTTATTAAGTGTGAATGCTAGCAAAGTATACAATTTTGATCAATGATAATTTCAATCACCTTCCCTAGAATCATAGCAACAATTCGTTCCTATAAAAATTCTCATTATAGAGTAGCAACCAATTCACATGTTAAGGTTCAAACAATGAATTCTCTTGAATCTCAACAACCTATGTTCTCAGTCACCAAGCAATTGTAATTCAACTTATTCAACAAAGTCTAAGTAAGAGCTCCACATACTCAACCATCATATAGTCTTTTATGATTGCTAACACTCACTGCATACACATGAGCAAACCGTTTCAACCGGACACATAGAAAGATAGGGGCTTGTAGTTTCACCTCCCAACGTATTCACCTTTGGGTGATGTTAACAATAATAACTCATGCTACCCATATTCAGCTGGACATATGTGCCTAGATCTTTCCTCGCCACATGATGCTTGCCAAAAGAGAAAAATAAAAAGGAATAGAGAGAAAAACTTTGACTCTTTGCATAAAAGTAAATACTAAAAAGTAAAAGATAGGCCCTTCGCATAGGGAAGAAGAGGTTGCCATGCGCTTATTTGTTTGTATACTCAACCCCTTAGTGCAAAAGAACGTCACGTTATATTGCTCCTTATGATAGCAACCTTTATTATGAAGTCTGTCGCTTTTATTCTTTGCCATCACAAGTTCGTACAACGCTCAATTTTATTTTACACTAAATGATTTAACACTTTTAGAAGCAATTTTTATTGCCTTTTTGCACCGATGACAACTTACTTGAAGGATCTTTCTCAATCCTTAGGTAGGTATGGTGGACTCTTGAAGATAAGATTTGGGTTTAAGGGTTTTTGGATGCACAAGTAGTATCTCTACTTGGTGCGGAATTTTTGGCTAGCAAATATGGGGGGCAAGCACCACATGTTGAAGGATCTATGACAATATAACTTCTGTGTTAATATGAACAAACATAAACTATTACGTTGTCTTCCTTGTCCAACGTCAACAATTTTGGCATATAATATTTTCATGGGGGCTCACAATCACGAAAGATTTACAGGCTAGTGTATTTGCATGTGAAAGTTCTCTTCCTTATACTATTCGTGAATTTCTTGTATGACCAATATTGTGATTGTCAAGCCTCAAAATATATCACTTTCTAAACCCAATGTGAAGCTACCACTAGGCATGATATGATTTCAACTTCATGACATTCAATTTATTCAAGAATTTACTCAGAGGATATAAGTGAAGCATAAGCGTAAATGACAAGATACTCCAAAAAGATATAAATGAAGATCACGGGCATAATATTTCTTTCTCTCAAATTAATTTAAGTGAAGCAAGAGAGAATTTCTTCAAAAATACTAAAGCACACCGTGCTAAAAAAGATATAAGTGAAGAACTAGAGCAACGACGCGAGAAAAGAGCTTGACGGGATGCGAATACCGCTTATCTAGCCTCTCTAGAAACTATTTGGGGGCTCTATTTTATTTAAAAACTTGCAGATCTAAGTATTTTATTAAAACATCAAGCAAACAAAATAAAATGACATTTCAAGAATATCACATCTCATGTGAAGAAGCAAAAACTTAGGATCAACCGATACTAACCGATAATTGTTGATGAAGAAAGGTGGGATGCCTATCGAGGCATCCCCAAGCTTAGATGGCCGAGACTTCTTGAAATATCATCTTGGGGTACTTTGGGAATCACCGAGATTGAGCTTTTGTGTCTCCTTAATTTTTCTCATATCGCGGTTTTCCTAAATCTCAAAAGCTTCATCCACACAAAACTCAACAAGAACTCGTGAGATAAGTTAGTATAAACCAATGCAAAAACCATATCATTCTCTACTGTAGCATATCACTAAAATTATTATTTAACATTAAATACTAAATGCCTCTGCATATTTAATACTCCTATCCTCGAATAGAATCATTAAACAAGCAAACATATGCAAATAATGCAAACATAACAGCAATCTGCCAAAACAGTACAGTCTGTAAAGAACGCAAGAGTATCAGTACTTCCCTAACTCCAAAAGTTATGAAAATCTACAAAACTTTTAGAGAATTTATCAGAGCTTATTTTGCAAAAAGTTTCAACATTTTATCACATTCAGACTTTTCTTGGGAATTTTTGCAATAGCGACAAACTTTCTGTTTTCAAACAGCAACATGTAGACTTGCAAGATAAGCATGGTAAAGGCTATCCTTGACACTTTTATTAAAATAAAGGATACAACATTATTCTAAATAACATAAAGCAAATTCTAACAAAATAAATTGACACTCCAAGCAAAACTCATATCATGTGATGAATAAAAAATATAGCTTCAAGTGAGGTTACCGATAATGTTGGAGACACAAGAGGAGATGCCTTCCGGGGCATCCCCAAGCTTAGTTGCTTGGATCTTCCTTGAATATTTACTTGGGGTGCCTTGGGCATCCCCAAGCTTAGGGTCTTGCCACTCCTTATTCCCCTCATATCGGTATCTCACCCAAGACTTGAAAACTTCAATCACACAAATCTTAACAAAACTTCGTGAGATGGGTTAGTATGATAAAACAAATCATTCACTTTGGGTACTGTCAAAGACAAGATTCATAATTGTTTTCACACAATGCCTACTGTAGCACATCAATTCTACAATTTATATTGATCAATATAAGCCATAGAAACTAGAAAACAAGCAAACTATGCATTGAAAGCAGAATCTGTCAAAAATCGAACAGTCTGTAATGATCTGAACATTCACCATACTTCTGCAACTCTAAAAATCTTGAAAAAAACAGTACCACGTGAACAATTTGTATATTAATCTTATGCAAAAAGAATAAACTTAAAAGCACTCTTCTGTTAAAAATGATAATGTTTCCCGTGAGCGCAATTTTTTTTGTTTTCCAGCAAGATCAAATCTACTAACACCCAACATGATCCTAAGGCTTTGCTTGACACTTTATTGAAATAAAAGCTACAAAAAATTATTACTACAGTAGCATAATCATGTGAACACACAAAAATAGTTGGTATAAGTGTTGGGTTGTCTCCCAACAAGTGCTTTTCTTTAATGCCTTTTAGCTAGGCATGATGAGTTCAATGATGCTCACATAAAAGATAAGAATTGAAACATGAAAGAGAGCATCATGAATCACATGGCAAGCACATTTAAGCCTAACACACTTCCTATGCATAGGGATTTGTGAGCAAATAATTTATGGGAGCAAGAATCAACTAGCATAGGAAGGCAAAACAAGCAATACTTCAAAACTATCAACATAAAGAGAGGAAAGTTGATATTATTGCAATACCTACAATCATATGTTCCTCTCTCATAATAATTTTCAGTAGCTTCAGGAATGAATTCAACAATATATCTATCACATAAAGCATTATTTTCATGATCCACAAGCATAGAAATTTTATTATTCTCCACATAGTCAAATTTATTCTCATGAATAGAAGTGGGAGAAAACTCAACAAAATAACTATCATGAGATCGAAAATTAAAGTCATGATGACAAGTTTCATGGTTATCATTATTCAGTATAGCATACATGTCATCACCATAATCATCATAGATACCAACTTTGTTATCATACTAAGTCATGACCTCTCCCAATCAACTTTCATCAATATAATCATGATAAATAGGAGGCATGCAATCATCATAATAAATTTTCTCATCAAAACTTGGGGGGCTAAAAATATCATTTTCATCAAACATAGCATCCCCAAGCTTATGGCTTTGCATATCATTAGCATCATGGATATTTAAAGAATTCATACTAACAACATTGCAATCATGCTCATCATTTATGCCAAACATTTTATAGCATTCTTCTTCTAACAATTGAGCACAATTTTCCTTTCCATCATTTTCACGAAAGATATTATAAAGATGATCAATAATATGATGCAACTTCAATTCCATTTTCTTATAGTTTTCTTTTACAAAACCAAACTAGTGATAAAATAAGAAACTAAAAGATTCGATTGCAAGATCTAAAGATATACCTTCAAGCAATCACCTCCTCGGCAAAGACGCCAGAAAAGAGCTTGATGTCCACTACACAAATTGTTCTTGTAGACTCGTGTTGGGCCTCCAAGCGTAGAGTTTTTTAGGACAGTAGCAAATTTCCCTCAAGTGGATGACCTAAGGTTTATCAATCCGTGGGAGGTGTAGGATGAAGATGGTCTCTCTCAAACAACCCTGCAACCAAATAATAAAAAGTCTCTTGTGTCCCCAACACACCGTATACAATGGGAAATTGTATAGGTGCACTAGTTCGGTGAAGAGATGGTGATACAAGTGTAATATGAATAGTAGATATTGATTTTTGTAATCGTAACAATAAAAACAGCAAGGTAGCAAGTGATAAAATGGAGCACAAACGGTATTGCAATGCTTAGAAACAAGGCTTGGGGTCCGTACTTTCGCTAGTGCAATCTCTCAACAATACTAATATAAATGGACTACATAGAAATCCCTCAACGTGCGATGAAGAATCACTCCAAAGTTACTAAACATAAGAAGAAATTGTTTGTAGGTATTATTTCCGATCGATCTATCCAAGAGTTTGTACTAAAATAACACCAAGTTATCCTTTCTGATCGATCTATCAAGAGTTCGTACTGAAATAACACCAAAACAAATTCATATTCATAATACTCGATCCAACACAAAGAACATCAAAGAGTGCACGAAGATTTCTACCGGAGAAACAAAGACAAGAACGTGCATCAACCCCTATGCATAGATTACCCTAATGTCACCTCGGGGATCCGCAAGTTGAGTGCCAAAACAAATATCAAGTGAATCAATACGATACCCCATTGTCACCATGAGTATTCTATTGCAAGACATATATCAAGTGTTCTCAAATCCATAAAAGTATTCAATCCGATAACAACAAAATCTCAAAGGGAAAAACGCAATTCATCACAACAAGAGTAGAGAGGAGAGAAACATCATATGATCCATCTATGTTAACAAAGGCCATGATATATCAAGATCGTGACATCTCAAGAACACGAGAGAGAGATTAAACACATAGCTACTGGTACAAACCCTCAGCCCCGAGGGTGGACTACTCCCTCCTCCTCACGGTGGCCGCCGGGATGATGAAGATGGCCACCGGTGATGGTTTCCCCCTCCGGCGGAGTGTCGGAAAGGGCTCTTGATTGGATCTCGTGGACTACAGAGGCTTGCGGCGGTGGAACTTCTGATCTAGGTTCACTCCGAGGGTTTTCGGAATATTTGGGAATTTATAGGGTAAAGAGGGGGTGCGGGAGGCCACCGAGGTGGGCACAACCCACCTAGGCGCGCCAGGGGGGGCTGGCGCGCCCTGGTGGGTTGTGTCCCCCTCGAGGCACACCCAGGTTCAGCTCTGGCCCATTGGGTGTCTTCTGGCTGTAGGATCGGAAGTATGTCTAGGGGGGTGATTAGACTACTTGACTAAATAAAAATCTAGTATTTTCCCAATTTTAATTCTTGGCAGATTTTAGCAACTTAGCATAAGTCAAGCAATCATCCTACACATGCAATTTTAAGAGTGTAGCAGCGGAAAGTAAAACAATTGCATATGAAGGTAAAGGGAGGAGTTTGGAGGGAGCAAACGAAAGTGAAGACAACGATGTTTTTTTTGTCTTGGTTCCGATAGGTGGTGCTATCGTACATCCAAGTTGATGGAGATTTCAACCCACGAAGGGTAACGGCTGTGCGAGTCCACGGAGGGCTCCACCCAGGAAGGGTCCACGAAGAAGCAACCTTGTCTATCCCACCATGGCCATCGCACACGAAGGATTTGCCTCACTAGCGGTAGATCTTCACGAAGTAGGCAATCTCCTTGCCCTTACAAACTCCTTGGTTCAACTCCACAATCTTGTTGGAGACTCCCAAGTGACACCTAACCAATCTAGGAGACACCACTCTCCAAAAAGTAATAGACGATGTGTTGATGATGAACTCCTTTCTTAAATGCTTGAAATGATAGTCTCCCCAACACTCAAATAGCTCTCCATAGGTTTGAATGTGGTGGAAGAAGGATTTCAGTGGATAGCAACTTGGGCAAGTCTAGAGAACAAGATTCATATGGTAGGAATGGAATATCTTGATCTCAACACTTGAGTAGGTGGTTCTCTCTCAGAACATGAATGATGGAAGTGTAAGTATGTTCTGATGGCTCTCTCGACAAATGAAGAGTGGGTGGAGGGGTATATATAGCCTCCACACAAAACCTAACCGTTACACACAATTTACCAAACTTGATGGGACCGATTCAGAGAACTTGGTCAGACCGATTTAGTTCATAATGTGACCATTAGGTATTTCGGTGGGACCAATATGATCAACTCGGTGGGATCGATTTCATTAGGGTTAGGGCATAACGTAATCTAGGTGGGACCGATTACACAAACTCGGTGTGACCGATTTTGGTAATGAGCACACAGAGAGTTGATCAGGCAAACCCGATGGGACCGATTCGCTCATTTTGGTGAGACCGAAATGTTATGAAGAGGCAATAGAGAGTTTGCATTACAAACTCGGTGGGACCGATTGCACATCTCGGTTAGACCAAAAATATTGCAACAGGCAACAGAGAGCTTGCAATCCCATCTCGGTGAGATCGAGATCCCTTCTGGTGAGATCGAAATAATTAGGGTTTCTGGCAGTGGCTATGTCAAATGAACTCGGTGGCGCCAGATAGATATTTTCGGTGGGGCCGAGTTTGACTTTTGGTTTGGGACGTATGTGGATGTGGGAAAATGGTTGAGGGTTTTGGAGCATATCACTAAGCATTTTGAGTAAGCAAACCGTTATGCAACACCTCATCCCATTTTAATAGTATTGGCTTTCCTATGGACTCAATGTGATCTTGGATCACTAAAATAGAAAATGTAGAGTCTTGAGCTTGAGCCAATCCTTTGTCCTTAGCATTTTGAGGGGTCCACATTCCTAATCCATGCCTTGCCAATCTTTGAACTTTCTTGAAATATTATCTTGAGATAGCGTTAGTTCAATGAGCTATATGTTTTTAGTAATTACCAAAGCCACCTAGGGATGGTTGCACTTTCAATCTCCCCCTTTTTGGTAATTGATGACAACATATAGATCGAAGCTTTGACAAATGATAATAAGATTTAAATACATCGTCGCTTTGAGAAGTATGTGATAAACAAGAGCTCTCCCTAAATTTGTGCATTATTTAAAATTTGTGTTTGAATGCAAATGCACAATCGATTAGGATCATGGGTTACTCTTCCATGTCACATACATCTTGGTGGAGTGCTCAAAATGATATAATACACTAAAACATGCACTCATCACCAAGCAAAGTGAATGATCATATGGAAATATAGAGATAATATCATCCAAGCAAACATTAAGGTAGCATATGATCAAACACATGATCACACAAGTATCTCACACACGGACATAGAGTATGAAGCAAATGCACAATAAATTTCAACCAAAAGCAAGAGAGACCAAAGAGGCAAAACACTCTCTCTTGAATCCTATGATCTATACACATTTCTCCCCCTTTGGCAACAAGTTACCATAAAGTTCAAAAATGCATAGAGCTATGTGTCCCTCAGGCTTGGTCTTTGGGAGGCGGTGTAGAGAGAACTCGAAGGACGAAGGCTTCGGACAAAGTAGCTGGAGCTGGTGGAGTGGCTGCTGGAGGTGGCACTGAAGCTGTGGCTGCTGGTGCAGATGTAGTAGCTCTAGTATCTGGAACTGACACTGCAGCAGATCTCTGACCTCAAGGCACTCGCTGAAATGCATTTGTGGTAGCATGTCCTCCTCTCTCCTCTGCTTCCTCCTGAAGCTTCTCAACTGCAGACTGGATCTCTGTCACCTTTAGATCAAGATCATAGAAGTTAGTTTCAATGATCCTCTCCAAGCTCTCCTGATTCTGAGTCAGGGTGGCCAAGCCCTTCTCAATCCTCATGATTGCTTGAATCAGATATTCCATTTGATCTTGATTGGACTTGAGAGTCATTTGAGATGCTTCTTCTGCACTTGGCATCTTGGCAGCTTTCTGTGCTTTGGCTTTCTCTCTCCTTTCATGAGCTTGCACTAAAGATGGTTTATTCTGATCCATGACAACTGTGTTATACTCAAAGTCAGACACCAGGGGTAGATATTCTCTGTCCAATTAGTATGTGCTCGTGCCCATCTTAGAGTTGATGAGCATCTGGATGTGTGGAGCATACCCACATGATCTCTTCTGATCTGCAATAGTCCTCTTGATTGTTTCAACAATGAGACTCATGATTTTGAACTTCTGAGGCACATCAAATATATGCACCAAGTTGATTGAATGTCCTCTTATCATCTTTGCATCTCCAGATTTTGGCAACAATGTATGCCTCAAGATTGTGTTGATGGTGGCCAGACCAGACTGCAAGTGATGTACATATCCAAACTTGTGTGTTTCCAAATCATCATCAGGGATCACCTTGTACATATTTGCCATGGAGTTGTGGTCTTGCTTCTTCTTCGCATTGACATCCAGATCATCCTCATGCTCTTTAGGGGCTTTGATCAGCTTGGCCCACTCATCAACAGTTGACTGGTACCTTGTACCTTCAGACATCCATACAATTCTACCATCAGGATATAAGTGAGTTGTGGAGCAGAATTGCATGATGAGTTCATCGTTCCAGTTCATCAACTTTTGAGCCACAAACTTGTCAACTCCACATGCTTCGAAGCTTTCATGCACATTGAGGAAATAATCTGCATTGTCATCAATGAACTTCCAGTCCACCCTTCTCATATCACACACAATGGGCTTCTTATCAAGCAGGAGTGTCTCATAGATGTCTTGATGTTCCTTGGTGTGAAACCTGTAGTCCACGGCAGTCCTTCTCCTTATACATATGGATCAGTCTTTCTCCACAACCTGAGACCTGCATCCTTCCTCGGCTTCATATCCTCAGCAACAATGTGAGTGTTGTCATGGTCAGGGATCTTGGGCTTCAACTTTCTGAGCACTTGGGCCTCAGCTTCCTCAGCAACTTCAGGCACTGGGGCCTTGTTCTTCTCTGAAGCAGGAATATTTCTTGTGCTCCTCTTGGGTGCAGACTTGGTGGCTTGAGAAGCTTTGGGAGCAGTCTTGGGCTTAGAAGGAGCAGCCCCAGACTTCATAGCATCTCCCATAAGCTTTTGACCTTTAGGAGCTGGTGCAGCTACCTCTTCTTGCTCATTATCATCATCATCCCTCAAGGATGGCTTGCCAATCACTCTAGCTGTGGTCTTTCTAGCTCTCTTTTTTGTACCTCCAGGCTCATCATCCCTGGATTCAAGTGTGAACACCATAGTCTCTTGAGTAGAGGCTCTGGTCTTAGACATGGTAATCCTCTTGGCGGGGATCTTCCTTTTCTGACCTGGCTTAGTTGCCTCAACTATGCCATACTCCTTCCTGAGTACATTCTTCTTAGAAGTGGCCTCATCCGCCACAAAGTCCTCATCCTCAGTATCTGAAGTTTTCTTCTTCCTTGACTCGGTAGCAGCATTTGGAAGATCACTAGGTGTGCTCCTGCTACCCTCATCAAAGCTGCTAGAGGGACTAGTGCCCTCACTCAGGTGTACCTGCTCCTCAGACACATTTTGGCTATCACTTTGATCTGACATCTTGGCACTGAAAGTTGACCCTGTGAATAGATGTAGATGAGGTAGCGTGGATGATCATTACAAAGCACATAATTTTTGCAAAAAAGATGACAAAAAAAACTTAGTTTTAGTTCTCTACAGAAAGCATTTCGGAGCTACTGATTTGTTAAACTCGGTGACACCAAAGCAATTCTGGAACCTAAACTAGTGAACTCGGTCAGACCGAGTCACAGTTCGGTGGCACCGATATTGCTAGGGTTTCACAGAGAGTTGAACTCGGTCACACCGATTTGCAACTTTCGGTCAGACTGAAAAGAGCAAGTGCACTGGCCTAAGGTCGGTCCGAGATGAGTTCGGCGGAGACCTAACCCTAAATTTTTCAAATCAAAACTACTTTCTAAGGAGTTTTTGCTTGATAGGAAGATCTCATACGTGGAAGGGAACATGGCAATGAAATGTGCTATGAATCTGAGTTAAGGAATAGCACAAAGAATCAAGTTCATACCCTAACTCGGCGGTGAACTCGCTACGGCAGCAACGGCGGCGAAGATTGCCGTTGACAGCGGCGGAGTCCAGCGGCGGGAGGTCGCAGGCGGCAAGGAGACGATCTGGAGACCCGAGGAGGCAGAGCAGGTCACGCGCGGGCTGGAGGGTTTGGAAAGTTTTCCAAATTTTGGCCCATCGATATATATAACCTGAGAATGTCGGTGTGACCGAGTGGAACAACTCGGTGGCACCGAGATGCAAAACTGCTAGCAGTTACTGCAACTCGATGGGACCGAAAAGTTCAAATCGGTTGCACCGAGATTGAAAGCCTAGATCAACTTAGTGAACTCGGTGTGACCGAAGTGGGTGACTCGGTCATACCGAAATGCACAAAGAGGTTTTGGATGTTTAAGCCTATGATGAATCGGGGACTCCGAGTGCTCCTCACAAAGAGCCGTTCGAATCTGACTTGATCACGCTTTGTGATGTAGCATGAATGGAGTTCGAGACGAGAAAAGCATAGATAGCTAAATGGGTTTCTTAGGCATTCTTGTCCATCCATTTGGCAAAGGAAAAAGAGCCAAACAATCAAAGCAACAAATGGATGTCCTTGAATGATAAAAATATGCATTCAACATGCTCACACAATAAGATAGCAAATGAAATATGTAGCAAAGCATGCACAACTATTCTAGCATCTATCAAGCAATTGGCGATGACTAGGTCATCTATATATGGGTATATTGACTTAGGATTCAAATGAGATCATTTGATCATAGGTCATACTCATCGAATAAGCGCAAGTAGGGTTACCACTTTTACATAAAACATTATTGTGTTCACATCATTAGAGTTGCTTTTAGCTCAATTGTTAGAGTAAAGCTTCCCCTAGATGTGATATCCCCCCTAAGAGGGATGAACTAACCTTGGTTTTTGTCGATGATGACTTCATGTAGGTGTTGAAGATGTAGATGCTCAATGTTGATGTAGATCATTTGGAGCAATCCATTGGAGTGAGTTGCACTTTCAATACCTACACGGGTTAGTCCCACGAGGAACAAACAAAGATGTCCATAGACAGAGAGTGAATTGCACACATGATGATGTCCATGAAAGCATTAGGTTACCTTGTCCCTTGTCTTACCAACAAGAGGGTTTGTGACTCCTTGAACTAGTGCAAGATATGAAAGTTGTTTTCACTTGTCCTTGCCAAAATGATATGAGTGAAGTGTGTTGGCGGAGTCACCCTCAAGAACTTTCTAGTTCTTCTTCTTCGGGATTCACACCATCTTGATGGGAATCCTTGGAGTTGTAGTCGTACTTGATGAAGTAGAACTTGATGTGGTCTTGGGAATCCACTTGACCAAGGCCTTGGGGGCTTCTTCAAATGCATCAATCTCTTCTTGAAGCTTATCCTTGCCCTTTAGCTTGTGGTCTTGTGGTGGATGATCATCTTGTGCTTGTGTCCCTTGAAAAGAAGTAGGATCATACTTCTCTTGTCGAGGAACAAACTTCATCTTGGGGTATCGATCTTCCTCCCACTCAACTCCATTGGCATTGAACTTTCGTTCAAAACCAACACCTTGATTCTTCCGGTGTCTTCCTTGCTTGCGCACAGTCTCCTCAAATTGCTTACTCCCGGCAAGGCTCTTGTAAACACCTTTCTCTATAATTCCCTTCAATAAGCTATTTTCTCGCTCAAGTGTAACTTGTATAAGAGAATCATTAGTGGAATCAAGAGAACTACTAGAAGCAACATCATTGGATTTAGCATGATTATTGTTATTACTAGATGAAGAATCTTTCTCGTTCTTATTGCTAGATTTTACTTGTGGCATGTAGATAGACAAGAGTAAACGCTTGGCAATGTAAGAAGAACTTTTCTTGCGAAGATCATCATTGATTGCTTTTAAGAACTCATGCTCTTGCTCAAGGTTGAGCTTTTCAAAGCATAACTTCTCATGAGTCTTTAAAAGTTCTCGATGATCTTCCAAGGTAGTTTCATGAGCTAACTTAAGAGTGTTTAGTTCTTTAGTTAGACGCTCAATCTTCTCCTTATCATTGTCATTCGTTTTATCTTGATTAGCAATTTCATCATAGGTTTCATCACTATTGCTACCAACAAGTAAATCATCATATCCTAGAAAGTCATCTTCATCACTATTGAAATCAAGATACTCGGGGTGTGATACCTTAGGGCCTTTAGCCATGAAGCATCTTCCAATTCCTTCATTTGGTGAGTCAAATATGTCATAGGAGTAGGTTGACACAAGAGCAATTCCGGCAACACCTTCATCTTGAGTATCTTCGGAGTCGGAGTAGTAGCTTCTCTCGGAGTGGTCATCGGAGTCGGAACCGGATACCCATTCACCAACACAAGCTTGATGTCTTCGTCTTGTATAGCTCCTTGATGATTTGTCCTTCCTTTATGAATATTTGCTTCTTCGAGAAGGTCTTCGTTCATAACGATCACCTCTATTCCTTCTCTCTCTTGGTGGTGACTCTTCTCTTCTACTTCTCATTTTAGGTGAGTCTTCTCTTCTCTTATGGGGAGACGTACACTCATTGGAGTAGTGTCCAGGTCTTCCACAATTGTAGCAATTCCGATCACGACTTGAAGATCTCTTGTCATTGTAGGACCTTGACTTGGAACTTCTCTCTTTGCTTCTAATCTTGTAGAATTTGTTGAAGTTCTTCACCATTAAGCTCAATTCTTCATTGAAGACTTGTTTCTCACTTGATGATGTAGGAGCGTCACATGAGGCTTTGTAAGCACCACTAAACTTGTTCTGAAGCTCTTCTTTATCTTTGAGTGACATCTCATGACCAACAATTCTTCCAATGACTTCCGTTGGCTTGATATCTTTGTAATTGGGCATCATTTGGATCAATGTGCACACGGTATCATATTTTCCATCCAAGGCTCTTAGGATATTCTTGATGATGAATTTGTCGGTCATCTCTTCACTTCCTAAGCCAACAATCTCATTTGTGATGAGAGCAAGCCTAGAGTACATTTCAGCGACACCTTCACCATCCTTCATCTTGAACTTGTCAAGTTGACTTTGAAGCACATCCAACTTGGATTCCTTGACGGAGTCGGTACCTTTGTGCATATCAATCAAAGTATCCCAAATTTCCTTTGCATTCTCAAGACGGCTGATTTTATTGAATTCTTCGGGCACGATCCGTTGAAGAGGATATTGCAAGCTTGAGCATTGCATTTCAACATCTTCAACTCTTCCGATGTAGCTTCACAATTCCATTCCTTCCCATCAAAGAATTCACCTTGCAAACCAATACACACAATAGCCGAAACGGCGGGGTTATGTCCAAGAATATGCATTTTCATCTTATGCTTCCAACTAGCAAAATTAGTACCATCAAAATAAGGACCTCTACGGTGGTAACTTCCCTCTCTAGACGCCATACTCTCCTAGGTTGTGAAACCAAGGCTATGATCACCAAAGCTATGGAAATCACGGTGAGTGGAGACCAAAGCTCTGATACCACTTGTAGGATCAAAAGTATGTCTATAGGGGGGGTGATTAGACTAATTGAGTAAATAAAAATCTAGCCTTTTCCCAATTTTAACTGTTGGCAGATTTTAGCAACTTAGCATAAGTCAAGCAATCATCCTACACATGCAATTCTAAGAGTGTAGCAGCGGAAAGTAAAACAATTGCATATGAAGGTAAAGGGAGGAGTTTGGAGGGAGCAAATGCAAGTGAAGACAACGATGTCTTTTGTCTTGGTTCCGATAGGTGGTGCTATCGTACATCCTAGTTGATGGAGACTTCAACCCGCGAAGGGTAATGGCTGCGCGAGTCCACGAAGGGCTCCACCCACGAAGGGTCCACGAAGAAGCAACCTTGTCTATCTCACCATCGCCATCGCCCATGAAGGACTTGCCTCACTAGCGGTAGATATTCACGAAGTAGGCGATCTCCTTGCCCTTACAAACTCCTTGGTTCAACTCCACAATCGTGTCAGAGGCTCCCAAGTGACACCTAACCAATCTAGGAGAGACCACTCTCCAAAAGGTAATAGATGGTGTGTTGATGATCAAATCCTTGCTCAAATGCTTCAAATGATAGTCTCCCCAACACTCAAACAGCTCTTCATAGATTTGGATGTGGTGGAAGAAGGATTTGAGTGGAAAGCAACTTGGGGAAGGCTAGAGAACAAGATTCATATGGTAGGAATGGAATATCTTGATCTCAACACTTGAGTAGGTTGTTCTCTCTCAGAACATGAACGATGGAAGTGTAGGTATGTTCTGATGGCTCTCTCCACAACTGAAGAGTGGGTGGAGGGGTATATATAGCCTCCACACAAAATCTAACCGTTACACACAATTTACCAAACTCGGTGGGACCGATTCAAAGAACTCGGTCAGACCGATTTAGTTCATAATGTGACCGTTAGGTATTTCGATGGGACTAATATGATCAACGCGGTGGGACCGATTTCATTAGGGTTAGGGCATAACGTAATCTCGGTGGGACCGATTACACATACTCGGTGTGACCGATTTTGGTAATGAGCACACACAGAGTTGGTCAGGCAAACTCGGTGGGACCGATTCGCTCATTTCGGTGAGACCGAAATGTTTTGAAGAGGCAACAAAGAGTTTGCATTACAAACTCGGTGGGACCGATTGCACATCTCGGTTAGACCGACAATATTGCAACAAGCAATAGAGAGCTTGCAATCCCATCTCGGTGAGACCGAGATCCCTTTCAGTGAGACCGAAATGATTAGGGTTTCTGGCAGTGGCTATGTCAAATGAACTCGGTGGCACCGGATAGATATTTTCGGTGGGGCCGAGTTTGACTTTTGGTTTGGGACATATGTGGATGTGGGAAAATGGTTGAGGGTTTTGGAGCATATCACTAAGCATTTTGAGCAAGCAAACCATTATGCAACACCTCATCCCCTTTTAATAGTATTGGCTTTCCTATGGACTCAATGTGATCTTGGATCACTAAAATGGAAAATGTAGAGTCTTGAGCTTGAGCCAATCCTTTGTCCTTAGCATTTTGAGGGGTCCACATTCCTAATCCATGCCATGCCAATCATTGAACTTTCCTGAAATATTATCTTGAGATAGCATTAGTTCAATGAGCTATATGTTGTTAGTAATTACCAAAACCACCCAGGGATAGTTGCACTTTTAATCTCCGCCTTTTTGGTAATTGATGACAACATAAAGATCAAAGCTTCGACAAATAATAATAAGATTTAAATACATCGTCGCTTTGAGAAGTATGTGATAAACAAGAGCTCCCCCTAAATTTGTGCATTATTTAAAATTTGTGTTTGAATGCAAATGCATAATCGATTAGGATCCGGGACTCCCTTAGTAGCCCCTGAACCAGTCTTCAATGACGATGAGTTCGGCTCATGTCTTGTCTTCGGCATTGCAAGGCGTGTTCCTCCTCTTGAACATATTTGAAGCAATATTCCCTACACAAAGGTACTGTGTCCGGCTCTGTATGATTAGTACAACCCTTAGCCTCGAAGGCAAGGTATCGAAATACGGACTCTATGTCTTTACTGACAACTTTTCAATGAAGCATCACGTCCGGCCCTTTAATATTTCGATCAATTTTCTTGGCTCCAGTTTCGTGTTTTGAGGCATAGCCCCATTGGCACATCTAGTCAAAGCAGAGATGGTGCCCGCTAATTATGGGATCCTTATCAATATGACGTGGGCATCCCAACCGCGCCTTACGCACGACTACGTTGGGAAACAGCGAGGTTTACGGCTGGAGTGGGGGGTCGTTTAGCATTCACCGCTTATAGAAGGACACAAATCCTCCCCATTAACCCCACGCTCTCCTGAAGCCCTAGATTTCCAATCTCCTCAACCCCAGCGCCCACAGCTCCTGTGCCCACAACTCTCAACTCCTCCACCACCGCCTCCCTCCCTAGCAATGGCCGGATCCGGTTCCAAGGGCTAGTGGGACGCTTCCACGGTCACAGAGAAGACCGTGAAGAGTCTGCGGAGCGCGGGCTATCTTGCTCATGACATAGCTCACCAGGTTCCCGATAAAACCAGGTGATTCCCGTCCCCAAGCCGGGTGAGAGGGTGGTCTTCCTTTCTCACTTTATCCGGTGGCTGGGATTTCCTCTCCACCCCTTTGTCCGAGGCCTCTTGTTCTTCTACAGGCTAGATTTCCATGATCTAGCCCCGAACTCTATCCTCCACATATCAGCTTTTATAGTGGTGTGTGAGGTGTTCCTCCGCGCCCCCCACACTTCGGCTTATGGCTCAAGATTTCCAATCTGAAGCCAAAGGTGGTGGACGGGCAACACGCGGATTACGGAGGTGCCATGGTGAGAAAGCTCCCCAACGCCACTTGGCCCAAAGGGGCTTTTGTGGAAACAAACAAGGTATGACAGTAGGAGTGGTTCTACATCACCGAGCCCTGCAACACCGAGTGGGCGGCGATGCCCTCATTCAGATATGGACCCCCGGAGAGGCTAACCTTGTGGACTGACAAAGTCCGGATTGGGGGTCTCAGTCGGAGGTGCTAGCCCTCCAAAATCGCATCTCTGGAATGATAACAAAGGGCACCCTCCTCACTAACGTGATTCAGGTAATGCTCTTCCGCTGCATCCTCCCGAGCCAACGCCGGGACTCCCATTTATGGGAGATCAATCCGGAGAGCCCCAGCCCTTGAAGCACCTCTTCGGCACCACGCATGAAGACATCTGGAAACAGCTCTTCAAGGCTCAAAAGGGGTGGCCGACGGAGACCGAGGAAAAGGGCTTCAGCAGCATGTTCTTCGCTTCAGAGGTAACCAGAACTTCTGCCGAATACATACCCCGTCCATATGTCAATTATAACAGGATTTAGAGTTTTTACGTTCAATCTAGGCCTACACAAAAAAGGCGGAGCGAATCAAGTGTCCGGCTCCTCTGCCTGAAGACCCAGAGATGCCCCAACTGATGGCAATGTTGGTTCCATCGCCGTACAAAGCGCCGGAGAAGAAGGCCAAGAAGAAGGGCAAGGAGGTCAAGAGCAACCTCCGCCCTAAGGGTCCCGTGGACATAGTGTCCACGGAGACTGACTCCCACCCCTCCTACGACGAAGAAGAGGAGGAGGAGGAGGAGGAAGAAGAAGAAGAAGACTCCCCTGTGAAGGAAAATGGGAGGAAGAGAGCATCCCCCGCTGACGTGGGCAAGGCTGCACCCTGGAAGAAGCTGAACATTCCGGACAGTTCAGACTCAACGTTCGAACACAGTTTCCGAGTTCAGCCCAGGATCAAGCCCCTGGCCAATTGTAAGTACTTAGACGATAGCTGCTTATGTTCGGTTGAAATAGTTTTCAGTATTTGAACAATGCCATTCTGTCTTTATACAGTCCTGCGCACGTACTCCCCGAGGCTTCACTGTCATTGAGGAATTCTCTTATGCCGGAGATGGCGGAGAGTGATACGCCTCCGCGGGGCTCGTCGCCCGTCCTAGGGGATGTTGAGGTGTCATCTCTATAAGCTCCCCTTATTCGAGCAGGTGGGAGTGGGGCGGACGAGAGCACATCGAGGCCAATCCCTTGGCCGCCGTCAGCCAAGGGGGAATAATCCCCATGGCGACCGACGACGTGGGGCCCAAGCAATCTGGGCCCCCACCGAACACCGTTCCGGAGCTCAATGCGGCTCCCGAACTGAGAAGTCAGCCCCTCGTGATGGGGGAAGGAGCAACTGCTCCAACGGCACCCGCCGTCAATCCAGAGGCGCTGAACACTCTAGAGGAAGCACTGCGGAGTGCTTCCATCGTGGTGGAACACCGCACTCTGATGAGTGCGGTCATGGAGAAGATTCAGCCCATCAAAGGCGGACTGAACGAAGCCTTCAACAGCCTACTGGCAGGCTTTGAGGTATGCGACGAAATGTTCTCAAAAGAAATTTTCACTATATAGTCCGTCTATGGCCCGCTGATCCAATCCCAAGTAACTACTTCGGGTTGGTGAAGCAACTCGTCGACGCGAGTCCACGGGTCGACGCTGTTAAGCGTTCGGCCTGCATAGAAGGTGCTCGAATGGCCTTCGACCTCGTTAAGGTGCCCTGGGCGAAGATGAAGGCGATGGAGATAGCAACTGCTGGCCCGCCCGAGGGCAAGGATTACCGGAGGCCAAACAGGTACTTCGGTGATCTACTAGAAGGAGCCCGCCTTGTAGAGGGCCAGTGCTCAAAAGATATAATCTTTGAATGATTGTATTCACATTGGAAGGACTAAGCTTGTGTACCGATGTATATATATTTTTTTTGCGCTGTTCTATTATAAGCGACTTTTCCTCCTATGCAGCTATTTATTTTAAATTTGAAAGTTTCCAGTCATCGGCTTCAGCCCCCATGTAAATAATTACTGGGGTGTTCGGTAATGTGCGTGAACACTCTTTATCCAACATCTTGGTCCATAGAGGAGGTGTCCGCGGAGTGAACCAGGCAATCAGACCATGCGACTTTATTTCTTTCACTTAGACATAGGAGCTTGACTTGTGGGGCTAAGTACTAGCCCCTGGTGCGTGTGCGGCATTCCGAACTATGGTGCCCACTTTACGCGGCTGGGCAAAGACCAATCCCTCATATAACACGGAGTATATCACTCTCGATCGTAGTATAACACTAGGTCACCGAATCGCTTAACCGGCTCTCGCTTCATCATGACAGTCAGTTTTTGCCTTTCTCTACTGACGTACTTGTCCGAACGAACCAGACATACAATCACAGTAGTTCTCCCTTTACTACCTTAACCGAACAATGTGAAACGTAACGTGGTAAGCATAGGAGCCGGGCAACCCAACTATAGACCCAATGTATGATTCTGAACCGATGCATATAATGTAATATCCGGGACGCCGAACAGTTCCCTATAGGTGTTTGGACTTTGGAGGTGTGCCAGGCCGAATACAGCCCTTGGTATTAAGTCCAGGTATTAAAGCACATGTGGCAATCTGACGTGGGGAGAGAACACAAGTGGTAATAAAATAAACTCCAAGTGAATTGGAACCAAACTGCTTCTTATATATCTCGTTTAATACGGCGAGCCGTGTGGTTACAGATAATGCCGACAACCTCTTTGAGCATTTTACATGCCAACAGAGGAAAAAGAAAAAAGAGAGAAAAATGTTTACACCGAGCCTGAATTTAAAAAAGAAATTTCGATGCGGGGCCCTGCTGCACGTGTGCGCCGCTCTCTCCTTTGTAATATGTCCTTGAAGAGGGGAACTATGATGGCCGCCTGTAAAAAAGGAAAGAACATTCTGGAAAAGAATGTCCTGCACAACCGTAAGTAAGGTTGGTTCTTTTAGTGAACCTTACAAAGAAAATATTATTTTGAAGTCCGAATAGGGTCAAGCCGAACTATGGACTATTTGTATGCAGTGTGCCCCCAGCGCCGCCCAAGGTATTTTAAGTGCGTAATTGTGTACACGATGTACATATGCTACTACCTTATGGGGTAGTCGACATGGGCGTAACTGCTAATCAAGCTCAGGTTCTTCTGAGTTGCCACGTTGTAGTGCGGGCCGGACACGTTTAACCGTGTCTGTGGTCTTAACGACCGATGAACTGTTCGGCTCGAATAAGCCGCTTTGGACCTCGGCTACTAGGGCCGCAGTGTCTTCCTCTGTACAGAGGGAGCACTCCATGTTTCCATTGACCATGATGATGCCCCATGGTCCGGGCATTTTGAGCTTTAAGTAAGCATAATGCAGGACCGCATTAAAGCGGGCGAAGGCCATTCTTCCGAGTAGTGCATGATAGCCACTTCGGAAAGGAGCGATGTCGAAGTGTAACTCTTCGCTTCGAAAGTTATCAGGAGAGCCGAATACGACCTCTAATGTTAGTGAGACCGTGCAGCGAGCTTCTACGCCTCGTATCACTCCTTTAAAAGTAGTGCTACTTGGCTTGATTCTTGATGGGTCTATCCCCATCTTGCAGACAGTGTCTTGGTATATCAGATTGAGACTGCTGCCGTCGTCCATAAGGACTCGAGTAAGATGATATCTGTCAATTATAGGGTCGAGCACTAGGGCCGCCGAACATCCGTGACTGATATAGGTTAGGTGATCCCTGCGATCAAAGGTGATCGGGCAAGCCGACTAGGGGTTGAACTTGGGGGCGACAGGCTCTACTACGTAAGCGTCCCTGAGTGCGCGTTTGCGTTCCCTCTTGGGGATATGGGTAGCGTAGATCATATTCACAGTTTTTACCTCCGTTTCGATTATTCTGTCCAAGCCGGTTGGCTCCTGTTGAACAGGACACATTCTGTTGCCTCTCGATGAACAGGACGATGTTTCTCCATTCCGACCCTGCTCGTATGTACGTACACATGGCTGTTGTACGTACTGGTGTTGTTGTACGTGTTGGAGACCCCGTCCATATGTACATACGTGGCCGTATTTTTTGTCCTGTGGCTGTAGGTATGCGTACACGATTTAGACCGGACTGCCTGAACTGCTACGTCGGGGCTCTAATAAGACACATGTTGCTACTTACTTCGCCATGGTTCATCCTTGCACAGAGACCGATCAACTAATATGTACATGCATGTTTGAGACCAGACAGATAACCGTACGTACGCTTCGACCTGGTAGGTCCCAACTGTCAGCGGGACAAGGACACACATCCTTGCGTGCCAAGATATAGCTCGTGGGTCTCATATGTCATTAGGAGGAATCATATTTTGTACGCATAACAAGGAGGCTCTTCATTGTGTTTGATGATATAGCTGGTGGGTCCCAACTGTCAAGGGGAGGAATATTTTTCTTCCTCTTAATAAGGAGGAATTATCCATGCGTGCGACCAAGGACCTCATGGGTCCCAGCTGTCAGCAGCTCCACAGTCATCTTTTGATGACTCTCGTTTGTTGACCACGCCGCGCCAAGCGTAGCAAGGTGATGGACGACGGCGAGGCCCGGGACGGGAATGACACAGAGATGGGGAGATGCGGCAGTGGAGTCGCAGCCGAGGAGGAGTATGACGTACGAGGGTTGACTGGTTCGGTGCGGCCTGGGGCTGCAGTCCGCAGAGAATAATAGGAGGGGTGGAGGTGTGGCTTGGCCAACGGTGGAGTAGCGCTTTGCAGCGAGGCGTGCGAAGTAGCGCTGCTGGCCGCCGGAGACGGGAGCAGGAAGTCCGCTGATGCTGGAGGAAGAAGACGAGAGATTGAAGATGCATGCCGGACGTTGTATGTACATCCAACGACTACAGATGTCAGAATTATTTAGTTGACTAATTTGACAACGCATTCCGTAGGCGACCTAATGGCCCACATGTCAGGCTCCTTGCTGGTGGATCCTAGCTGTCAGGGGGAGGAATAATTGTTTTTCCCCATAACAAGGAGGCACTTCCTTTTGTGCAAATATGTAGATGAATTTTTTTTCTGCATAATAAGGAGCCAGTTGCATGTGTGCGTCCATGAACTGGTGCGTCCCCACTGTCAGCCTCTGCCCGTATTGTCCTCTTCCCATGACTCTAGTTTGTTGACCCCGTTGACCAGGCAGCGCCGAGCGCGCCAAGGCGGTGGACGACGGCGAGGCCCCGAGCTGGAATAAGCCGGAGATGGGAAGACATGGCAGTGGAGTCGTAGACGGAGAGGAGTACGAGGGTTAACTAGTTCTGGTGTGGCGTTGGGCTGCAGTCAGTGGAGAATAACAGGTGTGGAGTGGTGGAGGGATAGCCTGGTCGGTGGTGCGGTAGCGCTTTGCAGCGATGCATGCTAAGCAGAACCGCTAGCCGCTGGAGGTCTGAGCAGGCGATGCCGACGGTGCTGGAGGAAGAAGATGAGATTGAAGATGCATGCTGGCCGTTGGATATATATTCAACATGGGAACGGGCCGACCCGGGCCTGGCCTTGGACCTGGCCGTGTGGGTCCAAGGTCAATATTTGAGGCCATGGGTCGGCCTATTTCATCAAAAAATTGTGGCCCCGCTGACCCGTCGGGTACATAAGGCCGACCCAAAATTCAACTAATTCACACTTATAGCTTTGTTTACACAATTTAGTAAGACAACAAGATCTCATATTTTCACATTTCATATTTCTATTTGATCCACTATTTTCCTAAAAGGAATAATGTCTGATGGAAAACGCCATACCTTGGGCGATCTGCTCAATTGCTCATGTTATTGGAATCACATACATCTGTACAGGATCCTTGAACGACAATGAAACAATTAAATCTAAGCTAAACAACCGTCGTATGCCAAAATGGTTGGTGATTGCCTACCAAATACAGTACAAGAAACATACTTAGTTTTTTACGGGAAAATACTTTACTTTAACAGTTTGCATAACGTTGGACACAAACACAAGTAACTTACACAATACTTTTTTATTTTAGATAAAAAACTTACACAGTACGTTTGTATAGTAGCTACTACATGTATGAGATTGGGTCGACCCGTCTGACCCATCGGGTCGCCCGGTGCCGGCTCCACTGACCCATATACCATTTTAGGGCCAACCCACTTGGCCCATTGGCCTTGACTTCTTGAGCCGGGTCGGTGACCTAGCGGGTCGACCCGACCCATTCTCATCTTGAATATATAGCCAATGGCTGTGGATGTCAGAATGATTTGTTGAATAAGTTGACAAAGCCTACCGTAGGCTTCGACCTATTGGCCAACATGTCACCCTGCAAAAATGCGGCACATATTTAACCCATGTTTTCTAGAATTTACATTCAATTTGCTGGGCTGGGTGAACAAATAGCGTAGCGTCAGTTCGGGTCATTTCACTTGTGTTAAGAAATTAGAGCCCATTTGCACTTTCTTGAAATACACAAATTTGCTGGACTTGTAGTAAAGATAATGTTAGGTTAGACGGAGCAATTAGTATAAACCGGAGTTGGACATTATATTATATATAAAAATAGAACATTAGCGTGTTATTGCTCAAAATAAAAATGAGTGTGTTATTATTACATTGGTCCTTAAATATTTGCAAGTTTTTTTGCGCAATCACCAGGATTTTCGTTGCCTTAGAGTAAAAAACAACCATGACTTCCCTTGCCAACTTCTATTAAACATTTATTTTCATAAGTTAATAAGACATGGGATGTTATTATAATGTATATATAAGTTTCCATTAAATATACAATAATATATATACAACCGATCTATTCTGCTAATATTAGCATAATAACTATTCTGATAACACTTCCGCACTGCACGCATAACATGAGGGCACTGCACTCTCAGTAGCAGAGGTTCTGCAACACAACGACCAGTGAACTTCATGTCGAAAAAACTATACGTGTTGTTTTTTTCGGTACCTTTTTTGCTCTAGTTTTTAACCATTTGTCGGAACGATGCGTGTAATATACCGTTGAAAAGCTATGGATTATGCGCTACTTCGCCATGTTGAATACTTTTCGAGATTCCTCACAGTTTAAGAGCAGTTTTGAAAACGGTGCGAACCACGAATAATGGCAGCGAGCGTTTTTTTGCGTTTTTTTTCTAAACCGCTCGTTAGAATGAAGCAAACGATACACCGTTCGAAAGATATCGTCGAGTCGCATATTTTAGATATCTATTATTTTCTCTAATTCATTACGGTTTAAGAGCAGTTTTAAATTTACTAAATCACGGAATTCTGTTTTTTTTTGTTTTTTTCCAATTTTCGTACTGTTTTGGCTCCAGTTTTTGAACCATTTGTGAAAACAAGGCGCGTAATACGCCGTTGAAAAGCTACGGACGAGGCACAACTTTCATATGTTGAAATGTTCTTGAGAATCCTTACAGTTTTTAGTTAATTTTGAAAATCATGCAGCGGACGATGAGTGACAGCAATTATTTTTCATGAAATTTTAACAAACCGTTGGTCGAAATGATTCAAATCATACGCCGATGGAAAAATATCAACGAGACACAACTTTTTCATGTAGAACACTCTCTCTAATTCCTTACGGTTTAAGAGCAATGTTGATTTTAACAAAATGTGGAGACTGTTTTTTCGCGACACCAAAATCGTCGTATGTACCGCATCAAACAGAAAACTGCACCGCTTCAAACAGAAAACCGCACTTTATCAGACGGTCAAGTGCACTGCACGGTTTCTTTTTTGTGGGATGTAAATTTTCCTAAACGAGGTGGAGTGCACTTCAAGTCGAGCGTTGGTGAACCGCAATACTACGAAAAGTGAGCCTCGAGACTACCGTAAACGGGCCACGACACTACCTAAAGTGAACCGCGTGAGTTTTTTCCAAACTCAATATTTTTTTTGTGTGTAGACCGGGCGAGTGGACCGCAGGTACTGAGCAAGTGAACCACATGTAATGAGAAGTGAGCTGCTTTTCAAGGTGTTTTTGTTTTTGGATTACCAAATGAACCACAAAAGAGTTTTATAGTGAACTGCTTGAGAGAACAAAGTGAGCTTTAAAACATACATATTCATTCATTATTTTTTCCAAACCCACACAACCATCTAGTACACAGCAGAATCAACGATGCAGTACCCAACAAAACTGCACTAGGGAAAGACTTGCTTATACAAAATGACCATCCATTCTTGCTCGCCTTTTCTCTATGCATTTCCCATAAACAACAAATCAAACTTCAAATGAACATCGATGTTCTCTTATTTTTCTTACTGAGTGCACTGCAAATGATTTCCAGAAGAAAAATAGAGTGAGCTGCAACACAAAAAAAGAGTGAGCTGCAAAACAAAAAGAGTGAGCTACACCACACTGTAAAACAAAACACAACAAAAAAACTAAATCGCATCGAGTGAGCACTGCACACACTACCCCACCGGACTATACCATTGCGGCTGCCGTACTGCACGCACACACGCCTGCAAAATGGGAGGCGGCTTCACCTCACGAATGGCACATGGGTCACGAAGGCAGGAAAGAAAAGTAGAAAATGAGCCATGCCAAAACGCAGGTCGTCACCAAAGGAACTACAAACAGAGGCACACTTCATCGCATCGCCATCTTCCGGTTGCTGCTGGGGCGTAGGGGGGAGAGGAGGACAGAGGC
Organism: Secale cereale; assembly: GCA_902687465.1. NCBI lineage: Eukaryota > Viridiplantae > Streptophyta > Magnoliopsida > Poales > Poaceae > Secale > Secale cereale. The sequence goes on along the minus strand of LR738711.1, from coordinate 715,066,823 downwards.
AAAATGGAGATGAAGTGAGACGGATGAATGAATGGTGCAAATGATATGGCGTGCGTGTGGCCAAGCTAGTTGTCGGCCTGAGCTCGAGGCAGAGAAGAGGGGTGGAGAGGGGTTGGAGGAGCTTGAGGCGGAGAAATTGCATCCACGTCTAGGAACTGTAGGGCGCGAGCTGCAGAACCACTTGCCCGTGTAAACTGGACCGCTTGGGAACACACGGCCAGGAAGGGGCAACGCCATCGGGGCCAGGAGCTTTCGGACTGCACGAGTACATGCCAGCGAGCTGCACCTCGCGCTCTGTCAGACCGCAAGCCGTCAGGGAGCTCTGCACCGGAGTTAGAGGGAGCAGTAGGGAGTGGCCAGAAGGGACAAGGGGGCGGCTCACCGGTTTTGTGGGTGTTTCAAAGATGCAATATGTTGGCGCGGCGGCGGATGTGACGGGCCGCCCACTCCGCCATCGGGGCCATTGTGTCGTGGATTCGGTTGGGGCGGGGATTTGGGTGGCTGGCGGCGGAGATTTTGCCGGATCCATTGGTGGCTAGGATGGTCGGCGGCCCCGAGCGACAGCGGTGCCGGAAGGAGAAGGTGGAAGTAGCAGAAGGGAGTCACGGCATTGCAGGGGCCGTTGACGCCGGCGAGCGCATGGCTGGGCCTTGGCCATGGCTGGAGTGGGTGGGTCTGCGGGTCGGAGGCGCGCGAGAGACATGCGGGGAGCATGACCGGGGGAAGCCGGTGGCGGGGAGGAGGAGAAGATGGGGTAGCGCCGAGCAGGAGGAGGAGGAGGCAGGGCAGCGCCGGGCTGGAGGAGGAGGAGGCGGCCCGGCGCCGGGCGGGAGGAGGAGGTAGGGCGGCGCCGGGCGAGAGGAGGAGGAGGCGGGGCGGCTGGGATTTGGGTCGTGCAGGATGGGGGTGGGTGGGTGGGCAGGCAATAGTGGGCGGTGGCGTTTTTTATTTGTTCCGGTGCTAGACGCAGTGTTAGCAGAATAAGCTAGGTGTTAGCAGAATAAGGTCTTAAGGGGGTGTTATCATAATAAACCCACCCTTAATGTGGTTAGAAGGGAAAACATAAATTGGACCCAATTCTTATTCTTATATATAAAAAATAGAGATCTGCGTTTTATTAAAAAAAAGATAAATTGGATTGCCGATGTTTAAAATAAACCTAGGCTGGGAGGCCCATACATGGTGGGCCTCATAAAATTAGTTAAAACCACTATGTCGACATGTCATGGGCTGCACATGTTGTGCGCTGAGCAGTTTGAAAAATATACATGTTAGATCCTCGATACCCCTAAAAAAACTCATTGATGATAGTCTTTGTTATAAATTTATTTCGTTTATTGACTACTAGGTTGACAAACTCGTTGGCCCAAAGTGCACTATACAATTAGGAAGAAGCATCTTTTTCAAATGAGTCACTTGCTTGCGTACGGCCACGAACCTGGTGGGTCCCGACTTTCAGCCTCTAGACGTACAGTCCTCTCTAGATTCCTCTCGTTTATTGAGCATGTTAACAACGGAAGACGACGGAGCCGCGGTGAGCGCACAAAGTCGAAGGAGGACATCGTGGACACGACGGGAACGAACCGGAGACGCCTTAGAGAAGTGAAAAAGAGCGCCTTCATTATTTCGGACATACCTGCAGTAGCCCGATCGCTACAACCGTATCACCCAAAAACAGTACTGTCCGGATTCGATTCCAAATGGTGCAGTTGAAAAATATATAAATTTTTGCCTCAGCTATTACTGACATGTGGGTCTCGCCATGTCATCTACACACACCACCTCCACCACTTGCCAAAATTTCATCCCTAGTTTACCCAGTTTTTCGCACACTCAACATTGTATTGGCATTTTGAAGAAACCATATATTTTTCCCTGTGCATCATATGAAGATGTGCCATACATGAATTTTGATCAGCATGATGTTAATTTCTTGTTAGTTCTATTTTACACCATGACTAAAATTTCCAACATTCTGTTATCCATGTTTGAAAAGTGCTTGCTGATTTAAATGATCTACCTCTAAAACATGCACTTTCTTATCTAAAACTGAAACTTGCAGTTTCGTCTCTGAAAATCACTTGGACTGGCAACCATCGCCGGTGGTGGATTGGATGCCGCCCTTCTTCACTCCCTCAGCAGCACTAGGGGAAATAATATGAAACTTCCATCTCGTGTAGGCGGTTGGGGAATGGGGCAAACAGGATTTAACAGGGGGCGTGGGGCACGATGCGAGGCAGCGCCGTAATACGTCTCCAACGTATCTATAATTTTTTATTGTTCCATGCTATTATATTATCATTCTTGGATGTTTTACAATCATACTATCATTTTATATCATTTAACCTATTGACATAGTGCCCAGTGCCAGTTGCTGTTTTTTGCTTGTTTTTTACATCGCGGAAAATCAATACCAAATGAAGTCCAAATGCAGCAAAACTTTTTGTAGATTTTTTCTGGGCCAGAAGACACAACATGGGTTGAAGAAGTACCATAGTGGGGCTCTAAGGGGAGCACAACCCACCAAGGCGCGCCTGCGCCCCCTGGCGCGCCCAGGTGGGTTGTGCCCGCCTCGGTGGCCTCCTGCACCGCTTCTTTGCTCTATTAATACTCCAGTATTTTATAAACCCTAGGGGAGTCGATGAAATTTTATTCCAGCCGCCGCAAGCTCTAGAACCACGAGATCCAATCTAGAACCCTTTTCCGGCAGTCTGCCGGAGGGGAACACGACCACGGAGGGGTTCATCATCCTCATTGGTGCCTCTCCGATGATGTGTGAGTAGTTTACCATAGACCAACGGGTCCGTAGGTAGTAGCTAGATGTCTTCTTCTCTCTTTGTATCTCAATACAATGGTCTCTTGGAGATCTATTTGATGTAATGACATTTTGCGATGTGTTTGTTCGGATCTGATGAATTGTGAGTTTATGATCAGATTTGCCTTGATTTAATATCCATTCTTGATTATTATATCCTCGTATTTCTTCTCCTATATTTGGGTTTTGTTTGGCCAACTTGATCTATTTATGTAGCAATGGGAAGAGGTGCTTTGTAATGGGTTCGATCTTGCGGTATCCTTTCCGCGTGATAGAAGGGGCAGCAAGGCACGCATGTATCGTTGCTATTAAGGATAAAATATGGGGTCTATTCCTACATGAATAGATCTTTTCTACATCATGTTATCGTTCTTATTGCATTATTCCGTTTTCCATGAACTTAATACACTAGATGCATGCTGGATAGCGGTCGATGTGTGGAGTAATAGTAGTAGATGCAGGCAGGAGTCGGTCTACTAATCTTGGACGTGATGCCTATATACATGATCATTGTCTTGGATATCGTCATAATTATTTGCTTTTCTATCAATTGCCCAACAGTAATTTGTCTACCCACTGCATGCTATTTTCTCGAGAGAAGCCACTAGTGAAATCTTCGGCCCCGGGTCTATTTTCCAATCTTATACTTTCATATTCATATTTCCATTTGCCTTTTCCTTTATTTGCAACTTTTATTTTCAGATCTATATCATCAAAAACGCAAAAATACCTTGCTGTGTTTTATTTGCATCTTTCAATCTACTACAATTTTTATCCCGTTAACTAGTCAATTTCTGGCACCGTTACCCGAAAGGGGTTGACAACCCCTTTAACGCGTCAGGTTGCAAGTATTTGTTCTTTGTATGCAGGTACCGTTTACATAGTGTTGCGTGGTTCTCCTACTAGTTCGATAACCTTGGTTTCATAACTGAGGGAAATACTTATTGTCGCTGTGTTGCATCATCCTTTCCTCTTTGGGGAAATACCGACGCATCTCAAGCGCACGTCACGTCGCCGACCCCTGAGCGGCAGCTCGCAGTCCGGCCGCGCTGCTGGTTTGGGCATGTCACAATCCAACAGTGTACATTCTAACAATCCCACGGTATACATTCTAATAAGTTCACACACAAGTACAACATAAAAGGTAAATATTCAGATCAAACTCAGGTTCACAAGATACGTACATATTCATAGCCAATATTCACAATCAATAACTCAAAAGATTCATGTATAGACAAGTACAACATGTCTAGCATCCAAATGATTCATAGACCACAAGCCATTATTCATAGCTAACATTCACAAAAAGATTCAGATATACACAAGTTCAGCATGTTTACGCATCCAAATGATTGAGACAACACAACCAATATCATCCATCGACACACTTTAATTACCTAGGGTACAGACTGGGAAGTGGTGTTCAGTCGGTGGTACTTCTTGCTAAAATTAGTGCTGGTCTGAGGAAACTTTCGAGTACATAAGAGTCGGCATAGACCGGCAAAAACACATATTTGACATGTGGACGAAATGAATTCACAAACTAAACTGGCTATGGAAAATTTTCACAAACTGACCATTTTGTGTGGCGCCTTTGAACTCGGCGCTGCACCCCCGACCGGCGTGGCAGCCCGGGGCCAGGCGCAGCCCCACAGACAGCAGTGCAGCGCCTAACCGCTAGGCTCCGCACTTGTAATATGCAGCGCCTAACCGCTAGGCGCCGCACTTGTAATATGTAGCGCCTAGCGCTTAGGCGATGCACTGCCTGGGTGTCACTTAGGCTGTCCCCACCCCCACCCCACCCACACACTTGTTAGACGCCCCCACTCTTTCCCCCTCTCCCCCTCTCAAATTCTTCTCAAATCTTGCAAATCCGGAGTATTTGTTTGTGGATTTCTAAGCCAACCCCTCCCTTAAGGTAATCTCCTCCGATTCCCTCGTTTTCATCCAAAGGTATTGTCACATTTGCTCAAATCTTACTAGTTAGGGGAAACCCTAGTTGTTGCTTGGATTTGGAAATTTGTGTTGAAACATGTTATGTTTCTTTGTCATTTTGCTAGGGTTAGGCTTCGTACTATGCTAGGGTTATGGTTATGTGTGTTGTTGTGTTGGGATTAGGGTTATGCTATGCTATGGTTGTGGTTGTGGTTATTCTTAAGTGGGGGTTAGGGTTATTGTTTCATGTCTATGTTAGGGCTTATGTATTTTGTGAAAATATTTGATTAAGTACTTATTGAATATATGTGTGTTTTTGATTATTTTAGGGATGGGAAGGACATGAGTTTATGTTCATCATGTGGATAAAGATGCCTTTCTGGGAGGCAATGATGAGCCGGACCCGGATGAGCATGACATGGTGTTTGAGAGTAGTCCTAGCTATGCAGATGTCTTGGAACAAGTGAGGAAGGATTTGAATTGGATGGACCCAAGTGACGTTGTTGAGTTGGAGGGAAGACATAATGTTGGCTTCAGAGTGCACATCCGTTGGAAGACAACACGTGTCAACTTCAAGCAACGTTGGGTTACATACAAGGAGACGGTTGCCGAATCTCTAGACAAGGCTCTTGAGTTATTTGCCTCCAAGAAGGTTGAGTCTAGTTTGCCTTTGGACTTGAACTGGAACCCCTCCCCGTTGGTTGCTAGTACTCCCCCACCCATGAACCAAGATCAAATGTGTGAACCTCATTTGACACAACAAGTTTGGCCAACATTGAGGCCGATTTCAAACAACCAAAATGAAGCTTTTCAAGAGGAGAATGACGAGTTCGAGGAGGATGACACCAAATTTGATCTCCATACAAAATTGTGGGTGATATTAACAAATATAATGTGCAAGAGACAGTGGACCAATCCATCCCTTTTTCCCGTTCATATGCATCAGACTCGAATGACGATGGTCCCGATAAAGAAGTTGATGAGGAGGGGTTCACAACGAAGGAGACCGTAGCATTTAAGAAGGTATTCCGACGGAATCACAAGACACCATTGTTCAAGGACCTTAGTCTTGTGGATGAAGCCATTGTAGATGGTGGAAAATGTATATCTCTTGGAGCTAGGCCAGGTTCTCACCGTGATTTTGCGGACGGCAAGAACGGGAAATACATCGGTTGTGAGTTTGAGTCCTTTATGGAATTGAAGATGTGGCTCGACAACTACTCGGTTACGCATTATCGCCCACATAGAGTGGCCAACTCGGACGTCAATGTGCGTTACACAATCAAATGTGAAGTGCCAACATGTCCATGGATTGTGCGTGCAAGGCCATGGAAAGGAGGTCCCACTTGGCGCATAGTGAGTTGTACACCAAGTCACATGTGCCGACACAAGAATGCGGATGGCAAGCTTTTGTCCCAAGAACATAGACAACTCATGTCCTAGTTCATCGCTTATAGGTTTTCCAACCAAATATCCACACTTCCAACAATGAGCATTCAAAGTGTCATTGACCTTGTGAAAGCCATCTTTCATTACAAGGTGAAGTATGGCAAGGCATGGAAGGCGAAGCAAGCTTCATTCAAGATGTTGTATGGCAATGGGGAGGAAGCATACAACCAACTCCCTAGGCTATTGTTAGCTATGGCCTCCACAAACCCAGGCATGGTTCACCTGGTCGAAACTCATGGGCACCAAACATTGATTCACAACGGGAGGAACATCCGAGTATTTGGATGTGCATTTTGGGACTTTGGGCAATGTGTGAGGGCTTTTGAGCATTGTCGTCCCGTCATCGCCATTGATGGCACGTTCTTGACCGGACAATATAAGGGCACTATATTGGTTGCAATAGCAAGTGATGCCAATAACCAGGTGTTGCCTTTGGCTTTCGCTTTGGTTAAGGTGGAGAACAATGATAACTGGGAGTGGTTCTTGCATCAGTTGAGAACAAGAGTATTACCCGCTGAAAGGGAAATTCGTGTCATATCAGATCGCCACCAAGGAATTCTAAACGCGGTGGTGGTTGACATTCCTGGACATGCAAAGTTGCACCATCGATGGTGCATGAGGCACTTTTGTGCAAACTTTTATCGGGCATGTGGTATTAAGGAGTTCGCCGATGATCTTCAAGATTGTTGTCTCGCTTTCTACGACAAGTGGTTTGCCAACTTGTATAATGCATTGCTCACACACGAAACTTGATCCCGGTGGTCTTGACTTTCTCAATAAGAAAAATGTAGAAAGGAATAAGTGGGCACATCTTTTGATGAAGATGGCGAAGGTATGGTCAAATGACAAGTAACATGGCAGGATGCTTCAATAAGGTACTCAAGGGTGTACATGCATTACCCATGATGGGAATAGTTCAATACACATTTGACAAGATGAATGCGTACTTTCTAAAGTACTCAATGGAGAAGACTAAGCAGATTGCTGGTGAGAACAAGGAAAAGCACAAGTACAATTTCCCACCAAAGGTTGAAGAATGGTTGGAATTTCAATCGCGGAAGGCAGACTCTCAAGAATCTGTACTATATGACGACAACGATTGGATGTATGAAGTGAAAGAACCTGGAGGAACCACAAACGATGGCCACCAACACGGAGGCCGAGCTTTCAAGGTCTCCCTAACACGGTGTGATTGCACTTGCATGAGGCCATCACTACTTCATCTCCCATGCTCGCACTTGTGAAATGCATCTCATGTTAGGAATGTGGACGTCAATCACCCTCTTACCATGAGGGAGTCCGAGTTCTCAATCATGACGGTAAAGAATACATGGGCTCCCCGGTTTCAGCCATACTTGGACCAATCACAATGGCCGGAGTATCATGGAGTTCAACTATGACCGGACCCGGAATTGAAGGTTATTTGACAGGGAAGACGCAAGACAAAGCGTCTTAGAGGTGACATGGACGGTTGGGGACGTGGGGTGGTCAAGAATCCGGCACCGACCAATTCCAAGAGCCTCGTGAGCAATCCTGTCGTGGAATTAGCACGGCAGATGTCCGGTTCAGAGGACTTAGGTGTGAGGCCATCACGCGGGTTAGCTTGAAGGGGTTAAAAGCACACAAAGAACACAGAAGGTTTATACTAGTTCGGCCCCTTCGATGAAGGTAAAAGCCTACGTCTAGTTTGGTGTGTTATTGCTTGGGCGTCGATGAACAGGGAGCGGATCGCTTGCCTGTGTTTTGACGTCTTGTTGCTTGTCCTTGAACTGTCTCCGGGTCGTCCCTTTATATAGGAGGCGACGCCCGGTCCGGTTTACAGAGTCCCGAGGCCAGTTCATAATCGTGTCCGCCTCGGTCTCTACTCTTTCTATCTTACACCTCAAGGTACATGATATGATGGTTCATAACCCGTAAGCTTTACACATCGGCCCTAAGCCTCTGGTTCATATTCTACTGGGCTTATGATAATACAACTATGTTAGTGTAATCCGGATCTTCCTGGCTGGTTTATACCTGCTAGTAATATCCCTGACATTAGGCCCCAGATTGATTTGAACTTGTTCATGTCAGTCTTCTAACTCTTTGCATAAATTTATTCTCTACAACTCATCTGCTTCGTAAACCGGCCATGACATCATCTCCGGGAATCATCTTCATCAGTCGTGACATCACCTCCGCATTTATTGCTCACCTCTGTTTGTTACCTTTGTTAAATGCCATCCGAAGATCGAGGCGACAGCGTAATCTTTATCCAATCTCTGACCTCCTCGATTCCCGCGCTTGCCATTTCACCTCTTTGGCTTATAAATACCGCTGGGGTCTGTCTCTTTTCTCCCTTCTGCCTTCGTCTTCCTCCGTCGCTCGAAGCTCCGCCGCCGCTCTTCGAGCCCGTCGCCGTCGTCGAGCCAGGCCGCTGCATCACCCTGAATCGTGTCCAGAGCAACTCACCGTCGTCCGCTTCTTCATCAGGTATTCCTTCTTCCTCACTGTAGATCCCAATCTAGGGTTCCTTCCATAGCTTCCGCCATGAAACTTTGAAGCTTCGCTGTTCATCCCTGTGGGTTAACGTTGTGGTAGATTCAAACCTTACTTAGATTCGTTTTGAGTGCGCTCCTGCTCCGCGCTCACGCCTTTAGTTCCTCTAACTTAAAAGCTTAGATTTGATCTGTAAAAAACCTCCGCGGTTCTTCCTGTATAAGACTTGCATATATTTCATCTTTTTTTATGCCTCAGATCCATTTTTACTTCAGCCTTCTGTGGAAACTGTTTCTTCGTATTGTAGATCTGTAGCTCACTCACCGGTTTAACCAATCATATGCTCTTTTCGATGGTCTAGATATAATCATGTACCTTGTAATTGACGGTTTAGCGTCTGCCTTCTCTATCATCATAATACGGTAGCTACCTTACTCTTATATGCTCCCGGACTAGTAATACCATTAGCCCCTTGTGTAAACCGGCAATTTATATCCACAATCTTATATAATGCTCCAGTTTAATTTTAGCAATTGGTAAACCGGACTCTGTGTTGTACTTTTCAGCATTTCCTTATTCCGAACGATGGCCAAGCAGTTTGTCGCTTGCAACTGGGCTCCTTCCCGCATTACTGAAGTGGACCTAATGAATGCCGCTTCAATCGGTATTCTGGGTCCTAAAGAGGTCCTGCACTAGCGGGCCCCAAAAAATGAATGTCCACCTACTCCTAAGGAAGGAGAGGTCATTGTTTTCTTTGATCACCTGGCCCAGGGTTTTAGCCCTCCCGGTTCAAAATTCTTCCGGGATGTGCTTGCTGCTTTTCAACTCCATCCTCAAGACGTAGGTCCGAACTCTATATCAAATGTCTGCAATTTTCAAGTCTTCTCAGAAGCATATCTTCAAGAAGAACCATCAGTGGATCTGTTCACAGACTTTTTCCATTTAAACCGGCGGACAGAGTTTTCTGACGGGCCGCATCAAGAACTAGGCGGTGTCAGCATTCAAAAGAGAAAGGATGTGAGCTTCCCTCACGCTGCCCTTCACACGCACCCCAAGGAATGGAACCAATCGTGGTTCTATTGCATAGATACTTCACCTGAAGGGGAAAACCCACTGCCGGGTTACCGCGCATATCGCCTACCCGAGGATCATCCCCTGCCGCAGCGCCTCAGTACCCCAGACCGAGCCCGGTTTGCCCCTCAACTTTCTAAGCTTAGGGCTTTTATGGCCAACGGCTTAATCGGAGTGGACTTTGTTCGCTGTTGGCTTGCCTGGAGCATTCTTCCACTGAGCCGGCATTCAGGCCCGATGTGCGAGTATACCCGAAAACCGGATGATCCTCAGCGCCACATTGACATTATACTTCCTGAGAAAGAAGTCGTTGAATCTGCAAAGAAAATGCTCAACATCTCTCTGGAAGAGTGCAGCCGGACCGGTTTAGCTCCCTTTTGTGAAAAAATAAACCGCCAGCAGTAAGTTCTTTCTGATCTTTCCTGTCTATTTTGTTCCGGCCATATCAGTTGTCTTCCATTTATTTTCTATCTTCTGTACAGGCCAACGACCCCTTCTGGAAAAGGAAACCTCAGGATAAATCGGCCAAACAACCACGCCGGAAAACGTATGCTGTCAAGAAGAAGAAGGCGGTTGCTGCCTCCGGTTCACATCCCGAGGAAGATGATCCGGATTCCGAGGTAAGAGTTGATCCTGATATGTTTGAATCTCCCTTTATCCAATTTTATGTTAATAATGCCTTTCCACAGGATCTGGCTGAAGGAAGTAAAGCGGCGGAAGTTGAGGTAATTTCACTCTCTTCAGACTCAGAACCGCCGCCCCCCAAAATCCGTCGGGTGTCCCGGAAATACCCTTTTTCTCATCCTTACGCTCAATTGGACCCCAAATTTCTTTTGAAGAAGCAGCAGCATGAAGCACGCCGGACCACGCGTCATAGTGGCCACGTCATGGAATCATCCGGAATACCTCTTACTCCGGCTCGCAGGCGCCTCTCCGAGGTTTTACTTTCTCCAACTCTTCTTCATCCAAAGGTCGGGCTCATACGTAAACCGCTTAAACCGTCTGATCCTAACTATCAGGTGGCCCCTTTGTCCTCTTCCGGCGAGTCGACTGCTACACAAGTCCCTGTACTGAAGACCGTGCCTGGGTAAGTCCTTTTCAACATCCGGTTTATCTTTACATTTGTACCTTTATGATTCTCATCGTTCCTTTGATTTTTTTCAGCAAGCCGAAGCCTAGCAAGAGGGCGAAAGCAACCAAAGTGGCTGCTGAAACTGCTACCGTTGAACCGGCTGCTGATCCGGAAGAAGTTATCCCTCCAGACGATAACCCTGCAGCTCAATTTGATGACCCTATTCCCATGGATCGTGATGACATTGCTGCTCCGGAGGATATTAATACGGAGAATGTAGTTGAACCGGCGAGTCCTGTCCGGGTTAGCCCCCCTCAAGCTAACCCGGCTCCTACTAGCCCGGTGCCTACTGCTCCTAAGCAGCCGACTGTTGCTTCATCCGCGGATTGTGAGATAACCGGATCAGGCTTCACCGCTCCCAACGAACCCGTCATCTTGGCCAGACATACTGCCAAGGAAGAAAAGCTTCAACAAGAAAAAGGCAAGTGGAGCACGGATTTATCCAGCTATGCCGAGTTGAGTGCCCAGGAACTTCATTCCGGGTATCTAAACCGGCTCTTTACCAACCGTGAATATGAAGCCGGGTTGGTTAACCTGATGAAAGATAAATACGAGGTAATTTCCTTTCCTTTCACTTGTCTCTGTTTTGCGTTCTTTGCAATCCTGTCTTTAGGCCATAGTAGCCCCCAAGTGCCGGTTTAACTTCGTTTGTAGATGAATCGGGACTTTCAGTGTATGCAAAATGAACTTTCATTAGCCCCCAAGTGCCAGGGATATAACTTGTTTTATGCGCCTGGGACTTGTCTGAAATTCTCTTTTGATACTTCAACTGCACATTAGCCCCCAAGTGTCAAGTGAATAACTTGTTTATATGCTTGAGACTTGTTTGACTTGTCTTCTAATCCATTTGATTTCCTTGTAGGTTGATTTGACTCGGAGGGCTGCAGAGGTAACTGAACTCCGAAACAGATTGGCTGCTACTGAAACTGCTTCTGCCAAAGCCAAGGAAGAGCTTGTGCTGAACTTAACCAACGTAGAAAAATTGAAAAAGGACTTTGAAGCGGAGCGGGCCGCCTGGGAGGTGCAGAGGAATGCTCTTGAGAAAAGAGCAAAAGATGTTGAAGCTGCCTTTAATCCGGTTACGCAGGAGCTGACCGGTTTAAGACAGCAAATAGAACTTATGACTTCCGCTATCTTTGGTAAGCACTCAACTGTATATGCTTTTCATCTCTGCCATCCTTGATCCACTCCGGTTTAGCTTTAACAATCATATTTAGGGCAACGCATAACTCATCTTGGAGATGATGTCCGGAAGAAGCTCAAGGCCTCTTATACCCTGGTGGAGCAGCTGTATTCCGGTGCTCAAAGGGTTATAAGTGCAATGTCCCATCAGAAACCGGCCCCAACTACCATCCAAGGTACTTTGGAGAAGCTCTCCGTCCTGCCTGTGCGCTTGGCGGAAGTGAAGAAATCTGCTGCATGGGCCGGCTCTCTTATAGCACTGACCCGGGCCAAGGCATGGGTTCCGGACTTTGATCCGGAAGAGGCTATGAACGGATATCCCAGTAATAAGGAAGATGGATCCACCTTCTCTGCCGAGGACCTCCGTGCCTTAACCAAAGAGATGTGCCCACTCGCCAGCAAACTTGCCGATGAAGCGGATCTGACCAGGTATCATCCGGCATATGACTTAGAAAATGAACGGGTGGAGCGGCCGGTTTATGACACCGAGAATCTGATCCCGCCAGTGCGTGGCCATATTTTTGCTCCAGATATTGATCCGTCCGATCTTATTACTGAGGAAATGTACTTCCGTGCACTCTCCAAGATTGACTGGCACGTTCCTGATTTCCAGCCACTTCCTGAAGATGAAGAAGATCCGGAACAAGCCAACCCTCAGCCTTCGCAGCGTGAAGAGGAATGATAAACCGTCCGGTTTAATTTGTAGCTGCCGAACACTTTTGCAGAAAACTTTAATCCGTTCGGGCCTGCAAGTGCCTTGTAATAGGATAGTTCGAAACATTGTCTTTGTCTCAATTCGGATGTCACAGCTTGACTTGGCGTCTGCCAATTTTAATCCTTGTCTGCTATGGTTGATCCGTCTATGTTATGTGCATTTACATAAACAATGATTAAAAGATGTCCTGACGGTTTACCATCAGACCTATTATATTGCTCCCATAGACATATATTGAAAGAGTATCTGTTTTATACCCAAAAATACTTCATACCTTTGATTAAGTGTGCCTGACATCCTTAATCCGATAGGCATAATTGAATGTGTAGATTCTGATGAGGCTCTTGGCTCTCTTGGCGTTCGCCTGATGGCTGTTCCGGGTTATGATAAACACCGGTTTAAATCGTGCTAGTGTTTATGATCCAGACTTTAAACTCATGCTGGTATTCATGACCCAGACTTTTAACTTTGTAGATCAACCCTGAAGTTGCCCAATTCCGGATCAATGAATTTGGTTAACCACAAAAACTTGTAAAATCGCAGAAGCAAAACATGTTTTTGGCAAATAAGACCATGTAGTCGAGGCTTTTTACGAGCTGCCAGGCTCCAAATCGAGGCTTTTTGTGAGCTGTCAGGCTCGAAATCGAGGCTTCTGTTTCGAATGCGATCAGTAAACCGGACCAAAGGGGTTGAGCTAGGATTCTAATGCGATCATGTAGCCCCCAGTGGCCTTGAAATTTTGCCGATTAGTGGATTCGAATGCGATCCAAGGCGGACCCGAACGGGGTTTAAGCTATGATTCGAATGCGATCATATATACCGGACCAAAGGGGTTGAGCTAGGATTCGAATGCCATCTGTAGCCCCCGGTGGCCTTGAAATTTCGCCGATCAGTGGATTCGAATGCGATGCAAGGCGGACCCGAACGGGGTTTAAGCTATGATTCGAATGCGATCATGTATACCGGACCAAAGGGGTTGAGCTAGGATTCGAATGCGATCCGTAGCCCCCTAGTGACCGTAGAGGCAGGATACCTATATGGGGGTTGCGCTTGTTTGGCAAACCCTCTTTGGTCCCTTATATCATTGTCCTGCATATCAAAATAGATTGATCAAAGCATCTTGTTTTCTGGAAAAAAATATATATCAAGAGAAATAAACTTTAGATGGATGTCACCTGAGTGAATTTCCATAAGACACTTATATTGGAAGAAGATGACTGATCCCCCGGTTTACCGGGAGTGTCGGTTTATTTATTAATCATAATATATACAGGATACATGAAGCGGAGCCCATGGCTCAAGTGTAGTACGGCCGCAGAAGAGCAATGTTCCACGGCCTCTTCGTCTCTTCCTCTGCTGTCCGTGAATCTTTATGTTCTCGAACGTCCACCAGGTAATATGAACCATTGTGTAGATTCTTGCTGACCACAAAGGGCCCTTCCCAAGGTGGGGATAACTTGTGCACATCTGTTTGGTCTTGGATGAGCCGGAGCACCAGGTCCCCCTCCTGGAACGTCCTGGTCTTAACCTGACAGCTGTGATATCTGCGCAGGTCTTGCTGATAAATTGCGGATCATGCCGCTGCTATGTCACGTTCCTCATCCAGCCGGTCTAAGCCGTCCTGTCTTGCTTGCTCATCGGCCGCTTCAACATAAGCCGCCACCCGTGGCGAGTCGTGCCGGATATCACTAGGAAGAACTGCTTCAGCACCATACACCATGAAAAAGGGCGTATAGCCTATAGACCTGTTAGGCGTAGTGTTGATGCTCCAGAGGACAGAAGGTAACTCCTCAACCCAGCACCCTGGTGTTCTTTGCAAAGGATCATAAGCCGGGGCTTAATGCCTCGCAAGATCTCTTGGTTGGCCCTTTCAGCTTGACCATTGGATTGAGGGTGAGCCACTTAAGATACATACAGGCGAATATGCTCCCTTTGGCAAAACTCTTTCATCTCTCCATTAGATAGATTGGTGCCATTATCAGTAATAATGCTGTGTGGAAAGCCAAACCGGTAAATTACCTTTTTGATGAATTTAACCGCTGTTGCCGCATCACACTTACTGACAGGCTCTGCCTCAATCCACTTTGTAAACTTGTCCACTGCCACCAACAGGTGGGTTTTCTAATCTTGGGATCGTTTAAAAGGTCCAACCATATCAAGCCCCTAAGTAGCAAACGGCCAAGTAATTGGAATCATCCGTAGCTCCTGTGCCGGAACAAGAGCACGCCGTCAAATTTTTTGACAAGCGTCGCATCTCCGGACTAGATCCTCCGCATCAGCATGGGCCGTTAACCAGTAAAACCCGTGACGAAAGGCCTTGGCTACCAGTGATTTTGAACCGACGTGATGACCACAATCTCCTTCGTGTATCTCTCGAAGAATATCACTGCCTTCTTCTGATGATACACAACGCTGAAATGCCCCAGAAATGCTACAGTGATGAAGTTCTCCGTTAACGATGGTCATAGATTTGGATCGCCGGATTATCTGCCTAGCTTCAACCTCATCATCTGGCAACTCTCCTCGGCTCAGGTATGCCAAGGAAGGAAGTGTCCAATCCGGAATAACATGAAGCCCTGCCACTAGCTGTGCCTCCGGATCAGGAACAGCCAAATCCTCCTCCGATGGTATCTGAACTGATGGACTGTGCAATTCATCCAAGAAAGTATTTGGTGGAACCGGTTTACGCTGAGAGCCCAGTCGCCTTAGAGCATTGGCCGCTTCATTTTTTCGCCGGTCTATGTGATCCACCTGGTATCCTTTGAAACATCCTGCCACCGCCTCAACTTCTCACCTGTAGGCTGCCATGAGAGGGTCTTTGGAGTCCCACTTGCCAGATACTTGTTGCGCCACCAGATCTGAATCACCAAAACACTTGACCCGTCTCAAGTTCATCTCCTTAGCCATCTGTAGCCCGTGAAGGAGAGCTTCATACTCAGCAGCATTGTTAGTGCAAGGGAACATTAGTCTGAGGACATAACAAAATTTGTCACCTCATGGGGAAGTTAACATGACTCCAGCCCCCGAGCCTTCTAATTGCCTTGAACCGTCGAAGTGAATAGTCCAGTATGTATGATCCGGCTTCTCCTTTGGTGCTTGCAATTCTGTCCAATCATTGATGAAATCTACCAGTGCTTGGGATTTGATAGCAGTACGGGGTACATACTTCAATCCATGTGGGCTAAGCTCAATGGCCAACTTTGCCACTCTACCAGTAGTTTCTCTGTTCTGGATTATATCCCCCAACGGAGCTGAGCTTACAACAGTAATTGGGTGGCCCTGGAAATAGTGCTTCAGCTTCCGGTTTGCCATGAACACGCCATATACCAGCTTCTGCCAGTGTGGGTACCTTTGCTTTGACTCAATTAAAACCTCACTGACGTAGTAAACCGGGCGCTGAACCGGATATTCCTTGCCTGCTTCCTTGCGTTCCACCACAATTGCCACGCTGACCGCACGGGCATTGGCTGCCACGTATAATAGCAGCGGCTCGTTGTCCACAGAGGTAGCAAGAACTGGCGGTTCTGCTAACTGCCGCTTCAAGTCCTCAAACGCAGCGTTTGCAGCATCGCTCCATATAAAATGATTTGTCTTCTTCAGCATCTGATAAAGCGGAATTGCCTTCCCTCCCAAACGGCTGATGAATCAGCTTAATGCTGTAATCCGGCCTGCTATGCGCTGGACATCATTGATACAAGCCGGTTTAGTCAAAGATGTGATCGCCTTGATCTTCTCCGAATTGGCCTCTATTCCTCTGTTTGATACTAAGAATCCAATGAGCTTGCCTGTCGGAACACCAAAAACGCACTTCTCCAGATTAAGCATCATCTTATACACCCGGAGGTTGTCAAAGGTTTCCTTTATGTCTTCTATCAGCGTCTCCTCCTTCCTTGACTTCACCACAATGTCATCAACATAGGCATGGACATTTTTTCCGATCTGCCCCTTGAGACAGTTCTGCACGCAACGCTGGTAAGTTGCTTGGGCACTCTTGAGCCCAAAGGGCATAGATACATAGCAGAAGGCTCCAAAGGGAGTTATGAAAGTTGTCTTCTCCTGGTCCTTAACTGCCATCTTGATTTGATGATACCCTGAATATGCATCCAAAAAACTTAGCCGCTCACATCCTGCCGTAGCATCAATGATCTGATCAATACGGGGGAGAGCAAAAGGATCAGTTGGACAAGCCTTGTTTAGGTCTGTGTAATCTACACACATCCTCCATGTTCCATTTTTCTTTAATACCAGAACCGGATTAGCCAACCACTCCGGATGGAACACCTCAACTATGAACCCTGCGGCCAAAAGCCTGGCCACTTCCTCACCTATAGCCTTGCGCCTCTCCTCATTGAAGCGGCGCAGGTACTGCTTGACCGATTTAAACTTCGGATCAATGTTAAGACTGTGCTCAGCGAGTTCCCTTGGTATACCCGGCATGTCAGAAGGTTTCCATGCAAAGATATCCCGATTCTCACGGATGAACTCGATGAGCGCGCTTTCCTATTTGGGGTCTAGGTTAGCACTGATTGTGAACTGCTTGGATGAATCGCCTGGCACAAAGTCAACTTGCTTGGTCTCCTCTGCCGATTTAAATTTCAACGCCGGATCATGTTCTGTAGTTGGCTTTTTTAACGGGGACATATCTGCCGGATCAACGTTGTCTTTGTAGAACTTCAACTCCTCCGTAGCACACACTGCCTCTGCATAGGCTGCGTCTCCTTCCTCGCACTCCAATGCGATCTTGCGACTTCCGTGAACCGTGATGGTTCCCTTGTGACCCGGCATCTTGAGCTGTAGATAAACATAACACGGTCTAGCCATGACCTTGGCGTAAACCGGCCTCCCGAACAGAGCATGATATGGGCTCCAGATCTTTACAACCTCAAAGGTCACTGTCTCTGACCTAGAATCCTGCTCATCCCCAAAGGTGACTTCCAGATCAATCTTCCCAACTGGGTAAGCTGATTTACCTGGCAACACTCCATGGAATACTGTGTTGGACTGTCTCAACTTTTTATTTGTAGCCCCATACGCCGGAAAGTCTCATAGTACAAGATGTTGATACTGCTGCCGCTGTCCATGAGTACCTTAGTGAACTTATAGCCACCCACCCGTGGTGCTACCACTAGGGCCAACTGGCCCGGATTATCAACCCGTGGCGGATGATCTTCTCTGCTCCACACAATAGGTTGTTCCGACCAACGTAGAAAACGTGGCGTTGCCGGTTGAACTGCATGTACTGCCCATTTCAGAACCTTTTGATCTCGTTTGCACAAACTTGTGGTGAAAACATGATACTGTCCACTACTTAGCTCCTTCGGATTACTCTGATATTCGGATTGCTGCTGCTGTTGACGCTGCTGATTGCCTTGGTTATTGTAACCACCCTGACCATGCTGTTGGTTCTGTTGATGCTGACCGTTACTGTTGTTGCTGGGATAGTTGTTGTTACCGCCGTGATATCCTGATCCGGAACCATTACCCTGGTGACCCGGACCCTGAAAACTGGAACTCGAGCCGCCGCCCGAGGGTCCGTGGTTATATTTGGCTTGTCTCATGTCCTCTATCATGATACGGCATTCCCTCCATGAATGTTTAGACGGGATTCCCTCTTTGCTATGTTTAGAGCAAGGCGCGTCTAACTGTTGTTCTAGACTGAGGAATTGCCCTTCACCACGAGGAGGTGGTCTACCCTTGCGGCGCTGCCCGTTTCCCTGAACGTTGGTATTAGCCACAAAATTGGAACCACCCTCTGCTTTTCGCTTACCATTGAAACTCGTTCCTGCCGGATTAGCTTGCACTGGTTTACCGGCCTTGTTTGCCTTCCCAGACTTGTCTCCATCTGGCTCTGGGTACTTAGTGTTATCAGAATCCCCATATTTCACCAGAGCTCTCATGAGTGTCCCCATGTCATTGCAATCCCGCTTGAGCCGTCCCAACTTCAGCTTCAGAGACTCAAACCGGCAATTGTTTTCCAATGTCACTATCGCCGTACTAGGATTGATGCTATTGGAAGAATGCAGGATTTTTGATACTCGCCGCACCCAGGCGCTCGTAGATTCCTGCTCTCCTTGAACACATGCCGCTAAATCTACCACTGACATTGGCTGCTTGCACGTGTCTTTGAAATTTTTGATAAACTGGCGACGAAGTCTCCCCATGATCCGATGGAGTTAGGTGGTAAGCCCTTTAACCATGTCCGGGCTGTGCCTTCCAGCATCATGATGAAGTATTTGGCGCATGCCGCTTCATCCACATCTAGCATCTCCATAGCCATCTCATAGCTCTCAACCCACGCCTTTGGAGCCAGGTCTGCCGTGTAGTTGGGCACCTTGCGCGGACCCTTGAAGTCTTTGGGTAATTTTACGCTTCGTAAAGCGGGGACAAGACACTGTACTCCAAAGGAACTCGCTGTGACTCCCGTTTCTGCTATGGTTGGATGAACCGGCGTCATTTGACGGGTATCCTCCCGGGTGGTATGTCTGGCCCGGTCTACCGCCTCTTGGGCGTGTGCTTCTGCTCCTGCCAGATTATCCTGCCTGTGGCGGTGACGTCTCCGCTCGCTGCTAGACACGGCCGGTTCATCCCAGTGCCTAGTGTAATTCCGGCTTTGGCGGCGGGTTGAATGAATCCTCTCCCTGCTGTAAGAGTACACCTGCTGCTGTGTCAGCACCGTGTCCAGCAATTCCTTAGCCCGGCGCGCTTCCATCGCCACGGGGGATGTCCCCTCAATGGGTAAAGCGGCCCGCCGTGAAGCGGCGGCGACAATGTTGTCCAACGGGTTAGAATAATGACCGGGAGGGGTGGGTATGTGCGGCGTGGGCACAACTTGACGATTTTGCTCCGTGGCCGGTGGCTGAACCGACGTGCTAGTCCCTGGAGCTCCTCCCCGGTTTACCTCTGGGTGGTTACTGGTTCCCGCCCTGGTGTGCCAAAGAGATTCCTCGCCTGGTAAACCGGCGGTAGATGAGTTTGCTGTCTTCTATGCATTACTTCCTGTGCAGAAGTATGATCCACCCTGAGCCGGAAAGCTTGGGAGTCTAGCTCTGCTTGCCTCGTAGCTATCATGGCTTTCTCTGCGTCCAGATCCCGTTTAGCCTGCTCAATCCGGCCCTTCAGCTGAAGGATCTCCACATCATGTTGCGCCTTGTTGGCAGGAGCTACTTCTGCTATTGCGCGTGCTGTCAACTCCTCGACCAAGGTGGATAGAACATCAGAGGGTGAGGGGGCTTGGCTGCCCGTCCCCGCACCAGCTACCTCTGAGGTGAACGACCCGGTCACCGAGGGCTGCTGCATAGACTGTGATCCGGCCATGAAGACAGCCACCCGGTTTGGCGGATCAAAGGGGTCCGGAATACTGTCACCATCGGATATCCCCTGGGATCGGCCATCCTGCAACAGATACAAAGATTCGGTTTCCCCGGATGACGATTCATCGTCAGAATAGACAACTGTCTCGCCACCAGAATCCGATCCGTCCTCGGCTTGGACTCTGTGCATCGCTCCAACGAAGACACGTTTCACGACGGGCTGAATCCGGGCCGATCTCGCACGCTGAGCCGGCTCGATGATGTTGGGGAAGATGTCCGGCTCAGGTCCTGGTTCACCAATCTTGCCGATGAAAACGTGGATGTCGCCGAAGGGGACCTGGTACCCGTATTCGATTGAATCGGCCTCGGGGCCCCAGCCTGCGTCGTCGATGTAGATCCGGCCACGGCGACTCTTGGTCATCCGGCCAACCGCGTAACCCTTGAGTCCTTCAAAGCTGTCCTTCAAGAACTCGAAACCATCATGCGATAGCCCCACGGTGGGCGCCAACTGTCGTGGAATTAGCACGGCAGATGTCCGGTTTAGAGGACTTTGGTGTGAGGCCATCGCGCGGGTTAGCTTGAAGGGGTTAAAAGCACACAAAGAACACAAAAGGTTTATACTAGTTCGGCCCCTTCGATGAAGGTAAAAGCCTACGTCTAGTTTGGTGTGGTATTGCTTGGGCGTCGATGAATAGGGAGTGGATCGCTTGCCTGTGTTTCGACGTGTTGTTGCTTGTCCTTGAACCGTCGCCGGGTCGTCCCTTTATATAGGAGGCGACGCCCGGTCCAGTTTACAGAGTCCCGAGGCCGGTTCATAATCGTGTCCGCCTCGGTCTCTACTCTTTCTATCTTACACCTCAAGTTACATGATATGACGGTTCATAACCCGTAAGCTTTACACATGGGCCCTAAGCCTCTGGTTCATATTCTACTGGGCTTATGATAATACAACTATGTTAGTGTAATCTGGATCTTCCTGACCGGTTTATACCTGCTAGTAATATCCCTAACAAATCCCGTTGTGCGGAGTGCAATGATGGTGAACACAACACAAGAACTTGTACCAAACCAAGAAAGAGATCAGAGAAAAATGATGCAAGCACAAGCCAAGCAAATGAAAGCCAACCAAGTCAACCAAGGAGTAGCCGCCAACCAAGTCAAACAAGTGCCCAAGTGCCAAATCAACCAAGCCAATGAGGAACTAGGTAACAAAGAGGGAGTCAACTAGGTCTTAGAAGAGGCCATGGTGGTGGTAGAGGCCGTGGTGATGGTATAGGCCGTGTTGATGGTCTTTGCTGTGGTGGTGGTATAGGCCATGGTGATGGTATTGGCCGTGGTGGTGGTAGAGGCCGTGGTGATGGTCTTGGCCGTGGTGGTGGTAGAGGCCATGGTGATGGCCTAGGCCTTGGTGTTGGCTATGCCGTGGTGGTGATCTTGGCCTTGGCAGCGGCCGTAGTGTAGGAATGTTTTCTTGGCTCAATGGACCATTGTTGTACGTCACTTTCTATTATCTTGTTATTTTGGCCCAATGTTTTTGTAGGTATGACTAACTATTATGTTGCCATTTTCGTAGGTATGGCGTCATTCCAACACAACAAAGCAACAATGAAGGGGGTGGAGGACACAGAGGGGGGAGGTGAGATGCCGGGGTGGTGGGAGGAGGAACAAGAAGAAGGGAAGAGAACCAAAATGTGGGCTCCTATGTGCTATGAAACCTTTATGTCTATGACTACGAGTTTTGGAGAACTATATGTGCTATAACTCCTTTATGTGTGTATGATTACGTGTTCTCTGGGTAGCCATGTTCAACCGTTCAGCGCCTAAGGTCTAGGCGCCACACATGTTAATGTGCAGGGCCTATGCCTTAGGCGCTGCACACCTGACAACTAAAGCTGCCCCACCCGCTCCCCACCTACCCCAACCCAGACACCCCCACCACAGAAGCCCGAAGCTCAGTGCCTCCCCTCTGCCCCCTCTCCCCCTCACAAA
The DNA here is from genome assembly GCA_902687465.1 of Secale cereale. NCBI lineage: Eukaryota > Viridiplantae > Streptophyta > Magnoliopsida > Poales > Poaceae > Secale > Secale cereale. Next base: position 715,044,747 of record LR738711.1, on the reverse strand, counting down.
TCCTTCTCAAATCTTGAAAATCCAGAGATTTTGTGCGAGGATCTCGAAGCCGACCCCTCCCTTAAGGTAATCTCCTCCGATCCCCTCGTTTTCATCCAAAAAAATGTCACATTAGCTCAAATCGTACTAGTTTGGGGAAACCCTAGTTCTTGCTTGGATTTAGGAATTAGTGTGTATATTTGTTGGGAAACCCTTAGGTTTGGCTAGGTTTGATGCATTTACCTCTATACATGTCAATGTGTTGAAATTTTCGAGGAAACCCTACTTTTGTAGGAATGGCTTCATCCGGTTCAGTAACTAGGCCACCATGTGCTGACCATGAAGACATGCCGAACAAGTGGGAGAACGCATCTTTGGACAAGGTGAAGGAGAAAGTTGTTAACATCCCACCATGTTGGTGTGGAGATGTTTGCAAGGTGAAGGTGTCCACCGACCGAAAAAAGTCATGGACGGAAGGGAGGAGATACTTTGTATGCCCCAACTATGCTTATGATCGTGCACTTCCAACTAATGCCTATGACCAACCACTTGTAAGCTAGACAAGTAACATGTTACTCTCAAACGTGTGTCAACACTAACTAAAATTGTGTATGCAGTCGCCGCCTCCTCTATGCAAGTACTTCACGTGGATAGATCATGAAGTGCCAAAAGATGTCAAAAAGGATCAATATCAAGATTGTCCTAGGCGCCAGCTGGCGGTTCGAAGAATCGCTTCGATGAGGCTTGGAGGAACAGCGTCGTCAACAGGAGAGGATGGAGCAGAAGAAACGAGAGGAGGAGACAACTCGCCAACCGAAACTTGATCATGAGGAGGAGAGGGCAAGAAAGCTTACAAAGGATCGCGAGGTGCAAGAGGAGGATGTGGCACGTGATAAGAAGGGAAAATGGCCTCGCTCGACTAAGTAGGGTCTTCGCTTCGGTGCAGTCGTCGTGCAACCGGATGCAATTCAGTGCCGTATTTGTCATGAACCATCTTCTAGGATAAGAAGCCATTTGTCATCAACTATCTCTTAGGAGGCCTAAATTTGTCATTTCTAATGAATGTGTCATGGACTATCTTGTGGACCTAAGTTGTAATTTCTAATGAATGTGTCGTGGACTATCTTGTAGGCATAAATTTGTCTTTTGAATGTGTCGTCGTGGACCATCTTTGGAATCACTAAAAAATAACTTTTGTTTCTGCAGTTCTGCAGTTAACAGCACTGCAGCGCCCATGCCTCAGGCGGTGCACTATACTGTGCAGCGCCCAACAGTCAGGCGTTGCACAGTATAGTGCAGCGCCTGACACATGGGCGCTGGAGTGATGTTAACAGCAGAACTGTAGCAACATAAGTAATTTGAACATCTGGGGGGACCCCGACTTAGAAGTCGAGATCACCGAATGCACGTGTACAGTGATCCCAGAGATCAATGCTCACTGAACACACAGAAGCTGAAATAACAAGAGTCTTACATCCATACAAATAGTCTTACACGAATTAAGGCCATTATGGCCAAGTCTTACATAGATAGAGCCTCACGGGCTGAATAGCAAATAACTCAAATAGCGGAAGTCTTTGATAACGGGTAGAACCCATGCCATCTGCCTTAACCCTACAGGCATTCTGACTGGGATAGCGTCCTAGTTCGCATGTTCGTCTCCAAAGAACTCTTCCTCATAATCCTGTTCTTCCATGCCTGGCCAATTAAATAACCAGTGGCAAGCCAATGAGTACTTTGAATGTACTCGCAAGCAACCCATGATGTGGTTCAAAGTAACAATGCAGTGGAACAATAATGGACAATCTAGCAGAAAGCTAGAATAAATATTCTACCATTTAAGTTTATGCATCAATAACCTCGCGTAACCTCGAAGACAGGTTGCCGATATCAACATGAATATGATTCAACTCATCGAGTCAAGTCACCACCTTGACTCACATACACATGCATGGTTTCACAAACTTTGGACGTAGCCCAAGAGCGGTTACCCAACTGTCCATGACCGTGGACACGGCTATTCGAATAGTTTGACACTCTGCAGAGGTTGTACACTTTACCCACAAGATCCGGGGAACTTCCGTGTCATCCACGACCCGCGGTACCTCAAGTACCCGGGGTAAGCACCCGGTCATTATCTTTCCTTAGACGACACTAACATAGAGTCCACTCGTCGGTACACGGCCCTCGGGTACAAACAATAGATCACGGGACTTGCCCTAATTTCAATGTCACGCATACCCGAAGGGACCAACGGTGTGTCCGGTGCCCTGTGAAAACAGTCATGGTCGTCTATCCAAGCACGACCCCGTCCCGGGAAAGACCTCAAGTCTTCCCGTCACTAGTAATGCGGGCACCATGCTAGTATCGACCTAAGTAATCAATAAAGCCCCGTCCCATAAGGGGTAGTGTGGTTGCACATGTATGGTTGGAATAACGGTCGCAACTTAAACCAATCCGTTTGAAAAACACACACACTTGCCTTGGTACACCACTTCGTCATCAAGTGGTCACCCAACTCATCATCATCATCTCCCTCGGGCATTAATGGCACCCGACGGGGTTTTATGCAAAGACTTCAACCATGAAGGTTCATGTCACACATGCATCACTAATCATAACCACTAACCATATGCAAGTCATCTAGCACATAGCAAGATCAAGATCATGGCATGCATCATATGGTGGAATCAACTAGGTCACTTTCGTAACCCTAACATCATGCATCGGAAACATACGGGTTCCGAAGAACAAGTGTATCATGGTCAAAGGGTTGCTTGCCTGGATTGGCTTGGTCTTCAAAGTCTTCAAATCCTTCTCCTTCTTCTTCCACAACAACTTCGTCAAATACGGGTGTCGGGGGAAACTGTCTGCCACGAACACCTATGGGACCGGAGCCCCTTGTCTGTGCGGTACGAGGGCGGAGGGAGCACAAAGAGCAGATCGAAGCAGACACGCGGGCAGTTTTACCCAGGTTCGGGCCGCACGGATGCGTAAAACCCTACTCCTGCTTGGTTGTGTATTGAGTTGAGTGCTCGGGAGCTTGAAGAAGCAGCTACACCGTGCGTGAGAGTAATCTAGGTTTCGAACCCCCTCCACGTTGTGCATGGGCCTCCTTTTATAGTGCAAGGGGTCACCGACAGGTGTCAACGTAGGAGAAAGGGGTAAAAATGTAAAAGAGGTGGTAGTTGTAACAGTGCGGGAGCAGTGGAGCTACAGTACAGAACAGTGGTCTATACCTACTTTAACAGTGGGGGACAAGGGCATTTAATGCCCGTCGCCGTCGACCCCAAAAGCTCCCGCCTTAGCGTCTCCTTCCGCCACGGCGACGGATCCATCACCGTGGAGTGCCACCGTGTACCCCAGGCTGCACAGCCATCCGCCACGCGTCCCTGGATAAGCCCCAGGGCGACGCGTGGGCCGATGAGCTGGAGCGCGGGCACACAGCGCAGTCTCCCCGGCAAGCACCTTGCCGGGGGCCTCGATCTTGCCGGGCCCGGGAGCTTGTCGCTCCCCGGGCTCCTTGCCGGGGCGCGTATAGCGCCGAGGCGTTGCATTCTAGTCTTCCTGGCGAGCTCCTCTTGCCAGGGCCTTGTGTCAGTGGAACAGTCTTGAGCCTGGTACGGCCTTCCCGGCAAGCTCCTCTTGCCGGGGTCTCGATCTCATGTCTTGTATACTTTGTTTTTGAATGGTTTAATAGGGAGCAGGAAGGTCTCCGGCGAGCACGCAGTAAACCTTGCCGCGGGAAGCTGCAACTGCCCGTGCACAAGTTGGGGTACTGAGGCACCCCTACCTTAGTACACCGACAGGAGCCCCCGGGCCTGGGCCACACACGGTGCCGAGCGCTGTTGGGCCAGGCCCAAAACAGTGCACGGGCACCCGCGGCCCGCGGCGCGCCGAATCCACTTCCATATCCGCCGCATCCCACGGTAACGGCACGCGTCGATTGCGGCGCCGTGGGATGGGACGTGCCCACGATCTCTTAATGGAAAGGGCGAAACGCCCCCCACTCCCCCATAAAAGCAGAGGTAGCGGGCGCGGTTCCCCTCCTTGCGCTCTCATTACGTCGTCTTCCACCTGCAAAAGATTCCTTCTTGTGCTCCGCCTCCACACCTCCGCCGCCGCCGAGCTCTTCGTCCCCCTCCTTCCACCGCGTCCGCCATGGCCCCAAAGACCGACAAGGCGAAGGCGGAGAAGGCCAAGAAGGAGAAGTCGGAGCAAGCGGCCAAGCTCATCGCCTACCGGAAGAGGCACGTCGTCTTCCCGCCGAAGCTCGGCGTGCAGGAACTCTGGAACAAGTATTACTTGTTCTGGTCCAAGGGAACCGATGCGCATCCCCGCACGCGAGCATACCCGGCCGCCGCCAAGGACAGCTATCCCGGCGGGTACCACTTCTTTGCTGCCTTTTTCCATTGTGGTCTCTGTCCTCCTTTTTCGAACTTCTTCTGTGATGTCATGAACACATATGGCTTCCATCTGCTTGACTTCACCCCCAACGCCATTCTCACCATGGCTGTTTTCGCACATATGTGCGAAAACTTCATAGGAGTCCACCCCAATGTAGCCCTCTTTAGACATTTCTTCACCCCTAGAGCCGAGGCCGATGCCCCCCTCTCCGGAGGAATTTCTTGGATCTTTCGTCTGAATAAGAAAGGGGCGTACTTGCCGGGGGAGCTCCGCGGCAAGTGGGAGGAATGGCGAGCGGAGTGGTGCTGGATCGTAAAAGACCAGCCGCAAGCCTTCACCGCGCCGCGCACAACGCCCATTGTGCGCGGCAGGGACTGGAGTGACCTGGACTCCGACGATGTCAAACTCAACATCGCCCTTGTCCGGATTCTTCGTCTTCGGTTGGCCAATCTATCTGTTGCCGAGGTGGGCGCAGATTTCCTCCGCCGGCGCATCGCCCCTCTCCAAGACCGGAAGAGGCCGGCATGGGAGTACGGCGGCCCGGCAGATATCATGAGGCTGCGCCCCGGGCTCAATTTCAACTTCACCACTCTGGAGCTGCGGGGGATGGTACGGGAACTCTTCAAGTACGACCCGACGCACCCCGAGTGGTTCAGGACTCCCCGGGAAGTGGTGCCGCTCTGCAACAACGCCGCCAGGGACCGGATCCTCGCCATGATGCCCATGTGCGACTCGCATGGCTTGGACCGCTCGTGGATCGCCCCGAAGCCCATCGACGTCCTCAACTTCTACGACAACCTCGCCGAGGTGGCGAGGAACAAGGAGGACCTCAAGCTGCACACGCGGGACACCACCGACCAGGAAATCGCCTACATAGCTTCTCGGGCTGAGGAGGCCGCCGCAGCCGCGGCGGCAGGAGTTTTCGGGTTCTCGCCGGAGGAGGCGGAGGCCGAGGAGGCGTCCACCCAGGCGGAGGAGGCGGAGATCCGCAGGTTGCTGAATCTCCCACCCGACGCGCTCGCCGGGGTCCCCTCGTTGAGGCACTCCGGGATCCACGGGATCGCGGCGGAGGCTGCGGCAATGGAGGGCACCGCCGGAGGGAGCAGAGGCGCCGCGAGGGGCAGAGGCGCCAAGGGAAAGGGGGCCGCAGCGCAGGACGCTGGGCCCAGCGAGCCGGCCGGGGCAGAGGAGGAGGAGGAGGAGGAGGCTGAAGGCTCCGGCGGATCCACGGAGTTATACGCCGACGACCTCTCCTCGTCGGAGGACTCCCCGCCCCCGGCAAGCCCGAGGCAGTCCCCGCCAAAGCGCCTCCGCAAGGCGGCGACGGGGGAGAGGGCGCAGGCGCCCCGGCAACAGCCACCTCGGCGGGCGGCTCCCCGGGGGAGTCAAGCCGCGCCAAGGCCGTCCGGCGCACCAGCCGCAGCGGAGGCGGCCCGTGCGCGGACCACGACGGAGGCGCCCCGCAGGCCGGCAGCGAGCCGGCAGGGGTCTTCTCGGAGCGGAGCAACGGCTCCGCCCGCCCCCCGGGCGCCGGCAGCCACAGGGGCTAGGTCTTCGCAGCCCCCAGCCCCGGTGAGCACCAAGCGCGCGAGGGAGTCTTCGTCTTCCGCTCCTCGCGCCGACGCGCCCACGGTGGAGTATGACTTCTCCGCCCTGAGCGAGGACGACGAGGAGGACCAGGAGTAAGAATCCAAGATTCTACACCTTCTTGATTTTTGTCTTGAACTTCTGTTGATGCTGACTCTGTCTACTGTTTTGATTTCAGGACCCTGGCCCATCGCACAGCGAAGAAGGCCAAGGCGCCCGAGGCCGAGGTCGCGGAAGGCTCAGCGGCAGCGGCAACAGGGGGTGTGCCGGAGCCGAGCCTGCCGGACTCGAGCGCTGCTCCGATGAGCAGCCCCCAGCGCAGCCCGCAGCGCAGCCCCCAGCGTAAGTCTGGGGCTCTCTCTTTTCGCTTTGGGGAACGCCTGAGGATTTGATTTTGTCTTCATGTATTGACATCTCTTGTCTTGTTCTGTGCAGAGGTGGAGCCCCAGCGGGAAGAGCGCCCGGAGGCCACAGCTGAGGAGCCGCAGGCCCCGCCATCCCCGCCAAGGCAGAACTCTCCGGCAAGGGAGAGTGCTCCGTCAAGGGCGGGTACTCCGCCAAGGCAGAGTACCCCGCCAAGGACGAGCAGCCCGGCAAGGGCGGCCACCCCGCCAAGGCCAAGCTCCCCGGCGAGGGCGACTACTCCGACAAGGCCGAGCTCCCCGGCGAGGGAGCCCGCCGCTGAGGACGTCCGTCAAGGTAAGCTTCGTGACTTGTTTTCTTGGCCTGTCTCTTTTTTGGATATTTGCTTGAGCCTTGAACTTCTTTTTCTTCTTCTCAGATCTTCCTCCTCCTGCGCCCATGGAGACGGAGGTCATCGACCTTGAGGAGGAGGGCGCGCAGGGCGGCGGCGGCGACGCCCCTGTTGTCGAGGAGATAGCCGAGGCCGCCGAGCCGGCCGCGCAAGAGACTGCCCCGGCTGCAGACGCAGCGGCCGGGGAGGGGGACGGTGGCCGCACCGCCGACCCGGGGGCGACGGGAGCATCGGATGCTGCACCGGCCACCGGTCCCTCCGCCGGCGAGGAGCAGAGGTTCTATCTCGAGGCCCCCAATGGCGTCTTCATCCAGATGCCGTGGGGGTCTTCGTCGCGAGCTCCTGCGGAGGGCGAGGCGTTCGACGGAGAAGTCCTCGCCTCCGCAGGCCTGAAGATCGTCCAGGCGCCCAGTGGAGGTGAGGGGCCCGAGGAGGAGAGGTTGCTCCATCAACTCCTGGCCCTTTACCGGGCCAGGCAGGCAAAGCTCGCTTCCCGGGAGGCTCTTGCCGCCAAGGCCGCGGCAGAGATGGAGAAGCGTGCGGCGGAGCTCAGCGCCGCCAATCAGGCTGCCCTCCGCCAGGTGGCGGAAGAGCGTGAGCGTCTCGCCGGCGAGTACCAAGAATGGGTGCTCGAGAAGGCTGAAGCCGATGAACAGCAGCGTCTCGCCGGGGTGGAGATGTCCCGGCGAGAGGGAGAACTCGCGCAGCGGAAGGTTGAGCTGGACTCTCATGAAGAAGACCTTGCCGCTCGCGAGGCTGCCCTTGGCGGGGAGCTGAAGGAGGCGAAAGCCGCCGTGGTTGCCGTGGAAGACGCCAAGAAAGAGCTCGCCGCCAAGGTCGAACAGTTGGAGAAAGCGATGAAGGTGAGCGCCGAGAAGGTTGCCGCGCTCATCTTGGAGCGCGAGAAGGACGCTCACACAAACTCAGAGCTTCAGGTGAGCTTATCGAAGAGGGGCGACGAGCTGAAGGCCGCCAAGGACTCCATTGAGGACTTGGAGCTGAAGGTCACCACCCTGAAGGAATCGCTCGATGCTGCCCGGGCCCAGGAGACCAAGTTGAAGGATGAGCTCCGCAAGGAGCGAACCTTGGTGGAGAGCGTCAACAAGGCATCCGAGCTCTTCCGGCAGACTATTGAAGTGTGGACCGAAGAGCTGGTTTCTTCTGCGTCCAATATTGACCAGGAGTTGCTGGCGTTGAAGGTCGAACATCTTATCTACTCGCCGGATCCGGATCTCCCGCACAGCGCCAAGCTCAGCCTCTTCTTCAGAGGGGTCGCTCCGGCTCTTGCAGGTCTCCAGAACCGCATCCCCGCGCAGCTGGCCGAGGAGTCGCGCCGGCTCTGCGCGGGAACTCTGGAGCGGGTGTTGACGAAGATCGTGTACCGCAACCCGGGAATCAACCTCACGAACGTTCTTCGCACCCTGCCGGCAGATGCAGATACGGAGGCCCTGAAGGAGCAGGTCGGCCACATCATCGCCAAGGTGGCAAAGCTTGGCAGGAAAGAGGGCGACCGCGTAGACTAGGGCTCCACTTATCTTTATCTTTTTGTTGCTGCACATTATGTCATGAACCTATTAGTCCATTGCGACAAGTTATCTTCTGTAAGATATTTACTCTATTTTGATCAATCAGTGCAATGTTATCTTCCTTGTTTCAATCTTTGAGTTTGTATGTTTTTCACCCTACGCTCCCGGGGAGCTTGCCGGCAAGGGACCCTTGCCGCGAGCGCTGAGTGCTGGACTCCGAGCAGCCTGCTGGGCAAGGTCTTCGCCGGCAAGCAACCTTGCCGCAGCTAGTCGCAACGCACTTAGCTTGCTGAGCGTACTCGGAAACGAAGCAAGGGCGCGACACTTGTCGCAGCTCACTTAAATCGTTGAGTGAACTCGAAAGCAAGATAAGGGTGCGGCAAGCTACGGGTAGGTTCCTCCGCGCACAGGTTTTCCATACAAAAATGTGATCGTTCAAGGAAGACAACTTAAAATTTAAAATTCGAACTGGTCAAATTCTAACAACTTATCTTTCATATGCTGCTTGCTTATACTGCTTGCTTTTCGGTAAGACTTCTCTTTCTTGAACAGCACTTGGTTCCTCCTCCACCTCCTTCCCCCCCGGCAAACTTGTGCGCGAGGAATCGTTCCTTCTGCTTAAGAGGAAAGAAAAGGGAGAGGGAAACAAGTATATGGCCTTTCGGCGCGCTGATGCTTACCGTACACTTGAGTGTTGCATCGAAACGCCAAATAGAACATGCAAATAGCAAGGAAAGGCATGCAAAAGGCAATCGATGCGAGAAACACGAAAACTTTACTGATGCACGGGGTCTGCGCCCGGCTTTGTACAAAGGGTTACATGCAACAGCGGCAAAGCTTGTACAAAAGGTGGTTGCCGGAGCGGATCACGGCAACCGCGCCTTAGGGGTGAAACTTGCGAAGATGCTCTATGTTCCAGGAGTTGCTCACCGGTAAGCCTTCTTCGGTCTCGAGGCGGACAGCGCCGGGCCTCGTAACTTGTCTCACCCGATAAGGGCCTTCCCACTTCGGCGTCAACTTGTTGGAATTCTTGGCGGACTGAACACGCCGAAGAACAAGGTCGCCTTCCTCGAGACTCCTGGCCTTGACTTTGCGGCTATGGTAGCGGCGCAAAGCTTGCTGGTATCGAGCAGCTCGTACCGCAGCCTGGAGACGTCCCTCCTCAAGGAGCAATGCGTCATCTTGCCGCAGCTGCTCTTGCTCGAGCTCATCATAAGCGAGCACTCGAGGAGATCCGTATACGAGTTCTGTGGGGAGAACTGCTTCTGCTCCATAGACTAGAGCAAAAGGTGTCTGTCCGGTGGCTCGACTTGGTGTCGTTCTGATTGACCAAAGAGCCGCCGGGAGCTCCTCCATCCAATTTCTTCCACACTTGCGCAGCCTGTCAAAGGTCCTTGTCTTGAGTCCGTGCAGCACTTCAGCATTTGCCCTTTCCGCTTGACCGTTGCTCCTCGGGTGAGCAACAGAAGCAAAACAGACCTTGGTGCCAAGGTCTTGGACGTACTGCATGAAGGTGCGACTAGTAAATTGTGTGCCGTTGTCGGTGATGATCCTGTTAGGGATTCCGAAACGGCAAACAATCGACCTGAAGAACCTGACCGCTGACTGTGCTGTCACCTTCCTCACTGGCTCCACTTCTGGCCACTTTGTGAACTTGTCGATTGCAACGTACAAGTACTCAAAGCCCCCGACAGCGCGAGGGAAAGGGCCGAGGATATCGAGCCCCCAGACCGAGAAGGGCCATGACAAAGGGATTGTTTGGAGAGCTTGAGCTGGCTGATGGATCTGCTTCGCATGGAACTGGCACGCTTCACACTTGGTTACTAGTGCAGTTGCATCTTGGAGGGCTTCTTGCCAAAAGAACCCTTGCCGGAAAGCTTTCCCGGCAAGTGCCCTTGCGCCAATGTGGTGGCCGCATATGCCTCCGTGTATTTCCGCCAACAGCTTCTGTCCATTTTCTCTGGAGATGCACTTCAACCTGACACCGTTGAGTCTCCTTCTGTACAGCTCGTTATCCACGAACTGATACATACTTGACTGCCTGGTTATCTTCTCTATCTCTTGAGGGTCGTCGGGAAGTTCTCCAGTTTGCAGAAAACGGACGATCTGCTGCGCCCATGCCGGAGCCCGAGGCTCGACGGCAAGGACTAAAGGCTCGAGGGCCGCTGCGGGAACCTCAGCTTCTACGGCAAGGACCTCTGGTCCTGTCGGAGCTGACGGTCCCCCGGCAAGCTCGCCGGGGCGAGGCTTGCCGGGAACGCTTGCTTCAACTGTACAAGCCCGAGGACTTGCAGGAGCAAACTGTTCCTCAGCGTTCTGGTTGTCGATCTTGGAGACCTTGGCGGCGGTTTCAGGAAGATCCGCCGGCAAGTAGTCGCCGGAGACCAACTTTCTCTTCTTGGACTGCCCAATTGATGGTGTAACGGATGGTTGAGTCAGCTTGAGTAAGAAGGTCCCTGGTTCCACAGGTAACTTCATTGCGGCGCACTTTGAAAGGCCATCTGCAATTTCATTTTGAGCTCTCGGGACGTGCTCCATCTGCAAACCTTCAAAGTGCTCTTCAAGCTTTCTCACTTCATCAACATATGCTTCCATCAAAGGGCTCTGATAGCTCTTGTTAAATTGTCGGACTACCAACTGAGAATCGCCCCGCACAATCAGCTTTCTGACCCCAAGTTCGGCCGCAATCCTGAGGCCGGCAAGCAAGCCTTCATACTCTGCGGTGTTGTTTGTCGCTTGCTCCCTGGGAAAGTGCATCTGGATAACATATTTGAGGTGTTCTCCGGTGGGCGCGATGAGTACCACGCCGGCACCGGCGCCTTGTAGCGAGAAGGCACCGTCAAAATACATTACCCATTCACTTGTCGCTTCTTGTACGGGTACACTTGTTTCTTGAACTTCTTCTTCTGGTGTCGGGGTCCACTCAGCTATGAATTCTGCCAAAGCTCGGCTCTGTATGGTTGAAGTACTTTCAAACTTGAGTCCAAAGCTCGACAGCTCCAGTGCCCACTCAACGATCCTGCCTGTTGCTTCTGGATTGTGCAATATCCTCTTCAACGGAAAGCGAGTGACCACTGTTATCTCATGGGCTTGGAAGTAATGGCGCAGCTTTCTTGAGGCCATGAGGAGGCCGAAAAGCAATTTTTGCACACCAGAGTATCTTGATCTAGCCCCCTGGAGAAGGGAACTTACAAAATACACTGGGCGCTGCACCATCTTCTTCCGCACCTCTCCTTGTTCCTGCGCAGGGTCTTCCTTATCGGGGCCAGAGCTTGTCGGGTCAGCCCCCTGTTTGTCGCTGGATTCGCTTGCCGGTGGTGCTGACTCCTCGTCGGACTCCCTCTCCGCTACCAACGCAGCACTAACCACCTGGTTGGTTGCCGCTAAGTATAGCAACAACTTTTCCTGTGGTCTAGGTGCGACAAGTATAGGAGTGGAGGACAGGTACCGTTTCAAATCCTGCAACGCCGCCTCTGCTTCTGGAGTCCACTTCATGGGACCTGCCTTCTTCAAAATTTTGAAGAAAGGTAGGGCGCGTTCTGCAGACTTTGAAATGAACCTACTGAGGGCAGCAACACATCCCGCAAGCCTTCTGACATCCTTGACGCGCTTCGGGGCCTCTATCTGCTCAATGGCTTTGATCTTGTCGGGGTTGGCTTCAATCCCCCTCTGTGATACAAAGAACCCGAGAAGCTTGCCGGAGGGGACTCCAAAGACGCACTTCTCGGGGTTCAACTTGAGCTGTATCCTGCGCAGGTTCTGAAACGTTTCTTCCAAGTCTTGAATCAGGGTTTCCTTGCTTTTGCTCTTCACCACGATGTCATCCATGTAAGCTTCTACATTTCTGTGAATCTGTGGTTCAAAAGCAGTGTATACTACCCTTGCAAAAGTTGAGCCTGCATTCTTCAATCCAAATGGCATGCGGATAAAGCAATAAGTGCCACATGGAGTGATAAACGCAGTCTTCTCTTCATCTTCCTTGGCCATGAAAATCTGATGATAGCCTGAGTATGCATCAAGAAAACAGAGTAGCTCACATCCGGCAGTGGAGTCAACGATCTGGTCAATGCGCGGCAAAGGGAAGGGATCCTTGGGACATGCTTTATTCACATCGGTGAAGTCTATACACAGTCTCCACTTCCCGTTGGCCTTGCGCACGACGACTGGGTTTGCCAACCACGTCGGATGGATCACACCTCTAACTAGGCCTGCTGCTTCTAGCTTCTTGATTTCCTCGTTGATGAACTCTTGGCGCTCCACGGCTTGCTTCCTCACTTTCTGCTTGATGGGCCGCGCATGAGGAAAGACAGCAAGCTTGTGCTCAATTACCTTCCTGGGAACACCGGGGATGTCGGATGGTTGCCAGGCAAACACATCGACATTCGCCCGCAGGAAGGCAACGAGCGCGCTTTCCTATTTGCTGTCAAGGGTTGCACTGATGGTGAAAGTACCACCAGTGCCATCCTCCTTTGCGGACACTTTCTTGGTTGCCGGAGGAGCAGCCATTCCTTTCTTGCTCTTGCCGATGGAGCTCGATGGAACGTCCTCGACGGCAGCGCAGCACTCCGAAGAGGTGCGGTTGCCGGAGTGGGTCCCAGAGCACTTGCCGGACTTGGTCTTCGTCTTCTTCCCCCCGGGAGCTTCAGCGGCAAGAGTATCCTTCTCGGCCGCAGCTGCTGCATCCCGGTAAATCTTGTCGGCGCAAATAAGCGCATCCTTCTTGTCGCTGTGGACAGTGATGACGCTTATCGGCCCCGGCATCTTCAGCACGTTGTAGGCATAATGGGAAGCTGCCATGAACTTGGCGAGGGCAGGACGGCCAAGTATTCCATTGTAAGGCAATGGAATATCGGCAACGTCAAAGGTGATGCGCTTAGTTCTGAAGTTGAGCTCCCCGCCAAAGGTCACTGGCAGAGTGATCTTTCCCTTGGGCTTGCTCCTTCCCGGGTTGATTCCTTGGAATGAACCGGTCTCTTCGAGCTCGCCGTCTTGAATCTGGAGTTTCTTGATCACAGCAGAGGAGATCAAGTTCAGGCCGGCCCCGCCGTCAACCAACATTTTGGTGACCTTGAGGTTGCGGATGGTGGGAGAAACCAGCATCGGCAAGCACCCGACCGCCGTGGTGCGGTCAGGGTGATCCTCAAGGTCAAAAACGATGGGCGTGCTGGACCATTTGAGGAGCCTGCGCGACTCCACGGACGGCTCCGCTGCGTTCACCTCACGCACCCACTGTTTTAGCTGGCGGTGGGAGGTGTGCAGGGAGGCGCCACCGTCGACGCACAGGACCTCCGTGGCCTTCTGGAACTCCTGCTCGCCGTTCTCGTCGTCCTCCATGTCTTCATCGTCGTCTTCGTCGTTGTCGCGGCCCCGGGGAGGTCGATCTCCTTGCCGCTGCTTAGCCTTGCCGCGGCGTCCTCCCCGGCCGTTGAACGGCCGCTTCTTGCTGGGCTCTTCTCCGCCACCTTGGGCCTTCTCCTTGTCGCGCCTCTCGTACTCAGCTTTTTGCTGCTCGACGAGGTATTCGACGCGCTTGCAGTTGGAGAGATCGTGACCCTTGGTGCGGTGAATCTTACAGTATTGCTTGTCGGAGCTACCCGGTTTGTCGGCCGCCGCTGCAGGGGCAGGCTCCTTGCCGGAGCCGCCAGCCTGTGCTTGCTTGGCGGGGGCCTCCTTGCCGGACTTCTCGACGGCAAGCACCTCCTTCTTGCCCTTCTTCCTGTTGTTCCGCCGCCGGCTCTTCTTTGCCGGGGCGGTGTCGTCGCTGTCGCTTCCCCCTGCGCCAGCATCCTCCCCGGGGAGTTTCCTCCCCTCTTCCGCGCGTGCGCACTTGTCAGCAAGAGCGTATAGCTCGCTGACGTCCCTAATCTTGGTCATCGCCATTTCCTCACGCATGCGGCGGTTACGCACGTTCTGATGGAACGCGCTGATAACCGCGGCAGGGTGAACGTCAGGGATGTTGTGCTGTACCCGGCTGAAGCGTTGGATATACTTGCGCAGGGGCTCGCCTTCCTTCTGGGCCAAGATGTGGAGATCACTCTCCTGGCCATGGGGTTTGTGGCCGCCGGTGAAGGCGCCGAAAAATTGGTGGCAGAGGTCGGCCCAAGAAGAGATGGAACCTTCCGGCAAGTGCATGAGCCACGAACGGACGTTCGGCTTTAGCACGAGCGGGAAGTAATTCGCCAAGATCTTCTCGTCGCGCCCCCCGGCAGCTTGCACTGCGATAGTGTAGACGCTGAGAAACTCCGAGGGGTGCGTCTTGCCGTCGTACTTCTCCGGTACGTCGGGCTTAAAGTTCTTCATGCTGGGCCACTGGACGCGCCGCAGCTCGCGGGTGAACGCAGGGCAGCCTGCCGCGTACGGCAAGTCGCCTGGTTCACCGGGCGCGTGCGCGTCGACGGTGTTCCCAGCTCTCTTGTCGGATTGTCGCCGAGCTTCTCGGCGGCGCTCGATCGTGGTTCGAGCGTCTTCATCTCGCCGGTCGTCGAGGACCTGGCGCTGGTCCCGACGGGCCCGCGGGTCCGACGAGGCTGTGGAGCCGTCGTCGGGGTTGTTCCGGCGGGGCGGCGTCTTCTGTTTCTGCGGCGGGGAGTGCACGCTTGTCGCACCCCCGGCAGTCTTGTCGCCGATAGCCTTCGTCTTCTCAGCCTGCCGCGGTCGTGAGGCCGACGGCTGCTGTGGAGAGTCGTTGTTGGCGAAGTCTATCAGGCTCCGGATAGTGGCCCTCCATTCTTCGGCCTTGTCGGCCGCCGGAGGAAAGTCGAGGAGCAGCTGCGCCCTTGCGAGCGCTTCTGCTGGAGTAGAGGGGAACGCGGGCGAGCGGTGCGAGGAGCGGGATACGCTCGGACTTCTAACAACGTTAGAAGGAGCGGGGTCCCGCGCCGGCGCCTTCGCTTTGCTTGTGCCTGGACGGGGGTCCGGGGCGTCCCGCGAGCCTCCGGTCTGGCCTTGTCCCAGCAAGCGGATACCACCTCCCGTGGTATGGCGCTGCTGGGTCGTTGTGTGCTGCGATGGACGCGGCGCGTCCACGGAGACCGAGGTTCGGTCGTCCGTCCGGTTCTTGGATCTGGTGGCGCCGTGAGTGTCCTCACCGGCAACCACCCTTCCGACGGCATCTCCCCCGCCCACCGTTGGCTCTGGTGGCGGCGGGTGAGACACAGACGGGCCTCCGACCTCCGAAGGCTTCTTCTTCGGGGCCATGGAGTTGTCGCTGATGAAGTTGCTGATGAAGCTGGAGAGGTTGATGAAGAATGCGCCCGCGCGAACGCCGGATCAGGTTCGCACAACCTCGACGCCCCCTACCTGGCGCGCCAAAGATGTCGGGGGAAACTGTCCGCCACGAACACCTATGGGACCGGAGCCCCTTGTCTGTGCGGTACGAGGGCGGAGGGAGCACAAAGAGCAGATCGAAGCAGACACGCGGGCAGTTTTACCCAGGTTCGGGCCGCACGGATGCGTAAAACCCTACTCCTGCTTGGTTGTGTATTGAGTTGAGTGCTCGGGAGCTTGAAGAAGCAGCTACACCGTGCGTGAGAGTAATCTAGGTTTCGAACCCCCTCCACGTTGTGCATGGGCCTCCTTTTATAGTGCAAGGGGTCACCGACAGGTGTCAACGTAGGAGAAAGGGGTAAAAATGTAAAAGAGGTGGTAGTTGTAACAGTGCGGGAGCAGTGGAGCTACAGTACAGAACAGTGGTCTATACCTACTTTAACAGTGGGGGACAAGGGCATTTAATGCCCGTCGCCGTCGACCCCAAAAGCTCCCGCCTTAGCGTCTCCTTCCGCCACGGCGACGGATCCATCACCGTGGAGTGCCACCGTGTACCCCAGGCTGCACAGCCATCCGCCACGCGTCCCTGGATAAGCCCCAGGGCGACGCGTGGGCCGATGAGCTGGAGCGCGGGCACACAGCGCAGTCTCCCCGGCAAGCACCTTGCCGGGGGCCTCGATCTTGCCGGGCCCGGGAGCTTGTCGCTCCCCGGGCTCCTTGCCGGGGCGCGTATAGCGCCGAGGCGTTGCATTCTAGTCTTCCTGGCGAGCTCCTCTTGCCAGGGCCTTGTGTCAGTGGAACAGTCTTGAGCCTGGTACGGCCTTCCCGGCAAGCTCCTCTTGCCGGGGTCTCGATCTCATGTCTTGTATACTTTGTTTTTGAATGGTTTAATAGGGAGCAGGAAGGTCTCCGGCGAGCACGCAGTAAACCTTGCCGCGGGAAGCTGCAACTGCCCGTGCACAAGTTGGGGTACTGAGGCACCCCTACCTTAGTACACCGACAACGGGATCTATACGTCGCATAATAACCACGGGAAAATAAGAATACAAACAAAACAGAAAAATCAAAGTGCTCAGAAAAATGTCAACTTATTTTTGTAAAATACTAGAGGGATTTCTAAGATGGGGAAAAATCTTAGTTGGAGTTTTGGAGTTACAGAATGGGATCTATTGATTTTTGAACATGAGTTATACTTCTCAAATTCGAATTTAAATTTGAACAGAACAGAAGAGTTTCATGGATTTGAATGAAAGTGGTACCATTAAATAGGTTGGAATATTACAAGATTTTAGGAGTTGGAATAATTTAATTTGGACCATTATTCTTTTCTGTAGAAATGTTTAAAACATTTACAGAAAAGAAAAAGGAAAAAGGGTCCTGTGCACTGGGCCAGAGAAGGCCACAGTGCACGGCCCAGACGGACCGGCCCAGCCGCACGGGAGCCTGCGCGCGCACGTCAGGTTTTTGAACCTGACGGGCGGGGCCCGTGGGTCAGCAGCAGAGAGGAGGGGGAGAGAGGTGTGGGGATGACAGGCGGGGCCCGCCTGTCATCTCCAACCTTGCGGCCACGGCGACGGTGAGCTCACCGGCGAGGTTTCCGGCCACGGCGACGGCAACGGAGGCCAGGGATGGACTCAGCGTCGTGTCGCGGATGCAGGGGTGGTGGTGCAGCACGCCGGGGAGGTCCGGTTCGCCGGCAGCGAGGTGGGACGGCGGAAGCTCGTCGGGAGGTGGTGGCTCTGGTCGTTTCCGACTGCAAACGGAGGGGGAAACAAGGGGGAAAGGGCCAGTGAGGCGAGGGGGTTCCGAATCAGGTGAAAGGAAGGGCAGGGGAGGCCCATACCGCGAGATCACCGGCGGCCCGACGCGGCGGCGCTCTGGTCGATCCCGAGTACTGGGACCTCTTGGGGTCGAACTGGAGATGCTGGGGGGCTCAGTGGAGTGGAGTGAGGCTAGTGGTGCTGCTGGAGAGGCTCGGGAGGGGCTACATATAGGTGGTCGACGGAGGCCCGTGGTCCAGTGCGCTGGCGAGCTCCGGCTCGAGGCTACAGCGCACGGGAGGCCAAGGGAATGAGTCCGTGGAGTTCCTGGATGATCTCCACGTCTAGTAGAAGTGAGAGGAGGAGCGGGGGAGCGTCTGGAGGGTGCGCGCATGCGAGGCAGAGGAGTGGCCGTCACGGGCGGCCAGCGTGCGTGCGACGACGGCCACTGGAGGGCGCAGGAGGAGGGGGGACAGCGCCGGGGAGGTTGCGGACGTCGAGAGGCCTCGACTGGCGCGAAGGGGAGGCCCGAGGCTGTCGGGGGAGGCCGATTGGCTGAAGCTACAGTGCTTGTCTGCACTGTTGCGTGCTCCAGAGCGCGCGTTTGGCTGGCATCGCCCCGCTCTCGCCGTCCTGGTCAAAACTAGTGTGTCCAGGAGCGTCTAGAAGGTCAGGGGGAGAGTAAAGAATTGGCCTGAGGCCTTGGATGCCCTAGAGATGCTGAGAGAGAGTGAGGGTGCTGGTGAATGGGTGAAAACTTGCTGTCCAGCAAGGTAAAACAGGGCTTTCACCCCTCAACCATGGAGTTGGGGTGCTGGGGAAGTTACTGGAGGTAGCTAGTAACTCAATGATCAGGTGGTAAAAAGTTAAGGCCATGGAGAAGAGTAAAAGTGATCAAGTTGGAGGTTTTAGTAAAAAGCCAGAAGGTGTTTGATCAGTGTTTGGTCAAGTAAATGAACTCCACTTG
This sequence comes from Secale cereale, assembly GCA_902687465.1. Taxonomy (NCBI): domain Eukaryota; kingdom Viridiplantae; phylum Streptophyta; class Magnoliopsida; order Poales; family Poaceae; genus Secale; species Secale cereale. The sequence continues at coordinate 715,026,501 of LR738711.1, read as the reverse complement.
ACATGGCACTTGACAGGGTTGAAAGATATGAGAAAATAGGGTGCTTCACCAAATTTGGGCTCATTTGAAGAAACTAGCCAATGTAACTTTGGTGAACCCTAGAAATCAACATAAATAGTTTCATCTTGTTTGAGTCAAGCTAATCATCTCCCCTTGATGCACCACTTGGTGTAGCATCATCATTTGGGGTATTGATCATGCCCACAAAGTTTGAAGCTCCAGATAAAAAGTTGGTAATGTAAAGTTGTTCACATTTGCATTTGAACAGAAAGGGTTTTGAGGTGATCTGATCAAGTTGCTCTATTCCAAATCTTGTGCCATTTGGTCTGGATGCCTTATTAGGTCATTCTAGCATGTGCACCAAGTTTGAGAGCATTTGGACAAGTTTGGCAATGTAAAGTTGCTCAAACTTCAAATATGGACAGAATGGTTATGAAGGGGTTTGAGGATGTTTTCTTGCTTCCCAAGGCATGGGACTTGGCAAGATCATCAAATATGTCATATATGACATGATAGAATTTCCCTGGAATTTTTGGAGAATATTTCCTTTGTAAATATTTCAAAAGCTTGAAATATCCAGGAAGGGTTTTAGAGGGTTTAGCCCATTATTTTGAACATGACCAAGTGTTGAAACTCTTATATATGGACAATATATGTCCTCTGAGTCTCTCTGAATTTTGGCAAATATTTTTGAAACAGTTAAATAATTTTCCCCTATTAAAGACCATTTCTGGCCTTAAGAAAAAGCTTTTAAGTAAAATAGGAAAATAACTTTTAAAATTATACCTTTGTGGTTTCTGGGAGTCCTATGACTACTAGGTCTCAAATAAGCCTTTTGAAATAATTTTCTCACCCTAAATCAAGTACTTGCAGTGCAAATCTCAATTCAGGGGTTTTTGGAAAACTAAATTTATAAAATACCTTTTGGCCAAATTAGTTTTGTAAGAAAATACTATACTGTTATATAACACTTGGCATGATCATTGGGCAGAAGTTTTGAGTATGGAGATGAATTTTACAAGAGGTCATAGTTGACTTTAATGAGCACATGAAAAAGCACATGAAGAAAACTCAAGTCCAAATAAAAGCCAAATGATGCTAAAAAATTTTGCTGGTCCAAATTTTCATGCTCCAAAGATACAAATGACATGTTACAGAATGCAGGGTGTGACAGACCTACCCCCCTTACAAGAATCTCGTCCCCGAGATTCCTAAACTAGGGCTTAAAAGAGATCGGGAAACTTGGATCTAAGATAGTCTTCTCGTTCCCAGGTTGCTTCTGCTTCGGTGTGGTTGCTCCACTGGACCTTGAAATACTTAATTGTACGGCTTCACGTACGTCGTTCTGCTTCGTCCAGAATGCGAATAGGCATCTCACGGTAGGTCAAATCAGGCTGCAGATCAATGGCTTGGTGATCCACATCCTTGTAGAGATTGGGCTTGTCTGGAACTTGGAGACATTTCCGGAGTTGTGACACATGGAATACATTGTGCACATCGGATAGCTCCGGTGGTAGTTCCAACTGATAAGCCACTTCTCCTCGTCGGTCGGTGATCTTGAAAGGGCCAATGAACCTTGGCGTGAGCTTCCCCTTGACGTGGAAACGCTTGGTTCCCTTCAGAGGAGTTACCCGCAGGTACACATGATCTCCGACACGGAAACTCATGTCTCGGCATCGAGTGTCAGCATAACTCTTCTGCCTTGACTTGGCTGCCTTTAATCGCTTTCTAACTAGTTGGACTTGCTCTTCTGCTGCGCGAAGAATATCCGGTCCAAAGACTAGTCCTTCTCCAGTCTCCGACCAATTGAGGGGTGTGCGGCATCTGCGTCCGTACAACACCTCAAATGGTGCCATCTGAAGGCTTGACTGGTAACTGTTGTTATAGGAGAACTCGGCAAAAGGGAGACAGTCTTCCCACTTGGCTCCATACGCCAGGACACATGCTCGGAGCATGTCTTCGAGAATCTGATTGACTCGCTCTGTTTGGCCTCCGGTCTGTGGGTGGAAAGCTGTGCTAAAAGACAACTTGGTTCCCAAGGCTTCTTGGAATCTCTTCCAGAACCTTGAAGTGAACTGGGTTCCTCGATCTGACACAATCTCCTTGGGAACACCGTGAAGACTTATGATTCGGTTGATATAGAGAGTTGCCAGCTGGTTGCCTGAGTAGGTAGTTTTGACGGGAATGAAATGGGCCACCTTGGTCAAATGATCGACTATGACCCAGATAGAGTCATGTCCTCTATTCGACCTTGGTAATCCAGTGATGAAGTCCATCCCGACTTTATCCCACTTCCACTCAGGAACCTTGAGTGGTTGAAGCAATCCAGCAGGTCGCTGATATTCAGCCTTGACCCTTTGGCACACATCACACTTTGCAACATAGGTTGCAATCTCTCTCTTCATACCGTGCCACCAGAATCGTGCCTTCAAGTCTTGGTACATCTTGGTTCCTCCGGGGTGGATGGAATACAGAGTGTCGTGGGCTTCTTGCAGAATCAGCATCTTCAGCTCGGTGATGTTTGGTACGCAGATGCGACCTTTGAACCAAACAATCCCGTGCTCGTCTTCGGAGAATCCTGGGGCCTTGCCCAGCTTCATCTTCCTCTTGATGCCTTCAATGCTTGCGTGTCCATCTTGTGCCTTCTTGACGTCGTCCATCAGGGTCGGTCTGACTTCCAAATGATCCAGAAATCCAGGGGTGACCAATTCCAAACTGAATTGTTCGAACTCCTTAAACAAGGCTGGCTGCCTTTCTTGAATAACGGCATTCAAAGAGCAAGCCTTCCTACTTAAGGCATCGGCCACCACGTTAGCCTTCCCAGGGTGATATTGAACACTGAGGTCATAGTATTTGATGAGTTCCAACCATCTTCGCTGCCTCATGTTCAATTCCTTTTGGGTGAAAATGTACTTCAGACTTTTGTGGTCTGTGTAAATCTCACACTGTTTCCCTAGGAGGTAATGCCGCCATGTCTTCAAGGCATGAACTACTGCCGCTAGCTCAAGATCGTGAGTAGCGTAGTTCTCCTCATGGGGTCGTAGCTGCCTGGAGAGGTATGCTATGACGCGGCCTTCTTGCATCAGAACGCTTCCCAATCCGGTTCGAGAGGCATCACAATATATCACGAACTCCTTGTGAATATCAGGTGTTGCCAGAACTGGGGCGGTGGTCAATCTCTTCTTGAGCTCTTGGAAGCTCTCTCCGCATTTTGGCGTCCACTCGAACTTCTTGTCCTTCTTGAGGAGCTGAGTCATTGGTCGTGCAATGCTAGAGAATCCTTCCACGAACTTGCGGTAATAGCCCGCTAGTCCGAGGAAGCTTCTGACTTCCTTGACGGTCGTTGGAGATTGCCATTGGGTCACAGCTTCGATTTTTGCAGGATCAACAGATAATCCTTCCTCGGTCAAGACATGACCTAAGAATCCAACTTTATGCAGCCAGAACTCACACTTGCTGAATTTGGCATACAGTTGGTGCTCACGAAGCTTGTCTAGGACCATCCTCAGATGTTGCTCGTGCTCTTCCTCCGACTTCGAGAACACAAGAATGTCATCAATGAAGACAACAACAAACTTGTCCAAATATTCCATGAAGACCTTATTCATGAGATACATGAAGTAAGCTGGGGCATTGGTTAACCCAAAAGACATGAACGTGCACTCGTACAGGCCATATATGGTTACGAATGCCGTCTTCGGAATATCTTGGGGTCTGATCTTCAGCTGGTAATACCTAGATCTGAGGTCGATCTTGGAGAATACCTTGGCTCCGCTGAGCTGATCAAACAGATCTTCGATCTTGGGAAGTGGATACTTGTTCTTGATTGTAACTTCATTGAGGGAACGATAGTCAATGCATAAGCGGATGGTACCGTCCCTCTTTGCCACAAACAGAACAGGAGATCCCCAAGGGGAGGCACTTGGGCGAATAAATCCCTTCCTTAACTGCTCTTCCAGCTGCTTCTTCAACTCGGCTAATTCTTCCGTCCCCATTCTATAAGGCTTCTTATAGATGGGTCCTGCTCCGGGCACGAGCTCGATGATGAACTCAATGTCACGGTCAGGGGGCATTCCCGGTAGTTCATCCGGAAAGACATCAGGATACTCACATACCACCAGTACTTGATCTAGCCCAACTTCAGACAGACAGTTGACTTTAGCGGCTTGAGCGGGAGAGGAGTTGGAAGCAAACTTAACTTCGACTCCCTGGTCATTGGTCACAGTGACTGTCCGATTGGCACAGTCTAACAAGCCTTGGTGCTTGCTGAGCCAATCCATCCCTATGATCACATCCAAGCCTTGCGATCTCAGGATGATGAGGTCTGCTAGGAAGTCTACACCGTTAATGGTAATACCGACTCCTTTACAGCCTATCTTGGCTCTCATCTCGGCTCCGGGGGTTTGTACCACCATAGGGTTATTCAGGAGTGTAGGGGTCATGCCACTTTTTAATGCAAATCTTTGAGTGACAAATGAATGCGTTGCTCCAGAATCAAACAAGACAGTTGCAGGTGCTGAGTTGACAAGGAACGTACCCAACACGACGTCCGGGTCTTCCTGGGCTTCTTTAGCAGTGACGTGATTCACACGCCCCTTCCCATAGTTCGGTGGATTGCGAGGAGCTGGGTTCCTTGGTGGCATTCCACGGCCTTGTCCCTGGTTCTGCGCATTGGGGCGCGGGGCATCAGGCTTCTTGTTGGGGCACACCCTTGAGATGTGTCCGGGCTGACCACATCCAAAGCAAGTGACTTGGTTTGGAGTGTTGATCTTGTTGCCACCACTGGTATTGGGGTTGAAGGCTGGCCTGGGGTTGGCATGAGGTGCAGGAGCTCTTGGCTGCTGATAGGTTGGCTTGGCCGGGGCTGACTGCCACGGACGAGGCTTCTGGTTGCTGGAACTTCCCTTACTGACCAACTTGCGCTTGCGAGTGTCTTCCAAAGCACGCCGCTTGTCTTCAAGCATAAGTGCCTTGTTCACCAGGTCAGGGAAAGACGGGCAGTCGCACACGACAAGTGAGTATTGCAGGGTCTGGTTGAGGCCTTCCATGAAGCGCTCCCTTTTGGCAGCATCAGTGCTGACATGCTCAGGGGCATACCTTGACAGAATGCTGAACTTCTGCATGTACTCCTTGACAGTACCACTTCCTTGCTTCAGGGCTCGGAACTCACGCTTTTTGATAGCCATGATTCTGGAAGGAATGTGGGCCTTGCGGAATTCTGCCTTGAAGTTAACCCAAGTGATGTCTTGTTCAGCATGCATGACCTTGAATCCATCCCACCAAGCTCTAGCAGTTCCCCCGAGGCAGTGGGCTGCATAAGCCACCTTCTCGCGATCTTCGGTGCATCCGACTAGTTCCAATATCTCCTCAGTGGAACGGACCCAGTCGTCTGCATCCAGGGGTTCAGCAGTCTCGATGAAGGTTGGTGGTGCATGCTTCTTGAACTCTGCCAACGTGGAACGTCCATTGCCATTCCCCGCCGGCTGGCGGTTGTTGGCGACAGCTTGAGCAATCAGCTGAAGAGCTGCAGTGTTGGCTTGGCGTTCCTCTCGGAAAGCTTGGAGAAGCTGAGCCATGTCCATGCTTGGAGGAGGTGGTGGTGGAGCTTGGTCGTTGGTTTGGTGATGGCCTGCCTCTGGCTGAGAGGATGCTCCGGCTTCGGGCTGCTGGGTAGAGGTACCAGTACGAGTTACAACAGGCATCCTGTTGGAGTGGTAAAAGGGTCTCATGACTCGGAAGAGGGAAAGCAAGATAGATGGGTTCCTAGTAAGGGGGTTGGTGTGACACTAAATTAAATCATGCAAGGGCCGAAAGGCCAAAACACTTTCGGGGGTGATGTAGTCGTTTACACATTCCCGAAGGAAGAATACGACATACATCCAGAGACAACAAAAGCAAACACTAGATGGTTTCATATGAACCATACAAGGACTCGACTGCGCATAGGGGTTACACGACCTATCCTACCGTAGAGGTCACAACTGGCATATCCGAGTAGCGAATAATGCCTAAGCGGCGGAATGCTCGGTCGTGTATTCCGGCTCTTCTGGGTCTTCCTCCTTGTCTTCATCTGTCTGGGCTCCCTTGTCACTTGAGGGTGTGGGGGAGTGGAGGAGTTGGATACGACGGTGCTTAGTCGGTGGGGCAGGGAAAAGCTTGCGATATTCCCTTGCCGTCATCCGGCGTCGCTGAGGTGGTTCTTCACCCTTGGAAGATACATCCTCGGAGGGCCTTCCGCCTCGATATGCGATAGCGGATTGTCCCGAAGGTGCTCCTTCCTTCTTGATCCTATTTTCCTTCTCTTGAGCTCGACGAAGAAGTGCCTTGGTCTTGTGAAGTTCTTCTCGAAGCTTCATTGATTCCGAGGCCAGGTCTTGTGCCAAGCTGTCGGCACACAGACTGAAGTAGGTCTGGAATCGAAGTGAGAGTCCTTCCTTCAGTGGAGGGGCTAGTGCGCTGCTTTCTTCTTCACCTTCCTTCCGGTAAGGTAAGAAGCGAGTTGTCATCTTGGCTGCCATCTCCGGAAGAAGCTCGCGGAGACGGGTTAGTGCCTTGAGTGCAGCAGCCTCGACAGCGAGTGGTAGTGTTGCCATCTGGGGTCCCTCGAAGAACCAACTTGTGGGAGGATCGTTTGCCTTCACGATCACATCCACATGGTACTCCACCTCAGTATCGCTCACCCAATGCTCAAGATAGGTGAGGATGGGTGCTCGGTGGAACTGACACTCCTGGAGGCTATCCTCGAGAAGTAAGGGAAACCCAGTGGTCAGGTGCTCTTCGGGTACTGCGGCCATCTACAAAGGTGGAATAGGAGGGGTTAATAAGCTGATGAAATCTCAGGTTTAGAAAGGAAGAGAGGTTCAGAAGATTTTTGAAAAGGGGTCTCATCTAACTAACGCCCATGCTAACTAAGGCTTCCTACAGTCAGGATGGCTCTGATACCAGCTCTGTGGGGACCCCGACTTAGAAGTCGAGATCACCGAATGCACGTGTACAGTGATACCAGAGATCAATGCTCACTTAACACACAGAAGCTGAAATAACAAGAGTCTTACATCCATACAAATAGTCTTACACGAATTAAGGCCATTATGGCCAAGTCTTACATAGATAGAGCCTCACGGGCTGAATAGCAAATAACTCAAATAGCGGAAGTCTTCGATAACGAGTAGAACCCATGCCATCTGCCTTAACCCTACAGGCATTCTGACTGGGATAGCGTCCTAGTTCGCATGTTCGTCTCCAAAGAACTCTTCCTCATAATCCTGTTCTTCCATGCCTGGCCAATTAAATAACCAGTGGCAAGCCAATGAGTACTTTGAATGTACTCGCAAGCAACCCATGATGTGGTTCAAAGTAACAATGCAGTGGAACAATAATGGACAATCTAGCAGAAAGCTAGAATAAATATTCTACCATTTAAGTTTATGCATCAATAACCTCGCGTAACCTCGAAGACAGGTTACCGATATCAACATGAATATGATTCAACTCATCGAGTCAAGTCACCACCTTGACTCACATACACACGCATGGTTTCACGAACTTTAGACGTAGCCCAAGAGCGGTTACCCAACTGTCCATGACCGTGGACACGGCTATTCGAATAGTTTGACACTCTGCAGAGGTTGTACACTTTACCCACAAGACCCGGGGAACTTCCGTGTCATCCACGACCCGCGGTACCTCAAGTACCCGGGGTAAGCACCCGGTCATTCTCTTTCCTTAGACGACACTAACATAGAGTCCACTCGTCGGTACACGGCCCTCGGGTACAAACAATAGATCACGGGACTTGCCCTAATTTCAATGTCACGCATACCCGAAGGGACCAACGGTGTGTCCGGTGCCCTGTGAAAACAGTCATGGTCGTCTATCCAAGCACGACCCCGTCCCGGGAAAGACCTCAAGTCTTCCCGTCACTAGTAATGCGGGCACCATGCTAGTATCGACCTAAGTAATCAATAAAGCCCCGTCCCATAAGGGGTAGTGTGGTTGCACATGTATGGTTGGAATAACGGTCGCAACTTAAACCAATCCGTTTGAAAAACACACACACTTGCCTTGGTACACCACTTCGTCATCAAGTGGTCACCCAACTCATCATCATCATCTCCCTCGGGCATGAATGGCACCCGACGGGGTTTTATGCAAAGACTTCAACCATGAAGGTTCATGTCACACATGCATCACTAATCATAACCACTAACATATTCAAGTCATCTAGCACATAGCAAGATCAAGATCATGGCATGCATCATATGGTGGAATCAACTAGGTCACTTTCGTAACCCTAACATCATGCATCGGAAACATACGGGTTCCGAAGAACAAGTGTATCATGGTCAAAGGGCTGCTTGCCTGGATTGGCTTGGTATTCAAAGTCTTCAAATCCTTCTCCTTCTTCTTCCACAGCAACTTCGTCAAATACGGGATCTATACGTCGCATAATAACCACGGGAAAATAAGAATACAAACAAAACAGAAAAATCAAAGTGCTCAGAAAAATGTCAACTTATTTTTGTAAAATACTAGAGGGATTTCTAAGATGGGGAAAAAATCTTAGTTGGAGTTTTGGAGTTACAGAATGGGATCTATTGATTTTTGAACATGAGTTATACTGCTCAAATTCGAATTTAAATTTGAACAGAACAGAAGAGTTTCATGGATTTGAATGAAAGTGGTACCATTAAATAGGTTGGAATATTACAAGATTTTAGGAGTTGGAATAATTTAATTTGGACCATTATTCTTTTCTGTAGAAATGTTTAAAACATGTACAGAAAAGAAAAAGGAAAAAGCGTCCTGTGCACTGGGCCAGAGAAGGCCACAGTGCACGGCCCAGATGGACCGGCCCAGCCGCACGGGAGCCTGCGCGCGCACGTTAGGTTTTTGAACCTGACGGGCGGGGCCCGTGGGTCAGCGGCAGAGAGGAGGGGGAGAGAGGTGTGGGGATGACAGGCGGGGCCCGCCTGTCATCTCCAACCTTGCGGCCACGGCGACGGCGAGCTCACCGGCGAGGTTTCCGGCCACGGCGACGGCAACGGAGGCCAGGGATGGACTCAGCGTCGTGTCGCGGATGCAGGGGTGGTGGTGCAGCACGCCGGGGAGGTCCGGTTCGGAGGCGGCGAGGTGGGACGGCGGAAGCTCGTCGGGAGGTGGTGGCTCTGGTCGTTTCCGACTGCAAACGGAGGGGGAAACAAGGGGGAAAGGGTCAGTGAGGCGAGGGGGTTCCGAATCAGGTGAAAGGAAGGGCAGGGGAGGCCCGTACCGCGAGATCACCGGCGGCCCGACGTGGCGGCGCTCCGGTCGATCCCGAGTACTGGGACCTCTTGGGGTCGAACTGGAGATGCTGGGGGGCTCAATGGAGTGGAGTGAGGCTGGTGGTGCTGCTGGAGAGGCTCGGGAGGGGCTATATATAGGTGGTCGACGGAGGCCCGTGGTTCAGTGCGCCGGCGAGCTCCGGCTCGAGGCTACAGCGCACGGGAGGCCAAGGGAATGAGTCCGTGGAGTTCCTGGACGATCTCCACGTCCAGTAGAAGTGAGAGGAGGAGCGGGGGAGCGTCTGGAGCGTGCGCGCGTGCGAGGCAGAGGAGTGGCCATCGCGGGCGGCCAGCGCGCGTGCGACGACGGCCACTGGAGGGCGCAGGAGGAGGGGGACAGCGCCAGGGAGGTTGCGGACGTCGAGAGGCCTCGACTGGCGCGAAGGGGAGGCCCGAGGCTGTCGGGGGAGGCCGATTGGCTGAAGCTACAGTGCTTGTCTGCACTGTTGCGTGCTCCAGAGCGCGCGTTTGGCTGGCATCGCCGCGCTCTCGCCGTCCTGGTCAAAACTAGCGTGTCCAGGAGCGTCTAGAAGGTCAGGGGGAGAGTAAAGAATTGGCCTAAGGCCTTGGATGCCCTGGAGATGCTGAGAGAGAGTGAGGGTGCTGGTGAATGGGTGAAAACTTGCTGTCCAGCAAGGTAAAACAGGGCTTTCACCCCTCAACCATGGAGCTGGGGTGCTGGGGAAGTTACTAGAGGTAGCTAGTAACTCAATGATCAGGTGGTAAAAAGTTGAGGCCATGGAGAAGAGTAAAAGTGATCAAGTTGGAGGTTTTAGTAAAAAGCCAGAAGGTGTTTGATCAGTGTTTGGTCAAGTAAATGAACTCCACTTGACATGGCACTTGACAGGGTTGAAAGATATGAGAAAATAGGGTGCCTCACCAAATTTGGGCTCATTTGAAGAAACTAGCCAATGTAACTTTGGTGAACCCTAGAAATCAACAGAAACAGTTTCATCTTGTTTGAGTCAAGCTAATCATATCCCCTTGATGCACCACTTGGTGTAGCATCATCATTTGGGGTATTGATCATGCCCACAAAGTTTGAAGCTCCAGATAAAAAGTTGGTAATGTAAAGTTGTTCAAATTTGCATTTGAACAGAAAGGGTTTTGAGGTGATCTGATCAAGTTGCTCTATTCCAAATCTTGTGCCATTTGGTCTGGATGCCTTATTAGGTCATTCTAGCATGTGCACCAAGTTTGAGAGCATTTGGACAAGTTTGGCAATGTAAAGTTGCTCAAACTTCAAATATGGACAGAATGGTTATGAAGGGGTTTGAGGATGTTTTCTTGCTTCCCAAGGCATGGGACTTGACAAGATCATCAAATATGTCATATATGACATGATAGAATTTCCCTGGAATTTTTGGAGAATATTTCCTTTGTAAATATTACAAAAGCTTGAAATATCTAGAAAGGGTTTTAGAGGGTTTAGCCCATTATTTTGAACATGACCAAGTGTTGAAACTCTTATATATGGACAATATATGTCCTCTGAGTCTCTCTGAATTTTGGCAAATATTTTTGAAACATTTAAATAATTTTCCCCTATTAAAGACCATTTCTGGCCTTAAGAAAAAGCTTTTAAGTAAAATAGGAAAATAACTTTTTAAAATTATACCTTTGTGGTTTCTGGGAGTCCTATGACTACTAGGTCTCAAATAAGCCTTTTGAAATTATTTTCTCACCCTAAATCAAGTACTTGCAGTGCAAATCTCAATTCAGGGGTTTTTGGAAAACTAAATTTATAATATACCTTTTGGCCAAATTAGTTTTGTAAGAAAATACTATACTGTTATATAACACTTGGCATGATCATTGGGCAGAAGTTTTGAGTATGGAGATGAATTTTACAAGAGGTCATAGTTGACTTTAATGAGCACATGAAAAAGCACATGAAGAAAACTCAAGTCCAAATAAAAGCCAAATGATGCTAAAAAATTTTGCTGGTCCAAATTTTCATGCTCCAAAGATACAAATGACATGTTACAGAATGCAGGGTGTGACAACATCACAGCACTTACAATAAATTGAATTTCACAGTAATTTGAACAAACACAAGTAACAACTTGAATATCACATCATTTAGGACAATTGAACATTACTACAAGTTCGCAAACACAAGTGCCACACTAGTAAGAGTTCACCAACATATGACATAACCTCACAAGTTCATCAACCTAATGAAACGGGTACAAGAGCACTTCCATAATAAAAAACACAACCACTAATGCCTTCCATGCGTGTTCCTGGTGCCACGCCTGGAGGCAATCTTCTTCTTCCAGCTAGGACGAGGCTCCCGTTCCTCCACTTCCTCCTCCACCTCATCATCCAAGATAGCCATCCGTGAGGTCCCTATGACCACCTTTGGGTTGCCTCGGTTGTCAAAGTCGGTGGGCGTGTATCGTTATATGGGCTGCCTAGGCTTCAACACGTATGCGGACCGAACTTGAGCCTCCGCCGAAGTCTTGTCATCATTAATCTATCACACAATCAAACAATATGGTGAAGACCGACATCGTAATCAAGTGAGAATTAAATCTAAAAGATTAGTCATACCTCTTGGGTGACCGCACCCTCACCATCCAGATAAGAAAATGAGGAACTCACATCGTCCCCCTCATGGTGAAATAAGGAGTCTGATGGTGTACCAGACCTAGAGGCAGATGGTTCATTATATTCTGGGTCACGGCAACCGAGAAGGTTTGATAACTGCCTTAACTTCTTGGCCTGACGTTGTAACATGAACAAATGTATAAGATACCAAACTCCGCAACATATGTAACATGGACACCTGAGTGCGATATGTACCTTGAGAAATTTTCATAATGGACCTTCATCATTGCCTTCTCCAGTCGGTGTCTTCTCCAGACTAGACTGGCTTTCATCAGCTGCTTTCTTGATCTGGTCATGCTGCGGATGAGAACGAAGTAACATGTTGTTAGCCATTCAAACATGTGTAATACTGCCAACGGGAAAGTAAAGAAGGGAACACTTTACCACATAGTTAATCATCGGAACAGTAGGGACTCCTAGCCCGTACCTGACATCTTTGTTGTACCGTCGCTTCGATACATCCTCAAAGTTTAAGGGCTCTTCAAGAATATCATCGTTCTATGCCGGCGGGCATATCTCGACTCGAGCATTTTCAAGAAACCATCGTAGGTAGTTATCAAAAGCAAGTGAGCAATGCTCACGAAGCTGGCCACGTGCACTGTTACGAGCTTCCTCCACACTAAGATGGAAACGGGTAGCATACGATGCATGATGCTTGTCCCAGTCCTTTATCTTCCGCTGCTTTCTCCTGTCCAACCTGCATGGTACAAAACCAAACATTAGCACAATCAAGAAGGAGTGGTGATGCTTAGTCAATACAGTTCATGCTCTCTTACCTATGAAGTGCTTTGTCCATGTCCACCCATTCCGGCGGCACTTTTGGTACAAGAGATTGACATCGTTCATCTTCTCGTATACCACATCCCACTTGTAAGCCCAAATGGGGCGCCGTAATTCGCCATCTTCATCCCAAGGATTGTACTTGACGCTCCTCGGGCGTCCAACAGGCAGACGCTCTCAGCTCCATACAGAAAGTAGAAGCATATTACCACCAATGCATGCACTACATGTGATCCTGCAACACGCATCATCCAACTGCATATGAAAGAAAACAATGTTAACTTCATAGCAAGGTTGCATTGCTAATGAAGAAATGACTTGATAACTAAACAAACCAACTACCTATCGGTACAAGTAGGCAAGAGTAGCTGAACCCTAGCTCCATGCGCTATCGAAGACGGTCAACGCCTTCAGCCACATCCATGGAGCGTTCTTGCCTGTGGAGTAAGGAAACAAAGTCCTCGACACAATGTACTACATATAAACACGAGCATGTGTCTCTATCACCTCATCAGTGGCATCCATAGGGCAATGCGCAAAGTTGCTTTGAATCCATGTGAAAGACCCTCCGGCTGCTTTCCTTTCCTTTTCTTCTTCTCTTCTCCCTCCTCTAAATCAGCCTCAGCCTCGGTAGGAGCCATACCAATAAGAGCAATCATCTGCTCGCGCCACCCATCAGAATCGGTGCTCATACATAGAGGCCTCCCATCGCTAGGAAGCCCGGTGATCAAGGCAACATCCTCGAGCGTCATGGTCATCTCCCCAGTCCAAATATGGAAATCATGCGTCTCCGGCCCCCACCGATCAACAAGAGCGGACACGAGTGGAGTGTTCAGGTTCGGCATGGACCAGCTGACCAACTGAATCCACAGGAGGAGTCCTGCCTGCTGGATGTAGGGTGTGTACCGCTCATCGTACGGCATGGCAGGACCAGAGACCCCATGATACCGAATCTTCAGAGGTTCAAGCTTCTGCAAAAAACAAGTAATGACAAATCTTAGGGCTTGTCAATTTCAACTAAAGGCAAATTTACAAAATATTTAGATTACTCATTATTACCATCTCCTTCTCGCGCATCATGTAGGCCCGGGGTAGTGTGTCGTAGAAATCATCGAGAACCCAAACCATCCTTAAAAAGCTCAAACAATAAATATATATGAGTTCATCTTCATCTCAAATATTGGTATACACTAAACATCTCGTATGTATTCATCTACAAGAATCTCAACATCTCCTTCTCACACAATGAATAAATGATTGTAAATTCTCATATATATCTCGTATGTCATATGTGTTCAAGTAACTCAACATCTCATATTTCAAATAAACTCAACATCTAATATATATCTAAAAAAACTCAACATCTCATATATAGCTACAAAACTCAATATCTCATAATTACTTACAAAACTAGGCATCTCATATATATCTAAAAAAGATAAACAATCTAGGTATCACTAACAAGAATTATATAGTACCACTATGACTACACATCCTCCATCACAACACCCAATCTTGGATAGATAAAGATCCAACCAAGAAAATCAAGGGTTCCACCCAATCTTGGAAAAATATCTAAAATTGCAACGAATTTACGGAGGAAAAGAAAGGGAACGGAGGAGTTTACATAGTAGGAGGGATTGGAGATCGAATCCACGACTAAAATCTTCAGATCTAAGAGGGGTGTGGGGGGGATCCGAAGGGGACGCCGCCACTGCTATCTGCTCTAGAGAACAACTCCCTGGAGAGAGAGAAGAACTGCCTGGGAGGGGCTGGCCCGATGGGGCTTAAGTCACAGTGCATCGCCCAAGCCATAGGTGCTGCACATTACACTGTGTGGCGCCTAGCGGTTAGGCGCTGCACTGCTGTCTGTGGGGCCGCTCGTGGCCCCGGGCTGCCACGTTGGACGGGGGTCCAGCGCCGAGGTCAAAGGCGCTGCATAGTGTGGTGCAGCGCCCTTCTGTCAAGCGCCACAAAAAATGGTCAGTTTGTGAGAAAAAAATCAAAGCCAGTTCAGTTTGTGAATTAGTTTCGTGCACAGGTCAAATATGTGTTTTTTGCCGCATAGCCCATCTGAACTTTGCTTGCAGGTTCATCCTCATGATAGTGGCCTCGATGCCGCATGCGGTTTGAGCAACTTAGCCACTACTTTCATCCAACTAGTATAATGGCTCATCTTTGTCCTGTAGCTCGCCAAAATTCTACATTGCAGACAAGAAATGAGGCGGTCAACAAATTGAACCACCCAAAGTTTTTGCGCGGTTCAACTGAAATGGAGGCATCCTAGGCGTGCAGACTGCTTAGGTGCCATATGAATATATGTGTCTACCAACTTGTCTGAAATCTTTAGACTCCATGGAATACAGTTCGCTACCATCATACGTGTCGGGGTCGGGGTGTCAGGGTGTCGGGGCAAGGTGTCTTTTTCTTATTCTTCTTCTTCTTTTTTATCTTTTTTCCTCTTCTTCTTCTTCTTCATCTTCTTCTTCTTTTTTATTTTTTCCCTCTTCTTCTTCTTCTTCTTCTTCTTCTTCTTCTTCTTCTTCCTCTTCTTCTTCTCCTTCTTCTTCTTCTTCTTCTTCTCCTTCTTCTTCTTCTCCTTCTTCTTCCTGTCCTTCTTCTTCTCCTCCTTCTCCTTCTTCTCCTTCTCCTTCTTCTCCTTCTCCTTCTCCTCCTCCTTCTTCTTCTTCTTCTTCTTCTTCTTCTTCTTCTTCTTCTTCTTCTCCTTCTCCTTCTTCTTCTTCTCCTTCTTCTTCATTTCCTTCTTCTTCTTCTCCTTCTTCTTCATTTCTTCTTCTTCTTTGTCAGGACCCCGATCCAAAGTCACACCGATCTAGCTGTAACACATCATATCACTTTGCGGCCTCACGCACGGTATCCCCACGGGTGCCACCTTACCTGGCCCGGGACCGTTTGCGCATTTTGGCACACGTATATGACAGTGTCGCTAGCATCCATATGACAGAGAACCCGGGCCGACATGGCTAGTTATAAACCAAAAGTGGCACTAAATTACAGAGACAGGCATCCATGACCCAGCAACGAACGTGTCGGTCATCAACGTATGAACCCAAGTCGTAGCAAGCTACAAGGACTTAAAGGAACAACGCGTGACATTTCCCCTAAGGGACAGACACAGGAACGAAGAAGGACACATGCCGGCCAGCCTACGTGTTCCGAGCAGTAGCAAGCTACCAAGGCTCATTGGAAGCACTAGGAGGCATTTCCCTGTAAGATAGGCTACCAAAGGAAAACAACTAGGTGTCGGACCCCACACATACCAAGCATTTCAATCATACACACAATATGCTCAATATGTGCAAATGCAACATTGCATCACAACAGAAATCTATGACTCAAAGTACTTTATTTAAGAGGCTCCAAGAGCCATACATAACATATCCATACAGGTAGGGGTCACATGACCCAACACTCAAGTCATACAGTCATACAAGCACAAGCGGAAGCTAACATGTCTGAGTACAGAAAACTTGGAAAATAAAACATGCTTGGTGTAGCCTAACTATCTACAAGGCCCTTCACAAGCTCCAGATCTCCGTCTGGGTAGCAAGCTACTCGTCGACGTCAACGTCTATGCAGAACCCATCAGAAGGGGCAGGGTTCTCCTCTGCAACAGTTATTAAGCAAACATGAGTACAAAGGTACTCAGCAAGTCTTACAACAGAACATATCATACATGCAACATTATCAAAAGGGGTAGTGGAGTTTATAGCAGAAAGCCAGCTTTGACTCTTGGCTAACCTATACTACAACTCTCAACAGATTGCAAGATATTACTACGTACACGAGTCCTCTACTCACCACAACAATACACCACCGAGGATCCTCTTCCGTCATTCTACGGAAGGGCCATCCACAACACTCACACTTGTCTTGAGGCTTTTAGTAGTATCCATCAACTTGTCTATGAACTGTAAGAGTAATCAAGTAGTCCGTACCGCGAACAACGGCTATTCGAATAGATTGGTAACCCTGCAGGGGTGTACTTCTTCACACACGCTTCCACCACTTATCGCTGTTTACTCGACATGTACTCGGCAACCTTCAAGCGGAAGCCCAGCGAGGGTGTCGGCCACGACCTGACTAACTACACAAGTCTCTCGTCCAGGTTTATCGCCTATTTGGGTTCCATCCGTGGGGAGATCCGGCCGGGGTGTCGCTCACGGCCCCAAACGATGTGTACAGGGTTCCCAAGTCACCAAACGGGCAACTGGTACACCGTGCCACGTACCTGTCGCATCACAGCCCACCCCGAGGGTCAGCGCTGTGCACGACCACCAGTAAACTACAAACACCAGAAACTAGTTGCAACTCCTGGACAGAGATCAAGGGTAAATAATAAGCCGAGAGGGTCAATTAAGGATCCCAATGTGTGGTAGTAGCTAAAACTTGAACCACACATACATATCTCGGGTCCTATGGACGGTTCCAATGAAACAACCCACCACGTACTCCTACATGGCCTTTCATCGATACCTTTACCAAACATGTTCCACACTTCCTTCTCTTTACCGGTATGATCATTTCACTCTGATCCATCACCCAGATGAATCAGACCTGACACAACTCTAAGCATAGCAGGCAACATAAACAAATAGCATGGTGGATCACACATCACATGGCTCAATCAACTCCTACACATGCTAGTGAGTTTCAACTATTTACTGTGGCAATGACAGGTCATGCAAGGGAATAGGGTTCAACTACCGCAGCAAGTAGCAGTTCACACGCTGTTGCCTTAATGCAGTAAAAAATAGCATGAGCGAGAAGATGGGTTTGTATCGGAATGATCAATGATTGCTTGCCTGACAGAGTGGTTGTCGGGTACTGCTCTTCAGTTGGATACGCAGAAGTATCCTCGGGAGCAGGACCTAACACGGAGAATATCGGCGATACAATCAATAAGCAAACAAATGCAACAATATGATGCATGCTCATGATATGGCAAGATGCATGTGTTTTGGGATAATGCAACTATAACCAGAAGGGTTTGAGCTCATTTGAATCAAAGATTCAAATTGAAACTCAAACTATTATTTATTTAAGTGCATTATCATGTTTTAGAGTAAACAGCAAGGTTAACTTGCTCAAACATGCATGAAACTTGTGCCATTGGAAAGATTGGATTTTTCTGATCAATTTTCATATATAAATCTTTTCCATCTGAGCTACTGTTAATTTATATGATTTTTTGAAGTTTAAAGCATTTTTTGGAATTTCCTGAATTGTTTTTAAATCAAATAATCCCAGAAAATCCTTTACTGCGTCAGCATGACATCATGCTGACATCAGCCTGTCAACAGGGCGTCCAGGTCAAACCTGACCAGTGGGTCCCACTGGTCAGTCTCTCAGTACTAACTAAAAGAGCTTAACACTAAACTAAAAGTTAACAGGGGCTGGGCCCCACATGTCTGTGACTCACTAAACTAATGACAGCAATTAGTACTTAATTAAAAACCTAAACTGAAATTAGTCAATGGCCGGCCCCACATGTCAGTGACACAGGGGGGGTCCAGGCGTGGTCAAAACAGGTCAACCCCACCGGCGTCTCGCCACCGGCGAGAGCCAGGACGGTGATGGCTTCTCGCCCCTCGTTGGTTACCCCAAGTGGAAGGTGTGAGATGTAGCGTAGCGGTAGTTTTCCCTTGGCAAAGATACCAAGGATCGAATCCCGTGAGACTCCGAGGGTCAACAAGAAGGTGTCAACTGCTAACGGCGCCAGATACTTAGCGATTGACAGGACCTGCACACAGATACAAATAACTTTGCTCCCAACGAGTACAGAGAGGTTGTCAATCCCTCCGGCCTTGTCGTTTACAAAGGATCAAACACAAGAGATAATAGTGATAGGTATGACTGCAACTAGTAAATAAGGAGAAGAAGTAAATAGAGGGTGTGATCAGTGATGGTAATATGGACCGGGGTCCCATGATGTTCACTAGTGATGTCTCTCTCCCAAAAGACGATAAAACAGCTAAGCGAGGTAAACAAATTACAGCTGGGCAATTGACAGGATTATGTGCGCAAACCAATGCTAACTATGCTGCAAAGAAAGGTAGAGGCTCAAAAGCATGGGCGGTACGCCAAGGCAAGTAGACCGAAATCCATCTGCATCTACTACTAATCATCCACCTTGAGATATCCATCCAGAACATCTCGCTGGTATTAAGTTGCGAGTCCTACCCATAGTGTAAACTCAAAGCAACACACAACTGCATTAAAAGAACTTTGCGTAAAGTAAACAATCCTTGCACCGCAAGTACAAGCACCGTTGTTTTCCCCCTTGTGGAAACAGCACATCCCCTAGACTCATGTTTCTGTCACTCAAGCTAGTCATCGAGGGGCATGAACCCACAATCAAGCATAACGTTCCCTCTTGGAGTTACTACCTACTACTTGGCCAAAGCAATAAACAGCAATGGAGAACATGCAAGAATTACTCAAGAACATAAATATAAAAGAGGTGAATCAAATATATTACTCACACACAATCTGAACATAATCTCATAATCCATCGGATCCCAGCAAACTCATCATAGCAACAGCATAAGGATTACATATGTGCCTCGATCATGTAGGGCAGCTCATGAGGTCTAATCGGTGAAGAATAAAGAGGGGAGCAGAACATCACATAGCTACTGGTCATGGACCCATGGTCCAAGGGGGACTACTCACAACTCATCCGGGAGGCGTCCATGGTGGTGGAGAAGCTCCCGGTGGTGGTTCTCCCCTCCGGCAGGGTGCCGGGAAGAGTTCTCCTGGTGCTCCCGATCTTGGAAGCGCGGCGGCAGCGGAACAGAGATGAGATCGAGAAAAAGGGTTCCGTCCTCGAGGGTTTCGGGACGCGGTGTAAATATATGCCAAAGGGGGTCACCAGAGGAGGTAAGGGGGGCCCAGGCGGCCTGGCGCGGCGGCCAGGAGGGGGGCCGCCCCCTCTGGGCGCCTGGAGCCCCTGTGGCCCCCCTCTGGCCCTACTTCTGCCGCATGGAAGCTTCTGGAGCGCTGATTTTTTATATATTTTTCCCGGAATTTTTCTGGCAATTTAAGTAATGGGAAAACCTGAAATACAAAAACAACAGAAAACAGAAACTGGCACTGGGGTGCACTGAGTTAATCGGTTAGTCCAAATATGATCAAAATTGTATGGAAGTGCATAAATATCATAGCAATATCACACAAAAGAGGCATGGAGCAAGCAGAAATTATAGATACGTTTTGGACGTATCAGACGGCGGCGCGGCTCGGAAACTGCGTTCCGATGACCAAATTAGTGGCGGAGGGCATCTACAGAGAGCTAGAGGAGTCGCGCATCCAACGGAACAGGCCGGAGCAGCTGGGGTGGCCGGAAACGACGGCAGCGACCTCAACGGCGGCGGTCGGAGCTCGGGTGCCGATGAAAACTACGGCACAGGGCACCTGAGGTCCAACGGTTGGTTCCTACGGGTGCTACGAGCGCTCATGAAGACGACGGGCATGTGCACGGAGCCAATTGGGCACCGGAGCCTCGTCGACGGCGGGCTTGTGCGGCGGCGTGCTACGGCGAGCAAAGGGGCGGCATCTATGGCGAGCAAACAGAGCGGGGAGGAGAGGGGTTCGACTCGGGAGCTCACAGGGAGGCGGATGAGATGCTCAGCGGGCTCGGGGAAGCGTCGAGGCGGGTGCACGGTCGCCGGTGATCTCCACGGCCGTAGGTTGAAGACGGCGACGGTGAGGGTGAAGCAGGGCTTCTGGCGTCGTGTAGCTCGGTGCGGAGGACGAGGAGGACGAGGCGGAGCTTCTGGGCAAAACAGCTGGGTGAGAGAGGCACGGTGGCTGCGGCGAACGGCGTCGGTGGCGACGGTGGCGCTCGGCCACGAGGCGTGGAGCGAGGGAGACGAGGCAGGGAGAGAGGGGAGCGGTCGAGGGGGTCGAGGGGGGTCTGCGTGGCGTCGTTCGGTTCCATCCAGGGCGTCGAAAGGCCAGCCAGGCAGGCAGGAGGTGGCCGGCGCGTCGGCGGCGCTCGCCACCGAGGTGCTTCGTGCGCTGGCACGGCGAAGAAGATGGGGATGCCCCTGGTGGGCTGGGCCGTCTGGGCCAGGCAGGTAGGTGGGCTCAGGTAAGTCTGCTTCTTCCTTTTTTTTCTATTTACTTTCTGTTTCATTTCGTTTGTAACTTTGTTGAATTAATATAAATGCCAAAACATTTTTATAACTCATAGAACTAGTCATGCCCACTATATATAATATGAACAGTATGGAACATTTTAGTTTATGATTATTTGGGCACATAAAATATTTTATAGCATTTAAATGCCCAAATGCAAATACCATATGAATTAATCCAGAGACCTTGGATGTCCTAGAAAATTGTGCACCATTTTTGGCAGAGGTTTGAGACCAAGGCAGAAATGATGAACATTTTTGAAGGGCATTTTGGGTACACTGGAAAAGATTTTATCAAACCCTAGTTGTTAGAAGAGGGGTGCTGGGGTTTATGTCATTCCCATTTCAAGTTTCTTTGAAAAGTAAACATGATGCACACTCTAGCTAGTCCTAATGCAAGCACTGACTAGGGATGTGACAACTCACTCCCACTCAAAAGAATCGCGTCCCGAGATTCGGGTTCCTCCGGAAAGAGGGTGGGGTACTCAAGTCGAAGACGATCCTCCCTTTCCCAAGTAGCTTCACTCTCGGAATGATGTGACCATTGAACCTTGAGAAACTTGATATTGTGACGTCGAGTGGTACGCTCGGTTTGATCAGGAATACGAACGTGGTATTCTCGATATGTGAGATTGTCCTGGAGATCAAGCTTTTTGTGGTCCACTCCGCGGATAGGATCCGAGAAGCAACGCCTGAGTTGAGAAACGTGGAAGACATCATGAACTCTGGAAAGGTGCGGAGGTAGTTCCAATTGGCAGGCAACTTCTCCTCGTTTGGCAAGAATGCGAAAAGGACCGATGTAACGAGGGGCCAATTTGCCTTTGATACCGAAGCGATGGGTTCCCTTAAGAGGAGTAACCCGAAGGTAAGCCTTATCGCCGACTTCAAAAGTCACAGCCTTATGATGACTATCATATTGGCTCTTCTGGCGAGACTGGGCTGTTTTCAATTTCTCACGAATGATGCGAACTTGCTCTTCTGCTTCCTGGATCATATCCGGACCAAAGAATTGTCTTTCCCCGGTTTCTGACCAGTTAAGAGGTGTTCGACACCTTCGTCCATATAAAACTTCGAAGGGAGCTTTGCCCAAGCTGGCTTGATAACTATTGTTATAAGCGAATTCGGCAAATGGAAGACACTTCTCCCAGTCCATACCGAAAGAGATGATAGAGGCTCGAAGCATGTCTTCCAAAATTTGATTGACTCGTTCCACTTGACCACTTGACTGAGGATGGAAGGCGGTGCTGAAAGAGAGATGAGTCCCCATAGTATTCTGGAAACTTCCCCAAAATCATGAAGTGAAAAGACTTCCTCGGTCGGAGTTGATCTCCAATGGCACACCATGAAGTGATACTATCCGTGGGATATACATGTCTGCTAGCTGGCTAGCGGTTATACTCTCTCGAACAGGTAGGAAGTGGGCTACTTTGGAGAGGCGGTCGATAACGACGAAGATAGCATTATTCCCTTTCCTGGTCCTGGGAAACCCGGTAATGAAGTCCATACCGATCTTGTCCCATTTCCATTCAGGAATAGCTAAAGGTTGAAGGGTGCCAGCAGGCCGTTGATGCTCTGCTTTGACTCGACGACAAACGTTGCAGTTAGCAATGAACTGAGCGATTTCTCTCTTCATCCTAGTCCACCAGAACCTCTGGCGTAGGTCCTGATACATTTTGGTACTACCGGGATGAATCGTGAGAGGGGATTCATGAGCCTCCTTAAGAATCATCTATCGTAGTTGTTGTTTCTTGGGAACCACTAAACGGTTCTCGAAGAAGACAACACCTCGATCATCCGTAGAGAAACTTTTAGCAACTCCGCTAGCAATGTTCTCCTTGATCCGAGATATACCTCTATCATACCGCTGGGCAGCTATGATTTGATCCATAAGGGTAGGTTTCGCCACCAAGGTGGAAAGGAATCCTCGAGGAACAATGTGAAGGTTAAGCTTACGAAATTCCTCGTGAAGAAGTGGTTGCCCTTGTTGTAACATCAGGTTGTTACAATAAGACTTACGACTTAGTGCGTCGGCCATGACATTGGCCTTCCCAGGGGTGTAGGTGATTCCTAAGTCGTAATATGTGAGCAACTCAACCCAACGTCTTTGCCTGAGATTTAGATCCGGTTGGGTGAAGATGTATTTCAGACTTTGATGATCGGTGAAGATTTCACAGCGATTACCAAGAAGGTAATGTCGCCATGTTTTGAGTGCGTAGACTACAGCTGCAAGCTCTAGATCATGTGTAGGATAGTTATCCTCATGTGGACGCAACTGTCGAGAGGCGTATGCGATCACTTGACGATCTTGCATGAGTATGCAACCTAGTCCTTGTCGCGAGGCGTTGCAGTAGATAATAAAATCCTTGGAAAAGTCTGGTGGTACCAGTACGGGTGCAGATGTCAGGCGTCTTTTCAGTTCCTGAAAGCTGGACTCGCACTGTGGGGTCCATTCGAACTTATTATCTTTCTTGAGGAGTTCAGTTAGAGGTTTAGCAACCTTGGAGAAATTCTCGACGAAGCGTCGGCAATAGCTCGCTAAGCCAAGGAAACTCCTAACTTGCTTGACCGATTCAGGGGGAGTCCAATCAAGGATGGCTTGAACTCGCTCGGGATTGACAGCAATACCCTTGCCAGAGATCACATGACTTAGATAGGTCACTTCCGGCAACCAGAATTCACATTTAGAGAATTTGGCATAAAGGCGGTGCTCTCGAAGTTTCGTCAATACCAGCCTTATATGCTCGGCATGATCTTTCTTGTTCTTGGAGTAGATGAGTATATCATCGAGGTATACCACAACGAATTTATCCAAATACTCCATGAATATAGAATTCATTAGCCGGGAGAAGGTGGCTGGGGCATTGGTTAATCCGAAGGACATGACGGTGTACTCGTATTGGCCATAGCGAGTAACAAAAGCCGTCTTGGGAATGTCCCCGTTCTTGATCTTGATTTGATGGTAGCCCAACCTCAAATCCATTTTCGGAAAGACTGAGGATCCAGCGAGCTGATCATACAGGTCGTTGATCCTGGGGAGCGGATACTTGTTCTTTATGGTGACCAGATTGACAGGTTGGTAATCTACAACCATCCGTTCCGTTCCATCCTTCTTCTTGACGAAGAGGACGTGACAAGCCCAAGGGGAAGAACTAGGACGGATGAAACCCTTTTTCAAGGACTCATCGAGTTGTTTCTTAAGCTCAGCTAATTCTAGGGGTGCCATTTTATAAGGTCTCCTAGAGATTGGGACAGTTCCAGGAATAAGATCTATCGCGAACTCGACATCTCTGTCAGGTGGAACACCTGGCAGTTCTTCTGGAAAAACATCCGGAAAGTCACGGACTACCGGGATATCTTCGAGTTCTGGTAGAGGGCTGGCATTAAGAGAGTAGAGCTGACGCTCAGCCATTCGGGTCAAGACATTGACTGTCTTGCCGGATGGGTGTGTAAGTTGAACGGTCCTAGTGTAGCAATCAATCTTGGCGTTATGAGTTGTCATCCAGTCCATACCCAAGATGATGTTTATGTCCGAGGACTTGAGAGCGATTAGAGATGCAAGGAAAACAAGTTTATCGACAAGAATTTCATTTCCATGGCTTACCCTAGAGGTTTGCCACTTTGAACCAGGAGTTTGAATAACCATGGAAGTAGGCATGTCACAAAAAGTCATGTTGTGCATTCGGGCATAGCTCTCAGATATGAACGAATGGGATGCTCCAGTATCGAAAAGAACAGATGTCGGATGGCCGTTAGCGAGAAGCGTACCAAGGACGACGTTAGGATCCTCATAAGTTTCCTCAGCAGAGACATAGTTCACATGACCACGTGCAGTGGGAATTGGCTTTACATAATTCACCTTGCCGGTTGGCTTACCACGGCCAACGGGTTTTCCTGGCTGGTTCTGGGGACACTCACGCATGTAGTGCCCCGATTCTCCACACTTGAAGGATGTCACAGTGCCAGTGCGTGGAGCAAAGTTGGTAGGTGGTCCTCCATAAGTCTTGGCAGGTGCATACTGTTGAGTTGGGCGAGGCGCCTCATAGGATGGCCTCGGTGTGTACTTGGGTGGCAGAGCAGTGTTAGGAACCCACACACGGCACTGGTGAGAGCCAGAGCCGGATGAGGAACCAAAGTCACAAGGATGCTTACGTGTGGCTTCGAAATCAGTCTGGCCCGTCTCAGCACTGATAGCTTTGTTTACCAGCTTCTGGAAGGAGGTGCACTCGTGCAGACGTAGATCTCGGCGGAGTTCAGGGCTGAGTCCCTTGCGGAACCTCGCCTGCTTCTTGGCATCGGTGGATACTTCCTCAGGTGCATAGCGTGCCAAGTTGCCAAACTCGCGACTATAGCCATCCACGGTTAACCGGCCCTGGGTGAAATTGCAGAATTCCTCCCGCTTGCGATCCATGAGACCTTCTGGAATGTGATGTTCACGGATTGCCTCACTAAACTCAGCCCAAGTAGTGATTTGGCCAGCAGGACTCATAGCCTCAAAGTTCTCCCACCAGAGACTGGCAGGGCCCTCAAGATGGTAGGCGGTGTAGGTAACCTTGTCAGCTTCGGCCACACGGGCAGAGTGTAGCTTGTGGGTGATACTACGAAGCCAGTCATCCGCATCCAGAGGTTCGGTGGAGTGATGGAACTTCGGTGGGCACATCTTGATAAAGTCATTTATTGACACCATGTCATTCCTCTGACGGAACCCAGTGTTCTGCTCTATGCATTCCAGCAGACGGTTGGTCTCTCTCTTGTTTCGTTCTACCTCAAGCATAACTTCAGCCAAGGGGGGTGGCTGGGGCAGATTCTCATCTCTAGCCCCACTAGCCTCACCCTGCTCCTGAGCAGCAGGAGTGCTGCGAGTGTTGACCATCCTAGGAAAACAAAACAACGGTTTAGACAAGGATGGCAATAACTTGACATAGGAGTGCAGAATGTAATGGATGACATGGAATGCAGAGATGTTCATCCGTACGACATGGTAATATAGAAACTGCCATATATACACCAGTGGTCATACACACCATACATAGTTTAGTACAAGCCAAGGCTAAAGTACAACTGCGGTGAAAGACGATACATCCCATCATAGGCATTCCAAGCTCCTATACATTATTTAACTACATCTCCGGAACTCAGTACTAGCTCAGTAATATTCCACAAGACGCGCAGGACTGTGGAAATACAACAACTACGATATTACTACTGCCACGGTCTAGCTCAGACATTCCCGTAGTAATCTTCGTAAAGATTACGACTGTAGCCTGGAAGTGGAACAGATGGATCTTGAAACTCTCGAGCACTTGAAGGCTGTGGACCATAGGGACATGGATGTGGCCTCGGTCCTGATGCTGGTGGTAACCGACGCCCACGTGGAGGTGTAATACCCCCAACGTCACGCCAATCCATACGATCAGGCAGACGAGTCCGCACGGGGTACAAATCCTGCATATCCAGATATCCGGCGTGCACAGCAGGTGCAAGCCGTGTCAAAGTAGTCCAGTGGGCGGCTCGAGTGTTATACAGCTCCATTCGGAGGGCACGGACATCACTGTCCCTATCCTCCAGCATCTGAACAGTAGTCTGAAGCAGTGGCTCCTCATGAGCAGCATCAGTATACAGACCAGTGTAGTAGCCTTCCTCTCCGGGAAGTGAGGCTGGCACGTAACAGAACTCAGTGTTCAGCAACAGGGCATGCCTAGCCCGGAGGATGGTCATCATCGAATAAGCGGCATCCTGCACTGCCATCTCGATAGTAACCCCGAGTCCATAAGACCAATGGATGGGGTCGTTAGCTCCGGGATATGAGGGGTATATCCGGACTATCCAGAAATACTGACTCTGATTGAAATCCCGGTACTGCTCCTCCACGGTGTACTCAGGATACCAGCGGTAACCGGTCTCAGTCAACACACGGACTAGCATGGCCGTGTGACCGGGCACATTAATGCACCGAGTCAAACGAACCACTTGGTGAGGTGTGCGGCCAGACATCTGAAACACGAAGTAATGCAAAGGCATTAGTGTTTCTGGAAGAAATCGGGTAGCACAACAACTGTAAATGCTCAAAAAAGATTTTGAGACATCATACAAATGATAGCATAGCCACTCAACAATACCATATCAAGGTTACGGGTCCTACTAATCATCATACTAAAAGGGTAGAAACTGAACTGAGGCTTGAAACCAACAATCCTAAGAGTCTAGGGATTAGTAACACGTGGACCTAGTAAGGATAAGAGGCCTAGTCCTAAATCCCCGTAGAAAGAATAGACTGACTCAAATCAGAAGGGCATAAGGTAAAGAAGTAAAAAGAGCCTTACGTTCCCTTCCACAATCAATTCCCCTACATATAACTAAGAATTTTTCTAGACTCAACATCGACCAGTTTGGCTTGACAAACCTACATGCAGTCCGGCTCTGATGCCAACGCTGTCAGGACCCCGATCCTAAGTCACACCAATCTAGCTGTAACACGTCATATCACTTTGCGGCCTCACGCACGGTATCCCCACGGGTGCCACCTTACCTAGCCCGGGACCATTTGCGCATTTTGGCACACGTATCAGACAGTGTCGCTAGCATCCGTATGACAGAGAACCCGGGCCGACATGGCTAGTTATAAACCAAAAGTGGCACTAAATTACAGAGACATGCATCCATCACCCAGCAACGAACATGTCGGTCATCAACGTATGAACCCAAGTCGTAGCAAGCTACATGGACTTAAAGGAACAACGCGTGACATTTCCCCTAAGGGACAGACACGGGAACGAAGAAGGACACATGCCGGCCAACCTACGTGTTCCGAGCAGTAGCAAGCTACCAAGGCTCATTGGAAGCACTAGGAGGCATTTCGCTGTAAGATAGGCTACCAAAGGAAAACAACTAGGTGTCGGATCCCACACATACCAAGCATTTCAATCATACACACAATATGCTCAATATGTGCAAATACAACATTGCATCACAACAGAACTCTATGACTCAAAGTACTTTATTTAAGAGGCTCCAAGAGCCATACATAACATATCCATACAGGTAGGGGTCACATGACCCAACACTCAAGTCATACAGTCATACAAGCACAAGCGGAAGCTAACATGTCTGAGTACAGACAACTTGGAAAATAAAACAGGCTTGGTGTAGCCTGACTATCTACAAGGCCCTTCACAAGCTCCAGATCTCCGTCTGGGTAGCAAGCTACTCGTCGACGTCAACGTCTATGTAGAACCCATCAGAAGGGGCAGGGTTCTCCTCTGCAACAGTTATTAAGCAAACATGAGTACAAAGGTACTCAGCAAGTCTTACAACAGAACCTATCATACATGCAACATTATCAAAAGGGGTAGTGGAGTTTATAGCAGAAAGCCAGCTTTGACTCTTGGCTAACCTATACTACAACTCTCAACAGATTGCAAGATATTACTACGTACACGAGTCCTTTACTCACCACAATAATACACCACCGAGGATCCTCTTCCGTCATTCTACCGAAGGGCCATCCACGACACTCACACTTGTCTTGAGGCTTTTAGTAGTATCCATCAACATGTCTATGAACTGTAAGAGTAATCAAGTAGTCCGTATCGCGAACAACGGCTATTCTAGTAGATTGGTAACCCTGCAGGGGTGTACTTCTTCACACACGCTTCCACCACTTATCGTTGTTTACTCGACATGTACTCGGCAACCTTCAAGCGGAAGCCCAGCGAGGGTGTCGGCCACGACCTGACTAACTACACAAGTCTCTCGTCCAGGTTTATCGCCTATTTGGGTTCCATCCATGGGGAGATCCGGCCGGGGTGTCGCTCACGGCCCCAAACGATGTGTACAGGGTTCCCGAGTCACCAAACGGGCAACCGGTACACCATGCCACGTACCTATCGCATCACAGCCCACCCCGAGGGTCAGCGCTGTGCACGACCACCAGTAAACTACAAACACCAGAAACTAGTTGCAACTCCTGGACAGAGATCAAGGGTAATTAATAAGCCGAGAGGGTCAATTAAGGATCCCAATGTGTGGTAGTAGCTGAAACTTGAACCACACATACAGATCTCGGGTCCTATGGACGGTTCCAATGAAACAACCCACCACGTACTCCTACATGGCCTTTCATCGATACCTTTACCAAACATGTTCCACACTTCCTTCTCTTTACCGGTATGATCATTTCACTCTGATCCATCACCCAGATGAATCAGACCTGACACAACTCTAAGCATAGCAGGCAACATAAACAAATAGCATGGTGGATCACACATCACACGGCTCAATCAACTCCTACACATGCTAGTGGGTTTCAACTATTTATTGTGGCAATGACAGGTCATGCAAGGGAATAGGGTTCAACTACCGCAGCAAGTAGCAGTTCACAAGCTGTTGCCTTAATGCAGTAAAAGAGAGCAGGAGTGAGAAGATGGGTTTGTATCGGAATGATCAATGATTGCTTGCCTGACACAGTGGTTGTCGGGTACTGCTCTTCAATTGGATACGCAGAAGTATCCTCGGGAGCAGGACCTAACACGAAGAATATCGGCGATACAATCAATAAGCAAACAAATGCAACAATATGATACATGCTCAAGATATGGCAAGATGCATGTGTTTTGGGCTAATGCAACTATAACCAGAAGGGTTTGAGCTCATTTGAATCAAAGATTCAAATTGAAACTCAAACTATTATTTATTTAAGTGCATTATCATGTTTTAGAGTAGACAGGAAGGTTAACTTGCTAAAACATGCATGAAACAAGTGGCATTGGAAAGATTGGATTTTTCTGATCAATTTTCATATATAAATCTTTTCCATCTGAGCTACTGTTGAATTTATATGATTTTTTGAAGTTAAAAGCATTTTCTGGAATTTCCTGAATTGTTTTTAAATCAAATAATCCCAGAAAATCCTTTACTGCGTCAGCATGACATCATGCTGACGTCAGCCAGTCAACGGGGCGTCCAGGTCAAACCTGACCAATGGGTCCCACTGGTCAGTCTCTCAGTACTAACTAAAAGAGCTTAACACTAAACTAAAAGTTAACAGGGGCTGGGCCCCACATGTCTGTGACTCACTAAACTAATGACAGCAATTAGTACTTAATTAAAAATATAAACTGAAATTAGTCAATGACCGGCCCCACATGTCAGTGACACAGGGGGTGTCCAGGCGTGGTCAAAACAGGTCAACCCCACCGGCGTCTCGCCGCCGGCGAGAGCCAGGACGGCGGCGCGGCTCGGAAACTGCGTTCCGATGACCAAATTAGCGGCGGAGGGCATCTACAGAGAGCTAGAGGAGTCGCGCATCCAACGGAATAGACCGAAGCAGCTGGGGTGGCCGGAAACGACGGCGGCGACCTCAACGGCGGCGGCCGGAGCTCGGGTGCCGATGAAAACTACGGCACAGGGCACCAGAGGTCGAACGGTTGGTTCCTATGGGTGCTACGAGCGCTCATGAAGACGACGGGCATGTGCATGGAGCCAATTGGGCACTGGAGCCTCGTCGACGACGGGCTTGTGCGGCGGCGTGCTACGGCGAGCATAGGGGCGGCATCTACGGCGAGCAAACGGAGCGGGGAGGAGAGGGGTTCGACTCAGTAGCTCACAGGGAGGCGGATGAGATGCTCAGCGGGCTCGGGGAAGTGTCGAGGCGGGTGCACGGTCGCCGGCGATCTCCACGGCCGTAGGTTGAAGACGGCGACGGTGAGGGTGAAGCAAGGCTTTTGGCGTCGTGTAGCTCGGTGCGGAGGACGAGGAGGACGAGGCGGAGCTTCTGGGCAAAACAGCTGGGCGAGAGAGGCACGGTGGCTGCGGCGAACGGCGTCGGTGGCGACGGTGGCGCTCGGCCACGAGGCGCGGAGCGAGGGAGACGAGGCAAGGAGAGAGGGGAGCGGTCGAGGGGGTCTGCGTGGCGTCGTCCGGTTCCATCCAGGGCGTCGAAAGGCCACCCAGGCAGGCAAGAGGTGGCCGGCGCGTTGGCGGCGCTCGCCACCGAGCTGCTTCGTGCGCTGGCACGGCGAAGAAGACGGGGATGCCCCTGGTGGGCTGGGCCGTCTGGGCCAGGCAGGTAGGTGGGCTCAGGTAAGTCTGCTTCTTCCTTTTTTTCTATTTACTTTCTGTTTCATTTCTTTTGTAACTTTGTTGAATTAATAAAAATGCCAGAACATTTTTATAACTCATAGAACTAGTCATGCCCACTGTATATAATATGAACAGTATGGAACATTTTAGTTTAAGATTATTTGGGCACATAAAATATTTTATAGCATATAAATGCCCCAATTGCAAATACCATATGAATTAATCCAGAGACCTTGGATGTCCTAGAAAATTGTGCACCATTTTTGGCAGAGGTTTAAGACCAAGGCAAAAATGATGAACATTTTTGAAGGGCATTTTGGGTACATTGGAAAAGATTTTATCAAACCCTAGTTGTTAGAAGAGGGGTGCTGGGGTTTCTGTCATTCCCATTTCAAGTTTCTTTGAAAACTAAACATGATCCACACTCTAGCTAGTCCTAATGCAAGCACTGACTAGGGATGTGACATTCTTCTTCTTCTTCTTCTTCTTCTTCTTCTTCTTCTTCTTCTTCTTCTTCTTTTTCTTCTTCTTCTTCTTCTTCTTCTTCTTCCTCTTCCATCACCGTCTTCCTTTTCTTGCTCCGTTTCTCTTTTTCCTCACCAATTGGTGAAACCAAGTACATGAGTGGCCTTGAATGTCAGATTTGGTTGTCAGTGAGTACAAGTCTACTACTCCTGGAGAGCTCCTGGAGTAGTAAACAATAGTATTATTTTCTCATGGCAGTTGCAAAATAGAGGTGAACACATGCATTAAATATTATATTTACTTAAGGAAAGGTCAGAGGGCCAATTTGGATGATGAGGATTGGACACTAATCTCCCTTTGTGCACCGGTGTGACATTCCAGTTAAATTGCACAAAAATCACTAGTTATGACTTATAACAGTGGCGTCGGCATCATTTTACTAGGGCGTTAGATTAAGAATAGCTAAATAAATACTATAAGGGCATGGGACAGTGCATATCTGGGTTGGTCCCATTTTAGTTCACATTAGCCACCTATTCGTATGTGCGGATGGCAAATCTAGTCCTGGTCATACAAGTGTGTACAACATTTCCTCTTTAGTTCCGTTTTCGACAAAAAGACCGGTTGGAAGGCCAGTCTATACTACTTGCACCCACTTCCTTTCCTATTTGTACCAAGTCCTATGTACATTATGTACTACATCTTTTCCCCATTTCCTTTCCTATTGAAACCAAGTAACAAGATTCGACTTCGTAATGTTGCTTTACCTCTAACAATATAAAAAAAATTAGGTGGCGTTGGACAATCCGATCGATCCTAGTTACATGCGGGGCTCAGAGGTAGAAAATGATGCACCTGCAGTGATGTAATGAGCTGTTAGAGCTAGGCTGGTTTTGAAGGAAGATATACCTGAAGGTCATCGGTGTGGCTAGGTGGGGGCGTGAGGCCGGATCCGCCCACACTACGGCAATGACGAAGAGATTGGTGGACCTCCCGTGCCGGTGCTCGGCTAGCAATAACGGTGCAGCTGGCACTGGGTATCCTCCCTCGCCGTCGACGATGGCCCAAACGCTGCACCTCCTCCCCTTCGCTGATGGAGGGGATGCGTTCGGATGTGTAACCAACTGTGAGGATAGAAAGGTTGTGTCATATCTTGTTTAGATCTGGAGAGGATGAGAGTGTGTGAATAGAGCAACCCTAGCAAGCAAGCACAGAGGCTCCTGCCTATAAATGTACGTACAGTAGAGTACTTTTCATTCTTCACTCCATCAAAACAATCATCTAAGACGTCAAAGAAAACAATCGTTTAAAATTGTTTCTGTGCCATGTCGCCGTTTTTTAGTTGTTTTTTTAGATAGCTACCCGCTTATTCCAAGCGGTGTGTGGATGAACGAGTTACTCAGCTCGTTAAGTTGTGCTAGTTAAGACGGGGCTCGTTAAGCTTGGTAAGACTAACAAGCGAAAAATCCTGCTCGACTCAGTTCATTTGAAGCTCCTTTAGCTAATGAGCGCTCGCTAACAGATTCTGATGATGTGTTACAGTCTACATGATGAGTGTGTAGATGTGATTTTTAAGATGATAGACGGTGACTACAAAAGGAAATGCTCTAGTTTGTTGCCTCCTATGTAGATTAGATTGAATAGATAGGCTCAGGTGCTACAACAATTTTGTCACATAAGGTGATATATGTGTTGTGTTGTTACTAACAAGCTTAGCGAGCTACTCGTGAAACTCGTTAGCTCATTCTTTAACCCCGTTAAGTGTAACAAGCTCAAATTGATGATTGGTTTTGTTTGTTAAGAAGCGAGCTACGAGCATAACAAGCCAAACTATTTAACGCTCATTACTCGCCAGCTAACAACTTTTAGTCCAACCCTGCCGGTTTGCCAGGTCGCACTTTGTATCATTCACGTGTGGTACTTCACCCTCAATTAAGTGAACAACCACCGCCTCGTAAATTTATGAACAAGCCCACCACCCAAATTATCGGAAACATGGGTTACACCAACATGCAATATTATTTATATTTTCTATATGTGGAAGTACAGTTTTAATGGAGTACTACTATTGCAGCTCCTCCTGTGTCGTTCAAAATTTTGGTTGAGGTTTTGGTTGCCCTTGATCCAAACACACCCCAAGCATCTGAGCATGCGTGCCTTCTACCAAATCTTTGCGAAGTGCTACAGTTGAGACTCAGAAGTCTCTCCGGTGTGGCCGTCATGACCCGTCATATCACAAAACCAACACCTCTAATTACCAGCAATGGTAAGTGGACTGGTAAGTTGGACGGATGAAGCAACCATCATTTCACCGGAATGCTCGTTGAAGCCCTTTCTCCCCTATCTTGGAGAAAACCACACTCCCTGCTAGTCACTTCTGCCATTTTTCTTCTGTACCGATGATGGAAAGGTAGGTGAATCAGTGATGCTACTCTATTTTCATTCCAAGAATCTTCTTTTTGCGAAGCACCGACCGATTCTCACTGCCTATTCTTTTCCCGTTTTCATTGCGATTGTGGTTTCCTTTAGATTGCTTTTTGTTTGTCAGTTTATTGATGGATCCTGGAGCACTGGCAAAGAGTTGCGGGAGGACAACCCACTAGAGACAGAGATCTCTAGGAAGCGAGCACCGGCTAATGAGTTGGCAATGTTGGCGGGCCAACCCATGGAGACAAAGAACTCCAAGAAACAAGGAACAGCCAAAGAGTTGAGGGTGTTGGCGGATGAACTCTGGAACAAAGAAAGCTGAAGAACAGCAAGGGCCCCCCATGCCTACCCCAAAAACTCTAATGGCCACCTATGATAGGCTCAAGGCCGGGTTTGAGGAGATAGTCGCCGTTAGGAAGCAGTATTTCCTCGGCGAGGCAATGGTCCCCGAAGGGATGGGATCCCCCGGCGAGCTGCACAAGGTAAAAAATAATGGGTTACCATAGTTGTGGTTTTTGATTATTTGCAATGTGCTTGCTAATATGTTGGGGTTGTGCAGGTGTCGGTGGACGTCCTTGATGATTCCGACGTCGCGGTCCCTCCTGTGGACATCGCTCCATAGATCGATCCCCATGCCACTATCTTTCCTATGGACATTGCCCCAAAGATCGATGACAAGAAATAGTTGTCCGCCCAAGTCTTTCAACGTAGTTTGCAGTGTTTAATTACCAGAATGATGCGTGTTATTACACCATCTTAGGGCTAGTGCAGTGTCTTGTGTGGGCGGTACTTGCTACTTTTGTTTGATAGTGAATCATGCGAACCCTCTCCGAGTTATGGAAACAGATGTATCCTCACCAACTTTTGATGTAATATATGGCATGCTTAGGCGTAAGTTTAAACTGTTTATCATATAAGCAGGGCTTGATTGATGAAAAAATTGTTTGATGATTCTTGGTGTTAAACCTCGACTGATTCCGTGTTGTGTTACTAGGCTGGATCACATCGCCGCCTTGGGGCTTTCATGATCAGATGATCAGATCGGACTTAAATCCGGTCAGGAAATCAATTCCAATCCGACAACTCACCTGGTGGCGGCAATCCAGGATCGAGCTGAGAATACATCACCTCTCAAAACAAAGACCGGCGCTATTCAGAACTCCAAACAAACTGAGCCGAAGACACCTCTGACAGGTGGCACACAGTGCCCTTCGAGCTCTGGGACATACATTGGGCCCGCGGAATATTTAGACCCTACCGGGCCCAGATCGTCCACACCAGAGGTTGTGGAAACTCTGGACACTACGTTGGGCCAGGACTTAAATTTATCCAGACCAACCCACTACAGTACACACTCCAAGTAAATCCGGGCTACCGGACATACATGACCTCACATATACGGCAGCGGCCCCAAGAAACAGTTCATCACTTCTGAGCCAGATTCCTACTTGTTAGAAACAAGATTAAGGACTGTTGCGACGATGATACGGTGCCCATATTTCACCGCAGTTGTACAGATGAGGGAGTCTTGAACTCCCTCAACCGTCGTCGAATACGGAGCTTTGCAGAACTGTCACACTTGGTACGAAAGTATTGTGCTATGGAAAACTCTTGGAAAGCCCAGAGTACACCTCTGGAACAGTCCATCTTCGGACCACATGCTGATAAGGCGAAACGGACATACCCTGGTAGGGCGTCTGATAACACACAAAATGGCAAGAAAAACAGACCTTTCACAAGGCACATGTCCGTTCTGGACGAACTATTGGATCAACCTTGCCAGATACATGTCGCCCCAGACAATACGCCTACCCACTGCCTTAGAACATGTTGGGTACTCCGGCAGGTAGCAAAGAGCGGTGAATCCATCCTCACCACCGCAACACCGGGGGAGAAAGGCCTCGATGTCTTCATCGTCTTCGAGACGTTCTCCTCAAATAACCGGCACAAGAGAACGGAACGCGAACTTGCGGAGGTCAATCAAATCAACATTGCAAGCCCATGGAACGACGCGGCAATCACCTTTTCTGCCGAAGACGAACCACGAGTCCGGCCGGTCCGAGCCACAGCCGCTCCTGTACTAAACCCCATAGTAGATTGCTTTTGCCTCACTAAAGTACTCATGGTCGAAGGCAGCGGACTCAACCTCATATACGAGGACACGCTCGCAAAAATGCAGGTCGACAAACCCGCATTGAACAGAGTAATACAACCTTTCGAGGAATCATCCCCAGCCAGGAAGCCCAGTGTTCGGGAAGAATTAAGTTCGATCTAGTATTTGGTACACCCTAAAACTATAGGTCGGAGGAACTGCTCTTCCACATTGTCCCCTTCAACATCGGATACCACACCCTTTTTGGGCGGGACGATTTCTCATGCTTTCAGGCTATACCCCATTACGGGTACATGAAGCTTAAGATGCCAGGGCCCAATGGAATAATCACAGTTGCAAGTGATACGGATAGAGCACTCCGCGCCGAGAACAAAACCGCATCTTTGGCCCTAGAGGCATTATCTGAAGCCCTCGCGGCAGAAGAATTAACCTCCTTACGATCTATAGTGGACAGGGGCAATGTAGTCCTTGACAAACGATCAAAATCTACCTCTTTTAAGCCAACAAATGAAATTGTGAAATTCCAAGTGCACCCAACGGACCCTAATAAAACGGCATCTATTGGGGCACAGCTGCATCCGGCGGTAGACATCGCTTTATGCGCCTTCCTTCTCAAAATTTGGGATATATTCACTTGGCATCCTTTAGATATGCCAGGAATCCCACGCAGGCTGGCTGAACACAACCTCAACATTATCAAAGGGTTCAAGCCAGTCAAGTAGTCATTACGACGATTTTCTGAACCCAAAAGACACGCTATGGTGGAAGAGCTAGCCAAGCTATCGGAAGCTGGATTCATAAGGGAAATCAAACACCCGGACTGGCTCGCCAACCTGGTTGTAGTGCCAAAGAAGAACAAATCCTGGTGCCTTTGTGTCGACTTCACGGACCTAAACAAGGCCTGCCCTAGGGATCCCTTTCCTCTTCCTCGCATTGATCAAATTATCGATGCAACCGCAGGACATGACTCGTTGTGTTTCCTCGACGCCTACTCCGGATACCATCAAATAAAAATGAAGGAATCCGATCAGGCCGCTATGGCATTCATCACTCCGTACGACCCCTTTTGCTTTAACACTATGCCATTTGGACTAAAAAACATTGGCGCCACATATCAACGCATGATTCAAACATGCTTAGGAAAAAAAAATTGGCAAGACAGTGGAGGCATACGTTGATGATGTAGTCATCAAGACCAAACACGTTGAAACCTTGGTGGATGATCTCCGCCTTACGTTCGATAATTTACGAACATATGACATATGGCTCAATTCGGAAAAATGTGTCTTTGGCATTATGGCCAGAAAGCTATTAGGGTTAATCGTATCCCATAGAGGAATCGAAGCGAACCCAACTAAAATCCGGGCTCTGTCACAGTTAACTACGCCAACCAATCTCAAACAAGTGCAAAAGCTAGCAGGTTGCGTAGCGGCCTTTAGCCGCTTTATCTCCAGATTAGGGGAGAAAGCACTACCGCTTTATAGACTGCTGTGCCGCACAGACAACTTTGAATGGACGGCTGCGGCCACATCCGGAATATAGGAAATAAAGACCTTATTAGTAGGTAACCCAATCCTAGCCGCTCCAGACATTGGTGCACCAATGCTGCTTTATATCTCCGCCACTCATCAGGTAGTGAGTGCGGTGCTCTTCGTCAAACGAGATGAAGAGGGACATCAATTCCCAGTTTAAAAACCCGTATACTATGTATCTGACATTCTCACACCGTGCAAGTCATGATACCCCCATTATCAAAAAATGCCTATGTGGTATTCATGGCATCTCAGAAGCTTCGACACTAATTTCAAGAGTGTTCGATCACAGTGGCATTCGAAGTACCACTCAATGAAATCATAAACAATAAAGACGCCACTGGACGCATAGCCAAATGGGCCATCGAGCTCTTACCGTTTGAAATAATGTACAAACCACGCCGGAATATGAAGTCCCAGGTGTTGGCCGACTTTGACATGGAATGGACTGAAGCCAAACTCCCTAAAGAGTACAGACCATACTCCGACTGGACAATGTAGTTTGACGGTTCCAAAATGCTAGCAGGATTGGGGGCCGGCGTCATCTTGATATCCCCAACAGGCGATACAGTCCGCTACATGTTGCAAATCATGTGCACGGACTCAAATAATGCGGCCTAATACGAGGCACAACTACATGGTCTCCGCATGGCCGTATCCATGGGTATACAATGCCTCGAGGTGCGTGGAGACTCAAACCTCGTCATATCTCAGGTAAACGGAGAGTTTGATGCGAAGGATTAAAAAATGGCGGCTTATCGAAACGCTATATTAAAAATATCGGCTCGATTCGAGGGGCTAGAATTTCACCATGTGGCTCGAGACAGTAACCAGGCAGCGGATATACTTGCTCGCATGGGCGCCAAACGCGACCCAGTCCCACCTAACACTTTTGTGGAGAGGTTGTTCAAGCCATCGGTAACATGGGAGGACGAGAGCAGTGATGCCAATCCGGACCCGAACACGCCCCCTGCCGAGCTCAATACAGATATCACGAGGGACTCCGACACGAAAATCATATCGTCGGCTCACGAGATCATGGCTGTTCCCCTAGACCGAGCCTTTTCTAGCCTACCTTAATAGGCAAGAGCTCCCCGATGATCAAAATGAGGCCCGCCGCATAATTCGGCGTTCTAAAGCCTATAAGGTCACGAGGGTGAACTATACAAGAAAAGCACTATTGGTATTCTCCAACGGTGCATCTCTAAAGAGGAGGGACGACAACTTCTAGCCAAAATACACGCTGGCATGGGCGGCCATCACACCGCGGCTCGAGCTCTTGTAAGCAAACCCTTCTGAACTGGTTTCTTCTGGCCAACTGCGCACGCAGACACACAAACCTTAGTCCAACATTCTGTTGGATGCTAGCTTTTCGCAAACCAAAGTCATATGCCTCCCACAGCTCTCAGAACCATCCCCATTACCTGGCCCATTACGGTCTAGGGGCTGGATATGGTTGGACCTCTTAAAGGGGGAAGCCATAAAAAGAAATATTTACTAGTCATGGTGGATAAATTCACTAAATGGATAGAAGCCAAGTCAGTCCAAACAGCTGAGGCAGGGCCAGTGATAGATTTTATATCCAGTGTAGTACACCATTATGGAGTCCCGCATAGTATTATCAAAGATAACGGCTCCAACTTCATAGCCGACGAGGTGAAAAATTGGTGCGCTAAGTTAGGCATTAAACTGGATTACGCCTCTGTGTAACACCCTCAGACAAACGGTCAGGTAGAAAGAGCCAATGGTTTAATAATGAGTGGCATTAAACCCCGACTGGTGCGCTCCCTTCAGGACTCAGATAAACACTAGGTGGAGGAGCTCGACTCCATACTCTGGGGGCTAAGAACTACACCTAACCGGACAACCGGATACACACCTTTTTTCATGGTGTACGGCATAGAGGCTGTCTTGCCCTGCGATATTATTCATGACTCACCTCGAGAGCGCATGTACGAAGAGATAGAGA
The DNA here is from genome assembly GCA_902687465.1 of Secale cereale. Classification (NCBI taxonomy): domain Eukaryota; kingdom Viridiplantae; phylum Streptophyta; class Magnoliopsida; order Poales; family Poaceae; genus Secale; species Secale cereale. Next base: position 714,987,040 of record LR738711.1, on the reverse strand, counting down.
TAGATAGAGAGAGAGAGAGAGAGAGAGAGAGAGAGAGAGATAGAGATAGAGAGAGGCCGAGCTCGATCGGTAGGATGACCTAGACGACCTTGAAGAGGAATGCGATATCGCGCAGGCCCGTTCCGCATTTTATAAACAGCAGGCCTGGCGATACCAAAGCAGAGAAGTGCGGGCCAAGACATACAATGTTGGCGAACTTGTATTACGCCTCCCGGAGAAGAAAAAGACAAGCTCAAACCAAGATGGGAGGGCCCCTTCATTATTGACGAAGTACTCACCGGTGGAGCCTATCACCTTCGAAATGCATCAGACAATCGCCTTGAGCTGAACCCATGAAATGCTGCCAGGCTCCGACGATTCTATGGATAGTTCGGTAGCACATATTTTGTTTTTCAGCCTAGGTCTTATTCCCTATTTTTACAGTTCTCCTCTTCCTTTTCTTTCTTTCTTTTCTTCTTATTTTTATCGATATTTTTTTGGCTCAACCGAATGTCCCAAGGTAGAACATCCTTAAATGTATATACCTCAAAAATACTTGGGGGCTTCTATGACGAAGGCCATTATCAAAAAGCATATCGCTCAAAATAATTGTGTCGTCGGTCTCCTTGCAATTATATGCACCTTTATGACTTAAGTTTTTGCCAAGCTGGGTTGCCTGGCTCCTGTGTTTATTCCCTACATTCCCGATTGTTCGGCTAGGGTGTAAAGGGAGCAGCTCTGCGATTGTTACAACCGGTTAATCTGGACCTGTACCCCAGATGGGTGAAACCAAAAGCTAGCGTTCTTAAGGGAATAATTGGTCGGCGGATACACGACGTATTGCTTTTAAAAGCGCATACACTTTTAAAATTTAAGAGGATACGACATCCTATAATCCTCTTCACAGGATCTAAAGCCTAGGCAGGCATATATACGCATCCCGACCGAGGGAAAGGAACCCTTAATGAAAATATTCTCTCTGGAAGATGTTTCTTACGTTAAACAGTAATATAACATAGCTCCCTGAACATAGATTGTATGTTCAAGCAATTATGACCGGATTGCCTGGTCACCGAACATACCACGTGTTTACCACATGTATAGTATTCGGAGACACTCCAGCCCTCGGGTTTTCGGAGGTTAAAGCAAAAGGTCGGCCATGACAAATTTTTAATTCATTTCGGCCGGAGATAAGTTTGATACATTGTTACATAGAATCAAACGCTTATTCTTCATATCTACCCTCTATAAGCCTGTCTAACTTACAGTCTTGTTGGGAATACTTGGCGGCTGTATTTACTTGGTCGTAGACCAAGCTTACATGGATCTCTAGTTCGTCGGGCCCTCGAGGTCCAACCCGAGCCATATGGTTTGGGTCCAGCCCGGTATAACGAGTCTTCACCATAGCCCAGGCTTCCCGGGCACCTTCTCGGCACGCTGATGCTTTCCATAATTCAAAGCGGCATCGGGCCCCTTTGAATAGACTCGCCAGCTCCTCCATAATTTCTGGAGGAGAATCGGCCGGCCATAAAGCCTTTGCCATGTTCTTCATGGCTTTGCGAGCTCGTGATGACCCACAAGTGTAGGGGATCTATCGTAGTCCTTTCGATAAGTAAGAGTGTCGAACCCAACGAGGAGCAGAAGGAAATGATAATCAGTTTTCAGTAAGGTATTTTCTGCAAGCACAGAAATTATAGGTAACAGATAGTTTTGTGATAAGGTAATTGGTAGCAACTGACAAAAGATAAAAGCAAATAAGGTGCAACAAGGTGGCCCAATCCCTTTTGTAGCAAAGGACAAGCCTGGACATACTCTTATATAAAGGAAAGCGCTCCCGAGGACACATGGGAATTATTGTCAAGCTAGCTTTCATCATGATCATCTGATTCGCGTTCGGTACTTTGATAATTTGGTATGTGGGTGGACCGGTGCTTGGGTGCTGTCCCTACTTGGACAAGCCTCCCACTTATGATTAACCTCTAATGCAAGCATCCGCAGCTACAAAAGAAGTATTAAGGTAAACCTAACCTTAGCCTGAAACATATGGATCCAAATCAGCCCCTTACGAAGCAACGCATAAACTAGGGTTTAAGCTTCTGTCACACTAGCAACCCATCATCTACTTATTACTTCCCAATGCCTTCCTTTAGGCCCAAATAATGGTGAAGTGTCATGTAGTCGACGTTCACATGACACCACTAGAGGAGAGACAACATACATCTCATCAAAATATCGAACGAAGACCAAACTCACATGACTACTAATAGCAAGACTTCTCCCATGTCCTCAGGAACAAAAGTAACTACTCACGAGACATAATATTGTTCATGATCAGAGGGGTATTAATATGCATAATGTATCTGAACAGATGATCTTCCACCAAATAAACCAACTAGCATCAACTACAAGGAGTAATCAACACTACTAGCAACCTACAGGTACCAATCTGAGGTTTGGGTACAAAGATTGGATACAAGAGATGAACTAGGGTTTGAGAGGAGATGGTGTTGGTGAAGATGTTGATGAAGATAGCCCTCCCCAAGATGTGGGAGTTGTTGGTGATGACGGCGGTGACGATTTCCCCCTCCCGGAGGGAAGTATCCCCGGCAGAACAGCTCTGCCGGAGCCCTAGATTGGTTTACGCCTCGGTTCCGCCTCGAGACGGCGGCGTCTGGTCCCGAAAGCCTCCTTATGATTTTTTAGGTCAAAACACCTCATATAGGAGAAGATGGGCATCGGTGGTCCACCGGTTGGCCCACGAGGTAGGGAGGCGCGCCCTGGGAAGGGGGGGGCGCCCCCACCCTTGTGGGCAGCCAGTGGCCCCCCTCCTGGATTTCTTTCGCTAGATATATTTTATATTTTACAAAACAATGTTATGTTGAGTTTCAGGGCTTTTGGAGTTGTGCATAATAGGTTTCCAGAGTTTGCTCCTTTTCCAGCCCAGAATTCCAGCTGCCGGCATTCTCCCTCTTCATGTAAACCTTGTCAAATAGGAGAGAAAAGGCATAAGTATTGTGACAAAACATGTAAGAACAGCCCAAAATGCAATAAATATCAACTTATAAGCATGATGCAAAATGGACATATCAACTCCCTAAGCTTAGACCTCGCTTGTCCTCAAGCGAAAGCTGATATCGAAAAATATGTCCACATGTTTAGAGATAGAGGTGTCAATAAAACAAAATACAGACATGAGGGCATCATGATCATTCTCATAACAGCAACTTAAGTGAATATAGTCATATGATTCTTATGCTAAAGTAACACTTCATCCACAATATCAAGTATGAATCGTAAACTTCATTGGAAACTAACAAACTTTGATCACGGTCATTGAAGCAATTGCAATTTATCGTAACATCGGAAAGAGACAATATAAGAGCCTTTCAGCAAGCCTACATACTCAACTATCATATTGTCTTTCACAATTGCTCACACTCACGCAATACTTATGTTTATGGAGTTTTAATCAGACACAGAGAAAGATAGGGGCTTATGGTGTTGCCTCCCAACCTTTTACCTCAAGGGTAATGTCAACAGTAATAGATCATGAAAACTTACATCCACGTGGGTATATATGTCAGGATCTTTCCAACACAATGTGCTTGCCAAAGGATAAAATGTAAAAAGGAAAGGTGGATTTCACCTTGACACTTATAAGACAGGAATAATAGATAGGCCCTTCACAGAGGGAAGCAGACGTTGTCATGTGTTTTTATGGTTGGATGCACAAAGTCTTAGCATAGAAGAACTTCGCTTTATATTGCCACTTGTGATAAGGATCTTTATTATGCAGTCTGTCGCTTTTATTACTTCCATATCACAAGATCGTATAAAGCTAATTTCTCCCACACTAATAAATCATACATATTTTAGCGTATTTGCAACATGACAACTTACTTTTCTCAATCCATAGGTAGGTATGGTGGACTCTCATGGCAAAACTGGGTTTAAGGATATATCGAAGCACAAGTAGTATCTCTACTTAGTGCGAGGAGTTTTGGCTAGCATGATGGGAAAAGGCAAGCTCAACATGTTGGATGATTCATGACAATATACTTTATTTCGGATATAAGAAGACATAACCCATTATGTTGTCTTCCTTGTCCAACATCAACTCTTTAGCATGTCATATTTTAATGAGTGCTCACAATCATAAAAGATGTCCAAGATAGTGAAGCCTCTCCTCTTTTATTACTTCCTATTAATTGCAACGATGACCAAAACTATGTTTGTCACCTCCCAACTACTTTTATTTATCCTACTCTTATATGTGAAGTCATTACTTCCCATAAGATCGATATGATCTCTTTGATACTCTTTATGTTTTCTTTTTATCATGACCCAAGTGAGGAAATCAGGCCCTTGATTCAACACTAATCTTTATTATATAACTCACGGACTCGATTACAAAGGATAAAGCTCACAAAGCAAAAGCCCACAACTAGATCATGCTAACTTTATTCTAATAGATCAAGATACTACCAAAAGGATCAAACTAAGTAAAACGATAAAGATAGGAGTGATGGTGATACGATAATGGGGTCACTCCCCCAAGCTTGGCAGTTGCCAAGGGGAGTGCCCATACCCATATGATTATGTCTCCTTCTTCGGGGGTGGTGATGATGGAGTTGCAAGAAGTGACGGAGCATCCTCATATATCGAGCGTAGGAGATCTTCCAGCTTGCGGATAATACCTTTGAGAGAAGCAATGTAATCCTTCAACAAAATATTTTCACTTGTGAGATGCTTGTTACGAATATGAGCTAACTCAATCATCCTGAAAGCTTCTAGCTCAGTTGAGGTAAAGAGGTTAGGAAGGGGTTTGGAGGTGCCTTCTTCTCCTGCTGCCGGAGCCGGATCTTCCACCTCCATCTTGATCTTCTTCTCCTTGTGGATCTCCTTGGGTCCTTCCCTCTTCAAATCTATCTTCATTAGCCAAGCATCATTGCCTTTGTTGTTGGAGGAGGGAGACGACATGATGCCTGACTTCGCAAACCCTAGCAGAAAACAGCTCGAAACAAGAACAGAGGATTTTTGCGTGATACAGAGGTCAAAACCTTTGGGAGTATATATAATGAATTTTTCCCGACCAAAAAGAGTGACCCACAAGAAAACGGAGTCCAGGGGACACATGGGGTGCCCACGAGGCAGGGGGCGCGCCCTGGGAAGGGGGGCGCGCCCTCCACCCTCGTGGACGCCTCGTATCTCTTCCGGACTGCGGTTTATTTTTCTAATTTTCTAATTATTCCAAAACGGAGAAAAATTGCCTTTAGAACTGTTTTGGAGTCGGTTTACTTACCGTATCACGTACCTCTTCCTTTTTGGAGGTTGAATCGTTCTTGAGAGTGTCCCTTATGTATTCCTCCGGGGTTACGATTTCAGTAACATTAGTTTCAACATTTATAGGATTACCTGAGATATAATGTATGATTCTTTGACCATTCACCACCTTCGGATTTGTGCCTTCGAAGTTGTTGATTTTTATGGCACCGGAGCGATAGACCTCCTCGATAACGTAAGGTCCTTCCCACTTGGAGAGAAGTTTTCCTGCAAAAATTTTTAAACGAGAGTTGAATAGCAAGACATACTCCCCTACGTTTAATTCACGTTTTTGTATCCTTTTGTCATGCCATCTTTTAACTTTTCTTTAAATAGTTTGGCATTCTCATAGGCCTGGGTTCTCCACTCATCAAGGCAGCTGATGTCAAATAACCTCTTTTCACCGGCAAGTTTGAAATCGTAGTTGAGCTCTTTAATAGACCAATATGCCTTATGTTCTAGCTCAAGAGGTAAGTGACAAGCTTTTCCATATACCATCTTATATGGAGACATACCCATAGGATTTTTGTATGCAGTTCTATAGGCCCATAATGCATCATCAAGTTTCTTGGACCAATTCTTCCTAGACCTATTAACTGTCTTTTGCAAGATTAATTTCAACTCCCTATTACTTAGTTCTACTTGACCACTAGTATGTGGGTGATAAGGGGATGCAATTCTATGGTTGACATCATACTTTGCAAGCATCTTACGGAAAGCACCATGAATAAAGTGTGAACCACCATCAGTCATTAGATATCTGGGGACTCCAAACCTCGCAAATATAACTTCTTTAAGCATCTTAATAGAGGTGTTATGATCAGCACTACTAGTTGGAATAGCTTCTACCCACTTAGTAACGTAATCAACAGCAACTAAAATATGTGTGTACCCATTAGAGGCAGGAAAAGGTCCCATATAATGAGAGCCCCAAACATCAAATGGTTCAATAACAAGTGAATAGTTCATAGGCATTTCTTGACGTCTACTAACATTACCAATTCTTTGACATTCATCACAAGATAAGACAAACTTACGGGCATCCTTGAAGAGAGTAGGCCAATAAAAACCGGATTGCAATACCTTGTGTGCAGTTCTATCTCCCGCATGGTGTCCTCCATAAGCTTCGGAGTGGCACTTGCGTAGGATCTGTTGCTGTTCATGCTCAGGTACACAACGTCTAATAATACCATCTTCTCCTTCTTTATAAAGATGTGGGTCATCCCAGAAGTAATGTCTCAAATCATAGAAGAACTTTTTCTTTTGCTGGTATGTGAAGCTAGGAGGTATAAACTTAGCAGCAATATAATTAGCATAATCAGCATACCATGGAGCAGTACGAGAAGTATTTATGACATCTAGTTGTTCATCAGGAAAGCTATCATCAATAGGTTGTGGGTCATCAAGTATATTTTCTAACCTAGACAAGTTATCTGCTACGGGGTTCCCAGCTCCTTTTCTATCAATAATATGCAAGTCAAATTCTTGCAGCAGGAGAACCCATCTAATAAGTCTAGGTTTAGCATCTTTCTTTTCCATAAGGTATTTGATAGCAGCATGATCATCACAAGCAAACACAACTGCTAAAAATTCTTTCTCAGTGGCAGCATAATTTCTTTGGGCACTATCTAGAGTTTTACTAGCATACTGGATAACATTCAACTTCTTATCAACTCTTTGCCCTAAAACAGCTCCTACAGCATAATCACTAGCATCGCACATAATCTCAAAGGGTAAATTCCAGTTAGGAGGCTGGACAATAGGTGTAGAGATCAATGATTTCTTAAGTATTTCAAATGCTTCTAGACAATCATCATCAAAGACAAAAGGAATATCTTTTTGTAAGAGATTAGTGAGAGGCCTAGAGATTTTGGAGAAGTCCTTTATGAACCTCCTATAAAACCCGGCATGACCAAGGAAACTTCGTATACCTTTGATGTCCTTTGGGCATGGCATCTTTTCAATAGCATCAACTTTAGATTTGTCAACTTCAATACCTCTTTCAGAAATTTTATGTCCCAAGACAATGCCTTCATTAACCATAAAGTGGCACTTCTCCCAATTCAAGACAAGATTGGTGTCTTCACATCTCTGCAAAACTCGATCAAGGTTGCTTAAGCAATCATCAAAAAAAGTTCCGTAAACAGAGAAATCATCCATGAAAACCTCAACAATCTTTTCACAAAAATCAGAGAATATAACCATCATGTATCTTTGAAATGTAGCAGGTGCATTTACATAAACCAAAAGGCATACATCTATAAGCAAAGGTACCGAAAGTACAAGTAAAAGTGGTCTTTTCTTGATCCCCTTTTGACACAGGTATTTGAGAGAAACCGGAATAACCATCTAGAAAGCAGAAATGAGTATGTTTGGATAACCTTTCTAGCATTTGATCAATGAATGGCAAGGGGTGATGATCTTTCTTAGTAGCTTTATTTAACTTATGGAAATCAATTACCATCCTATAACCTGTAACTATTCTTTGTGGGATCAATTCATCTTTATCATTAGGGACAACAGTCATACCTCCTTTCTTAGGAACGCAATGGACATGACTTACCCACTGACTATCAGCAACTGGATAGAAAATACCTGCTTCTAAGAGCTTTAGTATTTCCTTCCTTACCACTTCTTTCATTTAGGATTTAACCGTCGCTGATGATCAACAACTGGTTTAGCATTTTCTCCCAATTTTATCTTGTGTTGGCATATAGTGGGACTAATGCCCTTAAGATCATCCAGAGTATATCCAATAACAGCTCGGTGCTTCTTCAGAGTTTTCAATAATTTTTCTTCTTCCTGCTCTGAAAGGTTAGCACTAATAATAACAGGATATATCTTCTTTTCATCAAGATAAACATACTTAAGATTATCAGGCAAAGGTTTAAGTTCAAACACGGGATCACTCTTGGGTGGAGGAGGATCCCCTAGGATTTCAACAGGCAAGTTGTTTTTCAATACGGGTCCCTGTATAAGGAATATTTCATCTATTTCCCTTCTCTCATTCATATGCATATCATTTTCATGGTCTAGCAAATATTGTTCTAAAGGATCATTAGGTGGCACAACAATAGAAGCAAGACCAATAATTTCATCTTTACTGGGTGGTGCCTTTTCAAGGGGTTGTCTACGAAATTTAGCAAAGTTAAAATCATGAGACGTATCCCCTAATCCAACAGTAACAATATCTTTCACGCGGTCTATCTTGGCATTAACAGTATTCAAGAAGGGTCTACTAAATATAATGGGACATAACGCATCTTGCGGGGAACTAAGAACAAGAAAATTAGCAGGGTATTTAACCTTCCCACACAATACTTCAATATCTTTATCAATCCCAACTGGTGAAATAGTGTCTCTATTGGCAAGCTTAATAGTAACATCAATCCCTTCTAGCTCGACAGGTGCAATATCGTGCATAATTTCGGTGTACAAGTCAAGAGGGATAATACTTGCACTAGCACCTACGTCACTTAAACCATGATAGCAATGATCTCCTATCTTGACAGAGATAACAGGCAAGCCTACAACCGGTTTATGTTTGTTCCTAGCATTGGGTTTGGCTACCATAGCAGACTCTTCTTGGAGATGAATAACATGCCATCTAAATCTTCTACCATGAGATCTTTAACCATAGCAACACTAGGTTCAACTTTAATTTGCTCAGAGGGTGTAGGTGTTCTCGTATTACTCTTACGAACTACAGTTGAAGCTTGAGCATGATCCTTTATCCTAACAGGGAAAGGTGGTTTCTCAATATAAGGGGTAGGTATAACAGGATCAACATTGTAAGTGATAATCTTTTCTTCAACTTTAATAGGTTCAACTACTTTTACTTCAATAGGGGGATGGTATTTAAACCACTTCTCCTTGGGGAGATCAACATGAGTAGCAAAAGATTCACAGAAAGAAGCTACTATCTCAGAGTCAAGTCCATATTTAGTGCTAAACTCACGGAAAACATCGGTATTCATAAAAGCTTTAACACAATCAAACTTAGGGGTCATAGCTGACTCCTTACCTTCGTCGAGATCCCAATCTTCAGAGTTGCGTTTAATTCTTTCCAATAAATCCCATTTGAAGTCAATAGTCTTCATCATATAAGAGACAGAACAAGAAGTATCGAGCATGGAGCGATTATTATGAGAAAGCCGAGCAATAAAATTTTGGATGATCATTTCTCTTGAGAGCTCATGATTGGGGCATGAATATAACATTGACTTAAGCCTCCCCCAAGCTTGAGCGATGCTTTCTCCTTCGTGAGGCCAGAAATTATAAATATAATTTTGATCACGATGAACCTGGTGCATAGGGTAGAACTTCTGATGAAATTCAAACTTCAGACAATTATAGTTCCATGATCCCATATCATCGCATAGCCTAAACCATGTCGATGCATCTCCCTTCAAAGATAAAGGGAAGACATTCTTCTTGATAACATCCTCGGGCATACCTGCAAGCTTAAACAATCCACAAACTTCATCCACATAGATTAGGTGTAAGTCGGGATGTAGTGTTCCGTCTCCTGTAAAGGGATTTTCAAGCAGTTTCTCTATCATACCCGAAGGAATCTCAAAGCAAACATTTTCAATAGGTGCAGTAGGTTGAGGAGCAACTCTTTGCTCTTTTGATCGGGGTGAAGATACCCCGAACAAGCCCCTCAAAGGATTTTGAGCCATAGTAACAAGTGACAATAAATTTCAGCACACTATATAAATATTTCCTTACCAAATTCCACTTACCAACGGCGCTTCACTCCCCGGCAACGGCGCCAGAAAAGAGTCTTGATGACCCACAAGTGTAGGGGATCTATCGTAGTCCTTTCGATAAGTAAGAGTGTCGAACCCAACGAGGAGCAGAAGGAAATGATAGGCAGCTTTCAGTAAGGTATTTTCTGCAAGCACTGAGGTAGCAAGTGACAAAAGGTAAAAGCAAATAAGGTGCAGCAAGGTGGCTCAATCCTTTTTGTAGCAAAGGACAAGCCTGTACAAACTCTTATATAAAGGAAAGAGCTCCCGTGGACACATGGGAATTATCGTCAAGCTAGTTTTCATCACGATCGTCTGATTCGCGTTCGGTACTTTGATAATTTGGTATGTGGGTGGACCGGTGCTTGGGTGCTGCCCTTACTTGGAAAATCCTCCCACTTATGATTAACCTCTAATGCAAGCATCCGCAACTACAAAAGAAGTATTAAGGTAAACCTAACCATAGCCTGAAACATATGGATCCAAATCAGCCCCTTACGAAGCAACGCATAAACTAGGGTTTAAGCTTCTATCACTCTAGCAACCCATCATCTACTTATTACTTCCCAATGACTTCCTCTAGGCCCAAATAATGGTGAAGTGTCATGTAGTCGATGTTCACATGACACCACTAGAGGAGAGACAACATACATCTCATCAAAATATCGAACGAAGACCAAACTCACATGTATACTAATAGCAAGACTTCTCCCATGTCCTCAGGAACAAAAGTAACTACTCGCGAGACATAATATTGTTCATGATCGGAGGGGTATTAATATGCATAATGGATCTGAACATATGATCTTCCACCAGATAAACTAACTAGCATCAACTACAAGGAGTAATCAACACTACTAGCAACCCACAGGTACCAATCTGAGGTTTGGGTACAAAGATTGGATACAAGAGATGAACTAGGGTTTGAGAGGAGATGGTGATGGTGAAGATGTTGATGAAGATAGCCCTCCCCAAGATGGGAGAGTTGTTGGTGATGACGGCAGTGATGATTTCCCCCTCCCGGAGGGAAGTATCACCGGCAGAACAGCTCTGCCGGAGCCCTAGATTGGTTTCCGCCTTGGTTCCGCCTCGAGACGGCGGCGTCTGGTCCCGAAAGCCTCCTTATGATTTTTTTTCCAGGTCAAAACACCTCATATAGGAGAAGATGTGCATCGGGGGCCTGCCGGCTGGCCCACGAGGTAGGGGGGCGCGCCCTGGGAAGGGGGGCGCACCCCCCACCCTCGTGGGCAGCCGGTGGCCCCCCCTCGTGGATTTCTTTCACCAGATAATTTTTATATTTTCCGAAACGATGTTGTGTTGAGTTTCAGGGCTTTAGGAGTTGTGCAGAATAGGTTTCCAGAGTTTGCTCCTTTTCCAGCCCAGAATTCCAGCTGCCGGCATTCTCCCTCTTCATGTGAACCTTGTAAAATAAGAGAGAAAAGGCATAAGTATTGTGAAAAAACATGTAAGAACAACCAAAAATGCAATAAATATCAACTTATAAGCATGATGCAAAATGGACGTATCAGCTCGCTCGTGTACATTGGAAAGCTCCTGCAGCAGATCACCTGGACATCCGGACACCTCTCCTTCGGGTCGCCCAGTCAACAAATCTGCAGTAACATTTTTCGTAAAGAAACTTCGAATCAAGGGACTATAATGAAAGCTAGGTTTATTGTCATACTAAATATGCTGCCCTTAAGCTTCTTGTTCTCTTTTAAAGCCTCCGAGAGTTGGGCTCGCACGTCCTTTAACTCTTCGGCTAGCTTGACATTGGTATCCTGCAGCATATTTTTGTCATCTATGTTGCGTGTTAATACAAGTTCACCAGCGGCAGTTTGCCCTTCGGTCTGCTCCTTCGCTGCCTGAGCAGCTCTTAGCTTTTCCCCTAGTTGGTCTATTGGCCCTGTTGCTACAGATTAAACAATGTATACTTAAAGATCATTGATCGGCACGGGACCATGCTATTCGGCTACTATTGTTCTTATTATCACAACCATTCTTGGACTTCTTTGAATTTTCCAAGTCGGGGGTAACAGTAGTAAGCTTGGTTTGGCACTCTTCCAATTCTTTGGATAAGGCGTTATTCTTTTCCTTGAGTACCTAGAAACACAATGATCCTTAAATCAGTTGGGCCAACTGCTTTAAGTCTCGCGGCTACTAGCATATGAGCATTGAATTAATACTCACCCGCATATCTTTGGAAAGCTGGTGAGTGGCTCTGGCAAGTTCGTCTCGAGCGGCTCGTATATATGCATCCGCGGAGCTGAAGGCGTTAAACGCCTCCTCGGTGAAAGCTGGGTCACGCATGGCTGCTTTGCACCGTCGATGATTGATCGCGCTCTCAACTTCGGAATTAGTAACTGATACCTCATCCGAATCCTCTTGAAGAGGAAAATCCGGTGTTACCCCTGCATCCGCCCTAGTCCTTGTGGAAGGGCCGGGGGCTGGATTGGTTGGAGCATGACCAGCAGGATCACTGGACACAGTCCGACATATACTGTTCCTAAAAAGAAAAGATAAAGTGGAAACTTATGATCTAGCTCCGCCACCAGACATATGTTAGAAAGTCATACCTCTTCGATAAAGGAGGAGGTCCGGTGGTTTTCCGGTCCCCCTTCACTTTAGAGACCCGCCCTGCATAGGCGTCGCCCTCTGGGAAGACACCCTTGATGCAGTTCGGCGGGATGAGCGCCGCCCCTTTTGAGCATGGGATAGTGCGGTGGGTGAGACGCGCTAGGAATATTCTCTTTGAAGAGGAGTCTCCTGGGCATTTACCTAAGATGAAGGAAGAAGGCCAGGATAGTCGGCTATAATAGCCACTTTGGTACCATCATGGCTAGCTTGATAAAAAAACTCCATCCTTAAGATCTATGCCTATGTCCGGATCTTCCACAAATCCGGGATCCATGTCTCGAATATGGTCCTCTGGCTGTGGGATGGGACTGCTAATCCCTTCGAGCACCTTCCACCACTCCTGTTAGAAGTAACCGAATTCAGTTCGGTCAGCATATCCTAAAATAAAAATCGAACGAAACTAGCGATCAGAGAAAGGCTTACCCAGTCGATGGGGTTATACACCAAAAAACCTTCCTGACACTTCAAGAGAAGAAAGTCCTCCTTCTCCCCTTTGTAGAGATCAGCTAGGATGGCAGCCAAAGCGGCGGGGTTGTCCGGACCCTGGCGTAGACAGAGTGAGGCATCATCCTAGCCATTGTAATGCCACATAGGAAACCCTCTGGCCTGAAGCGGATGCACGCACCGCATTATTGAGATCGCCATCACTTCAATTATCGTCAGCTTAAGGTGGGAGAGTACTCTGATATTGCTCACAAGTATTTTGACTTTCGCACTGTCTTCTTCCTTGAGACTGCGGGACACCAGTTGAAACGTTTCTTTAGAGGAGCACAGGAGTATTCGGGAAGGCCTTGCCGGATTGGATCCGGCTGGTAAACGTCCTCGATATAAAACCACTCTGAGGGCCACTCTTTGGATGCTTTCCTCGGAGTGCCGGACAGGTAACATGTCCCAGCTATACGCCACACTTCGGTGCCGCCTACCTCGAATATAGGTCCCTTCTGGGAGCGAGGGACAAGGCAGAAGAACTTTCGCCATAGTTTGAAATGAGACTCACAGCCCAGAAAAAGCTCACACAAAGCGATGAAGCCCGCGATGTGCAGGATAGATCCCGGTGTAAGGTTTGTGCAGCTGGAGGCCATAGAACTCCAAAAGCCCCCTGAGAAAAGGGTGGATAGGAAATCCTACACCTCTTAGGAGGAAAGAGACGAAGCACACCCGCTCTTCTTTGGAAGGATTGGGGAAACTTTTCGCCAGGGCTCGACCGTCGAGGGAAGTTAATCGAGCCCGGACGGGGACTAGATCCTCGGGAGGGAGATATCCCTGCGTCTGAAGTTTCCTTAGATGTGCGTGGGCTACGAGGCAACTCCCCTAGTCGCCCGCTTGAGGGCCGTGAGGGCACGAGGAAGAACTAGGGAGGCCAGCCATGTCTGGGGATTTTCCGTGGCATGCTCTAAGGATCTTTCGCATGGATGGAATAGCATCTGAGATCTAGTCTCTTTAAATAAGCGCCTTCCTTATGCAGTCGAGGGGTTAATTATAAAAATACCCAGACGGTTTGCATTCATATGACACGTGGAAGCTAAAGCGACAGCGGCGGGGAATCGACAGGATATAACGTTAAATATGAAGCCAAACTATCATCTGATCCAAAGGAGGACTCACCTTGCAAGACCAAAGACATTAAGCCGGATACAACTTCGTCCTTGAAGGCAAGTCTGGGGGCTACTGAGGGAGTCCTGTATTTAGGGGTCCTCAGGCATCTGGGTCATTGATGATGGGCCGAATTGATGGGCCACGAAGATAGAAGCTGAAGGCCTTCCCCCGTGTTCGGTCAGGACTCCAATGTATGTAGCAAGGCAAGAATGATGTCCGGTGTAATGATTCCTTCCTCCCCAAGTCATCTTTGTAACCCTAGGCCCCCTCTGGCGTGTATATAGGCCAAGGGGTTTAGTCCGTAGAGACAACAGAATCATAGCAATTACATAGGCTAGACTTTTAGGGTTTAGCCATTACGATCTCGAGGTAGATTAACTCTTGTAACCAATATTCATCAAGATAAATCAAGCATGAAGTAGGATATTACCTCGATCGAGAGGGCCTGGACCTGGGTAAACATCGTGTCCCCTGTCTCCTATTACCATCGATCCTAAGACGCACAGCTTGGGCCCTCCTACCCGAGATCTGCCGGTTTTGACACCGATAGCCGCCATCAGCACGTACTGCATAATAATATCACCATGCATTGCACGTAACATTTAGTGGTACGAGTAGTAAAAGACAAATGCCAACATGCCACGAAGGTTCATACTATTTGTGCATGGCTACTTCAATTATTGTGCTACATATTAGTCAGGTTCATACATCACTGGGTACATCTCCGTCTCATAGTTCCAGTCCCACGCGTTCTTCATAGATGGCACAATCCATAATGGTGGGCAACGGGAATCCCTATCACCTTAGCTCTTTAGTGTGGCTCCCCGCGATGGAGACTCATCCAAAGTGAAGCACCATAGATCAGGGATAGGGGCATTCAAGATATGAATCCTTCTGTGAGCAATGAAAACGCACCCATTCTTCACGAACGGTAGGCCGACGGTGTCGTGCACTGAAGGTGGCATCGTTTTCACTACAGGGTAGCTGTCCCCAATGAAAATCGAGTACTCTCCAAGTGTGTTCATTTGTACCCAGGTAGCATCACGGGAGTCGAAATCGACGCCGTTCATCTGGTACACGCGGCTTCTCAGATCTGGACACATGGTGACATGCATGGTCAAGGTCCATGCATGATAATGTTGTGCACATAGGTAGATAGCGTATCATGTTAAATGCAATGCTACTTTCTGTCATGCATGGCAATAAATAAGATCACCTATGGTACTACTCTAGGATAATATGCACTATATGAAGGTACTAGTATCATACACTAGTATCATTATTTTTTGAGAAAATGAGTGCATTAATTATGTGATTTTGCAATAATTCGAGTAGATGAAAATCACAATCAATCATCAATCAAAAGAAGGAACACTACTGCAGGATGCTGCTAACGCGACACTATGATCAAAGACCCTTCGACGAAATTGTGTGCGATGCAATAATCGCAAACGATGGTGTAAAAACCCGTCAAAAAAGGTGTAAAACATTTGCGATGACGGATGCATCAAACACGGTTCAGATTTTGTTTGCGTGTGCGATGATGGGCATACGGTTCAGTTCAATTAATTGTTTGCGATGAGGAGGAACAAAATAAATGGGCTGCCAGATGAAGGCGTGTGCGATGTACAGCATACGGTTCACTCGGATGAACAGTTTGTGATTAGGAAACACGAAAGAAATGGTCAACCAGATCAAGGTGTGTACGATATACGACATGCGGTTCACTCGGATGAACTGTTTGTGTTGAGACAAGAGAACATAAACGGTTCAATATAAGAAGATGTGTGTGATGCGCGGCAAACAGGTCTGTAATCAAAAATGTGTGCGAAGGCCGATAATAACACAGACGATTTCTACTAATAAGACGTGTGTGTTGTGCGATGGGATTGCATACGGAACAACAC
>LR738711.1:714959384-714970762 GCA_902687465.1 Secale cereale | reverse complement strand
ACACACACACACACACACACACACACTTATAAGGACATGGTTGCATAACCAAATTAGTCATCCACTTACATAGGTGGCTACTACAACCATGGCAGTTGTACACACCAAAGTAAACTATTACATGCATAATCACATGCATAATTACATAGGTGGCTACTACACACATGACATTTCCACACACCAATAAAGTAAACTATATATTACATGCATGATTAACTAGCATAAATGATCATATGATCATCATCTACTTCTTGTGATGCTTGCTCTACTTGTGGCTCAATCCGGGCTCGTCGATTTGGGTAACAAGGTACTTCCTCATGTCAACGATCTGCCTGTGCATCTTGTTGCATGTGTACACGCTCTTGGTCGCGAACCTGAGGTGAGGTTCATCCATTTACCGCATCCAGGCCCTGTGCCAGGATACGGGACATGTTCTCTAGGCATCCTGATTCATCTTTTCGTAGTAGGGGTCGATGATGTCCGAGGCGAGTTCAACCTGGGAGTCCTCCTTCGTGTTGCCCCAGATCCTATAGTGCTCACGGATTTCTACAAGGTTCTGGCAGGCCAAGCATGTAACCCTGAGCGCTTTTACATCGTCAGTGGTTTCCACCGTGGCAAACTTGTAGTCGGTAATGTTGACAAACTTGTTGAAACGGTCGCAAGTCTTTGCGGCCATGCAGTAGTGGTAGATGAGGACATGATGGCGCACAAACAACTGGGTGACGACAAACTTCTAATCTATGTCGGGACAACCGGCGGTGTACTGGAGGTCGATGTCGACCACCTTGTACTTGTCTCGAGCAAGCAACTGCTCAACGTTGTTGATGTAGTCATCCACCACGGTTGGGTTGACGGTGTACAGCACCGAGAGATCCGTCTTCCTCGCGGGGGTCTCCACTTTATGCTCGCCGAACTCCATTGGAGCGCCGCTAAACATCCCCTCTCTATGTGTCGCCGTGGGTGTGCTTGTTGTGCTATGGGGCACGATCGAAACATTGAAGAGACTAAGTTTATAATGGTCGCGGGAATTATAGGGGAAGACAAACGGCCAGGAATATCAGCACGCCCTGATGGCAGTTCTAATTTGCAGCGCGTAACTCCATCGTGTCACACGTAACTGCATCGCGTGAAAACGTGCACGGCGCAACCGCATGCATATGGGGGCCCCGACGTGATCGTGCGCACGCCAGCCGCTGGTAGAGCGCGCACGGAGGGATGTGATCAGAGCGCTCCGCGGTCGCCTCAACGGCGAGCAACCATATATATATTCATATAGCAGTTGAACACGCAAGGAGAAGCTTTAAACAAGCCGAGCGCGCCGATGGACGCGAGCAGAGCGCGCTGACAGATGCGAGCAGAGCGCGCCATGGTGCCTAATGGTGAGCAGAGCTTGCCGAGGGACGCGAGCAGAGCCCGGCACAGTGATACGTGGCAAATAAGACGAACTGCGCGAGCGATGTGCATTCGTATTTTATTAGTTAAATCCTACTTATAAACCAGGACGGGGGTATAGTAGGTAATTAAATCGCAAATGTTTTTTTGTATTAATCGTATGTGTACGTGTCCTTTCGTCCTCCTCTCGCACGTCTTTTCACCCCGCTGCCGCAGACGGCTTACAATGCAAGCTTGCGCAGCGCGCGGGGCGTTCTTTTGGCCAAATGGTGGCGCCAATGAATCGTCAGTGAGCCCGTTCCCGCGCAACCTTGTAGGTTCTCGTGCAAGCTTCCTGCCCGACTCGATGAAATCCCCCAAAATCCCAATGCTTACCGGCCTGCTATATAAACCCTCATGGCCGGCGAGTCCTGCGTCGCATTTTCCCCTCCCTCCCAATAGCTTATCTCGTCTGCTTCTCCCACAATCGCCAATGGCACCGATCCGTCGTCACCGCTCAGCCACTCCGCTGTCATCAGAGGAAAGCTACAGCTGGGAGGCTACACCGCGGCGGCGGCACAGTCCCTGGCGTAGTGTAGTGCGCGTGGCGTCCCTATTGGGTGTGCACGGAACACCCACCACACGCTCTGCCACCGCTGCCTGTCAGCAGCTATTGCTGGTCGCTGTTGCCGCCACACCATCGTCGAAAGCTAGGGCCATTGTCCGCTCCGTCGTCGCAGCCCGAAGGCGGGAGGTGGCCGTCGTGGCTGCCACCCCACTGTCGACCATCACCCGCTCCGCCACCGTGGCCCGAAGGCAGGAGGTGGTCGTCGTGGCCACCACCCCATCGTCAGCCGCCGTGGCCACCAGCCGACTGTCGACCGCCGGGATCATCACCCGCTCCGCCACCACCGCCCGAAGGAGGGAGGTGGAGGTGGAGGCCTGCACATGCGTCAGCGACTTTGCGTACTACATTGAGTTCCCGCGGGAGGAGGAGGAGCGCCTTGTCGAGCACGCAAAGAGCCTTACCGCAGCCGTGGCCGCAGCACACGTTGACGTAGAGGCGAGGAATCAGGAGATCTACGAGCAGTCTGGCCACTTCAAGAGGGGTCATCTGGAGGGGCAGTGGGCGTTCGAGCTGGCGAGTGTCGCTGAACATGCAGCTGGGGCAGGCACCGTAATGCAGTTGTCCAGCTAGTCGGTAGGCTCCTCCTCCTCCTCTGCCTCTTACTAAGCGTGCTCGGCAGAGGAGAGGCTGCCGGAAGTAGCACAAAGCCCCTTCGTAGTAGTAGTGGTATTTGGGGGCTATTTTTCAGTTAATCTGACTATAGATGTGATGGAACTGTACAACGTACATAAAATTAGCCAGTATATATAGTTGAACCAGCTATTTCAGTACGTGGTTGGCAACAATTGGGAAAAAGTTTGGTCGGTTCAGCTGCCGAGATGAACTGTTTGTAGAAATTAAGAACGGCTGCTTAACTTATGAATGAAATCTATGCTTAATTACTGAATTTTAGTTGCAAAAAATTGATAGTGCTAGTGATTTTTAGCTGCATATTTTGACAAATAGCAGTGTTACAAGGATTGGCAATGTCAATCTTTCCAGTTCAACAAATGGCAACATACCCAATATGACAGATGCAAATCTTACCAAATTGTTTGTACGTGGTTGCACACGGGTCATCCAAAACAACCGTTTGCGTTGAAGGGATTCAAAAATCCTGTGCTGCGAATTTACCCTCGACTTAAGGGGGAAGACCTTAGCTCTCACTTTGCATACGGGTGTTCTACCTAAAACGTTTGTGATCAAGAGCTGCAGAAATCCTGCTCGGCACATTTTCTCTTGGCTTCCTAGGGAAGCTGTCGGTTTCCATACGGGTGTTCTAAGTAAAATGTTTGCGATCAAGAGCTGCACAAATCCTGCATTGGAGTATGGTCGCACACCTCCCATTTAGTCAAGCACTCAAGCACATGCCTGCACGCGTGACACCTCCTAGCCATAAAAAGAGTAAGGCGTGCCGTCACGTGAATGGTTAATAGAACGCACACAATTTAAATTATACGAAACGTTTGAGATGTTACAGTGGCAGCTATTTGTTTCAAAATGCCTTTGTTGGTTGTTATTCGAGTGCGCCTTCTCTCAAAATAGACACGAAAAATACCACAGTATGTCGGGTGCTATTCCATGAGAACATGCCAAGTTTTATGAATTTCAGACGAGTTTTGGATTTACTAGAATTTAAAAACAAAGTATCACAAAGTTTTGCCGGCAATCAATAGTGCCCTGGTGTTTGAAATTCATTCCCATTTCTTGCATGGGACCTAAGCATTCACCAAAGGACACATATTTGATTTTTCAACCAATTTATATGCACTGGAGCATGTGCATGTAGTTCAAATTTGAAATATGCACATAAAATGCCTAGAAAACCAACTTAATGTATAAAAATGTCCAAACAAACCCCGAAAAATTCCAAAAATAAACACACACACACTCTTGTTGTTCTATGTTCACACTAGATTTTTTTAAAGCAATAAGAGGCAATGGATATCGTTTCGTCCCCAAAGGTGGCACGTTGCCTACCGAAATCATCACACTTGTTTTGAGAATCTCTGGTTTGTGAGAAGCTTATACCCAAACCTGCCCCAAATGGGACAAAATTTTACCACGACAAGTTGATGCGGCTCCATCATAACATGCCACGTTTCATGAATTTCGGATGAGTTTTGGATTTACTAGAATTTAAAAACAAAGTATCTCAAAGTTTTGCGGGCAATCAACAGTGTCCTGGTGTTTGAAATTCATTCCCATTTCTTGCATGGGACCTAAGCATGCACCGAAGGACACATATCTGATTTTTCAACCAATTTATATGCACTGGAGCATGGGCATGTAGTTCAAATTTTAATTATGCACATAAAATGCCTAGAAAACCCACTTAATGTATAACAATGTCCAAACGAACCCCAAAAAATTTCAAAATTAAACACAGACACTCTTGTTGTTCTATGTTGACATTAGAAATTTTTTGAAAGCAATAAGAGGCAACGGATATCGTTTCGTCCCCAAAGGTGGCAAATTCTCTACCGAAATCATCAGGCTTGTTGTGAGAAGCTCTGGTTTGTCAGAAGCTTATACCCAAACCTGCCCCAAATGGGACAAAAACTTTACCACGAGAAGTTGATGCCGCTCCATGATAGCATGCCAAGTTTCATGAATTTCAAACGAGTTTTGGAGTTGCTAGAATTTCAAAACAAAGTATCTCAAAGTTTTGCCGGCAATCAACAATGCCTTGATGTTTGAAATTCATTCCAATTTCTTGCATGGGACCTAAGCATCCACCAAAGGACACATATTTGATTTTTCAACCCGTTTATATGCACTGGAGCATGTGCATGTAGTTCAAATTTGAATTATGCACATAAAATGCCTAGAAAACCCAGTTAATGTATAACAATATCCAAACAAACCTCGAAAAATTCCAAAATTAGACACAACACTCCTGTTGTTCTATGTTGACACTAGAATTTATTTTAAAGCAATAAGAGGCAATGGATATCGTTTCGTCCCCAAAGGTGGCACGTTCCCTACCGAAACCATCACGCTTGTTGTGAGATGCTCTGGTTTGTGAGAAGCTTATACCAAAACCTGCCCCAAATGGGACAAAAACTTTACCACAACATGTTGATGCCGCTCCATGATAGCATGCCAACTTCCATGAATTTCAGACGAGTTTTCATTTTAATAGAATTTAAAAACCAGGTATCTCAATGTTTGTGGCCGAGTGACGGTGGCAGGGTGTTTGAAATTCATTCTCATTTCTTGCATGAGACCTAAGCATGCACCGAAAGACACATATTTGATTTTTCAACCCATTTATATGCACTGGAGCATGTGCATGTAGTTCAAATTTGAATTATGCACATAAAATGCCTAGAAAACCCAGTTAATGTATAACAATATCCAAAAAACCTCAAAAAATTCCAAAATTAGACACAACACTCCTGTTGTTCTATGTTGACACTAGAAATTTTTTGAAAGCAATAAGAGGAAATGGATATCGTTTCGTCCCCAAAGGTGGCACGTTCCATACTGAAACCATGACGCTTGTTGTGAGAAGCTCTGGTTTGCTTATACCAAAACCTTCCCCAAAGGGGACAAAAACTTTACCACGACATGTTGATGCCGCTCCATGAGAGCATGCCAAGTTTCATGAATTTCAGACGAGTTTTCATTTTAATAGAACTTAAAAACCAGGTATCTCAATGTTTTTGGCCGAGTGACGGTGGTAGGGTGTTTGAAATTCATTTTCATTTCTTGCATGAGACCTAAGCATGCACCGAAGGACACATATTTGATTTTTCAACCCGTTTATATGCACTGGAGCATGTGCATGTAGTTCGAATTTGAATTATGCACATAAAATTCCTAGAAACCCACTTAATGTATAAAAATGTCCAAATGAACCTCGAAAAAAATTCAAAACTAGACACAACACTCCTGTTGTTCTATGTTGACACTAGAATTTTTTTGAAGGCAATACGAGGCAATGGATATCGTTTTGTCCCCAAAGGTGGCACGTTCCCTACCGAAACCATCAAGCTTGTTGTGAGAAGCTCTACTTTGTGAGAAGCTTGCACCCAAATGTACCCCAAATGGGACAAAAAAATTAGCACGACATGTTGATGCCGCTCCATGATAGCATGCCAAGTTCCATAAATTTCAGACGAGTTTTGGATTTACTAGAATTTAAAAACCAGGTATCTCAATGTTTGCGGTCGAGTGATGGTGGCAGGGTGTTTGAAATTCATTCTCATTTCTTGCATGGGATCTACACATGCACCGAAGGACACAAATTTGTTTTTTCAACCCGTTTATATGCACTCGAGCACGTGCATGTAGTTCAAATTTGAATTATGCACATAAAATGCTTAGAAAACTCAGTTAATGTATACAAATGTCCAAACGAATCCCAAAAATTCCAAAATTAGACACAACACTCATGTTGTTCTATGTTGACACTAGAATTTTTTTGAAAGCAATAAGAGGCAACGGATATTGTTTCGTCCCCAAAGGTGGCATGTTCCCTACCAAAACCATCAAGCTTGTTGTGAGAAGCTTTGGTTTGTGAGAAGCTTATACCTAAACCTGCCCCAAATGGGACAAAAACTTTACCACGGCATGTTGATGCCGCTCCATGCTAGCATGCCAAGTTCCATCGATTTCTGACGAGTTTTGGATTTACTAGAATTTAAAAACCAGGTATCTCAATGTTTGCCGCCGAGTGACGGCGACAGGGTGTTTGAAATTCATTCTCATTTCTTGCATGGGACCTGAGCATGCACCAAAGGACACAGATTTGATTTTTCAACCTGTTTATATGCACTGGAGCATGTGCATGTGGTTCAAATTTGAATTATGCACATAAAATGCTTAGAAAACCGAGTTAATGTATGAAAATGTCCAAACGAACCCTGAAATTTTCAGAAATTAAACACAACACTCCCGTTGTTCTATGTTGACACTAGAAATTTTTTGAAATCAATAAGAGGCAACGAATATCGTTTCGTCCCCAAAGGTGGCACGTTCCCTACCGAAACCATCACGCTTGCTATGAGAAGCTTTGGTTTGCGAGAAGCTCATACCCAAACCTGCCCCAAATGGGACAAAAAATTCACCACGACATGTTGACACCGCTCCATGATAGCATGCCAAGTTCCATGAATTTCACACGAGTTTTGGATTTACTAGAATTTAAAAACCAGGTATCTCAATGTTTGCTGCCGAGTGACAGTGGCAGGGAGTTTGAAATTCATTCCCATTTCTTGCATGGGACCTAAGCATGCACCGAAGGACACATATTTGATTTTTCAACCCGTTTATATGCACTGGAGCATGTGCATGTAGTTCAAATTTGAATTATGCACCTGAAATGCCTACAAAACCAAGTTAATGTATAAAAACGTCCAAACGAACCCTGAATAATTCTAATTTTTTTGACGACGCACCTATAGTTGCATGTTCACTGCAGATAAAAGTTCAAGCAATTCAAACACCATCATTTGCAGCTGTGACCTCATTATGTAATTCAAATAAAGACGAAAAATTGTGTGGATCGCACACAGTTTATTATCACCAACCATGTGAGATGTGGCACAAAATATCTTGGAGCACCGTCGGAGTGTCAAGCACACTAGCCCGCTCCTCAAATATCATTTCACTGTTCAATCGTCGCCGGTGAAAGATGGGGACGTGTAGCAAATTTTTTGACGTTCAAACTTATCACACACGGGTTAAACTATCTGAATCATTTGTGATGTTCACATATCGTACATAGTTCTAAATAAGGGACCGTGTCTGATGACACTTTGTGCGCCAAATTTTTCGCTGAAGCAATTCCAAATTTTTTGACTTCTGCGGAAGTAACTACCTTCCGCCCCCTCCCCCTTACCAAAAGCCACATTTACCATGTTTCCGCCTTCATTTCCATGTTGAAACGTTCACTCCTTGCTTGCAGCGCCGCCTCCTCGCCGGCGACCCTCCTTCACGCTGCTCGGCCTCATCTATCCAGGCAGGTAATCCACACCCGACCCCCATCCTCCTCTTCCTTCCACATCTCACATGCCCCGAGCGCAGGCGCGGCACCTTCCACCCAAATCACCGACCCCTCCACCAAATAAGCACCGCTCTAAGCCATGGTGCACGCAGTATAGCCAATATCTCAAGGAGCATTTGGCAGTGGAGAAGCAAATCCAGGCCGCATGCACGGACGAGGTCGCGATGGCTGCCAATCGTGTCGACCCCTTGATCTTGGAGGAGCACCTTGCCATTTGCTAGCTACACCGGTTAAGCATGCTCGGTTTACCCGTTGCGTGTGCTACTCCTGTCTTTCCTAAACAAATTCTAGTGAATTGTGCTATCTAATTTTACCATGCAATCTGTTGCTCTAGTGTATATGTTCTATATGTCGTGCTGTGTGCTGCTCACTTATTAACTGTTTGGTTAACTAGTTGCCATCTTCAGTTAACTGTTTGGTTCAATTCTGCAAATGTGATGTTCAATTCTTTAGGCTGTAATTTAGTATTGTATTCCATGTGAGAAATAAATTGAATTTATCTTTACAAAATACACGAGAAACGAATACAATTGATATATTTCCAAGTTATCAAGCATGCTTGGTTTGGTTATACATTGTGCAATGTGGTGCTCAGTTAACGTTTGGTTCATTTGTGTTGTGGTGTTTAGTTAACTGTTTGGTTCAATTCTGCAATGCGATGTTCAATAGTTGTGGGTGCATTCTATTATTGTATACCATGTGAGAAGTAAATCGAATTTGGCTGTACTAAATACTTGAGAAAAAAAATACAATTATTATATTTCAAAGTTGTTAAGCATGCTTGGTTTGGTTAATTGTCTGATCTTCTATTAAGAGTATGTTATATTGTGCAATGTGGTGCTCAGTTAACGTTTTGTTCATTTGATGTGGTGTTTAGTTAATTGTTTGGTTCAATTCTGCAATGCAATGTTCAATAGTTATGGGTGCATTCTGTTATTGTATACCATGTGAGGAACATATTGAATTTGGATGTAGTAAATACATGAGAGACAAATACAATTGCTATATTTCCAAGTTGTTAAGCATGCTTGGTTTGGTCAACTATCTGATCTTCTATTAGGAGTATGTTATATTGTGCAATGTGGTGCTCAGTTAATGTTTGGTTCATTTGTTGTGGTGTTTAGTTAACTACTTGGTTCAATTCTGCAATGCGATGGCCAATTGTCGTGGGTAGAATTTTGTATTGTTGTGCATGTGAGGAATAAATTGAATTTGGTTGCACTTAATACGTGAGCAATATATACAAGTGCTATATTTCCTAGTTCTTAATCATGCTTGGTTTGGATAAATGGGTTTTCCATGTGGCTTGAATTAATCTCATGAATCTGCAATGTGCTTATTTTTCATCAACATATTTTACTGATAGCATCCGAACCCTTACTTAACCTGATGACTCACTAACTTATATGTGTTGCAGGGAAACAATGGGAAGCACTGGGGTTTACAATCGAGGTTAGCACATGCATGGTTGTCGATGTAAAAACCGGCGAATCTCGGGTAGGGGGTCCCGAACTATGCGTTTGAGGATTGATGGTAATAGGAGGTTGGGTACACGATGTTTACCCGGGTTCAGGCCCTCTCGATCAAGGTAATACCCTACTTCCTGCTATATTAATATGGATGAATATGATTACAAGATTTGATCTACCACGAGATCGTATTTGCTGAACCCTAAAGTCTAGCCAATGAGGATTTGTGATTCTCTATTAGCCTCTACGGACTAAACCCTCCGGTTTATATATGCACCGGAGGAGCCTAGGGTTTGTACATAACCATCTTGCAGAGGAAGGAAAGATCACAGTCAAACCTAAAACCTGCCATAATACAAATACAGGAGTCCTATCCGGATATGAGAGACGATCTTCAACAATGATCTTCACGGCCCACCAGTCCGGCCCACCACGAGTTATCCGACCACATGAGGACCTCTCAATCCAGGACTCCCTTAGTAGCCCCTGAACCTGTCTTCGATGACGATGAGTCTGGCTTCCGTATTATCTTCGACAATGCAAGGCGGGTTCATTCTTCCAAATATATCTTTTGCAAAAAGGTGTATTGTGTTCGGCTCTGCAAGGTTAGTACAACCCTTAGCCTCGAAGGCAAGGCTATTAAAAGAAAATGAATAATGTGTCTTTACTGACAACTTTTTGGTGAAGCGTCGCGCCCATCCCACTAACATATCGAACCGTTTTATTTGGTCCTAGTTTCGTGTTTCGAGGTATATCCTCATTGACACGTCTTATTAGAATAGAGATCGTGCCCGCTTATTGTGGGATTCTTATCAATGTGACGTGAGCATCCACACCGTGCATTAGGCACGACCGCTTTGGGAACCTGCAAGGTTTATGGCTAAAGTGGGGGGGACGTTCTGTATTCACAACGTTATAAAAGGATACCAATCCCTTTCATCAGCCCCACGCTTTCCTCAAGCTCAAGCTCTCCAACCTCCCTAGCCCCAGCATCCTCATCTCCTGCGCCCACCGCTCTTCGTCCCTCAACCACCACTTCCTTCCCAAGAAATGGCTAGATCCGGTGCCAGGGGCAAGTGGGAGGCCTCCACGGTGACTGAGAAAACCGTGGAGGATCTTCGGAGCTCGGGCTATCTCGCCGCCGATATCGCGCACTTAGTCCCCGACAAGGGTCAGGTGATTCCCGTCCTAGAGGCGGGCGAGATAGTTGTGTTCACTTCGCACTTTCATAGGGGGCTAGGGTTTCCGCTCCACCCCTTTGTTCGGGGTTTGCTGTTCTTCTACAGGCTAGATTTCCACGATCTAGCCCCGAACTCAATCCTTCACATCTCTGCTTTCATAGTGGTGTGTGAAGCTTTCCTCTGCATCCCTCCACACTTCGTCCTATGGCTTAAAACCTTCAACCTGAAGCCGAAGGTGGTGGACGGGCAGCACGCGGAGTGCGGGGGCGCTATGATTAGCAAGCTCCCGAATGTGACTTGGCCCAAAGGGTCATTCGTAGAGACGAACAAGGTCTGGCAACAGGATTGGTTTTATATCACCGAACCCCGCGATGCCAAATGGGCGGCGGAACCTGCTTTCAGATCTGGACCCCAAGAGAGGTTGACCTCCTAGACCAAAAAGGGTCTGGACTGGGGGTCTCAAGTTGAGGTGATGACACTCCAGAGCCGTGTGTCTGGCGTGATTTCCAAGGGCACCAGCTCTCGTCCATGGTCCAGGTAATGCTTGCCCGGCTTGTCCTTCCTTTCCAAAGCAGGGACTCCTCCCTATGGGAGTTCAATCCAGCAGGAGATAAGCCCCTGAAGCATCTCTTTGGCTTTACACACAAAGAGATCTGGAAGCATCTCTTCAAGAGCCAGAAGGAGTGTCCAGCAGAAACTGAGGACGCGGGCTATAGCACCGCGCTCTCCGCCCCCCC
>LR738711.1:714923616-714959312 GCA_902687465.1 Secale cereale | reverse complement strand
CCCCCCCCCCCCCCGAGGTAATAGAGAATTTCGCCAAACATATATCCCCTTTCTTATTTAATGATAACATGAATTGGAGTTTCTGCGTGATATACAGGGCTGGACGAAGAAGGCAACCCGGATGAAATGTCCGGCGCCTTTGCCCGAAAACCCAGAATCGCCTCGACTAACGGGGATGCTGGTCCCGGCGCCGTACAAGGGGCTGGTGAAGAAGAAGAAGAAGAAGAAGAAGAAGAAGAAGAAGAAGAAGAAGATGATGAAGAAGAAGAAGAAAAAGAAGAGGAGCCCCCTGCGCAAGGTAGGAGAAGAAGAGGGCGGCCCCTGCTGATGCAGGCAAGGCCGCACCCAGGAGGAAGCTAAGCCTCCCCGCCAGTTCGGACTCATCGTCTGAACACAGTTTTGTGCTGAAGCCTAGGGAGAAGCCCCTAGCCGAAACGTAAGTTTGTCCGGATTGCTTCATCTTGCTTATTTATCACTTTGATACTTATTTAGTATTTCTCACCTGCTAACCTACAACCCTCCCCGAGGACACCCCGACGCCTCCTTATCGGAGGGGAACTCTTTAGCGCTTGGAGAGACGGAGAGTGACCCACCGGTCCGAGCTCCATCGCCCATGATCAGTGGGGACACCGAAGTGTCCTCCCAGCGGGTGTCCTCCGCCCAAGGAGATGAGGATGGGGCAGGTGATAGGGCGACCGGGGGTAATACCTCGGCTACCACTGACCATGGGGAAACAATCCCCATGTAGATCGAAAGCGGGGGGGCCAAACAATCCGGGGGCCCACCGAATACTGTCCCGGAGCCTAGCGCGGCTCCGGGGTCCGAAGAGCAGTCTCCCCAGGTGGGGGAGGATTCAACGGAACCCGGAGTAAATCCGTAGGCGTCGAACCCTATGGAGGGGGCACTACTAAGTGCTTCCATCGTGGAGAAGCACCGCACCGTGATGGGTGCGGTGATGAGGAAGATTCAGTCCATGAAGGGTGGACTGAATGAAGCCTTCAACAGCCTGTTAATGGGCTTTGAGGTAAGCAATGTAATGTTATTTATGGAACCTTATTTGTTTTAAATATACATGTATAGCCAGTAGCCCCTGATGCTTTGTGTGATTCTGAACATACTCGGACGAAGTATCCATAGTATAGCATGCTTATAGAGCTGAACTGTTGTGCTTATGTTATTTGAACAGGCTTCACTAGTTACGGCAGCTGCACGAGATGCAGAGGTTGCCAAACTAAACCGGAAGCTCTTATTGGCCAACGCGGACCTCTACCACGTCAACCAACATTTAGATGAAACGCAAGGTATGCGGATAAAAAAGTTAAGATGTCAAGGAGACTAATATTATTAATTGAGTATGGATATAAACTCTTTTATGATATTCTGTATTACACAGTTGGCGCCACACAGCTCGAGGCCCTTAAGGGCGAGCTCACGAAGGCCAAGAAGGTGGCCAAGGTGAGCAAGGCGACCGCTGACAAAGCGGTTGCCGAACTAGAGGCCGACAAGGCCGCGCGAGAGAAACACCAGGCTCGAGTGTCCGAAGTCGAGGTTGAGCTCAATGATGCGATTCGCAAATGCGATGCATTGGAAGAGGAGGCTTCGGAACAAGCTTCCAAGCTTGCTGAGGCAATCAAGGCTACCTAGGATGCGCAAAGCAAGTCGCGAGCGCCTGTGAAGAAATCAAGTAGGCAGGACAGATAGCATCTGGTAAGACTTCTCTTACAGAGCATCTTCGAAGGGCGGAAGTATCTTGGGCTCACACGGTTATGGAGTTCTCTAGGCGTGTTTGCCGATCTTCCAAGGAGCAGCGCTGACGCTCTCCAGTACTTCCGAGCCCAGGAGGGGAACGACACGGAGAAGTTGTTTTGGTCGTAGTTCTATGCGCCAAAACATCTGGTGCCCCTCAACGACCAGATGAAGCAGCTGGTCGAGCTGCACAATATGCCGGGTTCGGCCATGAAGGACTTAGTAGTCCGGCTATGGCGCACTAATCCAATCCCAAGTAGCTACTTCGGATTGGTGAAGCAGCTCGTCGAGGCAAGCCCGCGGGTCGACGCATTGACGCGTTCGGCCTGGATAGAGGGTGCTCGAATGGGCTTCGCTCATGTAAAGGTGAACTGGGCGAAGATGGGCAGAGCATATACCTACTGCTGGCCCACCCGCAGGTAAGGAGCACCGCAAGCCGGAGAAGTACTTCGAGCATGTCATAGAGGGCGCTCGCCTTGTAGAAGGCCAGTGCTCAAAATATGTTATCTTTGAATAATTGTATCGGGCTATAAAGACTTAAGCTTATGAACCGATGTATATAACTTTTGCGCTATTATAATATGATCGACTTTTATCTCCCATGTGGTTGTTTATATAATTTTGAAAGTTTCTAGTCGTCGGCTTTAGCCCCCAAGTACATAGTACTGGGGTGTTCGGTCATATGCAAAATACACTCTTTATCCA
Source organism: Secale cereale (assembly GCA_902687465.1). Lineage (NCBI taxonomy): Eukaryota > Viridiplantae > Streptophyta > Magnoliopsida > Poales > Poaceae > Secale > Secale cereale. The sequence continues at coordinate 714,956,861 of LR738711.1, read as the reverse complement.
ACGTCTTGGTCCGTGTAGGAGGTGTATGCCGAGCAAACCAGGCAATCGGACTATGCGGCGTAATCACTTTCACTTAGCCATAGGAATTTGACAAGTGAGGCTAGGTACTAGCCCCTGGTGCGGATATGATATTCCCTAATTAAGGTATCCAATTGCACCTGGCTGGGTGCTACTTCTCGAGCTTGCGTTGTATTCCCTTGAAGAGGAAAGGGAGATGCAGCACAGTAGCGTAAGTATTTCCCTCAGTTTTTGAGAACCAAGGTATCAATCTAGTAGGAGACCACGCGCGAGTCCCTCACACCTGCACAAACAAATAAGAACTTCGCAGCCAACGCGATAAGGGGTTGTCAATACCTTTACGGTCACTTACGAGAGTGAGATCTGATAGAGATGATAGTTTATATTTTTGGTATTTTTGTTTATAAGAACAGAAAGTAACAGCGGAAAAAGTAAAGTAGATGTAGATTGATATGTTGAGAGTAGACCCGGGGGCCATAGTGTTCTCTAGTGGCTTCTCTCCTGATAGCGATTATCTACGGCGGGTAAACAAATTACTGTCGAGCAATTGATAGAAAAGCGAATAATTAGGAGACTATTTAGGCATGATCATTGTATATAGGCATCACGTCCGAGACAAGTAGACCGACTCCTTCCTGTATCTTCTACTATTAATCCACACATCGATCGCTATCCATCATGCATCTAGTGTATTGAGTTCATAAGAACAGAGTAACGCCTTAAGCAAGATGACATGATGTAGAGGGATAAACTCAAGCAGTATGATATAAACCCCATCTTTTTATCCTCGATGGCAACAATACAATACGTGCCTTGCTGCCCCTACTGTCACTTGGGAAGGACAACGCAAGATTGAACCCAAAGCCAAGCACTTCTCCCATTGCAAGAACTATAGATCTAGTAGGCCAAACCAAACAATTAATTCGAAGAGACTTGCAAGGATATTATGAGCACATATAAAGAGTTCAGAAAAGAACCAAATATTTCTCGTAGATAATCTTGATCAGAAACCCACCATTCATCGGATCTCGACAAACACACCACAAAAAGAGATTACATCGAATAGATGTCCTCGAAGACCGAGGAGAACTTTGTATTGAGATCCAGAGAGAGAGAAGAAGCCATCTAGATACTAGCTATGGACCCGAAGGTCTGTGGTAAACTACTCACAACTCATGGTGAGGGCGATGATGATGATGTAGAGGCACTCCGTGATGGATCCCCCCTCCGGCGGAGCTCCGAAACAGGCTCCAAGATGTGATCTCACGGGAACAGAAGGTTACAGCAGTGGAATTAGGGTTTTCTCTCTGTTGCTGATGGTTTCGGGGTACGTAGGCTTATATAGGAGGAAGAAGGACACCGGGGGACTCACAAGGGGCCCACGAGGCAGGGGGCGCGCCCTGGGAAGGGGGCGCGCCCCCCACCCTCGTGGACACCACGAAGCCCCTACTCCATGGTTCTCAAGTCTCCCGTGCGTGATTTTATCCAAAAATATCTCTCCCGAAGGTTTCATTCAGTTTGGACTCCATTTGATATTCCTTTTCTGCAAAACCCTGAAACAACAAAAAAAAACAGCAATCTGGACTGGGCCTTTGGGTTAGTAGGTTAGTCCCAAAAATGATATAAAAGTGTATGACAAAGCCCATTAAACATCCAAAACATCATAAATAATAGCATGGAACAATCAAAAATTATAGATACGTTGGAGACGTATCAAGCATCCCCAAGCTTAATTCCTTCTCGTCCTCGAGTAGGTAAATGATAAAAACAGAATTTTTGATGTGGAATGCTAACCAACATAGTTTTTCAATGTAATTATCTTAATTGTGGCATGAATGTTCAGATCTGAAAGATTCAAGATAAAAGTCTATATTGACATAAGAAATAATAATACTTCAAGCATACTAACAAAGCAATCATGTCTTCTCAAAATACTATGGCTAAAGAAAGTTATCCCTACAAAGTCATATAGTCTGGCTATGCTCCCTCTTCATCACACAAAATATTCATATCATGCACAACCCCGATTTCAGCTGAGCACTTGTTTTTATACTCTATTATTTCAAATCTTTCAAGTTTCACGCAATACATGAGCGTGAGCCATGGACATAGCACTATGGGTGGAATAGAGAGGTGGTTGTGGAGAAGACAAAAAGGAGGGAGATAGTCTCACATCAACTAGGCGTATCAACGGGCTATGGAGATGCCCATAAATAGATATCAATGTGAGTGAGTAGGGATTGCCATGCAACGAATGCACTAGAGCTAAATATGTACGAAACCTCAACAAAAGAAACTAGTGGGTGTGCATCCAACTTGCTTGCTCACGAAGACCTAGGGCATTTGAGGAAGCCCATCGTTGGAATATACAAGCCAAGTTCTATAATGAAAATTCCCACTAGTATAAAAGTGACTAAGCATGAGACTCTCTACAATGAAGAACATGGTGCTACTTTGAAGCACAAGTGTGGAAAAAAGATAGTAGCAATTTTCCCTTTTTCTTTTTTTTCTTGTTTTGGGCCATTCTTTTTTTCTTTGGCCTTTTTTTGCGGAGGGGCTTTATTGATTTAGCCTTTCCTCCCATGGGACAATGCTCTAATAATGATGATCATCACACTTTCATTACAACTCGATATTACAACTCGATACTACAACAAAGTATGACTCTATATGAATGCTTCCGGCGGTGTACCGTGATGTGCAATGAAACAAGAGTGACATGTATGAAAAGTTATGCATGGTGGCCTTGCCACAAATACGATGTCAACTACATGATCATGTATGGAAATATGAAAATATGATGCGTGTCATATGAACGGAACGGCGGAAAGTTGCATGACAATATATCTCAGAATGACTATGGAAATGCCATGATGGGTAGGTATGGTGGCTGTTTTGAGGAATAATATGGTGGTTGTTTTGAGGAAGGATATATAGTGGGTGTATGGTACCGGCGAAAGTTGCGTGATACAAGAGAGGCTAGCAATGGTGGAAGGGTGAGAGTGCGTATAATCCATGGACTCAACATTAGTCATAAGAACTCATATACTTATTGCAAAAATCTACGAGTCATCAAAACAAAGCAATCAACGCATGCTCCTAGGGGGGAGGTTGGTATGAGTTAACCATCGCGCGCCCCCGACCTCCACACAAAGGTTGGCACTTTACAAATACCTCATGCTCTAACTTCGTCACATAGTGGTTCACCATACGTGCATGCTACGGGAATCACTAACCTTAACACAAGTATTTCTCAATTTCATAATAACTCTACTAGCATGACTCTAATATCACTATCCTCATATCTCAAAACAATTATCAAGCATCCAACTTCTCATCATATTCAATGCACTTAGTGTGAGAGTTTTTACTACATTGATATTGGATGTCTATCATGTGAAGACTAGTTTTATAGCCTAAACACATTACCATGCTGTTTTAATAGACTCTCAAATGGATATAAGTGAAGCATGAGAGTTCAACAATTTCTTCAAAATATTATCACCACCGTGCTCTAAAAGATATAAGTGAAGCACTAGAGCAAAAACTATTCAACTCAAAAGATATAAGTGAAGCACATAGAGTGTTCTATTAATTCCTAGGCCATATTTAACTCTCTCAAATTGGTGTGTCCAGCAAGGATAATTGTGGCAAACTAACAATCAAAGACTCAAATTATACAAGACAATCCAAGCAGAACACATATCATGTGGTGAATAAAAATATAGCTCCAAGTATAGTTACCGATAGATGAAGACGAAAGAGGGGATGCCTTCCCGGGGCATCCCCAAGTTTAGGCTTTTGATTGTCCTTGAATTTTACTTGGGGTGCCATGTGCATCCCCAAGCTTAGGCCCTTGCTACTCTTTGTTCCATAGTCCATCAAAGCAATACTCAAAACTTGAAAACTTCACAACACAAAACTTAGACAAAAATCTCGTGAGCTCCGTTAGCATAAGAAAACAAATCACTACTAAAAGGTACTACACTGAATTCATCCTTTGTTTATATTGGTGTTAAACCTACTGTATTCCAACTTCTCTATGGTTCATACTTCCCAATATTACACATAGATGCATTGAAATAAGCAAACAACACACGAAAAACAGAATCTGTCAAAAACAGAACAGTCTGTAGTAATCTGCAGGTTTCGCATACTTCTGTAACTCCAAAAAATTCAATCTAAATTGGTAAACATGAGGAATTTGTATATTAATCATCTGCAAAAAGAATCAACTAAATAGCACGCTCCAGTAAAATCTGATGACCATTCTAGTGAGCATTAACGATTCTGTTTTTCACAGCAAGATCACATAAACTTCACAAAAGTCTTCCCAAAGGTTCTACTTGGCACAAACACTAAACAAAACATGAAACCACATCTAAACAGAAGCTAGATGCAATATTTATTCCCTAACAGCATCAAAAACAAAAAATATAAAATTGGTTTGCCTCCCAACAAGCGCTATCGTTTTACGCCCCTAGCTAGGCACGATACAAGATAGATCTAGGTATTGCCCTCCTTGGAAAGCAATTCTTTGATTAAGCACTTATGATTCCCAGGCATTTCTTTATCCCTATTACCAATCAAACTCTTGGGCAAGAAATCAAGAAAATTAGGGTGAACACTTATGGATTTAAGATCCGCAACTAGATGTTTCACCCTTGTCTTTAGGGACATACATGAACTTGGATAATTTAGTGGTAGAGGTATTTGGAGTAGTTTTTATAGCAGAAAGAGCATAACCCACATTAGTAATAATATCCTCAAGCTTATTGACTCTAGTGGAATCCTTATCTAGCTTTTCTTTAACTATGGGCTCCTTTTCCTTAAGATTTTTCAGAACAAACTCCTACCTTGGATCCATATTGAGTAATTTCATTATGGATTTTTCTATCCAAGTTCTCTACCAATTCTACCATAGCAACTTTGGTTTCAATGATTTCTAACCTTTGCATAACATGCTCCAAAGTTAAAACGGTCCCGTTAACCATAAGAGGTGGTGAGCCAAATAATTCAGTCATAGCATTATAAGAATCAAAGGTATGGCTACCCAATAAATTCCCTCCGGTAACGGTATCTAAGATAAGTCTATTCCACGGAGTTATGCCAACATAAAAATTGTGAAGAAGCACGGAAGTGGAAAGCTTCCTATTAGATCCGTTTTGAGCATTGCAAATTCTATACCAGGCATCTTTTAAGTTTTCTTCCTCCCTTTGTTTAAAGTTGAGGACCTCACTCTCGGGAGTGTTGATAATGATAGGTGTGCTAGACATGATGACAAGCAAGCAAACAACACACAAGCAAACAAGAAGCAAGCGAACGATAAACACACGACAAAAGAAGGGCAATAAAATGACAAGGGTGAAGTGGGGGAGAGGAAAACGAGAGGCGAAAAATGTAAAGCGAAGGATAAGGGTTTGTGATAGGTACTTGATATATGACTTTTGCGTAAGCCTCCCCGGCAACGGCGCCAAAAATTCTTCTTGCTACTTCTCGAGCTTGCGTTGTATTCCCTCGAAGAGGAAAGGGAGATGCAGCACAGTAGCGTAAGTATTTCCCTCAGTTTTTTAGAACCAAGGTATCAATCCAGTAGGAGACCACACGCGAGTCACTCGCACCTGCACAAACAAATAAGAACTTCGCAGCCAACGCGATAAGGGGTTGTCAATCCCTTTACGGTCACTTACGAAAGTGAGATCTGACAGAGATGATAGTTTGATATTTTTGGTATTTTTGGTTATAAGAACAGAAAGTAAAAGCGGAAAAATAAGTAGATTGTAGATTGATATGTTGAGAATAGACCCGGGGGCCATAGTGTTCTCTAGAGGCTTCTCTCATGATAGGGATATTCTACGGCGGGTAAACAAATTACTGTCAAGCAATTGATAGAAAAGCGAATAATTATGAGACTATCTAGGCATGATCATTATATATAGGCATCACGTCTGAGACAAGTAGACCGAAGTGATTCTGCATCTCTACTATTACTCCACACATCGACCGCTATCCAGCATGCATCTAGTGTATTGAGTTCATAAGAACAGAGTAACGCCTTAAGCAAGGTGACATGATGTAGAGGGATAAACTCAAACTTAGTGATATAAACCCCATCTTTTTATCCTCGATGGCAACAATAAAATATGTGCCTTGCTGCCCCTACTGTCACTGGGAAAGGACACTGCAAGATTGAACCCAAAGCCAAGCACTTCTCCCATTGCAAGAACTATAGATCTAGTAGGCCAAACCAAACCAGTAATTCGAAGAGACTTGTAAGGATATTATGAGCACACATAAAGAGTTCAGAAAAGAACCAAATATTTCTCGTAGATAATCTTGATCATAAACCCACAATTCATCGTATCTCGACGAACACACCGCAAAAAGAGATTACATCGAATAGATCTCCTCGAAGACCGAGGAGAACTTTATATTGAGATCCAGAGAGAGAGAAGAAGCCATCTAGATACTAGCTATGGACCCGAAGGTCTGTGGTAAACTACTCACAACTCATGGTGAGGGCGATGATGATGATGATGTAGAGGCACTCCGTGATGGATCCGCCCTCCGACGGAGCTCTGGAACAGGCTCCAAGATGGGATCTCACGGGAACAGAAGGTTACAGCGGTGGAATTAGGGTTTTCTCTCTATTGCTGATGGTTTAGGGGTACGTAGGCTTATATAGGAGGAAGGAGGACACCGGGGGACTCACGAGGGGCCCATGAGGCAGGGGGGTGCCTTGGGAAGGGGGCGCGCCCCCCACCCTCGTGGGCACCCCGTAGCCCCTACTCCGTGGTTCTCAAGTCTCCCGTGTGTGATTTTCTCCAAAAACGTATCTCCCGAAGGTTTCATTCCGTTTGGACTCTGTTTGATATTCCTTTTCTGCAAAACCCTAAAACAGGAAAAAAAAACAACAATCTGGACTGGGCCTTTGGGTTAGTAGGTTAGTCCCAAAAATGATATAAAAGTGTATGACAAAGCCCATTAAACATCCAAAACATCATAAATAATAGCATGGAACAATCAAAAATTGTAGATACGTTGGAGACGTATCACGGGGCGAAAAAACCAACCCTTCATATAATACGGGATAGATCTCTATCGATCATAGTATAAAACCAAGTCACCAGATTGCGGACCAGGTTCTCGCCTATCATGACGGTCAGTTTTCGGCTTTCTCTACTGAGGTACTTGACTGGACAAGCCAAAAGTACAATCGCGGTAGTTCTCCCTTTACACCCTAGCCGAACAATCGGAAACGTAGGGGTAAGCACAGGAGCCGGGCAACCCAACTATTGACCGAAGACATGATTCGAAACTGATGCATATAAGGCAAACATCCAGGACGCCGAACACTCCCTATAGGTGTTCGGTCTTTTCGACATATACCGGGTTGAATACAGCCCCTGGTAATAGACCCTGTTGACAAGGCACATGTGGCAATCTGATGTGGGGAGAGAACATTTATGGTGAGTGAATAAAACTCCGCACATAATGTGAATCAAGCTGCTCTATTAATTTCCCTTTATAGTACGGCGAACCATAAGGTTACACATAACGACGATGACTTTCTTGGACAATTGACATGCCAGAAAGGTATATAACAAGACAGAGAAAAAAGGTTTACACAGGGTGTTAATCTAAAAATAAACCTTAGCACGGGTCCCTGCTGCACGTCTACATCGTTTCCTCCTCTCAAATGTGTCCTTGAAGGGTTGAGTATGGTGGCCATCTGTAAAAAGAAAAAGAAACCTGGAAAAGAAAAAGAAATCCAGTGTGGCCATAAACAAGACTGGTTCGTTTAGTGAACCTTAAAAGATAATTTTTAGAGTCCGAATAGGGTCGAGCCGAACTATGGACTATATGCAGTGTGCCCCCAGCGTCGCCCAAGGGTTTTTTAAGGCATAATTATGCACTCGCGGTACATATTCTATCACCTTATGGGGCAGTCGATGGGGGCGTAGCTGCTAATCTAGCTCAGGTTCATCTGAGCTGCCGCACTCAGGAGTATGCCAGACACGTTTAACTCTGTCCGCGGTTTTAACGACCAATAAGTTGTCCGGCTTGAATTGGCCTTTTGGACTTCGGGTGCTAAGGCCGCAGTGTCCTCCTATGTACGGAGAGAGCGCTCCATATTTCAGTTGACCGTGATGACGCCACGTGGTCCAGACGTTTTAAGTTTTAGATAAGCATAATGCGGGACTGCATTAAAGCGGGTGAAGGCCGTTCTTCCGAGTAGTGCATGATAGCCACTTCGGAACGGAGCTATGTCGAAGATTAGCTCTTCGCTTCTAAAGTTATCAGGAGAGCCGAATACGACCTCCAATGTTAAAGAGCCCATGTAGCGGGCTTCTACGCCCGGTATTACTCCTTTAAAGGTCGTGTTGCTAGGCTTGATTCTTGACGGGTCGATCCCCATCTTGCGGACAGTGTCCTGATATATCAGATTAAGACTGCCGCCGCCATCCATAAGTCCTCAGGTGAGATGGTATCCATTGATTATTGGGTCGAGCACTAGGGCAGTCGAACCCCCATGACGGATACTAGTCGGATGATCCCTGCGATCGAACATGATCGGACAGGCCGACCATGGGTTGAATTTGGGGGCAACAAGCTCGACGGCGTAGACATCTCGGAGTGCGCGCTTTCCCTCCCTCTTTGGGATATGAGTGGCATATATCATGTTCACTGTTTTGATCTCCGGTGGAAATTTCTTTTGTCCCCCTGTATTCGGCTGGCGAGGTTCGTCCTTGTCTTTGCTCTGAGGTCCCTTCCCCTTGTGTTCGGCATTGAGCTTGCCGGCCTGCTTGAAAACCCAACAATTACTGTTGGTATGGTTTGCAAGTTTTTCTGGGGTGCAATGGATTTGGCAAGGCCTATCTAATATTTTGTCCAGGCTAGATGGACCATCTTTGTTGCCTTTAAATGGCTTCTTTCGTTGACCGGGTCTGGAGCCACTGAATCCGGCGTTTACCGCTGTGTCATCTGGGCTTCCAGCATTATTTCAACGTTTGTTTTTGTAACGTCGTGGCTTTCCATTGCCGTCCCTGACTTCAGATGTTCCAGGGTCGCTGGTGCTGCTACGCACTAACCAACTGTCCTCGCCCGCGCAAAAGGGGTCATGAGTGTAGTTAGGGCCGACATTGTCCTCAGCTTTTCCCGTCCGAGGTGTCTGGCTAGCCATTCGTCCCCGACACTATGTTTGAAAGCCGGTAAGGCTTCGATGTCCGGACAGTCTACGATTTGGTGCTTCTTAGTGAGAAACCAATTCCAAAGCTTGCGGGCTGACTCCCCGGGTTGTTGGATGATGTGACTTAGATCGTCAGCATCCGGGGGGTGGACATAAGTCCCTTGAAAATTGGCCCGAAAAGCGTCCTCAAGTTCTTCCCAACTCCCAATGGATTTCTCTGGGAGGTTGTTCAGCCAGTGCTGAGCTGGTCCTTTCAGCTTGAGGAGTATGTATTAATGGTGTGGAGATCATCTCCGCGAGCCATGTGTATGTGAAGGATGAAGTCTTCTATCCAGACGGCAGGATCCATCGTTCCATCATACGCCTCGATGTTCACGGGTTTAAACCCTTCTAGAAAATCATGATCCAGCACCTCATCGGTGAAGCATAGAGGGTGTGTGGCACCTCTGTATTTTGCTATATCATGGCGTATATCTGATGGTTGTGATGTTCGGTATTGACCCCGAACTGGTATATGACCGGCGCGATTGGCTTGATAGCCGCCGTCCCGTGCGGGAATGCGGTCCCTTGATCCGTAGATGGATCTGGTCTTGTCGGCCTTGTTGTTCAGGTCCTCACGTAAACTGTGTTTCTGGTCCTGAGCCACATCCTCCTTTCCTTTATGGGGTGGGGGTGTGGGCTTTGTGTACACCGTTGCTAGCCACTCTATCTCGTCCACGAGGTGGTCGGTCCGGTTTATCGGCGGTGTTATTCTTTGGCGGTATAGGCGCAGTGGCCTCATCGTCGAATTCGGACAGAAGTTTGTGCTTGGGATAGCCTTTGGTTTGGTGATTGTAGCCATATTTTTGTTCAGCGTCTAGCACTTGGTTCCATCTATCATTGAGTGTGTCCTGTGCGGCTCGAAGCCGTCTCTGCTGCTATTTCAGGCTCCTTGCAGTGGCAATAAGCCTCTGATGGAAGCGCTTTTGTTCTGAAGGTTCTTCTGGGATGATGTATTCGTCGTCGCCCAGGCTAACTTCTTCTTCGGAGACATGTTCGTAATTATTGTCTTCGGCATCCATGTCATCGTCCTCTCACTCCTCCTGCTCTATCGCTGGGTCTGCGGGGTCTTCGGCTTGTTCCGGACTATCAACGTCGTTAGTGACAGTGTTGCTATCTTTTCCTTTGCGGGATTTCGTTCGGCGCTTCGGGCGTCGACATTTGGGAGGTTCTTCGATAGGCTTGTCCTTTGCGGGATAGTTTTCGCCGTTGGCCTCCTTCTCCTTCGATGTATCCACCATATATACGTCGTATGAAGACGTAGCTGTCCACCTCCTGGTTATGGGCCGGCTTTGATCTGGATCTGCTTCGGCTTCGAGGTCCATCCCATCGAAGTCTTCGGAAGCGTAGTCAAGTAGATCGGTTAGATCTTTGACCGTGGGAACCAAGTGGGTGGTGGGTGGGGAGCAAAATTCTCCATCAGCCTCCATTTCGAACTGGATATAATGCGGCTGTGTGTCCCCATCTAAGGAGAGGGATTTTAACAATTTTAACATGTTGCCAAAGGGTGAGTGCTGGAAGATATCCGCAACACTGAATTTGGTGATAGACGCTTGCTCGAGCTTGAAGGGCGCAGATGCGCATGATTCGGAATCTAAGGCCGGAGACGAGTCCGGGGTTCCGGTAACAAAGATCCCACTCATAGTTGGGTCCGAGTGCGGCTCCAGCACCGTAGAGTCTGCGGCTTCCGTGGCGGGGTTGAGCTTCCCGTCCTTGGGCGACGCGGTCTGTTCCGGATCTAGGGCCAGAACTGTTACAGGTGCTATTTCCTGATCCGATGACATAGTTAGGTCGTGTTCATCATGAGCAGGGAGAGATCGCCGCGGGCTTGAATCCATCGAAGATCAAGTCTCCATGGATGTCAGCAACGTAGTTTAAGCTTCCAAACCTGACTTGATGGCCACGGGCGTAGCTCTCAACTTGCTCGAGGTGGCCTTCAGTGTTGGCACGAAGCGCGAAGCCGCCTAACACGAATAGCCGTCCGGGAGGGAAGATTCCCTCGGTGTTGCCATCGTGGTTGATGACGCGATCCATCAGTCCTTTGGTCGACGACATAGTGGAACTCTCAATGAAAGCACCAATCTCGGTGTCAAAACTGGCGGATCCCGGGTAGGGGGTCCCGAACTATGCGTCTGAGGATTGATGGTAACAGGAGGTTGGGGACACGATGTTTACCCAGGTTCAGGCCCTCCCGATCGAGGTAATACCCTACTTCCTGCTATATTAATATGGATGAATATGATTACAAGAGTTGATCTACCACGAGATCGTATTGGCTAAACCCTAAAGTCTAGCCTGTGAGGATTTGTGATTCTCTATTAGCCTCTACGGACTAAACCCTCCAGTTTATATATGCACCGGAGGGGCCTAGGGTTTGTACATAACCATCTTGTAGAGGAAGGAAAGATCACACCCGAACCTAAAACCTGCCATAATACAAATACAGGAGTCCTATCCGGATACGAGAGATGATCTTCAAGAATGATCTTCATGGCCCACCAGTCCGGCCCACCACGAGTTATCCGGCCACATGAGGACCCCTCAATCCAGGACTCTCTCAATGGTCCTTTGTCTAATATCACATTATTGTGCAATTGCAGGAACCATTCGAATATTTAGGTCTTTAACAATTTGGTCTTGCACATGTAGGTCCTGCTATCAGAGGTTTTGACCCACTGTTCGACCCTTTTTGCATATGAGGAAATGAGTTGTCCATGAATATTAGTCAAGTCAAGAAACTCAGAAAGATTGTTAGGATAAAAAAATTAGCGGCAAATAACAAGAAAATCTTTGTCTGCACAATGAAGAAGATATCACTTCACTACAGGATGGTACTAACTATTATACCTTGCCTTTTTTATTCCTTTGCCCCATTTCCAATATAGAGAAGATATTTATGCACATCCTTGTTTTCAGGCCTTTCCAAAGCAGATCACTGATGATTACCTCTCAAACCACTTGTATGGCCAGGAGGCGAGGAAGGTATTCATACAACACCCGCGGTTCAATATTGAAGTGTTCCGAAAGAGGAAAGGATGGACGGTCAATCATCCATAGGCACTGGCCTAAAGTTGCAAAGACCTTCAACATCAATGAAGGCTCAATATTTGCCTTCTGCTTCAGCAGTTTTCCAGATGAGATACATCTTTCTATGTACCGTCTATGTTGCTAATTTTGAAAGGTTATAGATGTTGCATGTGAAACTTGGTGCTGGTGCAGTTGAGTAATGGGGTAGCTGAGTGTTGAAGCTATATGATGTTGTACTCTGATGTATTTCAATTATGAAAATGAAATATATTGTGTGCTTAATATGAAATGTCAATTAGATTAATATAAATGGATTATTAATAATAGAATAATTAGCCTACTAATTGGGTTTTTCTATTGCAAACGGTTATTGAGAAAACACCGAGTGTGATGCATTCAATAACGCACATAGTTTCTAGGAATAAACCGCGTTAAATTAATGACAATCACATGCGACATCCTCTTGAAAATTGTTTGCGTTAGGCCACCTAGCGTAAATGTTTATCACATAAAAACTGTGTGTGATGGACAGTGATACGTCTCCAACGTATCTATAATTTTTTATTGTTCCACGCTATTATATTATCCTCCTAGGATGTTTTATGGGCTTTTATATACACTTTTATATGATTTTTGGGACTAACCTATTAACCTAGAGCCCAGTGCCAGTTTTTGTTTTTCCCTTGTTTTTGAGTTTTACAGAAAAGGAATATCAAACGGAGTCCAATTAACGTGCCAATTTTTGATGATTTTTTCTGGACCAAAAGAAGCCCCCGAAGTAAAAGAGTTGGGCGAGGAGAGCCACGAGCTGCCTACGAGGGTGGGGGTACGCCCTGGGTAGGTGGTGGCGCCGCCCTTTCTCGTGGATGGCCCGGAGGGCCCCTTGACTTGTGCCCTACTCCAAAGAAATCCTATAAATACTAAAACCTTCGGAAATTAACCTAGATTGGGAGTTCCGCCGCCGAAAGCCTCTGTAGCCACCAGAAACCAATCTAGACCAAGTTCCGACACCCTGTCGGAGGGGAGGAACCGTCACCGGTGGCCATCTTCATCATCCCGGCGCTCTCCATGACGATGAGGGAGGAGTCCACACTCGGGGCTGAGGGTATGTACCAGTAGCTATGTGTTTGATCTCTCTCTCTCTCTCTCTCTCTCTCTCGTGTTCTTCAGATGGCACGATCTTGATGTATCACGAGCTTTGCTATTATAGTTGGATCTTATGATGTTTCTCCCCCTCTACTCTCTTGTAATGGATTGAGTTTTCCCTTTGAAGTTATCTTATCGGATTGAGTCTTTAAGGATTTGAGAACACTTGATATATGTCTTGCGTGGGATACCCATGGTGACAATGGGGTATTTTATTGGTTCACTTGATGTATGTTTTGGTGATCAACTTGCGGGTTTCGTGACCTTGGGAATCTATGCATAGGGGTTGGCCCACGTTTTCGTCTTGACTTTCCGGTAGAAACTTTGGGGCACTCTTTGAAGTTATATGTGTTGGTTGAATAGATATTTCTGAGATTGTGTGATGCATATCATATAATCATGCCCACGGATACTTGAGGTGACAATGGAGTATCTAGGTGCCATTAGGGTTTTGGTTGATTTGTGTCTTAAGGTGTTATTCTTGTACGAACTCTATGATAGATTGAACGTTACTACGGACTCTTGAATAGATCGATCAGAAAGAATAACTTTGAGGTGGTTTCGTACCCTACCATAATCTCTTCGTTTGTTCTCCGCAATTAGACTTTGTAGTGACTCTTTGTTGCATGTTGAGGGCTAGTAATATGATCCAATTATGTTATCCTTTTTGAGAGAACTTGCACTAGAGAAAGTATGAACCCTAGGCCTTGCCTACTATCATTGCAACATTGTTTATGCTCACTTTTACCACTTGCTACCTTGCTGTTTTTATATTTTCATATTACAAAAACCTATATCTACCATGCATATTGCATTTGTATCACCATCTCTTCGCTGAACTAGTGCACCTATAAATTTACCATTGTATTGGGTGTGTTGGGGACACAAGACTCTTTGTTATTTGGTTGCAGGGTTGTTTGAGAGAGACCATCTTCATCCTACGCCTCCCATGGATTGATAAACCTTAGGTCATCCACTTGAGGGAAATTTTCTACTGTCCTACAAACCTCTGCACTTGGGGGCCCAACAACGTCTATAAGAAGAAGATTGTGTAGTAGACATCAAGCTATTTTCGGGCGCCATTGCCGGGGAGGTTAGTGCTTGAAGTTATATCTTTAGATCTTGCAATCGAATCTTTTAGTTTCGTGTTTTATCACTAGTTTACCTTATAAAAGAAAACTACAAAAAATGGAATTAAGGTTACCTCATATGTTTCATCTTTTTAATATCTTTTGTGAAAATGATGGGAAGGAAAATTGTGCTCAAGTACTAGAAGAAGAATTACATAGAATGCTTGGCATAAAATATGTGCATGATGAGCATGATTGCAATGTTGTTAGTGTGAATCCTTTGAATATCCATGATGATAATGATATGCAAAGCCACAAGCTTGGGGAAGCTCGGTTGAGTGCCGCACCCTAGATGGCTAAAGTCCAGTAGCCGAAAGCATCACTAGCTTACGCTCTGACCCGAGTAGCAAACTCTGTTATATAGGAGTTCAAAAACCTCATTTCGTTTGAGAGATAGTGGAATTTCTTCTTTCAACACGTACATCGACGAGGGTGTCGATGACTTGAGTGAGGAATGGTCATGTGCTAGAGGCCGTACCTTTGGAGTAAGACCTCAACAAGGGGGTGTGCAGTTTAAATGTAAATGTTACTTATCCGAACCGAACGTTAGCGGCTTAAGCTAAGCCTATCACGAGCTGCGTTGCTGAGTTCTTTCTTTTTCTTTAAAGAATTCTGCCTTCCTTAAAATATCATAAACAGTTCTTGTCGGTTGAGCACCCTTTTCAAGGAAATAGAGAATAGATAACCATGAAACTTGTCATCATGATTTTAGTTTTCAATTGGATTATGC
Organism: Secale cereale; assembly: GCA_902687465.1. Taxonomy (NCBI): domain Eukaryota; kingdom Viridiplantae; phylum Streptophyta; class Magnoliopsida; order Poales; family Poaceae; genus Secale; species Secale cereale. The sequence goes on along the minus strand of LR738711.1, from coordinate 714,941,581 downwards.
TTCACATGATAGTTATTTTGTTGAATTTGCTCCTCCCACTACTATGAATGAGAAGAATTTTTCTTATGTGGAGAGTAATAAAATTTATAAGCTTGGGGATCATGAAAAGAATGCTTTATGTGCTGGTTATATTGTTGAATTCATTCATGATGCTACTGAAAATTATTATGAGAGAGGAATATATGCTTGTAGGAGTTCCAATAATATCAAGTTTCCTCTCTATATGTTGAAAGTTTTGAAGCTATGCTTGCTTTGCCTTCCTATGCTCGTTGATTATCGTTCCCATAAGTTGTTTTATTACAAAATCCCTATGCATAGGAAGTGGGTTACACCTAAATGTGCTAGACATATTCTTCATGATGCTCTCTTTATGTTTCAATTCTTATCTTTTACGCGAGCATCATTGAAATCATCATGCCTAGCTAGGGGCGTTAAACGATAGCGCTTGTTGGGAGGCAACCCAACTTTATTTTATTTTCTTTGCTTTTGCTTCTGTTTAGGAATAAATATTGCATCTAGCTTTTTTTTAGATGTGGTTTTGTGTTTTAATTAGTGTTTGTGCCAAGTAGAACCTTTGGGAATACTTGTGTGAAATTTATATGATCTTGCTGTGAAAAACTGAATTGTTAGCGCTCACTAGAATGGTCATAAAATTTTACTGGAGCGTGCTATTTAGTTGATTCTTATTGCAGATGATTAGTAGACAAACTCCTCACGTTTACCAGTTTAGTTTGAATTGTTTGGTTATACAGAAGTATGCGAAACCTGCAGATTACTACAAACTGTTCTGTTTTTGACAGATTCTGTTTTTCGTGTGTTGTTTGCTTATTTCAATGCATCTATGAGTAGTATTGGGAAGTATGAATCATAGAGAAGTTGGAATACAGTAGGTTTAACACCAATATAAACAGAGAATGAGTTCATTACAGTACCTTTGAGTGGTGGTTTGTTTTCTTATACTAACGGAGCTCACGAGATTTTTGTCTAAGTTTTGTGTTGTGAAGTTTTCAAGTTTTGAGTATTGCGTTGATGGACTATGGAACAAAGAGTGGCAAGAGCCTAAGCTTGGGGATGCCCAAGGCACCCCAAGGTAAAATTCAAGGATAACCAAGAGCCTAAGCTTGGGGATGCCCCGGGAAGGCCTCCCCTCTTTCATCTTCATCTATCGGTAACTATACTCGGAGCTATATTTTTATTCACCACATGATATGTGCTTTACTTGGAGCGTCTTGTATAATTTGAGTCTTTGCTTGTTAGTTTGACACAATTATCCTTGCTGGGCACACCTATTTGAGAGAGTTAAATATGGCCTAGGAATTGATAGAACACTCTATGTGCTTCACTTATATCTTTTGAGTTGAATAGTTTTTGCTCTAGTGCTTCACTTATATCTTTTAGAGCACGGTGGTGATAATATTTTGAAGAAATTGTTGAACTCTCATGCTTCACTTATATCCGTTTGAGAGTCTATTAAAACAGCATGGTAATGTGTTTGGGCTATAAAAGTAGTCTTCACATGATAGACATCCAATATCAATGTAGTAAAAACTTTCACACTAAGTGCATTGAATATGATGAGAAGTTGGATGCTTGATAAATGTTTTGAGATATGAGGATAGTGATATTAGAGTCATGCTAGTGGAGTTATTATGAAATTGAGAAATGCTTGTGTTAAGGTTAGTGATTCCCGTAGCATGCATGTATGGTGAACCGCTATGTGACGAAGTTAGAGCATGAGGTATTTGTAAAGTGTCAATTTTTGTGTGGACGTCGGGGGCGCGCGATGGTTAACTCCTAGCAACCTCCCCCCTAGGAGCATGCGTTGATTGCTTTGTTTTGATGAATCGTAGATTTTTGCAATAAGTATATGAGTTCCTTAAGACTAATGTTGAGTCCATGGATTATACGCACTCTCACCCTTCCACCATTGCTAGCCTCTCTTGTATCGCGCAACTTTCGCCGGTACCATACACCCACTATATATCCTTCCTCAAAACAGCCACCATATATATTCCTCAAAACATCCACCATACCTACCTATCATGAAATTTCCATAGCCATTCCGAGATATATTGCCAGGCAACTTTCCACCATTCCGTTCATATGACACGCTTCATATTGTCATATTGCCATGCAAGATCATGTAATTGATATCGTATTTGTGGTAAGGACACCATGCATATTTTTTCATACATGTCACTCTTGATTCATTGCACATCCCGGTACACCGTCGGAGGCATTCATATAGGTCATACTTTGTTCTAGTTGATGGGCATCTCCATAGCCCGTTGATATGCCTAGTCGATGTGAGACTATCTCCCTCCTTTTTGTCTTCTCCACAACCACATCTATTCCACCCATGGTGCTATATCCATGGCTCACGCTCATGTATTGCGTGAAAGTTGAAAGGTTAGAAAGAATAGAGTATGAAAACAAGTGCTTGGCTGAAATCGGGGTTGTGCATGATATGAATATTTTGTCTGATGAAGAGGGAGCATAGCCAGACTATATGATTTTGTAGGGATAACTTTCTTTAGCCATAGTATTTTGAGAAGACATGATTGCTTTGTTAGTATGCTTGAAGTATTATTATTTCTTATGTCAATATAGACTTTTGTCTTGAATCTTTCAGATATGAACATTCATGCCACAATTAAGAGAATTACATTGAAAATTATGTTAGGTAGCATTCCACATCAAAAATTCTGTTTTATCATTTACCTACTCGAGGACGAGCAGGAATTAAGCTTGGGGATGCTTGATACGTCTCCAACGTATCTATAATTTTTGATTGTTCCATGCTATTATATTATCCTTCTAGGATGTTTTATGGGCTTTTATATATACTTATATATGATTTTTGGGACTAACCTATTAACCTAGAGCCCAGTGCCAGTTTCTATTTTTTTCCTTGTTTTTGAGCTTTACAGAAAAGGAATATCAAACGGAGTCGTGCCAAATTTTGATGATTTTTCCTGGACCAAACGAAGCCCCCGAAGTAAAAGAGTTGGGCCAGGAGAGCCACGGGCTGCCCACGAGGGTGGGGGCGTGCCCTGGGCAGGTGGTGGCGCCGCCCTATCTCGTGGACGGCCCGGAGGGCCCCCTGACTTGTGCCCTACGCCAAAAAATCCTATAAATACTGAAACCTTAGGAAATTAACCTAGATCGGGAGTTCCGCTGCCGAAAGCCTCTGTAGCCACCAAAAACCAATCATGACCCTCTTCCGGCACCCTGCCGGAGGGGGGGGGGAACCCTCACCGGTGGCCATCTTCATCATCCCGGCGCTCTCCATGACGAGGAGGGAGTAGTCCACCCTTGGGGCTGAGGGTATGTACTAGTAGCTATGTGTTTGATCTCTCTCTCTCTCTCTCTCTCTCTCGTGTTCTTGAGATGGCACGATCTTGATGTATCGCGAGCTTTGCTATTATAGTTGGATCTTATGATGTTTCTCCCCCTCTACTCTCTTGTAATGGATTGAGTTTTCCCTTTGAGGTTATCATTGGATTGAGTCTTTAAGGATTTGAGAACACTTTATGTATGTCTTGCGTGGGATACCCGTGGTGACAATGGGGTATTTTATCGGTTCACTTGATGTATGTTTTGGTGATCAACTTGCGGGTTCCGTGACCTTGGGAATCTATGCATAGGGGTTGGCACATGTTTTCGTCTTGACTTTCCGGTAGAAACTTTGGGGCACTCTTTGAAGTTCTATGTGTTGGTTGAATAGATGTTCCTGAGATTGTGTGATGAATATCGTATAATCATGCCCACGGATACTTGAGGTGACAATGGAGTATCTAGGTGACATTAGGGTTTTGGTTGATTTGGGTCTTAAGGTGTTATTCTAGTACGTACTCTATGATAGATTGAACGTTACTACGGACTCTTGAATAGATCGATCAGAAAGAATAACTTTGAGGTGATTTCGTACCCTACCATAATCTCTTCGTTTGTTCTCCGCTATTAGACTTTGGAGTGACTCTTTGTTGCATGTTGAGGGCTAGTAATATGATCCAATTATGTTATCCTTGTTGAGATAACTTGCACTAGTGAAAGTATGAACCCTAGGCCTTGCCTACTATCATTGCAACACCGTTTATGCTCACTTTTACCACTTGCTACCTTGCTGTTTTTATATTTTCTTACTACAAAAACCTATATCTACCATCCATATTGCATTTGTATCACCATCTCTTCGCCGAACTAGTGCACCTATACTATTTACCATTATATTGGGTGTGTTGGGGACACAAGAGACTCTTTGTAATTTGGTTGCAGGGTTGTTTGAGAGAGACCATCTTCGTCCTACGCCTCCCACGGATTGATAAACCTTAGGTCATCCACTTGAGGGAAATTTGCTACTATCCTACAAACCTCTGCACTTGGAGGCCCAACAACGTCTACAAGAAGAAGGTTGTGTAGCAGACATCAGATAGCCTTTGACACACAGTTACTTCTACGCACCGTGTGTGATGCATTCAATAACACAAATGATAAAATTCTTAATACCATGCGCAATTGAAATGCTATCACAAATGATTTAACGGGGAAAATTGTGTGTGATGAACCTGCGAACAGAAACATTTTCCTTGGAGCGACTGTGTGGGATGTATATACGAACGGAAATGTTTACCGGGGACTCGCTGTGTGGGATGTACTGACGATCGGAAAAGATTTCGCCTGTGTAATTGTATTTTTTTGAGCACTACTATACGTATAACCGTATTTGGTTGCTCGCCGGTCGCACATGACCTCATTTTGCCGAGCGTGTGTGCCAGGAGGGCATATCCCCGACGGTTTCTGGGTCGTGTGGGAAGGACCCCCCTATCGCCCACACTCACTAGGCGACGGATCCAAATGTCGTCGTGGAAAGGGGTTAAAACCGTTTGTACAACACCTGGTTGTACTAGTGGAAAGAGCTACTCCTGGTCCTAGAGTGTAAAGAGACATACACTAAAATGTATATATACTATAACTCATGGCTCCACTACTCTTAGATCGGAGAGAATGGATAACTTGGGTACATGATCAGGGTCCAATCGTGATAGATCGTGGCACCTTGTTGCCCTTCAATGGTTCCATGGGTAATGATCGCTAAGATAGTGCGTCCCAACTCGGTGTCGTCATCTACAAGGTTCCAAGTTAGACCAAATGCCCCATGCACATAGACGATCGACTATCTGATTTTGACCAGGGGATGTCTTCGCCCTGCGATATAATGGAGCACTGTTAGGATAACAACGTGACAGTTAGGGTGGACAGACGGGTGATGCCGGACTAGGTTCCTCGGTGACCGCACATCATTAATGTGGGTGGCGCGGACGAACGACTAGTCGTGGTATCGTTTCAACGCGGAGCAGTTGCATGCATCGGGAAGCGGCGCTCTCTCGACGGACATGCGGCTTCAAAGCTGGCGCAAGTGAGGTATCGCCTCTGCTCTTGCCAGGCATTAATGCGGCACTGATGCTCTGGGGTAGTGTTGACCGTTTCAAGCGGAAAGGGCGTGCGGCCGGGATGGTTAGACGCGGGCGTGGTGGTGGTATTGATGTTGTACCCTTTCAACCGTACTAGTACTTCGCAAAAGTACAGTCAGTTGTGAGTTTTCTCTTATTAATCCTTGCATGCAACAATTTAATGCACATTGAAATTTGAACATGTGACCGGGGGCTCTAAATTTGACACTTATAAAATGATAAAACTAAACATATACTAGTAAACTGGAAGAGAGTGGGTATACCATAGGATGTGTCTCATATGAAACAAGCCCCCTGGTTTGTCACCGTGAAGATGCGATTAAAAAGGACCATGGTGTCTTCGTACTCGTACGGCAACAAATCAGCCGCAGAGAACAGGGTCCACCTTTGACCGCCATGTTCAGGATTGTCCTTGAAAGCAATCGCGATATCGAACACCGCGATGAGACTATAATTTTGTTGGCGCATGATCTTATCGGGGCTTCCGGGATTGCTATCTTCTTCAATATCACCGTGGTTCCATCGTACCAATTCAGGTGATGGCCCACTGCATGGCCGGTCCCAGTGGTGGATAAAGGTTTGACGGGAATAGTGTCACCGTTGTGGATGTTGTGCAAATTGATGTTGGTACCCTCCTGTACTGTATATATGCAAGGCAATCTCCATTGGCACCTAGCCAAACCTGTGAAATAGTGGGCAGCAGGGGAATTGTGAAATGGAACACAAAAGTACACTTTAGAATACATTGACGTGATTAAACTCATCTCACTTACCTGCTCATTGGAAAAAAATCCGGTTGCCCCTCAACGCCGGCATCTCCAGGGGCGGCAACTTGCAACTACATCCACGCCGCCCTAGAGAGACCCCCCGGAAACATCCTCGTTCTCGAGGACGTATGGCAGACCAACAAGCATTGCCTTCTCCCATGCATATTTATGCACCTTTTTAAAATATTTGGTGCAAGTACCGCTGCGTCTTGCGGATGTGAGGAAGTCAGAGCGACTTATGATTTCCCCCAAAGGATCAATGTCCAAGTTCTCCCAACCTCAACAAGGACGAGAAGCACCACCGCCTTGAGAATCTATGGAAATGGCGACGAACTGCCTTGTCCCTTGGGGAACTTGTTTAGATGAGAGAAGATGGTAACTGCAGGGCTTCGTCCCTTCGGAAATGATGTTCTGCGGGCACGCACTAGTGTATACTATTTGAGACTAGGGAGCCGGCAGGCGCTTCATTGTGCGGCATGTTAGTGACCATCCATTACCGCGGAATTGAAGCACTCATGGCATTTACAATGACTGGAGTAGTTTTTTTTCGGGCGCACAGACCAACGCGGACTAGCGAACCTCGTTGTCCTTTTTCAAGCACGACTTCGACAACTATGTGCGTGACATGCCTACATTCAAATCTTGCATGGCCAAACCGTGTTAGCCAGAGGGGTAGGCTGTCGAACTACAGCCTGCATGTTGTAGCTGGTGTAGCTGTTGTAGCCATGTCATCCACACGCAACCTAAGGCCAATTCATACTAAGGTGGTGTACATACATGGAGGAGAAGAAGGTGCAGTAGAAGGCTAAGATGGGAGGAGGACGTACGCGTGCATGTAGGCATACTATACGAGGAAGAAAAAGGAGGCGATCTAGCTGGCTTAATCAATTCGAGAGCAAGAGGTGAAGCGGAAGTGTAGGGGTATTCTTGAAAAGAACGGGCTAAGATCAGAACACGCAGAGCATTCCGTAATTTTTGGCAAAAAGTTATACGCGGACTAAATTGGATCGGATGGAGTACTAGCCGGTTGCAATGGGAGTATCATAGCTTGGCAAGTTTGATGAGGTGGCATTGAATTAAATGAAGAAAAGAGGGTCGAGTGTCATATCATGGTACTACTAGTATACGCTACTCCCCATTACGACCAGCCTAAATATTGTACTCCCTATGTCCAGGTGTATAGGGCATCTAAGAAGAGGAGTGCTATGCATTGTTTTGCAAGAAAGTTCCTTGGAGCTCGTGCTACAGCAGGTGTACTCCACAGGCCGCTTCTCTTCTCCTTCCTCTTCCATCGCCTGTGCATGTCCATGGGGATCGACCGGTCTACTAGTGCTACAAAAAGATGCATGCATGACCACTAATTTCATTCATTCGTCTTAAAAGCAGTTTACATTAAGAACTAATACTATTACTAGTGCTACAAATCCATACAAACCATGCAATAGGAGTACTAACAAGTAACTACTACGCACATAACCTAAGCTCATCCTGCACCTCCTCCAGTTCGGCGAGCATCTCGTTGATCCCCCACACCCGTTACTGGAGGAACCGGCGGTTGGCCTCCACCTCGGCCTCCGACTGGATGGACTCAAGGATGGCCTGTTGTTTCGCCAGCCCCTCCTCTTGGGTCAATTCCGCCATTGCGTCGTCCATGGCGAAGCATGCAGCCAGTGGCACCGGCTCCTCCTCGCTCGCATCCTCCTCCTCCGGCTCTAGCTCCACTTAGCCCACGTTGTCCTACTCTTGTTCCGGCTCTGCCTCGCCCACGTCGTCCTCCTCCTCTTCCAGCTCCACTTCGCTCGCGTCGTCCTCCTACTGTTCCAGCTCCGCCTTGCTCGCGTCCTCCTCCTCCTCCTCCTCCGGTTCCGTGTCCTCCATGATCGCATGCTGCTCCGCCTCCTCCACCGGCTCCGGCTAGTCCGGTGGCAGGACGACCGCAATCTGTACTTCGCACGGCCTCCAGATCTCTAGAAGCAGGTCAAAGCGCCGCTCCGGCGGGAGCATGGTGTATGCCATTAGCTTCGGCCAGGCCATGGCTATCGGGTGACAACGAGCGGAGAAGAGGCAGTGAGAGGGGAATGAATGCGACTACTGTTTGGATTTGCCGTCCAGCTTAAATAAATGCGGTCCATCACGTGTATCCGCGCGTGCACAAATTGTACACATACATCTCTGTTTAGGATGCGTCACGTAGCTCGCATGCGCATGCACAAATGGTGTGTTTGTTAGAGAGTGTGTGTGTGTGCCCCTCTACTCTTCGGACATGTACTCCACCTTTTGCATCGGGATATAAGTATAACGATGCCTTGCCTTGTAATTTACCTGGCCGTATTAATCAGATTTGTGTAAAAAGAATGTCACTTACTGCTCGTGATTTGCGTTATATAATTATCCAAAGTTTGATGACTAGTAAAATAAAGTGGAATTTGTCCATTTTATAAGTAAATTAATGTGATTGATTATCATACGAGTAAGGTTGGACGAAGGGTGGTAGGAACAAAAACTCCACCTAGATCATGTGTGTGTGTGGTCGTATAGAGAGACCATGTGCGTGAAAGAAAGAAAGGTGTGTGTGTGTGTGTGTGTGTGTGTGTGTGTGTGTGTGATGGAGTCTTCGGCATGGAAAATAATTAAGTGTGTGGCTTCATCGTAGATAATTGATGTGTATGGCAGAGACCTCCAACGAGGGAGGCGGGCGAGAGAGAAGAGGCTCGGTAATATGGAAGAAAGGCATGTGCGCGTGAGACGGGTGGACATAGAGATAACATGTTTATTCGAGAGACACCGAGGAAAACTACTATCGATGGTGCATATAGGCGGGAATTAAACGAAGGGAAAGTCTTATTGGTTTCAGGGATAGAGGGAGGGAGTGACAGAAAGGGGTAGCCAGAAGGAGATATTTAAGTGTGAGTGAGTGCTTTAGAGAAGAGACACGTCCAGACGAAATCCATGTGCACACAAGAAGAGAAACATTCGATGTGGGGTGGGAGCTGGGGGTAATTAACTAGGTATGGAGAGAGATGAGATCTTGGACATGCATGTGCGAGACATATACATATATATGGGGGTTTGTGTGCATGCCCGCATGATCGAGATAAAAGAGAGGACATAAGTCATAAGATCAACATGACGGGAGAGATGGATCGATATGACAATATGCATCCATGTGAGAGTTTAGGGAAGAAGGCGTGATGATGGAGCATGTGTTATTGTCTTTTAGAGAGAGTGGCGTGGGGTGGAGCATGCATATATGGTGAGCACAGAGAGCGAGACACAGTGTGTGTGTGTGTGCAAAACAGACCGACCTATAGATGCATGTAGAGAGAAACAAATATAGTGTGCGTGATAGGAAGCAAGAGTGCGTCTAAGAAAGAGGGTTGATGGAGAGAACTGGCAAGAGATAAAGATGATACCTAGAGGGAGATCAACTAGTTGGGTGTTAGAGATAAGAGTCGAGTGGATTAGAAGGGTGATTTACGTGTGCGTGAGAGAGAGGGAGAGATTGAGAGAGATGGTGCATGTAGAGAGAAACAGATATATATAGCGTGCATGATAGGAAGCAAGAGTACGACCGAGAAAGAAAGTTGATGGAGAAACACAGAAATAGGGAGATAGAGATGCTAGTTGGAGGGATATCGACTAGTGTTTGTTATAGATAAGAGTCGAGTAGATCCGAATAGTGAGCTATGTATGTGTGTGTGTGTGTGTGTGTGTGTGTGTGTGTGTGTGTGTGTGTGTGTGAGAGAGAGAGAGAGAGAGAGAGAGTGAGAGAGTGCGTGTGAGTGACATACAACGGATATTAGAGAGAAATGAGACCCCGAGAGACGGAGTTTGTGTTTGCGAGGGAGAGTGAGACTTTTCAAAGGGAGAGTCGTAGCTAGAGAGACATAGGGAACGCAAGATATCCCTAGAGAGAGAGGGTGTGTGTGAGCGGCATATAGTGGAACGGTGGAGAGAAATGAGACCTTGGAAGACTGAGTTTGTATTTGAGTGTGAGAGATGGATATTTAAGAGGGAGAGTCATAGCTATTGAGACTTATGGAGCACAAGACATCTCTAGAGTGAGAGGGTGTGCGTGAGCGGCATATAGGGGAATAGTAGAGACAAATGGGACCCCGGGAGACGAAGTTTGTGTTTGTGTGAAAGAAAGAGATTTCACAGGGGGAGAGTTATAGTTAGAGAGGCATAGCAGGGAGACATATAGTGAATGTCGAGGGAGAGACTACTGTTAGAGTGTTACGAACAAGAAAAGGCTGCTATCAACATACCCGAGAGATGGTGTAGGCATACGGGTCTACATAGATATATAATGGTGCGAGTGATAGCTATATGAGACAAAATATCTGGATTAAAGGGGATTCAAATATTTAAATTAGAGACCAGGACATCAATAATATCACAACGAAAACTGGACTATCAAACATGCATATTCATTTGAATTTGGGGACATATGTAATGTTATTTTAGTTTATCAATATCAGTTATCCTTAGATTTTTCAATTAGGGACAATGCATGGCTTTATGCAATTCATGTCTAAATGGGAGTACACTACATGTTGCATGTGTCAAGCACGTTATACGTGTTTGAGAAGAAGAAGAAAACCTGCATGAAACACACATTAATTTGAGCTAGTTAGCGAGGAATGCGCATACATGGATTTCAACATAAAATGGTTTTAAATATTTAAATTCAATTTAAGATGGATTCAGCCTTATGAATATGCGATCATGGCATCTGTAAACCATATTTATGTATAAAGGGTGTTGTGCTTTTGAAAGTATATATAAAAAATGGTGTACATAGAATTTTATTTGAATAGAAAATGGTTCTTGCCTAAAAAAAGAATACGAATTGAGTTGGCACGGTAAATGTGCAAGCTTTTTCTCAATAATTTGAACGAAGTGGCGAAACTTGTAGTAACCGCCTGAAATCAAAATATGGGAGATGGAAATTATTGCCTACCCCTCACATGCAAAACCCGTCGGCTCAATTTCAATAGGTCTTGATAGGGGCAGGTTTGTAATTTCACTCAAACGTGACATAACCGCTTCTCACCCGGATTCATACACGGTGGGCGCCAAAAAACAGTGTATCCTCGACCAAAATCTCCTCTCACCCGGATTCATACACGATGGGCGCTAAAACAAACTCTCCTCAGCCGAAATCTCCATCGGCAAATATTCGGTGTATGCGAGATTACCGTCCTGTCCCCAACAACTCAATATTCCTGTCATGTGTGAAATTTTAAACGGGGGGATAAGTTAGTAACTTTGAGACAAGCGCGTCCCAAAGACATGGTTCCCCTACCTCTCTCCCTCCATTTCTCCATTCGTACTCCTTGGGCGTCAAAACACCCTCTCCACCCCAGCCTCCTCCGTCCGCCACCCCATCCACCGTCGTCCTCCTCCACCGTCGTTGGATACATCCACGCCGTTCGATACCCCGACGCCATCGTCCATTACAAGAGATCGACATCTCTCATCCACGGCTTCGGACCAGGATACTTGCATTCCGTCCTCTCGCTTCATCCTCGCCGTCGTCCACCTTGCCGGCGCCGCTCCCACAATCGTCTCGTCCACCGCATCGAGATATTTCCCCCGCCGCCACTATCTGCCCTCCTACATCTGTTTCCACGCCGCCGACATCCATCGCTATTGCAGCACCATCAAATTCTTAGCAGATGCATACATGGTGCCATGCTAGAGGCGATACTCTTTCATATCTGCTCTACCTTTTTTATCACAGCAAGAAAATAGATCGCCACTGCTATACTGTGATTTCTTGTCCACCACTTAGGATCTTACTTGTTAGTTGAAAGCAAACATTGGTTGCGAAGTTGCATTTTCCCTGTTTGCACCATCAGATCCGCCATGGCACAGCTCAACACTATACTCGCAATCCTTATGGTTTCCCCCTTTTTATATTCCACACTAGCTAAATGACTGTAGACTAAATTTCCAAATTGGGTCGGTCGATTTTTGAGAGCTCGCCGGAGTTCGCCGGAGGCAAGGAAGGGGCTCGGGTGTGGATGGCTGTTGTGGGGGGGCAGTGGCCTGGTAGTGGTGGGGCCTCACCAGAGAAAAAAAAACTCGACGGGGGAGGGGTGGGGGCAGAGGAACACCGGCGGTGGGGGCGGTTCAGGGGAAGGCGGGGGGTCGGGGCCGGTGGTTCGGTCGGCTGCCCGTGCGGTGTTCTGTAGGGAAAGAATCGGAGGCGAGGAAGAAGAAGGGTTAGGAGACATATGATTTTCATCCAACCGCCTGAAATGGTCGACTGACCCAAATGAATAAAGTCACGTGAATTGCATGCAGACATTCGTTTATATTTAGTATCATCATCGTAGCTGCTTAGCACTGCTCCTCAATCCATCAAGCTAAACAACGTGCCACTCATAATTCCTAACTTAGTTGCTCAAACACAAATCTAATATGATGTTGATATTACTAAAACAGATAACATTTAATTGGTCAGCTAATGTTCCTACTTTACTTTCGAAAAGCATGTGCGCCACATATAGAGAGACAACATGGAGTTGCATTCTTATTGCGCTCTGATTCATCATGTGTGGGCACTGGGCAATGAGCATTTTATTATCCTAAATCTCCTTGCTCTTCTTTAGCATGTTCCTCTTCTTTTCTTCTTTAATAAGTACTCTGTCCGTTCCTAAATACAAGTCGTTGTATAGATTCCACAATGGACTACATGTGGAGCAAAATGAGTGAATCTACACTCTAAAATGTATCGGTATACATCTGTATGTGATCCATAGTGGAGATATCTACAAAGACTTATATTTAGGAATGGAGGGAGTATAATAGTAGTATAGTATGTTCCTTGTAGTGAAGAGGAGCAGGGACATTTGCAGTGTGCATGTCTATTCGGTCGCTTGTGACGGACACTTTCAACTCTTCGGGCCTCTTTGATTCGTAGGATTTTGTAAACATAGGAATAGGAATTGTAGTGGCCTGCCCAGTTGAATCCTATAAGATTAGCAAGGAGATGCGGGGAGCTGTGTCGCCTTTGAGAGTTACATTGATATTAACAGTACCGTGCCTTCAGTTAAAGAGAGCTAATATCTGAAGCGTTTCTAGCCGTAACGGCAATAGTAAGCCATATTTTCCAGCAAGATCCACTTTCCTGATTTTACTTGTGATGCTTACGGTTTTCTATATATATATATATATATATATATATATATGATCTGCGTAGGTGATTTGTGTCGCACTAGCAGCAGTCCACTCTTGAAGCTAAACAACACACCAATCATAAGTTCAAAGCTTACTTCTTCAAATACTAATTGTGATATGATACTGATATTAGTTAACAGACACACATTTAATTGGTCAGCTAATGCTCCTGATACGTCTCCAACGTATCTATAATTTTTGAATGTTCCGTGCTATTATATATTATGTTTTGGATGTTTAATGGGCTTTATTATACACTTTTATATTATTTTGGGACTAACCTACTAACCCAAGGCCCAGTGCAAATTGTTGTTTTTTGCCTATTTCAGTGTTTCGCAGAAAAGGAATATCAAACGGAGTCCAAATGGGATGAAACCTTCGGGAGAGTTATTTTGGAACCATATATTCAGAGAAGACTTGGAGTACATGCGAGGGAACGGGAGAGGCGGCCACGAGGGGGCAGGGCGTGCCCAGGGGGGCAGGCGCGCCCCCGACCCTCGTGGGGGCCCTTTGGCTCCCTCGGTGCCCTCCTTCCTCATATATATATATATATATATATATATATATATATATATATATATATATATATATATATATATCCACGTACCCTGAAAACATCGAGGCAACAGAGAAAACCCTAATTCCACCATCGCAAGTTTCTGTTCCCAATTAGATCCCATCTTGGGGCCTGTTCCGGAGCTCCGCCGGAGGGGGGATCGATCACGGAGTGCTTCTACATCAACACCATAGCCTCACCAATGAGTTGTGAGTAGTTTACCATAGACTTTTGGGTCCATAGTTATTAGCTAGATGGCTTCTTCTCTCTTTTTGGATTTCAATACAAAGTTCTCCTCAATCTTCGAGAAGATCTATTCGATGTAATCTTTTTGCAGTGTGTTTGTCGAGATCCGATGAATTGTGGGTTTATGATCAAGATTATCTATGATCAGTATTTGATTCTTTTCTGAAATCTTTTATGTATGATTATAATATCCTTGCAAGTCTCTTCGAATTAATGGTTTGGTTTGGCCTACTTGATCTTTAGTTCTTGCAATGGGAGAAGTGCTTGGCTTTGGGTTCAATCTTGCGGTGTCCTTTCCCAGTAACAGTAGGGGCAGCAAGACACGTATTGTATTGTTGCCATTGAGGATAAAAAATGGGGCTTATATCATATTGCTTGAGTTTATCCCTCTACATCATGTCATCTTGCTTAAGGCATTACTCTGTTCTTATGAACTTAATACTCTAGATGCATGCTGGATAGCGGTCAATGTGTGGAGTAATAGTAGGAGATGCCGAATTGCTTCGGTCTACTTGTTATGGACGTGATGCATATATACAATGATCGTGCCTAGATATTCTCATAACTATGCGCTTTTCTATCAATTGCTCGATAGTAATTTGTTCACTCACCGTAGAATTCTGCTATCATGAGAGTAGCCACTAGTGAAACCTATGGCCCCCGGGTCTATCTTTATCATATTACTTTCCCGTCAACTAATTAATTTCTGCCGCCGTTGCCTATTTGCTTTATTTACTTTCTGTTCCTATACCAAAAATATTATCATACCCTATCTATCAGATCTCACTTTCGTAAGTGACCGTGAAGGGATTGACAACCCCTTATCGCGTTGACTGTGAAGTTCTTATTTGTTTGTGAAGGTGTGAGGGACTAGCGCGTGGTCTCCTACTGGATTGATACCTTGGTTCTCAATAACTGAGGGAAATACTTACGCTACTGTGTTGCATCACCCTTTCCTCTTCGAGGGAATACAACGCAAGCTCGAGAAGTAGCAAGAAGAATTTCTGGCGCCGTTGCCGGGGAGATCTACGCAAAAGTCATATACCTAGTACCTATCACAAACCCTTATCCTTCGCATTACATTATTTGCCTCTCGTTTTCCTCTCCCCCACTTCACCCTTGCCATTTTATTCGCCCTTCTTTTTCCGTGTGTTTACCATTCTCTTGGTTCTTGTTTGCTTGTGTGTTGGATTGCTTGCTTGTCACTATGGCTCAAGATGATACCAAATTGTGTGACTTTTCCAATACCAACAATAATGATTTTTTTAGCACTCCTATTGCTCCTATTACCGATGCTGAATCTTGTGAGATCAATGCTTCTCTGTTGAATCTTGTCATGAAAGATCAATTTTCTGGCCTTCCTAGTGAAGATGCCGCTACCCATCTGAACAACTTTACTGATTTGTGCGATATGCAAAAGAAGAGAGATACGGATAATGATATTTTTAAATTGAAGCTATTTCCATTTTCACTTAGAGAACATGCTAAAACTTGGTTTTCCTCTTTGCCTAGAAATAGTATTGATTCATGGAATAAGTGCAAAGATGTCTTTATCTCTAAGTATTTTCCTCCCGCTAAGATTATCTTTCTTAGAAACGATATTATGAATTTTAAGCAACTAGATCATGAGCATGTTGCTCAAGCTTGGGAGAGAATGAAATTAATGATACGTAATTGCCCTACTCATGGTTTGAACTTATGGATGATTATAAAAAACTTTTATGATCGCTTGAATTTTGCTTCTAGAAATCTTTTAGATTCGGCCGCGGGGGGCACTTTTATGGAAATCACTTTAGGAGAAGCTACCAAACTCCTAGATAATATTATGGTTAACTACTCTAAATGGCACACCAAAAGATCTACTAGTGAAAAAGTACATTCTATTGAAGAGATTAGTGTTTTGAGTGGGAAGATGGATGAACTTATGAAATTATTTGCTGCTAAGAGTACTTCTTCTGATCCTAATGATATGCCTTTATCCACGTTGATTGAAAATAACAATGAATCTTTGGATGTGAATTTCGTTGGTAGGAATAATTTTGGTAACAATGCTTATGGAGGAAACTTTAATCCTAGGCCTTTTCCTAGTAATTCCTCTAACAATTATGGTAATTCCTACAATAACTCTTACGGAAATTGTAGTAAGATGCCCTCTGATTTTGAATCTAGTGTTAAAGAGTTTATGAATTCGCAAAAGAATTTCAATGCTTTGCTTAAAGAAAAATTGCTTAAGATTGATGAGTTGGCTAGAAACATGGATATAATTACTCTTGATGTTGATTATTTGAAACTTAGATCTATTCCACCTAAGCATGATATCAATGAGTCTCTCAAAGCCATGATAATTTCCATTGATGAGTGCAAAGAAAGAACCGCTAGGATGCGTGCAAAAAAAGATTGCTTTATGAAAGCGTGTTCTTCTAATTATCATGAAAATAAAGATGAAGATCTGAAAGTTATTGATATGTCTCCTATTAGATCCTTGTTTTCTAGTATGAATCTTGATAAATATGGGACTGGAGATGAGTCTACTTTAGTTAAAAGGCGTCCCAACGATTCGGAGTTTTTTGATCTTGATGCTAAAATTGTTAAAAGTGGGATTGAAGAGGTCAAAACTTTACATAGCAATGAGCCCACTATCTTGGATTTCAAGGGATTCAATTATGATAATTGCTCTTTACTAGATTGTATTTCCTTGTTGCAATCCGTGCTAAATTCTCCGCATGCTTATAGTCAAAATAAGGCTTTCACCAAACAGATAGTTGATGCTTTAATGCAATCTTATGAAGAAAAACTTGAATTAGAAGTTTCTATCCCTGGAAAGCTTTACGATGAGTGGGAACCTACTATTAAAATTAAAATTAAATATCATGAATGCTTTGCTTTATGTGATTCGGGTGCAAGTGTTTCTACAATACCAAAAGCTTTGTGTGATATGTTAGGTTTCCATGAACTTGATGATTGTTCTTTAAATTTGCATCTTGCCGATTCTACCATTAAGAAACCTATGGGAAGGATTAATGATGCTCTTATTGTTGCCAATAGGAATTATGTGCCCGTAGATTTCATTGTTCTTGATATATATTGCAATCCTTCATGTCCTATTATTCTTGGTAGACCTTTCCTTTGAACGATTGGTGCAATTATTGATATGAAGGAAGGAAATATTAGATTCCAATTTCTGTTAAGGAAGGGCATGGAATACTTTCCTAGAAAGAAAATTAAACTACCTTATGAATCTATTATGAGAGCCACTTATGGATTGCCTACCAAAGATGGCAATACCTAGATCTATTCGTGTATCGTGCCTAGCTAGGGGCGTTAAACGATAGCGCTTGTTGGGAGGCCCAATTTTATTTTATTTGTTTTTGCTTCTGTTTAGGAATAAATATTGCATCTAGCCTCCGTTTAGATGTGGTTTTGTGTTTTAATTAGTGTTTGTGCCAAGTAGAACCTTTGGGAAGACTTGTGTGAAGTTTATATGATCATGCTGTAAAAAATAGAAACTTTAGTGCTCACGAGATTGGCTGTAATTTTTTACTGGAGAGTGCTTTTTAGTTGATTCATTTTGCAGATGATTAATAGAAAAATTCCTCACGTTTACTAATTTATTTCAAAAAAATTAGAGTTACAGAAGTATTCGAAAGTTACAGATTACTATAGACTGTTCTGTTTTTGACAGATTCTATTTTTCATGTGTTGTTTGCTTATTTTGATGAATCTATGAGTAGTAT
>LR738711.1:714894959-714923548 GCA_902687465.1 Secale cereale | reverse complement strand
GGAGAAGTTGGAATACAGTAGGTTTAACACCAATATAAACAGAGAATGAGTTCATTACAGTACCTTTGAGTGGTGGTTTGTTTTCTTATACTAACGGAGCTCACGAGATTTTTGGCTATGTTTTGTGTTGTAAAGTTTTCAAGTCTTGAGTATGGCTTTGATGGACTATGGAACAAAGAGTGGCAAGAGCCTAAGCTTGGGGATGCCCAAGGCACCCCAAGGTAAAATTCAAGGATAACCAAAAGCGTAAGCTTGGGGATGCCCCGGGAAGGCATCCCCTCTTTCGTCTTCATCTATCGGTAACTTTACTCGGGACTATATTTTTATTCACCACATGATATGTGTTTTGCTTGGAGCGTCATTTATGATTTGAGTCTTTGCTTATTAGTTTTCCACAATCATCTTTTATGGACACACCTTTTGAGAGAGATAAATATGGTTTAGAATTTATTAGAATACTCTTTGTGCTTCACTTATATCTTTTGAGCTAGATAGTTTTGCTCTAGTGCTTCACTTGTATCTTTTAGAGCACGGTGGTGTTTTTATTTTGTAGAAATTATTGATCTCTCATGCTTCACTTATATCCTTTTGATAGTCTTTTAGAACAGCATGGTAATGTGCTTTGGTTATAAAACTAGTCCTAATATGATAGGCATCCAAGATGAGTATAGTAAAAACTTTCATATAAAGTGCATTGAATATTATGAGAAGTTTGATAGTTGACGATTGTTTTGAGATATGAGGATGGTGATATTTGAGTCATGCTAGTAGAGTAGTTGTGAATTTGAGAAATACTTGTGTTAAGGTTTGCAAGTCCTGTAGCATGCACATATGGTAACCGTTGTGTGACAAATTTGAAGCATGAAGTATTTCATTGAGTGTCATCCTTTGTGTGGAGGTCGGGATCGCGCGATGTTAACTCCTACCAACCCTTCCCCTAGGAGCATGCATGTAGTACTTTGTTTTGATGACTTATAGATTTTCGCAATAAGTATGTGAGTTCTTTATGACTAATGTTGAGTCCATGGATTATACGGACTCTCACCCTTCCACCATTGCTAGCCTCTCTTGTACCGCGCAACTCTCGCCGGTACCATACACCCACCTTATACCTTCCTCAAAACAGCCACCATACCTAGCTATCATGGAATTTCCATAGCCATTTCGAGATATATTTCCATGCAACTTTCCACAGTTCCGTTCATATGACACGCTTCATCATTGTCATATTGCCATGCATGATCATGTAGTTGACATCGTATTTGTGGCCAAGCCACCATGCATAATTTCTTATACATGTCACTCTTGATTCATTGCACATCCCGGTACACCGCCGAAGGCATTTATATAGAGTCATACCTTGTTCTAGTATCGAGTTGTAATATCGAGTTGTAAATCAATAGAAGTGTGATGTTCATCATTATTAGAACATTGTCCCAAAGAAGAAAAAAAGGAGAAAAAAAAGGAAAAAAAAGGAAAGGCCAAAGAAAAAAAGGCCCAAACAAAAGAAGAAAAAAGAAGAAAAAGAAAAGAAAAGGGACAATGCTACTATCTTTTTCCACACTTGTGCTTCAAAGTAGCACCATGATCTTCATGATAGAGAGTCTCTTGTTTTGTCACTTTCATATACTAGTGGGAATTTTCATAATAGAACTTGGCTTGTATATTCCAATGATGGGCTTCCTCAAATGCCCTAGGTCTTCATGAGCAAGCAAGTTGGATGCACACCCACTTAGTTTCTTTTGTTGAGCTTTCATACATTTTTACCTCTAGTGCATCTGTTGCATGGCAATCCCTACTCACTCACATTGATATCTATTGGTAGGCATCTCCATAGCCCATTAATATGCCTAGTTGATGTGAGACCATCTTCCTCTTTTGTCTACTCCACAACCACCACTCTATTCCACATAGTGCTATGTCCATGGCTCACGCTCATGTATTGCGTGAAAGTTGAAAGAGTTTGAAAAAATTAAAGTATGAAACAAGTGCTTGGTTGAAACCTGGGTTGTGCATGATTGGAATATTTTGTGTGACGGAGATGGAGCATAGCCTAAATATATGATTTTGTAGGGATGAACTTTCTTTGGCCATGTTATTTTGAGAAGACATGATTCCTTTGTTAGTATGCTTGAAGTATTATTATTCCTATGTCAATATAGACTTTTGTCTGGACTCTTTCGGATCTGAACATTAGTGCCACAATAAAGAAAATTACATTGATAATTATGTTGGTTAGCATTCCACATCAAAAATTCTGTTTTTATCATTTACCTACTCGAGGACGAGCAGGAATTAAGCTTGGGGATGCTTGATACGTCTCCAACGTATCTATAATTTCTGATTGTTCCATGCTATTATATATTATGTTTTGGATGTTTAATGGGCTTTATTATACACTTTTATATTATTTTCGGGACTAACCTACTAACCCAAGGCCAAGTGCAAATTGTTTTTTTTGTGCCTATTTCAGTGTTTCACAGAAAAGGAATATCAAATGGAGTCCAAATGGAATGAAACCTTTGGGAGAGTTATTTTTGGAACCATATCTTCACATAAGACTTGGAGTACACGCGAGGGAACGAGAGAGGCGGCCACTAGGGGGCAGGTGTAGCGACCCGACCCGAATGGATCAAGTCTCTGTGCTTTAGTGTCATCCCTGGATCGGTATGCTGACACACACAATACTCGAGGATTTATAACAGAGGTAAATCACATGTATAAAGTAACGTAAATACTATTACCTCATATCCATAAAGTGGAAGTAACAAAGGTTGTGGATTCCCATCAACACCAACGGTAAAGTTGAGTGTAGATAGCGCAACCCTAACGTAACACTTACTCGTCGGATCGTTCCTGCAACATGAGACGTTGCACCCGTGTAGGTCAGTACATTGAATGTACTGGAAAATTCACACTGTACAAGTAAGGATGAACAATGCCTACATGCATATTTGGCTGGTGGAGGCTGTAAGGTTAAAGTTTTTGCATAAAGCCAATTTTTCCCTACAACAAAGGAATATACTTTTATTTTAACTATCATGGTGGTTGAAACATCATTGAGAAGGTACCTCCAACTCAATCCCAATTAAAGTAGTCATCATTAACCCAACATATTTATTTTAGAGTGTTGAGATCAACCAATAATTCAAGTACCAGATACTCAAGATGTCCATAACCGGGGACACGGCTAATCATGATTAGTTTGTACACTCTGCAGAGGTTTGCGCACCTTCCCCCACAAGACTCGATCTCCTTCGTTGGATTTCTCGCACTGCATGGTGTTTGAGAAACGGATGACCAAGACACAGTCATTCAGAAGCATTCACTCTTTACCCCTAGTGGACCGGTACACCTACTTTCCCCTACATCTGCTAGTCCACCACTGAAAGAGCTCACACAACTTACTCATACTATGCCAGAGCCCATAATGGCATTGTGGCTGCACACGGAAGTTTCTAGCATGAATAGTTTTATGATCCCTTTGAGCCTGGGTGGCATTCCATAGGAAAAATCCCACGGAACCCCGGGATTTCCTAGGACAACACTGGATTCTCCAGGTGCCCTGCAACCAATCCACCCAGATGTGTATTCAAGTAGCCACCTTAAGTTGAACCTTTAATTAATAACTCACATCTGTCATGGATTCTCTCAAACCCAACCCACGTCTACGAGCATAGCAAGGCAACCTAAGCTTAACGTAGAACTAACTCCCAAGGGTTTGAAAATAATGCATGTAATAGGTTCTACCTCAATCTACTTCCCAGACCCACAAATTAAGAGATCCTACTCATGCAATGTGTGAGGGTTTGATCTAATGCATAAAAACTGGGTATTGGAAAGTATGATCAAAGTGTGAACTTGCCTTGTAATGACGATGTAAATGATTCACACTCAGAACTTGTGATAGATCTACTCGTCACACTCCGATCAATCTATCGTAAGCAAACAATAGTAACCACACATAAGCAATCACTCAGAAGATCGGAAAGAACGAATAAAACACTTCGGAAAACTTCAAAAACAAATGAATGACTCTTGAAACATAAAACAATTTCTAACAGTACCAAAATTATGTGAATTTGGCCTTATCAGAAAGTTTAGGTCGAGAGCTTCGATTTGCAAAAAGAATCAACTCAAACGGAGTTATAAAACTCAAGTTATGATCAAACGAAGTTCGAAACAAAATCTAGTTGAATTCAAATTTTAAAACTTTCAAAAACATGTTTAAGTTGTTTTACTCGAAAGAGGGGATCGTAACGAAGACGTGAGCGTTGGTTTCGTTAGATTTGGACCAACGGGTAAAAAGTTGTGGCTGTTTGAAGTATAGGGACTAAACAGTAAAATAAAATTCACAGACAGGTCCCTGGCCGAAACTAAAAGAAAAAGAAAAAGGCTACCGAGCGAACGCTCGCTATCTAGTTCTAAACAGAGAACGTTCACTAAATAGATATAACTAAAAAGAAAACCGATCTAAAGAGAAAAACCGGACTAACAGAAAACCAGGGTGGTTTTATACCTCGGCGGTTCGGGCGGAGAAAACCGGGGCGGATCGGGCGTTCGGGCGCGGAACGGGTCGGGCCGATCGGATCCGGCTGGCGGTGAGCTCCGGCGAGGGGCGGCAGACAGCGGCAGACACAACGCGGGGCGGCGGCGGCTCGTGCAAGAGGCAGTGAAGGCAGCGTGGGACGGGGCGCGAGGTAGCAGCGGCGGCAAACGAAGCGGCGGCGGCGGCGGTCTGCAGCGGCGGCGGCAGCGCGAGATGCGGGAGGAGGAGAGAGGAGGGGCGGGGCCGGCGACTTTATAGGCGATAGGAGGACCGGGAGACGTGGAGGAGGGGCAAGGGAAAGGCGGCGGGGCGCGGTGTCCGCGATGGACAGAGCGGCGGGCGGCGATGCCGTGCGAGCGGCGATCTCCCGCTCAGGAGCTCGGGGACAAGCGGCGTGGGCCGGCTGGGCCGCGGTCTGGCGACTAGCTGGGCCGCGGCCTGGCGACTAGCTGGGCCGGCCCAGTTCGGTCGGGGAGTTTTTTTTTTAAACAGACGCAAAAGAAGAATAAAACCAAAATATATATAATATACTATAGGCATATTATATATCAAAATTTGCAGAAAAAGATTTCCTACAAGATGAACATTTTTCTACAGTCAAATAAAATACTCACAAATTCAAATAAATCAATTAATGCTACTATTGCATTAAAATCCAGTAAAATCATTTAAGAAAAACAAAATGATTTCAAATTTATTTCTCTCCAATTTTCTATTGTAGGGAATCATGTTACCCTATTTTCCATATATTTTATTTTTGGAGAAAAATAATTTGAATAAAACCAATAACTCAATATTTGAAAATAGATTTTAAAATATCTCAAAAGAACTTCCAACTCATATTTCCTATAATTTGAAGAAGTCATTTTATCTTCTCTCGGGAAAATCATTGAGTTGCATAAAGTTTCTGAATTTGAAAATAGTTCGAGAATGAAATTCAAAATCCTTTCAAAGCCCTTTTTCATTTAATAAATGGAAAAAGTCATATTATCTTCACTCCAGGGTTTTGTGATGAAAAGAATTTGAATTCCCGAAGATCATAAATGAAAAGTGAAAGTTTGGGAAAGTCATTTCATTCCCTCTCATTTAACTTTCAAAAATTCCGAATTTCACTCAAATTCACACAGCACATCACACAAGCAATCAAATCTATCTATTTATTATAACATTCCAAAATTTAGAATTTTGGGATGTTACAAACCTACCACACTTAAAATGAATTTCATCCTCGAGATTCGGAGAGGCTAGCAAGAAATAGGTTGGGGTTTGGGGGTCTCCTAACAAATCCATTGATTGGTATGGTCTGGTGTGCTACCACACTTAGAAACATGGATACAGTTCCACCAAAACTCAAGCACTCCATTCTTTGGGTTGACGGTGTCGGTCTTCTCAAATCTTGTGGATAATTCCTTCTCTGGGCTCTTCCGGTAGTGGCATAACCTTTTTCCTAAATTCTTGTGTCCTTTCATCTTTGTACGGGTCTTCCGAGACTAGTTCTTCTCAGCTTGACAGGTATGGTGCCAATACTAAACATATATCGATATCTCATGGTGGTCATCAAACAAATTAACTGCGTTCCTGCAGAAAACGGGTCTGGGCTTCATCCTCACCGTGTATCCTATGGTTGGCAACAGCATGCCGTGTACAAGGGAAAAAATTATATACCATTCTAAGGTTTAAACAAGGTTTTGACATCATCGTCTCTCTACAATAGGTAAGTCAGTCAGATTTACCATCCCGTATAACAAAGGCGAATAATAAGAGTAAGTCGGTATGGTGATCAATCCATTCCGCACCCAAATCATTACCTTGTATAGGGTTCAGTGAATCTCGCATTCTAACACTCGGTCATCCTCACAAGCATTGCAGAATCTCTCTTGTCAACGAACTAAGTTCAGATAATTCCATTAATTCTGCAGGTTGAACAAAACATCTAGCGTTTCTTCACAACCCTCGGGTTTTGCGTACACCTACAAGATCGTCTTTTGACAAAGTCATAACTTCTACCAGGGGTTTTCCTTCAGCAAGAGTGTGCTTGCTTCTTTGTCAGGTCCTCGGGCATGTGGGTTATGGCTCATCTCACCACTAGTAACAGTTGGTCTCATCATTGGTTTGCCACTGATCATTCTTCCGACATCCAACTTCTTGGTTTTCTTAAATACATCCATTTATCCCTTACTTCTCTTGGTTCAAAACTGAGTGTGATTACTCACACTCATCCTTGGGCAGTCCATTCCAAAGTCTGTCGTTACTATCCCTTGTATTCGGGTAACGGTGTTGGTTTCTACCACACTTAAAATGAAAACACTAGTTTCTTCAAAACATTGATCCATGTATCGTGTCTTCACTCATCACTTATATAGTACCAACTCATAAAATTCCAAAATCAATACCATGATGGTAACGTTACTGATTCTCAATCTACTGCATTTCCATTGCATGTTTCAACTCAACTACTTAGCACAACTCTCTTTCTCATGGGGTCAATCTCTAGCATAGTGTCCTGCTGCCTTACAGCAGAAACATATTACTTCTGACAAGTCTCGTGGTTCCCTTGTAATTATGTAGCCTCCTTAGGTCCTCGGCGTGGGTCCACTTTAGAACATGTATATCCTTAACTCATCCTTGGAGTCACTATTGCTCCATACTCTAGCTTTACACCATCTTTAAATCCAATTGTACTTATTTCCTTCACAACCTTGGGGTAAGCTTCATAGCACATAAACTCCAACTTATTTGTGTAACTCTCCACTATTTCGGGCAACAGTTTCCTTCCTACGGGTCCAGGGTTCACATAGTAAGGTACCACTACACAAAGTGCACTGTTCATCCATAATCCATATTCTCCTCATATCAAATATTTTATTACTTCCTGAACCATTATTCAACACTCCAATTCCAAAGGTGCTTCACTATGAATGTTGCCATCCACATAGTTGGGTATGATCAAATATTTCTCCCATCTTTATTCATTTATCCTAGATAAGGACGCTTCAGTCCCACTAGAATTGTGCAATGTAATCCTTGAAATCATCAATCTCTTGCTTCATCCAATTGGTCGTGTGCTTTATCTTCATCATCTCTGCATGCATCCTAATCAGGCATTCCTGGGTTCAACTTCATTCTCCATGAAGGGATAACCCTTGTAAACTGCATCTCCTTCCAGGTGAATATGCTTCATCATGTCCTTCAGGATCTTTGGGTAATCCTGATCACTAGTCAGGGTCATGATCGTTTCCGGGTCCTTGAGAAAAGACTCGTAAAGGGTTGTCATCTGTGGGTATAAGACAGAAGGGGTTCTTAGGACAACATACAGATATCCTTGTGTGAAATGGGTTGGTTGTCCGAGAAAGGTTTGGGGTCAGCTTCTCCATGGGTTCTAGGTTTTGGTCTGGGTAAGAGGCACTCACAATCATCCAACAACTCACAACATTTTGACGAGGACATCACGAACAAGGTTATACCCACAGCTCCAACTAACACATATACAGGACCAATTACTAGAGCTCGCGCACGCCAATTAAATTACCAGGTACTTTCGTTTCTTGGTAATGAATCTAATGTTCATGAGAATATGATGCTGCCTAAATTGGATACATTTGTCTTGCTTACAAATGAAGGGCCTAGCTTGGACAACAAGGATGAACATTGGAGCAAGATCAAGCATGGAGATGATGGCATGCGCAAGGGGAACAAGAATGGAGTTTCAATTGATGATTTCAGGACTTTGAAGCCACCATAATGAGTGCGAGAAGTCTTGGACGAAATATACAAGATGCCACTTCATAAATTTCGTCCAGAGGCTATTATAGGTGCTGCGTCACCTTATTATTGGGCCAGGCCCATGTAATTTCGAAATACTTGAGTATAGGCTGTTTTTAGAGTCCGTATGTGTGGGGAAACAAGAGTTAGGGTTGGTTTCGGACCCCTCCACCATGGGCCACGAAATTCCCCCCTCTTTCCCCCATATATACAGCCCTTAGGGCGTCGTTTAGACTTTGGGTTTTGTTTAGATTAAAGTTCGCCATAGCTGCAACTTCGCGTACTTCGTTTGTGTTCAACGACCAGACCAAGACGTCACAGAACCCCACTTGATCAATCAAGATTTCCTCTTGAATTCGCAATATCCAGATTGCAATCTCAGTTTCTTGCTTGTTCTTCGTTTGCCTGCAGGAAACAGACCTTCGTGGTCAGGTTGATCGTGATCCGGCGTGGTCAATAACCTCTCGGAGTTGGTTTAGCGATTGCTAAGGCGCGACGTCCACGCACGTTCGTAGTCGGATCGTCAAAGTCGACTTCATCCAAACGATAGCCACCATCTCATCGAAAGACGGGACACCTTTGCCTCTATCAAGTGGTATCAGATTTCCAGGTTGCTCGGTGAGATTTTACAGTTTTTTGTAGATTAGATCGAGTCTGTTCTTCATACCTACAGTCCACGAAATAGCCAAAAAAAATTAGGGTTAGTTCATCATATCTGAACCAGTCTGAGCCATTGCATAATCTTTTCCGTGTTTGCTTAGTTGAATTTGCGGTTGCATCGTCGTGTCAAGTTGCTGGTCTTAGCGTCTAGTCTTTTAGAGTTTCGAGTTCTGGTCATAAGTTGTCACGTCGCCGCCACAACATCTTCATCGCTACTGCCACATACCACCACCGATCTGTATCCATATACCACCACCAATCCGTATCCATATACCATCACCGCTGCCAAATACCACCACCGCTGCCATATTCTACCACCACATATCCACCACCAATCCGAGTTCTTTTCGTTCTAGATTGGCTTTCGAGATCCATCTAGTTTCGGTTTCGTGTTTCCTTGCCTGAGTAGGTCTCGCAAAAAAAAAAAGAGTCTGGAGACCCCCGGGCAGTTTTTAGGCCAAAATTTCGACAGGTGAAAATATTTTTTCCCTATCCTATTTTTGAGCTTTTCTGAGTCTTTTGAGACACGTGCCACCATACTGATTTTTTCCCGCACTTTTTCGTCATCGCTGCCCTGATTCCGAAAAAAAAAATCGTCAAAAAAATTTCGTGCCTATCATCTTAGTTTGACTTGGGAAGTGTTTTGAGACACTCGCCATTATAGTGATTTTCGGCAAAAAAAAACAACGCAAAAAAAAAGAGGTGAAAAAAAAATTCAGAGTGTGCTTTCCCCTTGATTACGTGCAGCGCCGTGTTTTCATTGGTGTTCTAGGCTCGCGTCTCTAGTACGGTCTAGCCTAGGACCAGCACAGTACTGTCGTTGAGCGTTTATTCACCTTTGCATCTCTGAATTGATTATTGCTGACCCTTTTTGCTACCATGTTATAAGCCTTCCCAGCTCCACATACATCTACATCGTGCGTTTGACTCTCCCTGGTAATCGCTCTATCCAAGCTTTGAGAGTTTTGACTACATCTGTTGCCGATCACCGCCTGCTGCTGGGTAAGAACTGGTAAGAATTTGAGATTTGCTTGACGGATTTGTGACACCCGCCACCACCACCACTTGTTAGTAGTCTGTAGGATCATATTCTTGTGTGTTTCTATTGCTGCTAACCATGCCAGGATCACAAGTCGACGAGACTGACTGGGAGAACTTGACGAACAAGGAGCTTCATGATAAGTTTCAGCAAATGATGAGTGTACAGGTGCAAGATGTGCTAAACACATTGGACGCGGCCATGGAGAAGATAGATGGCATGGAGAAGACGTTTGAACCAAAGCTGGATAACAAGTTTGCTGAATTGCTTTCGCGTTTTCAACCACCACCGGTTGCTGCAGCTGTCCCACCTCTACAACAACAACAACAACAACAACAACAACAACAACATCGCCTTCCAAATCAAGTGGGACGAGCACAGCACGTTCCCCTTGAGTGTGGTCAAGCTTCTGGTGCTGCTGTTGATGTTTCTGTAGCTCTTGCTGCTACTGCAGAGGTGGAGGACCATTACGAGGATGAGGTTGACCAAAATCAGAACTACGTGCAACAACCAGCACCACCACCACCAGCTCGTCCTCATGCATATCATTGCAACGGTAGGGCTGCACCACCACCTGAGGTACATGACCATCTTCCTAAACTGAAATTGAATATTCCACCATTTGAGGGTAGATATGTTCCTGATATATATCTTACTTGGGAGTTACAAACTGAACAACGTTTTACATGTTTAAACTATCCCGAGGAGAGACGTGTTCCTGCTGCTGTTTGTGCTTTCACTAGTTTTGCATGTGTTTGGTGGCCTGAACATTGTAGATTATATCCTATTCCAGCTACTTGGGCTGCTTTGAAAACTGTTATGCGTACTCGTTGGGTTCCACCATATTATCAACATGAATTACTTCAAAAACTGCAGCGCTTAAGACAAGGAAAAAATTCTGTAGAAGAATATTATCAGCAATTACAAACTGGCCTGATTAGATGTGGTATTGTCGAGGAGAATGAAGCTATGCTTGCACGTTTTATGGGTGGATTAAATAGAGAGATTCAGACCATTCTAGAGTATAAGGATTATACTAATATCACTCGTTTATTCCATCTTGCTTGTAAAGCTGAACGTGAAGTGCAGGATCGACAGGCATTGGTGCGGACTAACTTTTCTGCAGGTCGACCTTCATCATGGACACCGCGTGCATCCTCTACTTCCACACATTCTACTGCACCGACACCTCCATCAGCTGTTACCTCCAGCCGTGATACAAGGAAGCAGGCACAACCACCATTATCTGCCAAGAGCACACCTATTGGGCCTGCACAGAGTTCTTCTTCTTCCATGGCATCAACAGGGCACACCAGTGATATTATTTGTCGTCGTTGTAAGGGAAGAGGACATTTTGCGAGAGATTGCAAATCTCAGCGTGTGATGATTGCTACTGAGGATGGTGGATATGAATTCGCTAGTGACTATGATGAGGAGACTTTGGCTCTTATTACACGTGAAGAACATGGTGGAGACGATTCTGATCATGAGACGCAATACATGGCTCCTGAAGATGCTGACAGGTATGAATGTTTAGTTGTTCAACGTGTTTTGAGTGTGCAGGTTACACAAGCTGAGCAAAATCAGAGGCATAATTTGTTCCATACAAAGGGAGTTGTGAAGGAACGTCCTGTTCGCGTGATCATAGATGGAGGGAGTTGCAACAACTTGGCTAGCATGGAGATGGTGGAGAAGCTATCTCTCACCACAAGACCACATCCACATCCTTACTACATCCAATGGTTCAACAACAGCGGCAAGGTTAAGGTAACACGTACTGTTCGTGTGCATTTTAGTATCTCTACATATGTTGATTATGTTGATTGTGATGTGGTACCTATGCAAGCATGTTCCTTATTACTTGGTAGACCATGGCAATTTGATAAAAATTCTGTACACCATGGTAGAAACAATCAGTATACTCTTGTTCATAAGGATAAAAATATTACTTTGCTTCCTATGACTCCTGATTCCATTTTGAAAGATGATATTAATGGAGCTAATAAAGCAAAACAGGAGAAAAATAAGAGTGAAAATCAGATTGTGGCAAAAGAATTTGAGCAACACATGAAACCTAATAATAAACCATCTACTGTTGCTTCTGAAATTAAATTGAAAAGTGCATGTTTATTTGCCACCAAATCTGATATTGATGAGCTAGATTTTAGCAAATCTGTTTGCTATGCTGTTGTATGCAAAGAGGCATTATTTTCATTCGAGGACGTGCCTTCCTCTTTGCCTCCTGCTGTCACTAACATTTTGCAGGAGTTCGCCGACGTCTTTCCACAAGATGTGCCACCGGGATTACCACCTATTCGAGGGATTGAGCATCAGATTGACTTAATTCCCGGTGCATCGCTAACCAACCGCGCACCATACCGTACCAATCCAGAAGAGACGAAGGAGATTATGCGTCTAGTACAGGAGCTACTCGACAGAGGTTATATACGCGAATCCCTTAGTCGTTTTGCTGTTCCTATTATTCTAGTGCCGAAAAAGGATGGTACATCGCGTATGTGTGTTGATTGTAGAGCCATTAATAATATTACTATTCGTTATCGTCATCCTATTCCTACGCTAGATGATATGCTTGATGAATTGAGTGGCTCTACAATATTCTCCAAAGTTGATTTGCGTAGTGGATACCATCAAATTCGTATGAAATTGGGAGATGAATGGAAAACAGCATTTAAAACTAAGTTTGGATTATATGAGTGGTTAGTCATGCCTTTTGGGTTAACGAATGCACCTAGTACTTTCATGAGATTAATGAATGAAGTTTTACGTGCTTTCATTGGACGATTTGTGGTAGTATACTTTGATGATATATTGATTTTTAGCAGATCTTTGGAGGAACATTTGGAACATTTACGTGTTGTTTTTATTGCTCTACGTGATGCATGTTTATTTGGTAACCTTGGAAAGTGCACCTTTTGCACCGACCGAGTCTCTTTTCTTGGCTATGTTGTTACTCCACAGGGAATTGAGGTTGATAAAGCCAAGATTGAAGCTATTGAGAGTTGGCCGCAGCCCAAAACGGTCACACACGTGAGCAGTTTCCTTGGCCTCGCTGGATTCTATCGGCGTTTTGTGAGAGATTTCAGCACCATTGTTGCACCTCTCAATGAGCTTACAAAGAAGGATGTGCCTTTTGTTTGGGGTACTGCACAGGAAGAAGCATTCACGGTATTGAAAGATAAGTTGACACATGCTCCTTTACTCCAACTTCCTGATTTTAATAAGACTTTTGAGCTTGAATGTGATGCTAGTGGAATTGGGTTAGGAGGTGTGTTATTACAAGATGGTAAACCTGTTGCATATTTTTCTGAAAAATTGAGTGGGCCTAGTCTGAATTATTCTACTTATGATAAGGAATTATATGCTCTTGTTCGGACTTTGGAGACATGGCAACATTATTTATGGCCCAAAGAATTTGTTATACATTCTAATCATGAATCTTTAAAGCACATTAAAAGTCAAGCAAAACTGAACCGTAGACATGCTAAATGGGTTGAATTCATAGAGACTTTCCCTTATGTTATTAAACACAAGAAGGGAAAAGAAAATGTTATTGCTGATGCATTGTCTCGTCGTTATACTATGCTTTCACAACTTGACTTTAAAATATTTGGTTTGGAGACCATCAAAGAACAATATGTGCATGATGTTGAATTTAAAGATGTATTGCAGAATTGTAAAGAAGGGAGAACATGGAACAAGTTCGTCGTTAGTGATGGATTTGTGTTTCGAGCTAACAAGCTATGCATTCCAGCTAGCTCTGTTCGTCTTTTGTTGTTGCAGGAGGCGCATGGAGGAGGATTAATGGGACACTTTGGCGTGAAGAAGACGGAGGACGTACTTGCTACACATTTCTTTTGGCCAAAGATGCGACGGGATGTTGAGCGTTTTGTTGCTCGCTGCACTACATGTCAAAAAGCTAAGTCACGACTCAATCCTCATGGTTTATATATGCCTTTGCCTGTCCCTAGTGTTCCTTGGGAAGATATATCTATGGACTTTGTTTTGGGTTTACCTTGAACAAAGAAGGGGAGGGATAGCATATTTGTTGTCGTGGATAGGTTCTCGAAGATGGCACACTTTATACCATGTCATAAAAGCGATGATGCTGCTAATGTTGCTAATTTGTTCTTTCGTGAAATTATTCGCTTGCATGGTGTGCCAAATACTATTGTTTCAGATCGTGATACTAAATTTCTTAGCCACTTTTGGAGATGTTTATGGGCTAAGTTGGGGACTAAACTGCTTTTTAGTACTACTTGTCACCCCCAAACTGATGGTCAAACTAAAGTAGTCAACAGAACTTTGTCTACTATGCTAAGGGCTGTTTTGAAGAATAATAAGAAAATGTGGGAAGAATGCTTGCCTCATATTGAATTTGCTTATAATCGTTCGTTGCATTCTACTACTAAGATGTGCCCTTTTGAAATTGTCTATGGTTTCCTACCTCGTGCACCTATTGATTTGTTGCCTCTTCCATCTTCGGAGAAGGTTAATTTTGATGCTAAACAACGTGCTGAATTGATCTTAAAAATGCATGAGTTAACTAAGGAAAATATTGAGCGCATGAATGCTAAATATAAACTTGTTGGAGATAAGGGTAGAAAACGTGTTGTCTTTGCACCTGGAGATCTTGTTTGGTTACATTTGCGTAAGGATAGGTTTCCTAATTTGCGCAAGTCAAAGCTAATGCCACGTGCTGATGGTCCTTTCAAGGTGTTAGAGAAAATAAATGATAATGCATATAAACTTGAGCTGCCTGCAGATTTTGGGGTTAGTCCCACATTTAACATTGCAGATTTGAAGCCTTACTTGGGCGAGGAAGATGAGCTTCCGTCGAGGATGACTTCAATTCAAGAAGGGGAGGATGATGAGGACATCACTAACAAGGTTATACCCACAGCTCCAACTGACACATATACAGGACCAATTACTAGAGCTCGCGCACGCCAATTAAATTACCAGGTACTTTCGTTTCTTGGTAATGAATCTAATGTTCATGAGAATATGATGCTGCCTAAATTGGATACATTTGTATTGCTTACAAATGAAGGGCCTAGCTTGGACAAGAAGGATGAACATTGGAGCAAGATCAAGCATGGAGATGATGGCATGCACAAGGGGAACAAGAATTGAGTTTCAATTGATGATTTCAGGACTTTGAAGCCACCATAATGAGTGCGAGAAGCCTTGGATGAAATATACAAGATGCCACTTCATAAATTTCGTCCAGAGGCTATTATAGGTGCTGCGTCACCTTATTATTGGGCCAGGCCCATGTAATTTCGAAATACTTGAGTATAGGCTGTTTTTAGAGTCCGTATGTGTGGGGAAACAAGAGTTAGGGTTGGTTTCGGACCCCTCCACCAAGGGCCACGAAATTCCCCCCTCTTTCCCCCATATATACAGCCCTTAGGGCGTCGTTTAGACTTTGGGTTTTGTTTAGATTAAAGTTCGCCATAGCTGCAACTTCGCGTACTTCGTTTGTGTTCAACGACCAGACCAAGACGTCACAGAACCCCACTTGATCAATAAAGCTTTCCTCTTGAATTCGCAATATCCAGATTGCAATCTCAGTTTCTTGCTTGTTCTTCGTTTGCCTGCAGGAAACAGACCTTCGTGGTCAGGTTGATCGTGCTCCGGCGTGGTCAATAACCTCTCGGAGTTGGTTTAGCGATTGCTAAGGCGCGACGTCCACGCACGTTCGTAGTCGGATCGTCAAAGTCGACTTCATCCAAACGATAGCCACCATCTCATCGAAAGACGGGACACCTTTGCCTCTATCACATTTCCTTCTTGGATTCCAAAAATATCCACTTCTATGGTTTCACAAGTTATTACAATGTCATTTCCATAACTCAACTTAACATCGTAATAAAAGGGTGTTCCTCATTTAGCTTCATGCTTCATTCTAATATCTAGATCTCAACTACTCTGATTCTTTCCTCCGGTCTGACCTTCTCTTGGCAAAATGCCCTACTTCCTTGCAGTGTAAACTAATGGCATAAGACCAATCTAAGGACTTCATGGTGGCTATACTGGTTCACTGGGTTCTTCGCTTCCTAGTTGGGCACTTGCTAGCATAATGACCTAAATCCTTGCACCTAAAACATGTGAGGTGACTCAGGTCCTTTTTCACCGAAATTGGGTTGTTCTGGGGATACATGCTCTTTCTTTTCTTCGACTTCTTCGTTCCTATCAATTATTCTATCTTTTGTGGATCAAACTCCACTTCTTCTGTCAGGAAGTCTCCCAGATACTCATGGCTTTCCTTGATGCAATACTGTGAAAGATGTCCTTTTCCCCCACATGACTAGCAAGCACGGGAGTAATACCTATTTAGGCCTTCTCCATCAGGATCATCAATATCTTCCTCCATCGCGGGTTCCTTTAAAATTTCCTCGAGGGTTTTTTCATTGCTTCTTTCTTCTTCTTGATAGTTCGTTGCACCATGGGGTAAATGTGACACTGGGCAGGGTAGTGGGTAGTCCCTTCACACAAGAAACAAGTAATCTGCCTAGTTGGGCATTCTTCAGCTAGGTGACTTTCTTCACAATGAGGACATTCATCCTTGTGCTCCTCCTGGGTGTGTCCTAGTTCTCCACAAATCCTATAGGCACAAGGTTTCTTCTTCGGGTTGTCACCATGCTTTCGGATGAGACGGGACTTTAACAGAGTCTTCTTGAATTCCTCCCAACATTCTGCTCCATTACATCCTTGTATGGCTTGATGCATCTTCCACCATCTTGCAGCACTTTTTGTAAAGTACTGAAGAGCGTATTGAACTTAATACTTCCTTGCAACCAAATTCTTCCTAAAGTGTTCCTCCATGTTGTGTATCCATAGCTCTACCTCCAGCTGGCTCATCGGTCCAGAGAATACAAGTCTATCTTAATTCATCCTCTATTGGGTCCAAGGGTTTTGGGATGAGATTCGGAAGATGGGGAAAGAGATACACTCAATACAAACAAAGGTTTTGAAAAGATAGTTTTGTTTTATGGCCGTCGGTAAAACATCAAACAAATTACGGCTCACAATCGTCGCATCTAACGTAAGTACTAAACAGGGGTTTGGTCTTCTCAAGGTCATTATCTCTTCAAAGTCATCAACTCTGCAAATCTTCGGAGTATCCATTGTTGTAGCTCCAACACTTCCAATGCATGGTGAAATCCTCTTTACTCCGAAGTGGTCCAAATGGAAGTGGGTATTGTCTAACTATTTAGGGTAAAAGGGGAGATTTGACAAAGCTCAGAAAAGAAGAGAGGTCGAGAATCTTTTTGAAAATAATAATAATAAAGTTTTAGAGAAATACTTTCCTATGGACTTGCTAGTTTCTAGGGTCATGTCCTACAGTCAACATGTACTCTGATACCATCTTGTAGCGACCCGACCCGAATGGATCAAGTCTCTGTGCTTAAGTATCATCCTTGGATTGCTATGCTGACACACACATTACTTAAGGATTTATAACAGAGGTAAATCACATGTATAAAGTAACGTAAATACTATTACCTCAAATCCATAAAACGGAAGTAACAAAGGTTGTGGATTCCCATCAACACCAACGACAAAGTTGAGTGTAGATAGCGCAAACCTAACGTAACACTTACTCGTCGGATAGTTCCCGCAACATGAGACGTTGCACCCATGTAGGTCAGTACATTGAATGTACTGGCAAATTCACACTGTAGAAGTAAGGATGAACAATGCCTACAACTACATGCATATTTGGCTGGTGGAGGCTGTAAGGTTACAGTTTTTTGCATAAAGCCAATTTTTTTCCCTACAACAAAGGAATATACTTTTATTTTAACTATCATGGTGATTGAAACATCATTGAGAAGGTACCTCCAACTCAATCCCAATTAAAGTAGTCATCATTAACCCAACAAATTTATTTTAGAGTGTTGAGATCAACCAATAATTCAAGTACCAAATACTCAAGATGTCCATAACAGGGGACACGGCTAATCATGATTAGTTTGTAGACTCTGCAGAGGTTTGCACACTTTTCCCCACAAGACTCGATCTCCTCCGTTGGATTTCTCGCACTGCATGGTGTTTGAGAAACGGATGACCGAGACACAGTCTTTCAGAAGCATTCACTCTTTACCCTAGGTGGACCCGTACACCTACTTTCCCCTACATCTGCTAGTCCACCACTGAAAGAGCTCACACAACTTACTCATACTATGCCAGAGCCCATAATGGCATTGTGGCTACACACGGAAGTTTCTAGCATGAATAGTTTTATGATCCCTTTGAGCCTGGGTGGCATTCCATAGGAAAAATTACACGGAATCCCGGGATTTCCTAGGACAACACTGGATTCTCCAGTTGCCCTGCAACCAATCCACCCAAATGTGTATTCAAGTAGCCACCTTAAGTTGAACCTTTAATTAACAACTCACATCTGTCATGGATTCTCTCAAACCCAACCCACGTGTACGAGCATAGCATGGCAACCTAAGCATAATGTAGAAGTGACTCCCAAGGGTTTGAAAATAATGCAGGTAATAGGTTCTACCTGAATCTACTTCCGGGACCCACAAATTAAAAGATCCTACTGATGCAATGTGTGAGGGTTTGATCTAATGCATAAAAACTAGGTATTGGAAAGTATGATCAAAGTGTGAACTTGCCTTTACTAACGATGTAGATGATTCGCAATCAGAACTCGTGATAGATCTACTCGTCACACTCCGATCAATCTATCGTAAGCAAACAATAGTAACCACACATAAGCAATCACTCAGAAGATCGGAAAGAACGAATAAAACACTTCAGAAAACTTCGAAAACAAACGAATGACTCTTCAAATAGAAAACAATTTCTAACAGTACCAAAATTATGTGAATTTGGCCTTATCAGAAATTTTAGGTCGAGAGCTTCGATTTGCAAAAAGAATCAACTCAAACGGAGTTATAAAACTCAATTTATGATCAAACGAAGTTTGAAACAAAATATAGTTGAATTCAAATTTTAAAACTTTCAAAAACATGTTTAAGTTGTTTTACTAGAAAGAGGGGATCGTAACGAAGACGTGGGCGTTGGTTTCGTTGGATGTGGACCAAGGGGTAAAAAGTAGTGGCTATTTGAAGTATAGGGACTAAACTGTAAAATAAAATTCACAGATAGGTCCCTTGCCAAAACTAAAATAAAAAAGGCTACCAAGCGAACGCTCGCTCTCTAGTTCTAAACAGAGAACGTTCACTAAATAGATATAACTAAAAAAGAAAACCGATCTAAAGAGAAAAACCGGACTAACAAAAAACCAGGACGGTTTTATACCGTGGCGGTTCGGGCGGAGAAAACCGGGGCAGATCGGGCGGTCGGGCGCGGACCGGGTCGGGCGGATCGGATCCGGGCCGGGGTGAGCTCCTGCGAGGGTCGGCAGACAGTGGCGCGGGGCGGCGACGAGCGGGTGACGGCGGCTCGCGCAAGAGGCGGCGAGGGCAGTGCGGGGCTGGGCGCGAGGCAGCAGCGGCAGCAGCAGCAAGCGGCGGCGGTGAACGAAGCAGCTGCGGCGGCGGTCTACAGCGGCGGCATCGGCGCGAGATGCGGGATGAGGAGAGAGGAGGGGCGGGGCCGGCGACTTTATAGGCGAGAGGAGGGCCGGGAGACGTGGAGGAGGTGCAAGGGAAAGGCGGCGGGGCGCGGTGTCCGCGATGGACACGGCGGCGGGCGGCGATGCTGTGCGAGCGGCGGTCTCCCGCTCGAGAGCTCGGGGACGAGCGGCGTGGGCCGGCGAGGCCGCGGCCTGGCGACTAGCTGGGCCGGCCTAGTTCGGTCGGGGAGTTTTTTTTTAAACAGATGTAAAACAAGAATAAAACCAAAATATATATAATATACTATAGGTATATTATATATCAGAATTTGTAGAAAAAGATTTCCTACAAGATGAACATTTTTCTACAGTCAAATAAAATACTCACAAGTTCAAATAAATCAATTAATGCTACTGTTGCATTAAAATCCAGTAAAATCATTTTTAAAAAAACCAAAATGATTTCAAATTTATTTCTCTCCAATTTTCTACTGTAGGGAATCATGGTACCCTATTTTCCATATATTTTATTTTTGGAGAAAAATAATTTGAATAAAACCAATAACTCAATATTTGAAAATAAAATTTAAAATATCTCAAAAGAACTTCCAACTCATATTTCCTATAATTTGAAGAAGTCATTTTATCTTCTCTCGGAAAAATAATTGAGTTGCATAAAGTTTCTGAATTTGAAAATATTTCGAGAATGAAATTCAAAATCCTTTCAAAGCCCTTTTTCATTTAATAAATGGAAGATGTCATATTATCTTCACTCCAGGGTTTTGTGATGAAAAGAATTTGAATTCCCGAAGATCATAAATGCAAAGTGAAAGTTTGGGAAAGTCATTTCATTCCCTCTCATTTAACTTTCAAAAATTTCGAATTTCACTCAAATTCACACAGCACATCACACAAGCAATCAAATCTATCTATTTATTATAACATTCTTAAATTTAGAATTTTGGGATGTTACAGCAGGACGAGCCCAGGGGGGCAGGCACGCCCCCACCCTCGTGGGCTCCCTCTGGCTCCCCCGTTGCCCTCCTTACTCCTATATATATCCATGTACCCTGAATGCATCGAGGCAACAGAGAAAACCCTAATTCCACCGCCGCAACCTTCTGTTCCCGTGAGATCCCATCTTGGGGCCTGTTCCGGAGCTCCGTCGGAGGAGGGATCGATCACGGAGTGCTTCTACATCAACACCATAGCCTCACCAATGAGTTGTGAGTAGTTTACCATAGACCTTCAGGTCCATAGTTATTAGCTAGATGGCTTCTTCTCTCTTTTTGGATCTCAATACAAAGTTCTCCTCGATCTTCGAGGAGATCTATTCGATGTAATCTTTTTGCGGTGTGTTTGTTGAGATCCGATGAATTATGGGTTTATGATCAAGATTATCTATGAACAATATTTGATTCTTTTCTGAAATCTTTTATGTATGATTATAATATCTTTACAAGTCTCTTCGAATTATTGGTTTGGTTTGGCCTACTAGATCTTTAGTTCTTGCAATGGGAGAAGTGCTTGGCTTTGGGTTCAATCTTGCGGTGTCCTTTCCAAGTGACAGTAGGGGCAGCAAGGCACGTATTGTATTGTTGCCATCGAGGATAAAAAGAAGGGGTTTATATCATATTGCTTGAGTTTATCCCTCTACATCATGACATATTGCTTAAGGTGTTACTCTGTTCTTATGAACTTAATACTCTAGATGCATGCTGGATAGCGGTCAATGTGTGGAGTAATAGTAGTAGATGCAGAATCATTTCGGTCTACTTGTTACGAACGTGATGCCTATATACAATGATCATGCCTAGATATTCTCATAACTATGCGCTTTTCTATCAATTGCTCGACAGTAATTTGTTCACCCACCGTAGAATTCTGCTATCATGAGAGAAGCCACTAGTGAAACCTATGGCCCCCGGGTCTATCTTTATCATATTAATTTCCCGTCAACTAGTTAATTTCTATCGCCATTGCCTATTTTCTTTATTTACTTTCTGTTCCTATACCAAAAATACCAAAAATATTAGCATATCCTATCTATCAGATGTCACTTTCGTAAGTGACCGTGAAGGGATTCACAACCCCTTATCGCTTTGGCTGCGAAGTTCTTATTTGTTTGTGCAGGTGCGAGGGACTCGCACGTGGTCTCCTACTGGATTGATACCTTGGTTCTCAAAAACTGAGGGAAATACTTACGCTACTGTGCTGCATCACCCTTTCCTCTTTGAGGGAATACAACGCAAGCTCGAGAAGTAGAAGCTCCCACTTGATTTTCCAAATGCATGTGGCCACATGTAGAGAGACAACATGGAATTGCATTTCTTTGGGCGATGTGATTCACCATGAGTGGGCTACCAACATTGTATAGAAAGAAGCGGAATCTCAATAATATGCTTCCTCTTCTTCTCTTTAACATGTTCCTCATTTTTATTGTTTTTTAGTAAGTACATTATGTTCCTTGTCACGAAGGGGAGCAGGGACATCTGCAGTCAACAACTGATAGAGCTGACCTATAGGTGATCGATATGCTTTCAATTAGTAGCGGCAATATAACACCATATTTTCCATCTAGTTCCACTTTCCTGATTTATTTATGTTGGGTATGGTGTACCCCTTTTTTCTACATAAGACCTTCCTAGTTGCTGTGTGCTCTTGTTATCATGGCTTGACAATAAACTTTCTATACAGTATATTATGAACCTATATCATATGCCAACTATCCTTACTTGTGGAGCTCCTAACAGGGAGCCTATTTTTGTGTGTAGTTGTGCCATATTATATTAATGCACGCACCAAATTATAGCACACAAGGGTATACACGGAGCCCCTATTGTATTAGAATATCCTATGCATTACAAAGATAATCTGACTACTATTTATGTTTTCATGCTTCTCAGATATTGTACGTAATCACAATGAATATGAGAATGCACGCATCATAAGAATATTGTGGAACAATGCAATGACTAACAAACTTGGCACCAACGCGTTGAGTTCCATTCTGGATGCCATGAAACTGATACGCTCCCCACCTGCAGATTCTTGTTCAGAATATGATCCTAATGACTATTATGACCTCGAGGAGTCGAAGGCAGATGGCCTATCTTGTTCACCCATCAAGGTGCATGTTCTAATTTGGCGAGGTTTTATTGATTGCACGTATCTTGCATAAGGTGTCTTTCATTTCTTCTACCTCATTGCACCGCCATCTGCTTAGTTTACTCATCATATATGTCAAGATGCCATGCCCATCCATTATCAATACATATTTTATCTGTCATCATACCATGTTTTTTCACTCAAATGTTGTTCTTGTGCATCAGACATCAAAAAGGAAGAGGGTGATTGCCGAACCTGAAGGAGCACCAGAAAATTCCTTGAAAAATTTGGTGGTCCCGGAGAAATCAGATAGCACCCCACTTATATTGGCTCTACAATCAGTGACACTAGCAAACTATACCCATACTTCACTGGCCACACCACTAGCCTCACCACATAGGACCTGCACTCCAGCAAAAGGTATGTTGATTTCAGTTGCCATAGCACCAGTCGTACCACTGAAAAATCCCACTCCAGCAAAAAGTACAACAAGTCCACCGGTCGAAGACTTATCCCAACTGCAGAGACGCCCAATTCCTGCACATTAGAGCCCCATTCCAGTTATTCCCAGTTTAAAAGATAATGCTCAATGTTCTTAGGAACTACGTGCATATATTCCCATCAATGAAATATTATATAGAATACAAACACCATTTTCACATCTTCCTATCCCACTTACGTCTAAGTGATATTATTCATGGTGATTATTTTCCTTTTTTCTGCTGATTGAACACACCAATTATTTACATTACATTGTTGTATGTAGGCGAGGGTCAATCTGGATAGTCATGATAAGCAAAGCTTGCTTGCGCTTTTCAAGGAAGCATTGCAGCAATATCAGTGTTACGTGAGGAAAACACACTTTGATGGCAAGTCTATAAATGAATTTCGGGTGAAGTCTCATGTGCTAAATTTAGAAGACATTGAATGGAAAAACATTGTTATGCACTGGTCTTGTTCCCACGATGAGGCAATGTCTATAATATCACATGAAAATTTGAACTTCTACTTCTCCACATGTGCCTTACTAATCTCTTTTGCAGGAAATCTGCTCGAAGAATAATTCCAGTTTGAAAAGGACGACACGATATCGCAAATATG
Source organism: Secale cereale (assembly GCA_902687465.1). Taxonomy (NCBI): domain Eukaryota; kingdom Viridiplantae; phylum Streptophyta; class Magnoliopsida; order Poales; family Poaceae; genus Secale; species Secale cereale. Next base: position 714,899,764 of record LR738711.1, on the reverse strand, counting down.
TTGCTCGCTGCTTTGCTCTTGTTAGTACATGTTGTCCTATATCACTGTACTTGCATTCATACCTGATTCATTATGTTACAACAGTATGCATGATAGCTTGCTTATCAAATGTTCGCTCCAAATTATCAGATATATATTAGTGGTTACATTAATGTAGAATATACCCAATGCCAATGAAAAAGTTTAGCTCTGCATTGTTCTTGTAAGTACCTGCTGTCCTTTATCATTGTACTTATATTGAGAGCTAGTTGGTCATGTACCATCACTCTGTAGCTTATTTTCCTTTGCCCTCCATTTTCTACACATCAGATCTATATTTACTCTTACCATAAGGCTGGATAAAACCAATGGTACTGAAGAAGTTTAGCTCTGCATTGCTCTTGGCAGTACCTTTTGCGCGTATTGTTGTACTTACATTTATAGCTAATTGGTAATGTAGCATCACTCTTCATCTTATCTTCAATATTCTCCATTTTTTCTTATATTATCACATCTATATTTACTCACTGGTGCGCGTCGGTCCTAAACAAACGGTTTAAAACCCCTTTCCGCGATGGCATTTGGAACCGTTGCCAAGTGAGTGTGGGCGATAGGGGGGTCCTTCCCACACGACCCAGAAACTATCGAGGATAGGGCTCCTACAGTACTCCTACTCATTTCTGCTCGCATTGCCATCGCAGTCGGTATTCTGTGGTGCTACGATTACGATGCGCGGCCCATCACAAACGGTTCTCTATTATACAACGTGTATGATGCGCGGCCCATCACAAACGGTTCACCGTTAAGAAGATTAGCAAATCGTCGTACGAGTGTCGGACAGGATTACGAAACGACGGACCGTCGTAACATCGTCGTACACGACAACTATCGCACACGCTATTATGTGGTGCAACGTTTATGATGCATACTTCATCAAAAACAGTTCATGGTTGCAAAACGTGTAGGATAAGGCAACTAACACAAATGTTTAGTTTGCCCGCACCATTTGTGATATTGTCTGACATCGCACATGCTTTGCAAATGGCAACTGTGTGCATGCTTGCACACGTTTCCTCTCTGTGAACGTCTCCAATTATGGTGCATATCACAAACGTTTGTGTTTTACCAACCGTGTGTGCCGCAACAACCTGGAGAGCGTAATTTCACTGTAATTTAATTGCTGCTTTTCCAAATTGTACCGGATTTGGATTTGAATTTGAATGTATGCTACAGCTTTATTCATATCCATTAGGTTCAAACAACCAATGCATTATTCGATTCATAGGTACATATGTTCAAGAATTACATAAGAACCAAATAAAGAATGATGGTTCAAACAACCAATGCATTATTCGATTCATAGGTACTATGTTCAAGAATTACATAAGAACCAAATAAAAACTGATGAACCATAGTTGTATACTTGTACTATTAAAGATGGTAAAGAAAGAGGCGAAATATATTCTGGTTGCTGAACAAGGAGAAGCAGAATGCCCATATTGTGCCCTCCTCCATGCAGAAGGCACGCACGACTCTAGTCCAACCCCTTGTGATGGATGACCGCCCATCCTTTCCGGTCTTCATTAAAACATCTAGATAATCATCGTGTTCTGGTAAAAGTACTTTAACCTTTGCATGCCCACCAATCATGTAGTTTGAGAGAGGTAATCTTGAGTAAACTGCTTTGGCAACCACTACAAAGGAAAAAGATTCAGACATTGTCATCTAACACAACTCATTATGGGCAGTAAAAAGAAGGCTGCAAAGTTCTTACTTACCATCTTGCGGCTTGTTGTTGTCTTGGATAAAGTGTAAACAAATAGTTTAATTGCCATCTTTGGACCCATTTTACTAACAATCTTTATCAGCTTCCTCACTTGATGCTGGTTCATCGATATCTCATTGCCCCATACGCAGAAAGGGTCGAAACGTGGATCTTTACCAATGACATATGTACCTAAAAGCACCAAGCTAATATTAGAAGCTAAACAACAATTGCACAATGATGTAGTACAACACTCTTTTATAATATGTCTATATACATCCGTATGTGGCAGTCCATTTGAAATCTCTATAAAGACAAATATTTAGGAACGGATGGAGTATCTTATAACATCCAATATACTCACATATTAGATGAATTAACATCTTATATTATGGGTCGGAAGGAGTTTAGTTCATTCTTACAAATTATCTGCTGCTGTATCCACAGGTTACAGTTAGTTTGAGATAGTTCGGGCTCAAATAGCCCTAAAGTATATCTAAACAAGAGGGCTAGTTTGAGCTAGTTTCATCTATAACCCACCCAAAAAAACTAGTATCCAACCCAAGAGGTGCTAATTGGAGCTTGTTCTCCTAGTGCATTTACTGTCAATCTAACCCTGCCATCCTATATGGTACCAACTACCGATATCATGAACAGTGAGTAGATATAAGCCGTGGGATGAAACTAACCTCGATGGAAAACAACAGTCGTTCTCAAAATTTTCCTGTGTAGGTACATCAAGAAGCATGTTAAGCACAACAGGCTAAACATCAACCAAAATTACACATGGCAGACAAAATAATCTCCAAAAGATAGCTTCAGTGTGCAGGTTTAAGCACGCTAGTAAAGCAAAACAAGTGGAAAGGTGTGCTAACTGCAACATGCCAAACATTTAACAACAAGCAAACATGGTCATTCAAACTGGTATTGTGCCGGTCTAAGTACACTGGTTATGGTTAAATAAAAATGGGAAGGCGTGTTAACTACAAGATGCAGCAACCAAATGTAGTCATTCATAGTGGTATTGTTGAAATTGGTACTGATGAAATTGAACTACACAGTTCATACTTGCACATATAGAACATCACGCTGTGAATAAATGGAATAAACAAGGCATACTACGAACAACCAAGGATAGCATTTGAAACTGAACATATGCTAACTACAAACAACCGAACAATCAAAAAACTTTAAAAGAGGCATATGCTAGCTATAACAGGCTTAACAGCTAGCAAATATATGCATTCCTATAGGTATGTTTAAAACTGGATTGATGAAATGTACTGCACATGCACATATAGAGCATCACATTGTGAACAACTGAAATAAACAAGGCATACTTCTAACAACTAGATATAGCAATTAAAACTGGACATATTCTCACTACACTACAAAAGGGACTCGACAAAACAAATCATGGGTTTCCCCTGTGAAGAGGCACGACAAAACAAATCATGGGTTTCCTCACTTGTCACGGATGGGCTCGTTCCCGTGGGAAGAGCACGGACCCTGGATGCGCTCCATGTTGTTGCAGATGGGCTCCTTCCCCTTGGAAGAGCATGGCTGTAGGGTGCCCTTCCTGATGTCATAGACGGGTGCTGTCCCCTTGGAAGAGCAAATGGGATCTTTCCCCTTGGAAGAGCCGGAGAGGGTGCCCTCCTCGTGGTCACCGTCGATGATGTCTGACTTGGAAGCTGTGGATCCCAAGCCAGCGTCGCAGAATGTGTCCTTTAGAAATGACAAAAGGGGCTCGATGGCGATGTAGAATGGCAAATTGTTGACAGCGAGCCAAAGGAGATCAATGGCGGGGCCATGGATGAGATCGACGGCGGTTGAACCCGAGGGGTTGGGGTGGGCCACTTAACCTGTGACACAGCCCGCCTCAGGGCGTCGCCGTCGATGACCTCGATATCGTAGCCGGCGGACGAGACATGCCCGCATAATCGAGCCCGCTGCTTGAGTGCCCGCCGCCAGTAATGGTCGTCAGCTTCATCGACGACGTTGAGCGAAGAGACAGCTATACACCTCTTTTGGGTCAGTCGCTCCTCGAGCTCCACGGGAAGCGTAGCTGGGCTTAGGATGTGATGCTCTGGAGTGGGGGATGGGGATCTGTGGGAAAGGGGTTGTTTGGCAGGCGACATCTAAAAACTCACAGCGGGCTGGGTATGGAGATCGGTGGGTAAGTTGCACGGGCAAACCGGCAGATGTTGACAATGGAGGCCTTGCGGTAGCGGCGGCGGCGGGAGCGGTGGCGGGGACTTTGCTAGGGTTTCGAGCGAGGGAGGGTGTGTGTGTGTGTGTGCGCGCGCGCGCGCGCACGCGCGCACGCCCGAGGAGGTTTTGGTGTGTGTGTGTGTGTCGAGGGGGGCGCGGGGTGTTTGAGGAAATGACGCGGGTACTGAAAATTTTACTACGCGGGAGTCAAAGGCGGGAGTGAAATACTGGGCTATTGAAAATTTTGATGATAGTCAATCGCACACGGTCCGGAGATAACAACCGTGTGTTATGAAACAGAAAAACCCTCTAGGCGGGCAGAGATATTTTCTAGGGATGCAGGCGGGATTGGGAACAAGAAACGTCGCACACGGTCCAGAGATAACAACCGTGTGTTATGAAACAGAAAAACCCTTGAGGCGGGTAGATAATTTTTAGAGTGGGAGCCTCGTGGAGCCCAATGTACTGTGCGGATGTGTGCGTGATAGGTGCACCGGCGTGGCGCACAGTTAGTTTCAGTGAACCATGTTTGTTGCGTCATCCGACTAGTCTAATGTTCATAAATTTGGCGAAACATGACGCGGGAGAGGGTCAGAACACGAACACACTAGCATGTGGACCAAGTTTATGTATCAAAAGGGTGGTTTGATTTTTAAATACCAAATGCAACTTTGATGTGGAACCTATCTCACAAAGCGCACGGTATTGCTTGCCCCCACCCACCCCCCCTCATGTCGGCACGAAGGGAATCCTAAGCTATGAATTCATGCCCCCTCCCCATCAACCAAGGTTCACCTATCAAAGTGCGAAGTAGCTAGCAGCCCCCCCTCCTCCCTCGTGTTGGCAC
>LR738711.1:714863022-714894724 GCA_902687465.1 Secale cereale | reverse complement strand
GCAACCCCCCCCCCCACACACACACATATACACACTTTCAGTCAGCGGGCCAGAGAGGCATATATCTCACCAAGATGGGTCGTAAAACGGACCAAGAATAATCCACCTTGGTCATACAACCTCTCTCTTGTTGTTGGTCAAAGTGATGGCCGTCCAGGCGACCCCGAAGATGGGCTAGCTCGCCAATAATCATGCAAGCAGCTAGTCCCCGAAGACAACCACTTCATGCATGTGGCCCAAACATATGTATGGAGAGGTGTGTTTTTTAGTAACAATGGAACAACTTTGATGTGGCACCATGATTTCGAACTAGAAATTCCCACACTGAGTGAGGGTTAGGTTGACGATGCATATGTATGTTACACCACACTTCAAGCCAACAACGGGGATACATATATGCATGCATGTGTGCATAGTATATGCGCTCAAACTTAATTAGGTCTGAATCTCACTATGACCTATACTACGATAACACGAACCAAATGAAGAATCCGCCATGGTAACCTATCTTGTTGTTGGTCAAGGTGATCATGGATGTCCACGCGGGCCCATGAATATATAGGCTTGTCGCCGATAACCACGCGAGGGAGTGTATCATTCGAAGCAACCACTACATGCATATGTATGGAGGTGATGCGTGCATGCATGTTTGAATACACAACATTGATCTGGCGCATGTGTCAAAAATCGTACACTAGCTCCGTACACAAAGCGAGATCGGTTCATGATGGTGTCGTTGTACTAGCCACGTCAACTCGACGGGAGGGATTCATGCATACACATGCATGTGTGTGTGCTCAAAGTGTATCATGCATGTCATCCGAGAGCAAAAATATTAATCCCCTCCTAAGTCAAATTAACCTCTCTTGTTGGCAGGCAAACGGAAGTGATGGACCAAGCGGGCCCATAGATGGAAAGCATCGATATCGCTGATAACCTCTTAAGTGGGTGCGAGAGGACAACCACCACCGCTTTGCATGTGGGCCAAACATATATATGTTGAATACCCAAAATACACAACTTTGATGTGCCACATGCCTCAAAAACTGTAAACCATGCACCCACACAAAGCGAGGTTCATCTCAAGCGTACTACATATGATGGTCCCCTTCCCCCCTCTTCACCGCATACTATACGCTCCTGCCGTAATATATGTACAACCCAAAAGAAACCTCGTCGGTGGTGAAATTAATTAACCTCTCCCGATGTAGGTCAAAGTGATGCATGCATGCATGCATCGATGATGGCCTCGTGGGCCCACAGATGGAAGCATCACATGTGAGTGTCCTAGCTAGGATATATATGCATGTGGCCCAAAAAGGTGTTGTGTGATGTTTGAATAACCAATTTCACAATTTTGATGTGGCACGTGCCTCGGTAACCAAAAAGTCCCAACACTGAGTGAGGTGTACTTGTTCACGGATGCATACATATAGTATATATGCTAGACCCCTCCCACCTCTTCGACGCGTACTATATACCACCATAACACAAACAAAAAAGATTCTACCTTGCTGGTCAAATTAACCTCACTGCCGGCTGTTCGTCAAAGTGATGGACGACGACCTTGCGGGCCTACAGAAAGCGTCGCACGCGAGTATCAAGTGTCGTGTAGGACAACCATCAACTGCATGTGGCAAAACATTGTCCCTGTTTGGATACTCTAACTCAGTTAGAGGTTAGAGTTAGATTCTAACCCTAAACTAACCCTGAACTAACTCTAACCAAAGAGGTGTTTGGATGGCAGGGTTAGATTGGTAATAAATGCTATTTCGCAATCATTTGCTCTTTTTCTTGAAGAACTAACCCAAATAAGCACCTCTTGTGTGGGTTAGTTTTTTGGGGTGGGTTAGATGCATCTAACCCAAACTAACCCTCCTGTTTTGATATTTTCGGGTTAGTTGAGTCCAAACTAACCCAAACCAACTCTAACCCATGGATCCAAACAGGGCCATTTATGTATGAAAGGGTTGTGTAATGTTTTAAATAATGATTTCACGACTCTGATGTGGCACCAGCCTACCTAACACGGTGGCTCACAACTCGTAGTGTACTGCGGGCCACCCGCCACCCCCAGACGCACATACCCACACACACACCGCGAATCCACCGCAACTACGATGCATGTTAAATTAATTATCCTGCGGTGAACATACATGTTACCAAAGGAGGGACGTTTTAAATTCAAAATTTTCACAGAGATCATTAAGACGTTTTAGTACATTGATGGATTGATTGATTTTCTATGGGTATAATGTGCAAAAATCAAATTTGAGCTACATGCACACATGACAGTGCACCTAAATGGATTGCAAAAACACAAGTGTCTCACTCGGTGCATGTTTACTCCCCGTGCAACAAATTTCAAACATTGAGAATCTTGATTTTTAAATTCTAGTACATCCAAAACTTATTTGAAGTTCATGAAACTTATCGTGTTGTCATATGGACACCAATACAAAGTGGCATTGTACTTTTTTGTCAAATTTGAGACCAGTTTTGATGTAACGTTTATCTAATTACAGACGGGAGATTATTAATAATTGGGAACCAATATCCCAAACGAATTATTTATTCGAACCGTGAGCATTAGACCAAAAATGGATACGTGTCATGCTTCGGTCAAGCCATAAAGCGGCAGCATTAATCATCCAAATAGAAAAACAATATACGTGCCGCCGCACGACCTGTGTGGCGTGCGAGCAGGCGTGAGTTGACGAGACACATGCGAGCAGTCCGCCGTGCAGGCAGACGGGGAGGCGTGCGTGCAGCTGTGTGAATTGACGAAGGCGTGCTTGCTGCGAGTGTCATCGGGAGGCGTGTGAGTAGCTGTGTGAAACTCTGGTAGGCATGCCAGCAGTCCGGTGCGCAGGCTCACCGGGAGGCGGGCCATCGGTTTGACCGTCGCCCGCCTCTCTCCCACAACTCCCACTACTCCATATTGATGGTGGGCCCGAGCGGCCGCACCCCCATCTTCGCTATGCACACACAATCCTCTCTCTCCGCTTGCATCCTCGACGCCGCTATCAGTCCTCAAAGCAGTCAGTGTATGAGGATGTCGCCGAAGCGCCCCATCGGAGCGAGTGGCGACGCTGGGGCTGCTAAAGAACCGGAGCACGGCGTGGAGATGGAGACAGAGGTTGCCGTCACCGCCACGAGTTATCGTTGCACTATGACGTCATCAACGGCGTCGAGCTTCCACAACCAGAGGCGGAGTTCCACACCGACTACGATGACCACTCCGGTGACGACTCCGATGACCACTCCGGTGACGACTCCGACGATGACGGACAGCTGGTTAGTCATATATACCCATTTATGTGTCAAATAGATCATAGGGTTTCTCTAGTTACTCCTGCCTCCCCCTTTTGGAATAGAAATCTTGTGGTTATGTTCTCCCAATCCATGAAATCAGAGTAAGTTTCGTTAGATCCGTGTAGTGTATTGATTATTTGAATGGTACAGGTGATAAGTGATTAGTTGTTTCATTTGTGCAAATGATTTCTGCTAGTAATCTGACTAGGGTTAGTGTTCGTGCTAATAATTCCTAGCCAAAACTTGACAATTGATTTTGAATGACCTACCTATGTTTGTGCCATTATTTTCTTCAAGATTGGTCTATACATAGACAACTGTGCTTAAAAATCGAACCATAATGTCTGGATATGTGTAAATAAATAGCCATAAATTCCTAATCCTACTTCACAGCATGTAATCATTGATTTGATGCAAAATTTGTTTTACTATTTGTATAGGTGTTGTCTGATGATGTGGACAGCGATGATGAAGATGCCCAAGGAGGTACATGAGGCAAATCCCGAGGGAGCTTTATGCGGGAATGCATAACAGGCGTATTAGGAGCTGGAACGACGGCTATGGATGCCCATTTTGCAACCACAAGATTCATGACGCGTATCTAAGTGTTCTGGAGCATGCAAGAGGACGGGTCGTTGGCTCCTTCAAGGAGAAGTATTCTCGCAGGGTGGCGCACGGCACGTATGCCGAGTACCTGGAGAAGCTTCAGGATTGTGCCGGCCGCATGTGAGATGAGATGTGGGATGGATCGAACTATGTACGCTTGAGTATGCTTAATGACGGTTGAACTATGTACTTATGATTGAACTATGCTTATGTAAGTGTACGTTTATTATCTATGTCTGAGTATGTTAAATATTTCGCCAAATTTTGGTAAAAATTACAACGGGGGACCAATGGACCAGGACGGAGGTAGTATGTCAATCATACACGGTTCCCAAAATTGGAACCGTGTGCAATGACTTTCATTTTGCCTGCTACGACAATCACACACGGTTCTCTCTAGCAAACCGTCGCCCCCAAAAAAAATTGTGGGACCGAAAACCCTCACCAACCAATTCAAAAAAGAAAGAAGAAAACCCTCACCATCCCCACGTCACAAAAACCCTCGCCCCGCCCACCACCCCCTTGGCCCCTCCGGTACGTTCCCCATTCACACCTGCACAAGCTCCTCCGCGTCTATGCCATGGCACCGCCTATCGCGGCGGTAAACACTTAGCTCGACGCCTACCGCCACCGCCAGGCTGCTGGCAAAGCCCACCGCATTTCGCCACTTCTGCTTGCCGCCGCCTATCGCCATCAACTTTCTCGACGCTGCTCGTGGTCGACCCAGCTCCGCTCGGTTGGGGAATCTTCCGTACTGAGGGTTCTTTCTCATGGACGACAAGGTAACTAATTTAACGAGATATTATCTCATCTCTTATCCCAGTTCATCTGCCTCCTTTAATCACCCGGTGGAAAACATCGTGAATTCATTTTTATTCAAGCTCATTTGAGGGTTTTCTTTCATTCATAGAATGTACAGTGCGCCGACACTTCAGGACTTGGTGACCGCAGCCAGAGATTCCATCTCACAGTACTAGATAACTTGAGGACGCGCGCGGTATGTTCAATCTCACCCTAAATTGGTTGGCATGGCCTACTTTCGTGAACATATTCTAAATATTGCTACATTTGGATAAAAGGTGCCACATGCACCATATACGTCAAAGGGGATGTGCCCCCTCTTCTTTCTATATTAGGCAAATTAATGATGTATTGTTCTTTCGATTACTCTCATATTTCCATGACATCATGTTTACCCTATCTGTTTAATTATAGACTTTTGTCCTTCGATTTCAACTGTTGTACACTTCTTTCAATTTGGGCCCATATATGCATGTTACCATATTTTTTTAACAATCCTACCAGTTTCTGCAGGACACCCCTCGCTATGCAACAGATTATGAAGTGCACAATTTTTCCCTTTACATACATCAAGGCTCCACGAATGTCATAGTGCACACAAACCATGGGTTTACAATCGTTGCTACTGTAAGACTTGATGAACGTGGTGACTCCTATTTTGGCATTGGCTTTTGGAATGAAATTGCAAAGTTTTATGTACTGAAAGCTGGCACTAAAATTGCACTGCACATAGAAGGGCCTGTTCATGAGATATATGCTAACTTCCCCGACAAAATCATCCGTCCAGACTTTGTTCGAAGTAAGTTTTCTTTTCAACTATCTGCATATGTTGACTTACCCAGCAATGTCAAATGAATTGTGTAGTATTTAAGCAACCAATGTTATTCCCTTTTCTTACTATATCCCTACCTAATAACTTCTATTTACCAATACACTTTTCTATTGCCCTGTTTTAAGAAAATATTCCCTCTACCCCCATTTCTATCAGAAAGCGCCGCTGACAAGGAGACTCCGGAGGTGGAGAACGGGGCTGCCAACAAGCGGAGGCGGGGCGAGATAGAACCGCAAGCGACTCCAACAGGCCTAGACTTAATCGGCAGCCTCCCCGATGATATGTTGAGAGTCATCATCTCCCTCCTCCCAATCAAATATGGGGCGCGGATAACCGTCATTTCCTGGCGGTGGCGCCCCCTATGGAACTCCAACCCTCTCAACCTCATCGACACCCATGAGCTCTGCCATGGCTATCGCAAAAGCTTGGATGCGTTCTCCAAGATCCTTAGCAGTCACCTTGGCCCAACCAAAGGCCTTAGAATGGGCAAGTTCCGTTCCAACGGCAAGGACCGAGCCAAGCTTGACTACTGGTTCTGATCCCCCGCCCTAGATCAGCTCGAGGAGCTCACTTTTGATGATGGGCATATGCGGTTGCTGCCGACGTTCACACTCTGCCTCGTGCCCACGCTGTGCGTCGCCAAGTTCAGGAACTGCCATTTCCCGCCCCTTAATGATGCGCCCGCTCTTATTCTACCACGATTGAAGCACCTCGAGCTCGTCGCCGTCTGCCTCTCAAAGGGTGACATGGAGCGCCTGCTCCGTGGCTGTACTGCACTCGAGTACCTTCGTCTTCAGGCGATCAATGGGTTGAGTACCTTCCACATCACCTCCATGACACTCCGGAATATTTATGTGCGTTGCTGGTGTGGCAGGAAGACATCAAAAAAGGTGGACCACAGTATGGTCATCCAGGACACACCTGGACTTGAGAGATTACTTGTAGTTGATCAAAGGTCCAACAAGAATCAATGTCATTTCTGCGCCGAAATAGATGATGTCTACTACGCAACCTTCTTCTTGTAGACGTTGTTGGGCCTCCAAGTGCAGAGGTTTGTAGGACAGTAGCAAATTTCCCTCAAGTGGATGACCTAAGGTTTATCAATCTGTGGGAGGCGTAGGATGAAGATGGTCTCTCTCAAGCAACCCTGCAACCAAATAACAAAGAGTCTCTTGTGTGCCCAAAACACCCAATACAATGGTAAATTGTATAGGTGCACTAGTTCGGCGAAGAGATGGTATACGAGTGCAATATGGATGGTAGATATAGGTTTTTGTAATCAAAAAATATAAAAACAGCAAGCTAGCAAGTGGTAAACATGAGCATAAATGGTGTTGCAATGATAGGAGACAAGGCCTAGGGTTCATACTTTCACTAGTGCAAGTTCTCTCAACAAGGATAACATAATTGGATCATATTACTAGCCCTCAACGTGCAACAAAGAGTCACTCCAATGTCACTAATAGCGGAGAAAAAACGAAGATATTATGGTAGGGTACGAAACCACCTCAAAGTTATTCTTTCTGATCGATCTATTCAAGAGTCCGTAGTAACGTTCAATCTATCATAGAGTTCGTACTAGAATAACACCTTAAGACACAAATCAACCAAAACCCTAATGTCACCTAGATACTCCATTGTCACCTCAAGTATCAGTGGGCATGATTATACGATATGCATCACACAATCTCAGAAACATCTATTCAACCAACACATAGAACTTCAAAGAGTGCCCCAAAGTTTCTGCCGAAAAGTCAAGAAGAAAACGTGTGCCAACCCCTATGCATAGATTCCCAAGGTCACGGAACCCGCAAGTTGATCACCAAAACATACATCAAGTAGATCACATGATATCCCATTGTCACCAAAGATAAGCACATGCAAGACATACATCAAGTGTTCTCAAATCCTTAAAGACTCAATCCGATAAGATAACTTGAAAGGGAAAACTCTATCCGTTACAAGAGAGTAGAGGGGGAGAAGCATCATAAGATCCAACTAGAATAGCAAAGCTCGCGATACATCAAGATCGTGCCATCTCAAGAACACGAGAGAGAGAGAGAGAGAGAGAGAGATCAAACACATAGCTACTGATGCATACCCTCAGCCCCGAGGGTGGACTACTCCCTCCTCGTCATGGAGAGCGCCGGGATGATGAAGATAGCCACCGGAGAGGGATTTCCCCTCCGGCAGGGTGCCGGAATAGGGTCTAGATTGGTTTTTGGTGGCACCAGAGGCTTTCGGCGGCGGCACTCCCGATCTAGGTTAATTTCCATAGGTTTCAGTATATATAGGAGGTGTTGGAGTCGGGGCCAAGCAAAGGGGGGCTACGGGCTGTCCACGAGGCAGGGGGGCACGCCTAGTAGGGGGCGCCCCCCCCCACCCTCGTGGGCAGCCCGTGGGTCCTCTTGTCCCCCTCCGGCACTTCCTGGGCTTCTTTAGGTCCAAAAACAGCCTCCGTTGATTTTCAGGTCAATTGGGTTCCGTTTGATATTCCTTTTCTGTAAAACCCTGAAATAGGTAAAAGCAGCAATTTGGACTGGGCCTTTGGGTTAATAGGTTTGTCCCAAAAATAATATAAAAGCGTAAATAAAAGCCCATAAAACATCCTAGAAGGATAATATAATAGCATGGAACAATCAAAATTATAGATAAGTTGGAGACGTATCAAGCATCCCCAAGCTTAATTCCTGCTCGTCCTCGAGTAGGTAAATGATAAAAACAGAATTTTTGATGTGGAATGCTAACCAACATAGTTTTCAATGTAATTCTCTTTATTGTGGCATGAATGTTCAGATCTGAAATATTCAAGACAAAAGTCTATATTGACATAAGAAATAATAATACTTCAAGCATACTAACAAAGCAATCATGTCTTCTCAAAATACTATGGCTAAAGAAAGTTATCCCTACAAAATCATATAGTCTAGCTATGCTTCCTCTTCATCACACAAAATATTCATATCATACAACCCCGGTTTCAGCCAAGCACTTGTTTTCATACTCTATTCTTTCAAACCTTTCAACTTTCATGCAATACATGAGCGTGAGCCATGGACATAGCACTATGGGTGGAATAGAGTGGTGGTTGTGGAGAAGACAAAAAGGAGGGAGATAGTCTCACATCGACTAGGCGTATTAACGGGCTATGGAGATGCCCATCAATAGATATCAATGTGAGTGAGTAGGGATTGCCATGCAACGGATGCACTAGAGCTAAAAATGTATGAAAGCTCAACAAAATAAACTAAGTGGGTGTGCATCCAACTTGCTTGCTCACGAAGACCTAGGGCATTTGAGGAAGCCCATCGTTGGAATATACAAGCCAAGTTCTATAATGAAAATTCCCACTAGTATATGAAAGTGACTAAACATGAGACTCTCTATCATGAAGAACATGGTGCTACTTTGAAGCACAAGTGCGGAAAAAGATAGTAGCAATCTTTTCTTCTTTTTTTTGGCCTTTCTTTTTTTCTTTGGCCTTTCCTTCTTTTTTTGGAGGGGCTTTCTTTATTTAGCCTTTCCTCACATGGGACAATGCTCTAATTATGATGATCATCACACTTTCATTGATTTACAACTCGATACTAGAACAAAGTATGACTCTATATGAATGACTCCGGCGGTGTACCGGGATGTGCACTGAATCAAGAGTGACATGTATAAAAAAATATGCATGGTGGCTTTGCCACAAATACGATGTCAACTACATGATCATGCATGGCAATATGACAATATGAAGCGTGTCATATGAACGGAACGGTGGAAAGTTGCATGGCAATATATCTCGGAATGGCTATGGAAATGCCATGATAGGTAGGTATGGTGGCTGTTTTGAGGAAGATATATGGTGGCTGTACTGAGGAAGGATATATAGTGGGTGTATGGTACCGGCGAAAGTTGCGCGGTACAAGAGAGGCTAGCAATGGTGGAAGCGTGAGAGTGCGTAATATCCATGGACTCAACATTAGTCATAAGAACTCATATACTTATTACAAACAATTATGAGTCAACAAAACAAAGCAATCAACGCATGCTCCTAGGGGGGGTGGTAGGAGTTAACCATCGTGTGCCCCCGACCTCCACACAAAGGTTGACACTTTACAAATATCCCATGCTCTAATTTCGTCACATAGCGGTTCACCATACGTGCATGCTACGGGAATCACTAACCTTAACACAAGTATTTCTCAATTTCATAATAACTCCACTAGCATGACTCTAATATCACTATCCTCATATTTCAAAACAATTACCAAGCATCCAACTTCTCATCATATTCAATGCACTTAGTGTGAAAGTTTTTACTACATTGATCTTGGATGCCTATCATGTGAAGGCTAGTTTTCTAGCCAATGCACATTACCATGGTGTTCTAATAGACTCTCAAAAGGATATAAGTGAAGCTTGAGAATTCATCTATTTCTTTTAAATAAAACCACCATCGTGCTCTAAAAGATATAAGTGAAGCACTAGAGCAAAAACTATTCCACTCAAAAGATATAAGTGAAGCATATAGAGTGTTCTAACAATTCCTAAGCCATATTTATCTCTCAGAAGAAGGTGTGTCCAGAAAGGATAATTGTGGCAAACTAACAAGCAAAGACTCAAATTATACATGACGCTCCAAGTAAAACACATATCATGTGGTGAATAAAAATATAGCTCCGAGTATAGTTACCGATAGATGAAGACGAAAGAGGGGATGCCTTCCCGGGGCATCCCCAAGCTTAGGCTTTTGGTTGTCCTTGAATTTTACCTTGGGGTTCCTTGGGCATCCCCAATCTTAGGCTCTTGCCACTCTTTGTTCCATAGTCCATGAAAGCAATACTCAAAACTTGAAAACTTCACAACACAAAACTTAGACAAAAATCTTGTGAGCTCCGTTACTATAAGAAAACAAACCACCAACCAAAGGTACTATAATGAATTCATTATTTGTTTATATTGGTGTTAAACCTACTGTATTCCCACTTTTCTATGATTCATATCCTCCAATACTACTCATAGATACATTGAAATAAGCAAACAACACACGAAAAACAGAATCTGTCAAAAACAGAACAGTCTGTAGTAATCTGTAGCTTTCGCATACTTCTATAACTCCAAAAAAATTGAAATAAATTGGTAAACGTGATGAATTTTTCTATTAATCATCTGCAAAAAGAATCAACTAAATAGCACACTCCAGTAAAATTTGGTGACCATTCTAGTGAGCGCTAACGATTCTGTTTTCGCAGCAAGATCATATAAACTTCACAGAAGTCTTCCCAAAGGTTATACTTGGCACAAACACTAATTAAAACATAAAAACACATCTAAACAGAAGCTAGATGCAATATTATTCCTAAACCAAAGCAAAAAAATATAAAATTGGGTTGCCTCTCAACAAGCGCTATCGTTTTACGCCCCTAGCTAGGCACGATGATTTCAATGATGCTCACATAAAAGATAAGAATTGAAACATAAAGGGAGCATCATGAAGAATATGAATAGCACATTTAAGTCTAACCCACTTCCTATGCATAGGGATTTTGTAAGAAAACAACTTATGCGAACGATAATCAACTAGCATAGGAAGGGAAAACGAGCATAACTTAAAGATTTTAAGCACATGGAGAGGAAACTTGATATTATTGCAATATGTAGAAGCATATGTTTCTCCCTCATAATAATTTTAAGTAGCATCATGAATGAATTCAACAATATAACCAGCACATAAAGCATTATTTTCATGATCTACTTGCATAGAAATTTTACCACTCTCCACATAAGCAAATTTATTCTCATCAATAGTAGTGGGAGAAAACTCAACAAAATAACTATCATGTGAAGCATAATCCAATTGAAAACTAAAATCATGATGAAAAGTTTCTTGGTTTTTTTTTACCTGAAACTGTAAGGCCAGGGCCCCACAGCAATTTATTCCTCCCCAAAAAAGTTACAAATGTACAAAATTTACAAGGTCAAGAGACCCAAAGAAAAAGGGAACAAAGAGGAAAAGTCAAGCTAACCTTAAGGAGGCAAAAAGGAAATCCATCTAAGCAAATCCTCTTTGAACTTAGGCTTAATTCTATGAGCCAAAAGGGAAATTTCCAAGATAAAGCTAGATCTCCACCTACGAAAAGAAGGTGTAATATTCCTGAAAACTCTATCATTTCTAACATTCCAGATGTTCCAGCAGGACAGGAAAACCACTTCGGAGAAGAAAGGCTTGCCAAAATCCCTCCTGGCATGGTATGCAATGGCAATCATATCATCTCCTGCCATCCAATTGATTTGAAGATAATTCCAGACCACACAGCTGAAATTACATTGAAAGAAGAGATGGTCTCTGCTCTCATTAGTGCATGTTGGACAGAGTACACAATGATATGAATCAGATACATTCCAATGTCTTCTTTCCAGCATATCCTGAGTGTTCAGCCTATCCATGATCATCATCCAAGCAAATAACTTGATTCTCATAGTGCAACAACTAGCCCAAACCAATGATAAAATTGGGTTGACAACAATATGCTTGTGCAAGAAGGAGTAATATTTCTTAGCAGTGTAACCTTTGCCATCCTATTTCCATACCCTCATATCATTGAGCTGAAGGTTTTGCTTGGAGTGTTGAAGGAGGTTTTGCAAAGTCTGTAGCTCTCCATAAGCTCTCTCAGAGAGAGGTAAATGAAATAAGTAGGTGAGCTCAGTCAACTCAAAGATCTCAGCAACAGAGATGATAGGATCAATGGCAAAAGAGAATAGTCTGGCAAACCTTTGTTCAAGAGGGATACTAGAGTCACCGAAGGGCCAAGAATCAGACCAAAACAAAATAGTGTCACCCTTATTAACATGCACAACACTAACCATTCTAAACTTATCCATTAACTTGCATAAATCTCTCCACCAGAAAGAGCCACAAATGATTGTAGCATGAGGAACTCTACCATGGTAGTAAGTGTTCCAGATGAGTTGGACCCAGGGCACATCAACCTTATTGTAAAATTTGCTGACATGTTTGAGAAGCAGAGCCTCATTCTGCAGCTTCAAATTCAAAATACCTAGTCCACCTTTATTTTTGGGCCGACAGACCAAGCCCTAAGCAGCCAAGGACTTACCAGATTCTTGCCCATACTTTCTCCAAAGACATTGCCTCTGAATTCTCTCCAACTGTTTAAGAATACCAGGTGGTAGGTCCAGACTACACAAGAAAAAAATTGGCATAGAAGAGAGGGCAGAGATAAGATACTGCAGTCTTCCTCCATGAGCAAGGAAAGAGGAGCTCACAGAGAGTTTCCTCTCCATACTGTCAACCAAAGGCATTAGGTCCATGATCTTAGGTTTGGTAATTCCCACAGGGATCCCAAGATAGGTAAAAGGAAGAGTGCCCACCACACAACCAAAAACTGAAGCCAGCCTAGCAATCTCTACTGAACCCACATTAATGGTCAGCATGGATGACTTATGATAGTTGACATGCAACCCAGTGGATTTTGAAAAGAGAAGCAACATTTTCTTCAAGGACAGCAATTGAGATTCCACAGCAGACAGAATAATAAGGGTGTCATCAGCATACTGGATAATCCTTATCATGGCAGGGTATAGGAAGCTCTAAAAGTCCTTTATGATGCATATCTTTGACAACTGACTGCAGCAGATCTGCAGCAATGGCAAATAGGAGAGGTGAAAGAGGGTCACCCTACCTAACCCCCTTCTTACAGGCAAACTGCTTCTCTAGAACTCCATTTAGGAGGACAGAAGATGTTCCAGAGGGCAAGAACTGCTTAACCCAAGAAATCCATTCTCATTAAATCCCTTGTGCCTCAAAATTTGAAAAATAGCCTCATGCTCAATGGAATCAAAAGCCTTCTCAAAATCTAGTTTGAGAATGATAATAGGCCTTTTGGACTGATGGCACTGGTGTAGATACTCCAAACTCCAAGCAACATAGTCCTGAATAGTTCTGGATTTGATGAAACCATATTGGTTTTTATGCAGAGACCTCATAATATCCAACTGTAATCTGTTTGCAGCCATCTTTGAAAGAAATTTGACCCCCATACCAGTGAGAGATAGGCATATAATCATTGACAATTTCAGGATATCTTTTCTTGGGAACCAGGGTGATATAAGAATAGTTGATGTTCTCCAGATTAGCAGTCCCCTCATGAAAAGCAGAAGCCAGAGCATAGAAATCCTGACTGATAATGGGCCAACACTTCTTGAAAAATAGACCATTGAAACCATCTGGCCCACAGGACTTGTCAATAGGCATGCCCTTAACAGTATTATCCATCTCTTCCTTGGAGAACATTTTTGTCAGGGAGTCTAGGCCCTCCACCCTGTCCAAAATAGAATAGAGATCAAAGGACATTTGAACACCTTGACTAGACCCCATCCTGCATTTAAAATTCTGCCAGATAGCAGAAGCCATTTGGTCATGATCAGAAACAATTGAACCATCTTCCAAGCGCAGAGAAGCTATGGTATTATGCATGTATCTCTCAGAAGCCAGGGCATGAAAAAATTAGTGTTCTCCTCACCCACTTTGATAGATTTGATAGTGCACCTCTTTTTCCAATACAAAAACTGAAGGTGCAGAAGATGCTCCAGATGCAGCTTAACCACATTACGAAAGTTGAACTCAAGCCTATAGAGAGGCCTCAGCTCCTCCAAGCAATCCAGGATGAGGACCACCCTATTACGTTTAGCAATCAAGGTTTTCATTTTGGAGATGTTCATGTGCCAACTTTTAAGATCTCTCCTCAAAGATTTAAACTTATCAGCAATTTTCACCGTAATGTTGGTTTTGCTAGAAACAGAGGCCCATGAAGCAGACACACAGTCCATAAAACCCTGCAACTCCACCCAATAGTTTTCAAATCGAAAAATATTACACTTGGGGATAGAAGTGTTAACAGCCACTACACAGGGCACGTGATACGAGGCAGTCCTAGCAAGAGGCAACACCTCAGTGGAGGGGTAGCATGTGATCCAATTAGCATAAGTGAAAAACCAATCAAGCTGCTTAAGAAGGGGATTATCCTGCATATTTGACCAAGTGAAAGACCTCCCCTTAATAGGTAACTCTAGTAATCCAAGGTGCCCAATAATTTCATTAAAAATGAAAATGTCATTAGCATCACCACCAGGAAGATTTCTATTTTCAGTTGATCTAATGAAATTAAAATCTCCTAGAACGAGCCAGTTTTCAGAGTCAGGGATGGACAGGTTATAGAGCCAATCAAAAAATTCATCCCTAGCCTGGCCACGGCAGGGTCCATAAAGATTTACTAAGGTCCATTGATCATTGTTGTGATTGGAGGTAAACTGCACTGTAATGCCAAACTGCTTAACCTCAATTAATCTCCCTGTAAGGACTGAGGAGTTCCACAGCACAACAAGACCCCCCCGAAGCGCCAATAGGGGGACTGCAAACAAACGAGTCAAAGCGACGCGGGCAAAATTTTCTGACAGTTCTGGAGTCGATACACTCCATTTTCGTCTCTTGCAGACAGACAACAGTAGCCAGACTTTCATCTACCTTGTTACGAACAGCACACTGACGATCATCTGAGTTTAGACCCCAAACATTCCAACACATAACACGCCAACTTCTAGTAGACCGAATATCCATAGAAAATAGTAGTTACAGATATAACAGCATGCCCACATAGCAGGCAGCACATAAGGCAGTTCAGTCTTGCAGCACAACCTAACAAAAGAAGTTTGCAAAGACAGCATTCGCTTACAAATCCCAGGAGCAAAGGTAATAAGTAAAGCCTACGATAACTAGTCCGTTTACGGGTCGACCACACCCAGCACGCAAAGCTTGAACTAAACATCAGAATGATTGTCCTTGGCAGAGGAAGGATCTGCCATAAGCGCATCCTCAATGAGCTTGTCTGCAGAGATGCCCAGGTCCGCCCCAATTTGCTGAATATGACTGAGCGGTGTTGGCGGCGGCACCAGAGGCACACTACGATCATGGCCATCATCCGTCAGAGGCTTGGAGCGTGGCTTCTTCTTCTTGGGTTCAAGCATTGGCAAGGCTTGAAGCACAGGTTTGAAGCCATCCCTCCTGGCAGAGCTTCGAGTGCAGCGGCGCAGTTGAGAGTCCACAACGGGAGGGCGAACACGCTTGGAAACTTTCTTATTTTTAGGACTGGAGGTAGAAAAAGAAATCTGCACATCAGAGGCGGACAGAAACTGCGAGCCGAGATCGTTCTCCAGCTCCTGCTGGCTGTCAGGAAATAGGGTACGAGCAACAACCCTAGGTGGCGAAGAAGCAGATAAGGGGGCAACCTTGCTGACCGGAACAGTACTGACAATGTCAGAAACCCAGTTAATCTGCTCAAAAGCCAGCGACCAGGATCTCTTGGAAAGAATCAGAGGCCCAAACGAAGACTGAAAAACCGACTTTGGAACCTGAAGGGTAGAGCAACGACCCAATAGCGTATCAAAAGTCCTTATCCATGCCATCTTAGGGGGAAAAGGTGGGCCATAAGCCACATGCACACGTCCAACTAGGAGATCTTGCAGCAGCAACACAGGCGGCTGGTATGGTACTATAACCAAAGCATCAGGGTCAACAGGTTAGGCGATATTCACCTCCATGTTAACAGCAGGCTGGACACCAAGCTGGGCATCACCCCGAACCAAATCTTGCACCATTGGAGCCACATCATGTTGGGCAACCACAAGATTATTGGGAAGAATAGCAGGAGGCAGCTCATCATCCTCAACAACCACAACAGGAGGAGCATCCACAACAACCGCAGCATTAAACTGAACATGCACACGAGGTGCAGCCTGAAGTTTGTTGTCCGACAGATTAACTGAGCCAGAGAAATCCTGCTGGTTAATGACCATAGTCTCATGGTTAACAACCACCTCATCTTGGACCGGAGCAGCCTGGGCTTCCTGAACAGGGGCATGCCAACCCCAGCCATCTCCTGGATTGAGATCCTCCATTGGAGGCGGAGGCGGCGGGACATCATTCCACCCAAGAGCTGGATATGGAGGGAAAGCAAACAAATTGTCCTCATGTATTAACTGCCCAGGCAAGGGGTGGGGATTGTCGTCAAAAGGCATAGGATCTTCGTCTTGCGGCATTTGCTCAGCAAAATTTGCTCCAAGGATGTACCAGGGTGCAGTCCAAGAAACTTTAGCTCCTCCCCAGTCCGTGAAATCAGAAAAAACCATATCTCTTGGAACCAAATTGTCATCTCGGAAGGAGGCAAAGATAATAGATCTGACAAGATATGGGTCGTTACTAATCCAATGGTGGAATTTTCCAAAGGTATTGACAGCAGCCCTGATACGTCTCCAACGTATCTACTTTTCCAAACCCTTTTGCCCTTGATTTGGACTCTAACTTGCATGATTTGAATGGAAATAACCCGGACTGACACTGTTTTCAGCAGAACTGCCATGGTGTTGTTTTTGTGCAGAATAAAAAGTTCTCGGAATCGCCTGAAAATCAACAGAGAATTATTTCAGAAAATATAAAAAATACCTGCAAGAAGATCCACACCAGGGGGGCCAGGGCCTGTCCACGAGGGTGGGGGCGCGTCCCCCTGCCTCGTGGGCCCCCTGGTGCTCCACCGACGTACCCCCAGATCCTATATCTTCCTTTTTGGGGAGAAAAAAATGAGAGAGAAGGAATTATCGCGTTCCACGAGACAGAGCCGCCGCCAAGCCCTAATCTCTCTCGGGAGGGCTGATCTGGAGTCCGTTCGGGGCTCCGGAGAGTGGAGATCGTCGCCATCGTCATCATTAACCTTCCTCCATCACAAATTCCATGATGCTCACCGCCGTGCGTGTGTAATTCCATCGTAGGCTTGCTGGACGGTGATGGGTTGGATGGAATCTATCATGTAATCGAGTTAGCTTTGTTAGGGTTTGATCCCTAGTATCCACTATGTTCTGAGATTGATGTTGCCATGACTTTGCTATGCTTAATGATTGTCACTAGGGCCCGAGTGCCATGATTTCAGATCTGAACCTATTATGTTTTCATGAATATATGTGTGTTCTTGATCCTATCCTGCAATTCTATAGTCACCTACTATGTGTTATGATCCGGCAACCCCGAAGTGACAACAATCGGGACCACTCCCGGTGATGACCATAGTTTGAGGAGTTCATGTATTCACAATGTGTTAATGCTTTGGTCTGGTACTCTATTAAAAAGAGGCCTTAATATCCCTTAGTTTCCAATAGGACCCCGCTGCCACGGGAGGGTAGGACAAAAGATGTCATGCAAGTTCTTTTCCATAAGCACGTATGACTATATTCGGAATACATGCCTACATTGCATTGATGAATTGGAGCTACTTCTGTGTCACCCTAGGTTATAACTTCTACATGATGAATTGCATCCGACATAATTTCCCATCACCGATCCAATGCCTACGAGCTTTACCTATATTGCTTGTCGCTTATCTACTTTTCCGTTGCTACTATTACAAAAATTACAAAAACACTATCGTTACTTTTATTGCTGCTACCGCCACTATCATATTACTTTGCTACTAAACTATCTTGCTGCAGATACTAAGTTTCCAGGTGCGGTTGATTTGACAACTCAGCTGCTAATACTTAGGAGTATTCTTTGGCTCCCCTTGTGTCGAATCAACAATTTTGGGTTGAATACTTTACCCTCGAAAACTGTTGCGATCCCCTACACTTGTGGGTTATCAAGACTATTTTATGACGCCGTTGCCGGGGAGCATAGCTCTATTCTTTAAGTCACTTGGGATTTATATCTGTTGATCACTATGAAGAATTTGAAGGACTCAAAAACCAAGATCTTATACTCAACTATGAGGTGAGGTAAGGAACTGCCATCTAGCTCTGCACTTGATTCTCCTTCTGTTATGAGTAAACTTGCGACACCTACTCCTGCTATTGAATCTGATATGTCGTATGTTCTTGATGATGCTACTTCTGCTATGTATGATGAAACTACCTCTATGCCTGATACTGTGCCACTAGGTGAATTTCTAGATGAACAAATTGCCAAGGTTAGGGAGAGTGCAAATGTTGAAACATATGATATTTATGAAAGTGATGATGAAACTACTCCCAATAGATATGAATTGCCCATTGTGCCTGAGGGTTATGTTATGGATGAAGAAACTGCTAGAGACTTTCTTGCTTGCAATGATAGATATGATGTAACACCCCAAATTTTTGAGTTTGGTTTTTCTTCCAAACTTTTGGCCTTTTGGAAGGGGGTTGTTTGATCTTTTCTTAAAACCCTTCTAAAATCTCTTCTGGCCAAAGTTTGTGTGTGTTCTCAAGCTTGGTTTTTAACCTTGAAGATTTTCTCTTGTGTTGGCTCAAGCCCAAGTTGAGTTTCAAAGAGGTTGTTTGAATTCTCTCCTACTTGAATTATGCCTCTTAAGTTTGATCTTGGACTTATCCTCCCCTCCATCCTTCATCTTGCCATGACCCCAACAGAAACATTTCTCTCCAAGACCCTCTTCACACCTTAGGACAAGTCTCTCATCAATTCCAATAAGTTTTGACCTTATTGGGATTTTTCCTCTATTTATTTTACTCCAAAAACTATTTCTGTCTTTTATAGTGGACCTTGGTGATTTACAAAGGAACCACCATATGCATCTTGTTATTTGATTCCAAACTAACTTTCCTAGATAGTCCTTAGTACCCACAACCTAGGTCCATCTTGTTTCACTGGTCCACAGTTCAAAATTTTCAAATTTCACCTGCTGCAAGTTTGGACCAGATTTGCAAAATTTGGTGAAATTCATATTTATCTTTTTCCAAAAATTCTGTGAAAAATCAGGCAGCCTCTAGATGCATCAAGAGGCCACTCCACCAAATATCAGCCCCAGAAATATTTCACACATGCCAGAATCATTTTGTCAAACACATAGCATGCACTGTGCTGTCAGGTTTAGAAACTTTTAACTGAAACTGTCGACAGACAGTTCGTCAGTTCGTCAGACGCAGCGACAATCTCGCCAGTACCCACCTTGGCTCGATGATGCACTGCACCTTCTTCTTATCCAGAGCGCCGCACGTTTGCTTGGCTGCTTCTGGGCGTCGGTGGTGCCCTGGCCCGACCACGCCGGCGACTGCCACGGCAAGAGCACCGCCCGTGGCGGCTGACAGAAGTCACCCCGCGGCTCAACGTCGTTTGGCGCCGCCCAAATCACTCCAGCGCTCCGCGTGGCCATCTCCACTGCCAGCGCACGCCTGCCGCACCGTCGCCGTGGCCTGGCGCGCAGAGCGCGTTTTCTGCCACCGACGTGCCGCACGGCCGTTCCGTCGAGGACAGCCCGTAATCCTCTCTCCCTTGCTGAGTTAGGCACAGGAATGGAACCACTACACCTCCTAGTCGATGCTCAAGCCCCTAAACCTGCCGTCACACCACTACCTCGCCGTAATCACTCGCCGGACTTATCCCGTTCACGGCAACCGCCTCGGGCCGGCTATATAAAGCACCCCCGAGCTCGTTCTCGAGCCCGCACACCTCCACCATCTCCCTAGACCGCGCCCAGCCTCTGGAAGAGCCTCGAGGGGCCCTTCTTCTCCAACTCCGGCCAACTCCCTCCGCCTCCGGCTCCAGCAGCATTCTCTCTGGTGAGAGCTCCTCCGCCGCCGTGGACTCGAGCGTAGCACCCTGGCACCCACCTAAACCTAACCCCCACTTCAATTCGACCCCAGGAACTCTTCCCGACGAGACCCACGATCACCCGAGCCGTCGTCCGCCGGAGACTGGGTCACCGTCGACGTGGGGCTCACCGATGCTCAACTCCACCACCAATCGACGTGGAAGATCACCGAGAAGCTGTATGTACCCTCCTTTTCCCCAAACTCGTCGTGGATCGGCGCCGGCGACCACCGCCGCACCTGGCGCCGGTGCGGCTCTGTCCCAGAGTTCAGACCCGACGAGTGGGACCCCTCGTCAGCCTCTCACCTCTCCCCCGAACTGTTTTTCTGTAAGCACCTTCGGGCAAAGTACGTTTTCTCCTTCAGTTGACGTACTGCGTATCGGTTCTCTTTGCTGTTTTCTGTTCTAGCCCCTGGAACTTTTCTATTTCATTATAGATGAGTCCCTAGATAGAAACTCTAATATCTTTTTAACTACAGATGATTTTGAGTTGATTCTTTTTCTGTCCTATTTAGTTTTCTGTCTAGTTTTTTGTCATAGTTATGTGAAATTTTTTGGAGCAACTTTATTTGCACGCGCGGTATTTATGTTAGTATCCATTTGTTTGAATACGTAGATACCGAAGGGCGTGACGGAGCCGCGAACCACACCGAGTTAGACTCCGATTTCTCAGAACCAGGCAAGCATGTTTGAACCTTTAATATGATGAGTGTGTTGCATGTTTGCTCGAGTAGTTCTTTTCATAAGCATGGTCATATAAGCATATGTGTATGGTTATATTTCATGCAAGCAAGCTTCGGGTGAGCCCCGAATGATAATGTTTGAACCACCTCGATCATGTGGTGACATGATGGGTGGAATGCTAGTATTGTTGGAGCATGCCAGTAGTTGGTTAACTTAGTATCACGGAGATCATGTCGTGATTCCGTTCATCTCCTTTTGGTACTATCATAGGTCGTCTGTTAAGATTGCGGACTAGTCAGTTGTAAACCAATTTCCGAGTACACACCAAGTAGAGGGGACGGGATGAGGGTTCCATGGCCCTGGATTAAAGCCCGTCATCCGGCCAGGGGGCATGGGTGTTTTCGGTTGGGACCGAGAGGGGGGCACCCCTTAGAGCCCGCATATATAAATTTGATCCCATGCTATTCGAGGTTGTAGCCTCCCCGTCTTAAAGTTTTTCGTGAATGTTGTCGCGGGTGATTCCAGACAAGAGGATGTGAAATGGGTGTGTACTGGTTAGTTGGGTTTCTGCTAAAACACCATAGACGGAACTAGTGCCCGTGGCTAGTAGTATCCGTTGGCTATGAGTTAATAGTACAAGCTCTGCAGAGTTAAATTCCTCTAGTAGCCATGTTTATGGCCTAGGGTCAATCTTCATGTCAACCCGGTGACCGTCTCTAGCAAATTCTTGTTGATAATAAGAGTAGTGTTTTCGTCAAGTTCATTTGGTAGATGAACTCACCAACTATCTCTGTATTGATTTACTTCCGGAGTATTTCATCATTATACTATTGCTATTTATAAGCCCTTTATGTGATGTCGCTCAGACGTCCGACTGTGGCATTCTTTTTATAAGCCCTTTATGTGATGTCGCTCAGATGTCCGACTGTGGCATTCTTTTTATAAGCCCTTTATGTGATGTCGCTTAGACGTCCGACTGTGGCATTCTTTTTATAAGCCCTTTATGTGATGTCACTCAGGACGTCCGACTGTGGCATTCTTTTTATAAGCCCTTTATGTGATGTCGCTCAGACGTTCGACTGTGGCATTCCTTTTATTTACAAGCCCTTTATGTGATGTCGCTCAGACGTCCGATTGTGGCATTCTTTTTATTTATAAGCCCTTTATGTGATGTCGCCCAGACGTCCGACTGAGGCATCCTTGTTATTTATTTTTGCTATAAGCCCTTTATGTGGTGTCGCTCAGACGCCCGACTGAGGCCTGTTTCCTTTTATTATTTTCACACGAGGCATCACTTAGACACTCGTTTGGTCTCTCTATTTCTCTTATGGATTTCGGGAGGATTACCGCCCGACTT
Source organism: Secale cereale (assembly GCA_902687465.1). Classification (NCBI taxonomy): domain Eukaryota; kingdom Viridiplantae; phylum Streptophyta; class Magnoliopsida; order Poales; family Poaceae; genus Secale; species Secale cereale. Next base: position 714,872,497 of record LR738711.1, on the reverse strand, counting down.
CTATCGTTGCATACAACACATTAATATTTTATTCCGGTCGCATTTTTGTTGGAATACTCATATGCATCATGTTGGCATTTATTATATCTTAAGTCCGAACTGTCTTGCGAGTACATTCAAAGTACTCACCTGGCTTGTTGATTTGGCCAGATGTGGACGAAGGCAATCTCATGGATGAAGAGTTCGATAGCGAGTCCGACGTCTAGTGGAGTCCCAGTCAGTCCCTTGCGATCCAGGAGTTGATCACTGTTTTATAACTGCTTCCGCCTACCACCAAAAAAATTCATCGGGTCTCACTCCGACACTCGATGAACTGTAATATAATGGAGTCACGTCACCCACTTCATTGTGACATAACCACCACCTTTTATTATGAGTTAGTAGTATGCCACCCTTCCTTTGTGTCATATCCGCCTTTATGTACTATATTGGCGCGCTTGTAATAAAATTGTAGAGCAATCCGAGCTCAACCTTGTATAATATTCAGTGTACTGGAATTCTGTATCAAGGAATTGTCTGCCAGCAAGAAATAAACTTCCTCGCTGGTTTAATAAAAAGGTCGGTCTTCCGGTAATTATTTTACTGAAGGACCGGTCCTGACAACCTTGGTATCAGAGCCAGGCTGACTGTAGGAAGCCACTAGGTGCGCTCGCTAATCGGTTATTAGCGAATAATTGCTATTCAGCATTTTTACATCTGTAGCAATTTTCTGTTGGTCATCATAAATTTATGACTTGACTATTCGTAATTTTTGTCTACTTTTGTAGATGGCCAGCAACGACTGTGATGCACAGGTGTTCGCCAACATTCCTGAGGGGTTTGTCAAGCTCCTCTTCGCCATCACCAAAGTCGCGATTGGGCCATCCACCCGTACAGAGTTTACGCTCTACCGTCACAAGCTCAACGACAGTGTGTCAATGCACCAGGCCATGGTGCACTTCAAGGGAGGGCGTTCTGAAGCGCGCCGCCTCCGATTTGTGGGCAGAGCCATGCCTACGGAGAGGCATGCCATGCAAATGGCTGCCCGTGAGGCGATAGCTCGTCTCAGGGACATCCTTCCTTCAATGAAGACTCGTCGCTACCGTTACCTTCCATGCCACATGCCCTACACGTGCCACTATGCATTTGCTTGCGCAAATGGGGAACGTGATGAAGCCATTGAATCAATGGTTGAGTACCTCAAGGCACTTGAGGCAGCCTTTGATAATCTTGTGGACGACTTGGTGGCTACCTGTATGGAATTGGTCCAGACTGGGTCCGCCAACAGGAGGGAGCTACTCCATACTGCGCCACCAATGACATTTGTCTCGTCCACCGCATCCTACGCACCATCCATCTTAGCCACCGCTCGTCGTCTGCCTACCACTAAGGAGTTTGACCAGGTCATTGCTCCTACCCTAGTCAGAGCTGCACCGCCTGCTGCACCTGCATCAACGCCTCATACCCTTACTCCGCGCCTGGAGCCTATTACTGAGGAGGAAGTTGAGTCTCCAGCACCACTGGGCCTTACCCTCGGTAGGCCGAGGGAAATCTTCAACATCTCCGACTAGTGCGTTATGCCGCGACGCACTGTGCTCGCTTGTAATATGTGTGTGTTATGTAAAATACGTTGATGGGAGTAGTCTGTTTGCGCATCATGTAGGATCTTGAAGGAGTGCACTAGCTTTAATAACATGTTAGGAATGTGTACGCACCCCCTGAGTGACGTATGTATAATTAGTACCCGCGTGTAAAATATGTACTAGGCGGTCCTTCTCCGTGCGCAACCAAGCAGTTTATTTCAAAAATCTCTTTGGAGCTCGTGTTTTGTCGCTTTTGCAAAATCTTGGTTTATTTTTGCTGCCCAGTTCTTCTCAGGATTTCTGCTTTATTAACCCTAGAGTAAGAAATGACTCGTCCCTGGACGCGTTCCATGCCAAGACCGCCGGAAGAAAATTACGGCACACAGACAGACAACAATTTCACGCAGGGGCAGTCAAGTCAGTAGGGCAGTGAAACAGCATTTTATCAAGTGTGCCGTCTTTACGAGCAAAGTCAGCAACAGCACCAAGAAATGATGAACCATGTCATTAACATGGGAAAGCACCGTGAGCCATACCAGCAGCACTCAAAATTATCTGAATTTCAGAAGACACGTCCAACGACGTTTTCGCACACAGACAAACCTCTGGAGGCCGATGATTGGCTTCGAGATATTGAAAGGAAATTAATTGTGGCACAATGCTCAGATCGTGAAAAGGTGATGTACGCACCACATTACCTTACTAGAGCAGCCGCGTCATGGTGGGAAAATTTTCTGCTTATGCATCCCGACATAAATAATATCACCTGGGAAGATTTCAAGGAAGGCTTCCATGGGGCACACATCCCTAAGAGCATTATGAAGATCAAGAAAAGAGAATTTGATGACCTCAAGCAAAGAGGCATGACAGTACCAGAGTACAACAGTCAGTTTACACAATTGTCCCGTTATGCCAACGAAGAGCGAATGACTGAAAATAAGAAGATGGAGAAATTCCTGGACGGACTGACACCAGCACTAAAATGCCAGTTAGTCGTACACACTTTTCCATATTTCAAGACACTGGTGGACAAAGCCATTACGTTGGAAAATGAACATCGCAGTCTAGAAGACATTCGCAAGAGAAAAAGGGATCAGACCAACCACCCCTGCAACAACAAGAATAAGGTAAATTTCCAGAGAAATGGGGCGAACAAACCCACGACAAATGACACACATCCAAACAAGAATTTTCATGCAAGAGACAAGGATTTCACCTATCACCCGGGTGTTACTTGCTACGCATGTGGAGAAGAGGGACACTATACTAAACAGTGCCCAAAGCCAAGAAACTCAGCACCAAAGCCAAACAGCAACGGAAACAACTCCGCGCCCAAGCGTAACAACTTTAACCCCAATAACAATCACAGGAAAGCCCACCTAAACCATGTGACCAAGGAGCAAGCACAGGATGCCCCGGATATCGTACTTGGTACGTTCCCTGTCAACACAATACCTGCCACGGTTTTGTTTGATTTTGGAGCTTCGCATTCGTTCATTTCGAAGAGTTTTGCTTTGCAACATGGTTTTTCAATACTTCCCTTGGGAAAATCAATGGCCATCAAGTCCCCTGGAAGTAAGCAGATCACTCAAAATTACTGCCAAGGTTTGACCATTGAAATTGAAGGATTAAAATTTCACGCAAACCTCATCGTGTTGAAAAACAAGGGACTGGATGTTATCCTGGGTATGGATTGGCTAACCACCAATAAAGGATTTATCGATTGCTTCAACAGGACAGTCATTCTTACTCATCATCATGGAAAGACAATAAGAGTCGCAGCTCAAGAAAGGCCAGTATCGCGGCAACCAAAATTAAACAAGGTTGATACTTCTAAGTTAAGCAAGGTTCCAGCTGTATGTGAATTTCCGGACGTATTACCCGAAGAACTATCAGGCGTGCCACCAGACAGAGAAATAGAATTCATTATTGAGCTAGCACCTGCAACTACCCCCATATACAAGAAATCGTACAGAATGGCACCATCCGAGTTGGTTGAACTAAAGAAGCAAATAAAGGAACTGCTAGACAAAGGATTTATACAGGCCAGCTCCTCACCTTGGGGTTCGCCGGTATTATTTGCCAAAAAGAAGGATGGGACCATGAGATTGTGTATAGACTACCGAGCACTCAACATGGTCACAATCAAGAACAAATATCCGATGCCACGAATAAATTATTTATTTGACCAGCTCGCGCAAGCCAAGGTTTTCTCAAAAGTTGATTTAAGGTCAGGTTATCATCAATTGAAAGTACGAATAGAAGATATCCCAAAACAGCATTCACCTCCAGATATGGACTTTATGAGTTTACAGTAATGCCGTTTGGACTAACCAACGCCCCCGCATATTTCATCCACCTCATGAAAAAAGTATTCATGAAATTCATGGAAAAATTTGTGGTGGTATTTATTGATGATATCTTAGTATATTCGAAGACACCGGAAGAACATGATGAACACCTCCGCATTGTACTGGGAGAATTAAGGAAACACCGACTTTACGCCAAATTCAGCAAATGTGAATTTTGGTTGAGGCAAGTGGGTTTCCTAGGACACGTATTAACGCAAGAAGGAATTGTTGTGGACCCGGATAAAGTTAAGGCCGTACTTGGCTGGAAGTCACCAGCCAGTGTAACAGATATACGAAGTTTCCTCGGTATGGCCGAATATTACAGAAGGTTTATTGAAGGGTTTTCCACCATAGCCAAGCCAATGACACAGTTACTCAAGAAGGATAAGAAGTTCGTATGGACTGAAGCATGTGAGAAAAGCTTTCAAGAACTCAAAAAGAAGTTAACAACAGCCCCAGTATTGATTGTACCAGACATACACGAGAGTTTTGAAGTATATTGCAACGCATCCCGAAAAGGCCTCGGCTGCGTACTAATGCAAGAAGGCAAAGTAGTCGCCTACGCTTCCCGGCAACTGCGAAAACATGAAGAAAATTATCCTACTCACGATTTGGAGTTGGCAGCAGTCATTCATGCACTCAAGGAGTGGAGGCACTTTTTGCTTGGGAATCGTTGTGAAATATATACGGACCATAAGAGCCTCAGATATATTTTCACACAGCCAGAGCTCAATTTACGACAACGACGCTGGCTAGAACTGGTAAAAGATTATGACGTCGGTATTCACTATCACCCAGGAAGAGCAAACGTGGTAGCAGATGCTCTCAGCCATAACCCCAGCCCGAACAGCGGCAGCCTACGGAACCTGAGACCCGAATTTCAGCAAGAATTCGCCAGACTCAACCTAATGATGGTCACTGAAGGCGAAGGTCAAAGCTGGAAATACAGCCTACACTAATAGAACAAATAAAGAAGGCTCAGCATGGACACCCCAGCATCGAAGGTATAAAAATAAAAGTAAGTCAAGGCAAAGGAATATTATGGTTCGGAGATAGAATTTGTGTACCAAATAGCAACGACCTTAAACAGCAAATTCTAGCAGAAAGCCACACCGCACCATACTCAATCCACCCTGGAGGGACGAAAATGTACAAGGACATTAAGGAAAGATTTTGGTGGCATGGCATGAAGAGGGATATAGCCACATTATTGCATGTTGCAATTCATGTCAATGCATTAAAGCCGAGCACCAAAAACCCGCAGGGCTATTACAGCCAAACAAGATACCAGAATGGAAATGGGACGATATTGGAATGGATTTTATTGTTGGACTACCACGGTCACAGCACGGTAATGATGCCATATGGGTCATCACAGATAGACAGACCAAGGTAGCACACTTCATACCAGTCAAGACAACCCACACCACCCAAAAGCTTGCCAAGCTTTACCTCGCCCGTATAGTATGCCTACATGGGGTTCCAAAGACTATAATATCCGACAGAGGCACTCAGTTCGTCTCCAAATTTTGGGACCAGTTGCAACAAGCCCTCGGAACGCAACTAACGTTCAGTACCGCTTATCACCCCCAGACTGGAGGACAAACGGAACGAGTAAATCAAATACTTGAAGACATGCTAAGGGCATGTGTCCTCACATATGGGACCAGTTGGGAGGCAAGCTTACCATATGCCGAGTTTGCATACAACAATAGTTACCAAGCCAGCCTGCAGATGGCACCTTTCGAAGCCTTGTACGGACGAAGATGCCGTACTTCGTTAAACTGGTCAGAAACAGGGGACAGTCGTATATTCGGTCCAGATATGTTGAAGGAAGCCAAGGAGAGAGTAAAAATATTACGGGATCGACTCAAAACAGCCCAAAGCCGACAGAAGAGCTACTACGATCAAAAGCATCGGGAAATAAGTTTTGAGCCCGGTGAAGACGTATACTTGCGTGTATCACCTATGAGAGGACTGCAACGATTCAAGGTCAAAGGGAAACTAGCACCCCGATTCATCGGACCTTTCCGTATAATTGCACGGAGAGGCACAGTAGCTTATCAGCTGGACCTTCCCAAGGAACTGTCAGACGTCCACGACGTGTTCCACGTCTCGCAACTAAGGAAGTGTGTAAGCAACCCAGAGAAACATGTGTCACATGAAAACCTTGACATGCAACCAGATCTCACCTACCGGGAACACCCAGTAAAGATTTTGGAGGAGTCTGAAAGGAGAACCCGTCAGAAGACTATTAAATTTCTCAAGGTTCAGTGGAGTAATCACACAGAGGATGAGGCAACATGGGAAAGGGAAGATTTCCTTCAGACAGAACACCCACACCTATTTGAGGACCAGCTGAAATCTTGGGGACGCGATTTTTCCTAAGGGGGTAGGTGTTGTAACACCCCAAATTTTTGAGTTTGGTTTTTCTTCCAAACTTTTGGCCTTTTGGAAGGGGGTTGTTTGATCTTTTCTTAAAACCCTTCTAAAATCTCTTCTGGCCAAAGTTTGTGTGTGTTCTCAAGCTTGGTTTTTAACCTTGAAGATTTTCTCTTGTGTTGGCTCAAGCCCAAGTTGAGTTTCAAAGAGGTTGTTTGAATTCTCTCCTACTTGAATTATGCCTCTTAAGTTTGATCTTGGACTTATCCTCCCCTCCAACCTTCATCTTGCCATGACCACAACAGAAACATTTCTCTCCAAGACCCTCTTCACACCTTAGGACAAGTCTCTCATCAATTCCAGGTAAGTTTTGACCTTATTGGGATTTTTCCTCTATTTATTTTACTCCAAAAACTATTTCTGCCTTTTATAGTGGACCTTGGTGATTTACAAAGGAACCACCATATTCATCTTGTTATTTGATTCCAAACTAACTTTCCTAGATAGTCCTTAGTACCCACAACCTAGGTCCATCTTGTTTCACTGGTCCACAGTTCAAAATTTTCAAATTTCACATGCTGCAAGTTTGGACCAGATTTGCAAAATTTGGTGAAATTCATATTTATCTTTTTCCAAAAATTCTGTGAAAAATCAGGCAGCCTCTAGATGCATCAAGAGGCCACTCCACCAAATATCAGCCCCAGAAATATTTCACACATGCCAGAATCATTTCGTCAAACACATAGCATGCACTGTGCTGTCAGGTTCAGAAACTGTTAACTGAAACTGTCGACAGACAGTTCGACAGTTCGTCAGTTCGTCAGATGCAGCGACAATCTTGCAGTACCCACCTTGGCTCGATGCTGCACTTCACCTTCTTCTTATCCAGAGCGCCGCACGTTTGCTTGGCTGCTTCTGGGCGTCGGTGGCGCCCTGGCCCGACCACGCCGGCGACTGTCACGGCAACAGCACTGCCCGTGGCGGCCAACAGAAGTCACCCCGCGGCTCAACGCCGTTTGGCGCCACCCAAATCACCCCAGCGCTCCGCGTGGCCATCTCCACTACCAGCGCACGCCTGCCGCACCGTCGCCATGGCCTGGCGCGCGCAGAGCGCGTTTTCTACCACCGACGTGCCGCACGGCCGTTCCGTCGAGGACAGCCCGTAATCCTCTCTCCCTTGCTGAGTTAGGCACGGGAATGGAACCACTACACCTCCTAGTCGATGATCAAGCCCTTAAACCCGCCGTCACACCACTACCTCGCCGTAATCACTCGCCGGACTTATCCCGTTCACGGCAACCGCCTCGGGCCGGCTATATAAAGCACCTCCGAGCTCGTTCTCGAGCCCGCACACCTCCACCATCTCCCTGGACCGCGCCCAGCCTCTGGAAGAGCCTCGAGGGGCCCTTCTTCTCCAACTCCGGCCAACTCCCTCCGCCTCGGGCTCCAGCAGCATTCTCTCCGGTGAGAGTTCCTCCGCCGCCGTGGACTCGAGCGTAGCACCCTGGCACCCACCTAAACCTAACCCCCACTTCAATTCGACCCCATGAACTCTTCCCGATGAGACCCACGATCACCCGAGCCGCCGTCCGCCGGAGACTGGGTCGCCGTCGACGTGGGGCTCGCCGATGCTCAACTCCACCACCAATCGACGCGGAAGATCACTGAGAAGTTGTACGTACCCTCTTTTTCCCCTAACTCACCGTGGATCGGCGCCGGCGACCACCACCGCACCTCGCGCCGGCGCGGCTCTGTCCCAGAGTTCAAACCCGGCGAGTGGGACCCCTCGTCAGCCTCTCACCTCTCCCCCGAACCGTTTTTCTGTAAGCGCCTTCGGGCAAAGTACGTTTTCTCCTTCAGTTGACGTACTGCGTACCGGTTCGCTTTGCTGTTTTCTGTTCTAGCCCCTGGAACTTTTCTGTTTCATTACAGATGAGTCCCTGGACAGAAACTCTAATATCTTTTTAACTAAAGATGATTTTGAGTTGATTCTTTTTCTGTCCTATTTAGTTTTTTGTCTAGTTGTTTTTCATATTTATGTGAATTTTTTTGGAGCAACTTTATTTGCATGTGCGGTCTTTATGTTAGTATCCATTTGTTTGAATACGTAGATACCGAAGGGCGTGACGGAGCCGCGAACCACACCGAGTTAGACTCCGACTTCTCAGAACCAGGCAAGCATGTTTGAACCTTTGATATGATGAGTGTGTTGCATGTTTGCTCGAGTAGTTCTTTTCATAAGCATGGTCATATAAGCATATGTGTATGGTTATATTTCATGCAAGCAAGCTTCGGGTGAGCCCCGAATGGTAATGTTTGAACCACCTCGATCATGTGGTGACATGATGGGTGGAATGCTGGTATTGTTGGAGCATGCCAGTCGTTGGTTAACTTAGTATCACGGAGATCATGTCGTGATTCCGTTCATCTCCTTTTGGTACTATCATAGGCTGTATGTTAAGATTGCGGTCTAGTCAGTTGTAAACCACTTTCCGAGTACACACCAAGTAGAGGGGCCGGGATGACGGTTCCATGGCCCTGGATTAAAGCCCGTCATCTGGTCAGGGGCATGGGTGTTTCCGGTTGGGACCGAGAGGGGGGCACCCCTTAGAGCGCGCATATATGAATTTGATCCCATGCTATTCGAGGTTGTAGCCTCCCCGTCTTAAAGTTTTTTGTGAATGTTGTCGCGGGTGATTCCGGACAACAGGATGTGAAATGGGTGTGTACTGGTTAGTTGGGTTTCTGCTAAAACACCGTAGACGAAACTAGTCCCCGTGGCTAGTAGCATCCGTTGGCTATGAGTTAATAGTACAAGCTCTGCAGAGTTAAATTCCTCTAGTAGCCATGTTTATGGCCTAGGGTCAATCTTCATGTCAACCCGGTAACCGTCTCTAGCATATTCTTGTTGGTAACAAGAGTAGTGTTTTCGTCAAGTTCATTTGGTAGATGAACTCACCAACTATCCTTGTATTGATTTACTTCCAGAGTATTTCATCATTATACTATTGTTATTTATAAGCCCTTTATGTGATGTCGCTCAAACGTCCGACTGTGGCATTCTTTTTATAAGCCCTTTATGTGATGTCGCTCAGACGTCCGACTGTGGCATTCTTTTTATAAGCCCTTTATGTGATGTCGCTTAGACGTCCGACTGTGGCATTCTTTTTATAAGACCTT
>LR738711.1:714844555-714862856 GCA_902687465.1 Secale cereale | reverse complement strand
ACGTCCGACTGTGGCATTCCTTTTATTTACAAGCCCTTTATGTGATGTCGCTCAGACGTCCGACTGTGGCATTATTTTAATTTATAAGCCCTTTATGTGATGTCGCCCAGACGTCCGACTGAGGCATCCTTGTTATTTATTTTTGCTATAAGCCCTTTATGTGGTGTCGCTTAGACGCCCGACTGAGGCATGTTTCCTTTTATTATTTTCACACGAGGCGTCACTTAGACACTGATGACCCACAACCGTAAGGGATCTATTGCAGCGTTTTCGATAAGTAAGAGTGTCGAACCCAACGAGGAGCAGAAGGTATTGATAAGCGATTCTGAGCAAGAATTTACTGCAAGCACTGAAAGATAACTTTTAGGGGTTTTCTCGGTATAAACAGCAGGAAAGTAAAAGCAAGTAATGTAAAAGGTACTGAGAGTAACAAGTGGCCAATCCTTTCTGAGCAAAGGAGAGGCCTAGCAACTGAACTTATAAAGACTAAAGCGTTCCTGAGGACACACGGGAGAGGTAGTCATGTGCTTTCGCCATATTCCGTATCGATACTATGTTATGTGTTGATAAGTGTTGAGTGGGTGGATCTATGCTAGTGCACTCTCTAGACTAAGATGAATGCACTCTTATGATTAAACACCTTGTAAGCATCCGCAAATACAAGATATAATTTAAGGCAAAAGCCTAACCATAGCAATACGATCGAGGATCCATTATTCCCTTATGCAAAAGCGTGCGAACTGGGGTTCAGGTTTCTGTCACTCCGGCAACCCACCATAAGCATTCTTTATACACAATGTATTCTCCTAGGTCCTTAATAAGGCGGAGTGTTGAGTGTTCGACTCACACAACACCACTAGTAGAATGACAACACAACTTAAGTATCAAACAACACATATTACTTCAACAGCATATGACTACTAACAACAAGACTTTCCCCATGTCCTCAAGAACTAAGGTAACTACTCACAAGACATAAAAGAGATCATGATCAGTGGGGATAAATATGTGATAAACAATCTGGACATAATAATATTTCTCCAACAAAACTCAATAGCATTCACCACAAAGTAGTAATCAACACCGATGGAGTAGAGAGGATAGGTAGTACGAGTTACAACACGAGTTGCGATTGTAAGATGAGATTTGGATGAAGATGGAGATGGTGCTGGTGTTGGGGATGGTGTTGATGATGATCTCGATGATTCCCGTGACGATGGTGATGACGATGGCGACGATCTCCCCTTTCGGGAGATGATCTCCCCGGCGGAATCTGCCCGCCGGAGATGCCCTTTTCTTCTCTGTAGGTTTCCGCCTCGGAGCGGCGGCGGAACTCCGTAAAAAGTCTTCTTTTTAGGGTTTTTGGAGAACGGAGAGTATATATGCAAAAGGGGGCATCCGGAGGTGGGCCAGGGGCTCCAGGCGCCCCCCCCCCCCCCCGGCGCGGCCAGGGGGGCGCGCCCCCAGGCGCCTGGGCACCCTGTGGCCCCCCTCTGGCTCCCCTTTTGCGTGTCTTCGTAATTCGTCTGAAAAATATCTCCCATCAATTTTCAGGTAATTTGAAGGTATTCTTCTTCAGCAACTCAGCGTCCACTTTTTACTGCTGAATCCTGCGTCTGCTGTTCCGGCATTGGAAAGTTTGCAAACTGTGTAAAGTAGACCAAAACAACAAAAGAACATCATCGTAACGTGAAATATATCAATGAATAAGGATAAATTATGATACAAAATAGTGATGCATTTTGGACGTATCAACACCCCCAAGCTTAGACCTCGCTTGTCCCCAAGCGAATATGAACTCGGTAAACCTGTCCACAAGTTTAGAGAGTGAAGTGTCGATAAATAGAATACGGACAAGAAGCATCATAGTTTCTTTACCAACTCAAATATCCTCAACAGCAATCTTCAACTCATAAGGCCCTTATGAAAGAGTGATAACACTTATATTAGAAAGTAGGGCTAAGGAAACTCATTATATCATGGCAAACATGTCCTTTGGTCAAAGAACAACAAATAGTTTTAACTTTTGCTCTTATATTTTGATGAGATCAATTGAAGCTTTTTGAAATAACATGTTAATAGGCAAGAAGTGAAAGTGTTAACACAAAGGAAGATATTTGCCTTAGCTGGGCATGACAAACAACTTAATTATCGAATGATAATGTCAACAAGGATATGATATGACAAATCTTAATGCAGCTTTATATGAATGAATCCTTATCAACATCAAACGTCTGCTCTCTTTGGGAAATAGAAGGAAGTAGAAATAACTGACTCAACTTAAAATTAAAAGATAGGCCCTGCTCTAGGGTAGTAGGGAAAACTCATGTGCTATCCTCAAATCAAACAGAATGAAAACAAGTTTTGAGAGGTGCATGATTTGTCAACGAATGCTAATAGATAACTCAATTGCTTCTTGAACCGGACAAGTTTCGAGGAACGGCTCCCGCACGAGGACGATAACATCCTCTTATTCTCCTTTATTTATCGCTGCCAAAGTTTTCTGATTTCTCATGAACAAAGCACGAAGGAGGGTTTGTTTGTTATATTATTTCTAAGCTGGGCGCACTCTTTGCCAGTTCCTTCTCGTATTATGGGTTTGCACATTAGACATGCAATCCCGGGGTGAAGCTTGTCCATCTCAAGAAGACTATGAATTAGCTATTACTTCCTCATGAGCTAAAACAGAGGCACAAAATAAAAGATTTTGAACATTTAAGGATAACACATAAATTATATACTTTAGGAAGTGGTATTGGAATACCACGAGTAGGTAGGTATGGTGGACTCATATGGAAGGTATTGGTTTTAAGGGTATGGATGCACAAGCAGAATACCGCTTAGTACAGAGTTAGGCTAGCAAAGGTTTTGAGAGAGCAGACAACTGATGATGACTAAGATGCAAAGCAATATAAAGCATGAACATTGAAATAAGCATAACACATCAAGTTGTCTTCCTTGTCAGCATAACACTTCAAGCATAATAACATAAAGTTTTGGCTATGTTGATAATTTAAGAAAATCATGCTTGTTGTTATGACCAAAGCTATGTTTGCCAAGATTAAATAAAATTCATGGCCATACCTGACATAAGGTCAATACTCCCCATGAGAATCATCATATAAGGTCGATTGCGTGAAGAGAATACCGAGTGCAGCAAAAGGAACCGATAAACTTCTCATTAATATTCCATCATAAACGACTCCACACTCACGGATACAATTCCTCACCGAAGGAGCGATAGACCTCAATGCACACACCTATCTCATATAACAACCTCCCTAGACATGATACGACTCTACTTGACTCTAAAAGACAAAAGGTAAAGATAATGATACCGGGCACTCCCCCAAGCTTGGAACAAGCCAAGGGAATGCCATTACCCCAGGAGATTTCACTCATCATTCTTGTTGGTGTTGATAACATAATCCTTGGCGAAACGCTTCCATGGATATCTTGCTAAAGTCTCATATGATAAGCTCGTCTCCTGAATCCTGCATTCAGCACCCAAACTCATGCACATAAACCTTAGTTCATACTCACAGTTCTGGTTATGTAGATCATTAATTTGCCCTTGGAGCTCTATAATTCTTTCTTCAGACGCGGTGATGCTTTCCCGCATCTCCTTCATCTCCTTCAGGAAGTAGTTCTTCAGCTCGTTGATGATGTTAAAGTTAGCTTCAACACCACGCTCGATCATCTTCTTGTACTCGAAGACTTCTTGCTCCACTTCTTCCAGCCTGGCCTGGATGCTCCCCTCCTTGATAGGTCCCTTCAGATCTTCTTGATGAAGGACGCCGTCCTTCATTTGAACAACCTGAGGGTGCTTCTTCACCTCAGCGAGGTAAGGGTTGATGACGTTGACGACGAACTTGTCCTTGGGGGAACTTGGAGAAGCCATGGCACCTAAATTCAGCTGAAAGATTCCCTGGCAGAAACAGACCGAAGAGAAAACACGCGAAATCGCAAGATACGTTGCCGGAACAATCCGGGCAAATATATAGGAAACATTTATGCACAGAAAGGAAGGTAACGGACCAAAGCGGGGTCGGAGGCAGACTCCCGGGTGTCTAGGCGCCCTGGCGGCGCGGCCAGGAGGTGGGGCGCGCCAGGGGGGCGCCTGGACCCCCTGGAGCTCGTCTCCGACTCCACTTCGGCTCAGAATTTTACTAATTTTGGAAAAACTCGTAATACGGAACTTTTATGATGGTTTGCAGTGTTTCCTTACCGTACTACATACCTTTTCTTTATTCTGCTTCTGCTGGCGTCTGAAACAGGGCTGCAACATGTTCTTCGTGAGTTGTTGTGTATATTATATTCACATCAACATTGACAGGGTCTCCTACTATGTAATGTTTAAGTCTTTGCCCATTCACAACTTGAGGTTTGGTGCCTTCAAAATTGTTAATCTTAATTGCACCAGACCGATAAACTTCTTCAATATGAAATGGTCCTTCCCACCTGGAAAGTAGTTTACCTGGAGAAAACCTGAAACGGGATCTAAACAACAAAACTTTATCGCCAACATTAAATTCACGTTTCAGAATCTTCCTATCATGCCACCTTTTTACCTTTTCCTTGAACATTTTAGCGCTCTCGTAAGCTTCACTCCTCCATTCATCTAGAGAAGTCAAGTTCATGAGACGCTTCTCACCAGCTAATTTTGGGTCAGCATTAAGCTCTCTAACAGCCCAGAAAGCTTTGTGCTCTAACTCTAATGGCAAATGGCAAGCCTTGCCATACACCATCTTATAGGGGGACATGCCCATGGGATTTTTGTAAGCAGTTCTATATGCCCACAAAGCATCTCCTAACTTATTTGACCAGTCCTTTCTATTTCTGTTTACTGTTTTCTGCAAGATCAACTTAATCTCTCTATTGGTGAGCTCAACTTGCCCACTAGTTTGAGGATGATATGGTGAAGCAATTCTATGATTAACATCGTATTTATCCAAAGCTTTTCTAAAAGCTCCGTGCGTGAAGTGTGATCCCCCATCAGTCATAAGATACCTTGGTACACCAAACCTAGGAAAAATTACATCTTTAAGCATTTTCAAAGATGTTTTGTGATCAGCACTTTTAGTGGGGATTGCTTCAACCCACTTGGTCACATAATCAACAGCTACTAAAATGTGAGTGTACTTGTGCGAAGAAGGAAAAGGACCCATAAAGTCAAAACCCCAACAATCGAAAGGTTCAATCACTAGTGAGTAATTCATAGGCATCTCATTCCTTCTACTAATGTTACCAACACTCTGACATTTATCACAGGCTAAAACATAATTTCTAGCATCTTTAAAGAGAGTAGGCCAATAAAAACCTGATTGAAGAACCTTATGTGCAGTCCTTTCACCGGCATGATGTCCTCCATAGGGACTATCATGACACCGTCTGAGAATGTCCTTCTGCTCATGTTCCGGAATGCATCTTCTCACGATCCCGTCGGGACCTTCTTTGAAAAGATGTGGGTCATCCCAAAAGTAGTGCCTCAAATCATGAAAGAACGTCTTCCTTTGCTGAAATGTTAGACCTGGAGGCAAATACTTTGCAACAATAAAATTAGCATAATCTGCATACCAAGGATCGGAAAGAGATTGTACTTTTACAACGGCAAGTTGCTCGTCTGGAAAACTATTGTTAACTGGGATGGGGTCGTGCGGTATATCTTCCATCCTTGAAAGATTGTCCGCCACCGGATTGTCTTCCCCTTTCCTATCAACAATCTGCAAATCAAATTCTTGAAGAAGGAGTACCCATCTGATAAGCCTTGGCTTGGCATCCTTCTTTGTCATAAGATACTTAATGGCAGCGTGATCAGTATGAATAATAACTTTGGAATCAACAATATACTGCCTAAACTTATCACAAGCAAAAACTACAGCTAAGAATTCCTTCTCAGTAGTAGCATAATTTCTTTGAGCACTATCAAGGGTTTTACTAGCATAATGTATAACATTCAATTTCTTATCAACTCTTTGTCCTAAAACAGCTCCAACAGCGAAATCACTTGCATCACACATAATCTCAAAAGGTAAATTCCAGTCAGGTGGTTGTACTATAGGAGCAGTTATTAAAGCTTTCTTAAGGACTTCAAAAGCTTCCTTACAATTTTCGTCAAATACAAAAGGAACATCCTTCTGGAGAAGATTAGTGAGGGGTCTCGAGGTTTTAGAGAAGTCTTTAATAAATCTTCTATAAAAACATGCATGACCGAGAAAACTGCGAATACCTTTGATGTCCCTTGGATAGGGCATCCTCTCAATAGCTTCGATCTTAGCCTTGTCCACTTCAATTCCCCTTTTGGAAATCTTGTGACCAAGAACAATTCCTTCATTAACCATAAAGTGGCACTTTTCCCAGTTGAGTACCAAATTTGTCTCCTCGCATCTCTGCAAAACTTTATTAAGGTTGTGAAGACAATGGTCAAAAGAAGTTCCATAGACGGAGAAATCGTCCATGAAGACTTCCATAATATCCCCGCAGAAACCATGAAAGATAGCAGACATACACCTTTGAAAAGTAGCAGGGGCATTACATAAACCAAAAGGCATACGCCTGTAAGCATAAGTACCAAAGGGACAAGTAAAAGTGGTCTTCTCTTGATCGGCAGTGTTAACATGAATTTGAGAGAAGCCAGAATAACCATCGAGATAACAAAAGTGGGTATTTTTGGATAACCTTTCAAGCATTTGGTCGATGAACGGCAACGGATAGTGATCCTTCCTGGTTGCCTTGTTCAACTTCCTGTAATCAATACACATTCTATATCCAATAATAATTCTCTGAGGTATTAATTCATTTTTATCATTAGGAACCACAGTTGTACCTCCTTTCTTAGGAACACAATGTACCGGACTTACCCACTTACTATCAGCTATAGGGTAGATAATACCTGCGGCTAGAAGCTTGAGAATCTCAGTTCTCACAACATCCATCATCTTCGGGTTCAACCATCGTTGGTGATCAACAACTGGTTTAGCATCAGGCTCAAGGTTGATAGTATGTTGACAGATAGATGGACTAATCCCCTTAAGGTCATCAAGGGTGTAGCCAATTGCGCCTCGGTGTTTATGAAGTACTTCCAATAATCGCTCCTCTTCATATCCTGAAAGGTTAGAATTGATAATAACAGGATATACTTTCTTTTCATCTAAATAAGCATACTTGAGCGTATCGGGAAGAGGTTTAAGATCGAACACCGGGTCTTCTTTCGGTTTTGATAAAATTCCCAAAGGTTCAACCGGAAGGTTGTGCTTCAGGATAGCAGGCTGCCTTAAGAATATTTCATCTAATTCATTTCTTTCCTGCATATGCAAATCATTCTCGTGGTCCTCCATGTATTGCTGCAAAGGATCATTAGGGGGAATAGCAATAGAGGCAATACTTTCAATAATTTTATCATCACTAGGTAAATCAGTACCACGAGGCTGCTTAGAGAACTTAGAAAAATTAAATTCATATGGCTCACCATCGAATTCAACAGAAACTTTACCTTTCTGACAATCTATTATAGCTCCACACGTTCTAAGAAAAGGTCTACCAAAAATAATGGGACAAAAATTGTCCCTCTCTGAACCAAGTACTAGAAAGTCGGTAGGGTATTTTACCTTTCCACATAGGACTTCAACGTCCCTCACAATTCCGATAGGAGAGATAGTTGTTCTATTTGCAAGATGAATAGTAACATCAACTTCTTCAAGTTCACAAGGGGAAATCTCACCGATGATCTCTTCATAAAGTGAATGGGGGATAGCACTTGCACTCGATCCCAAATTGCATAGCCCATAATAATTGTGATCTCCTATTTTAACAGATACCACTGGAGTACCTGAAATTGGGCCTTTATTCTTGGCTGTGACAAGGTTAGTGGAAACAGCACAAAAATTTATATTGGAATCCAAAACATCATTAGTAGCAAGGTCTTTAATCAATGAAACTTGAGGATCGATCCTGATCTGGTCCTCAGGCTCATCAACTCTTCTCTCACTTTTATTTATTATGCCTGTCACAAGAGAGTGCTCCCTTATCCTCGTGGGAAAAGGAGGCTTTTCATATATAACTGCAGGCAAAATAGGGTCAGCAACATAAATATCAATAGGTGGTTCTTTAAAAGGTTCATGGTGCTGGTCTTTCTTCTTTTTATAAGAATCAACGTGAGAGGCAAAATTCTTACACAAATCAATCACTAGATGGGAATCAAGACCAATCTTAGAGCAAAAAGTATTGAAGTAATCAGTTTCCACATAGCTCTCAATATAATCATGTTCATAATTTATAGCGGGTTCAATACCTTTATCAATTTCCCAATCTTCAGTATTCCTCTGGATTCTTTCAAGGAGATCCCACCTTTCTTCAACACTCTTCTTCTGAAACACCCCACTAGAGGAGGCATCCAGCATCTCCTTATCCTGACGAGAAAGCCTGGCATAAAAATTTGTAAGTATAATTTCCTTGGGAAGCTTATGAATAGGGCATTTGAGCATTAGGGACTACAATCTCCCCCAAGCTTGAGCAATGCTTTCTCCGTCACGAGACCTAAAGTTATAGATATAATTCCTGT
This sequence comes from Secale cereale, assembly GCA_902687465.1. Lineage (NCBI taxonomy): Eukaryota > Viridiplantae > Streptophyta > Magnoliopsida > Poales > Poaceae > Secale > Secale cereale. The sequence goes on along the minus strand of LR738711.1, from coordinate 714,854,296 downwards.
CTCGATGAATTTCATGAAGAGGATAAAACTTAGTATAAAAGAGAGACATAAGCTCCTGCCAGTTCAGCAAGTGTGAGTTATCGAGAAGCCCATACCAATCTGAAGCTTTATCTATAAGTGATACGACAAACAATTTCCTCATGACAAACTCCCTCGATACACCTGCAAGCTTAAATAATGAACATAGTTGTGACAGATATAGCAAGTGTTCACCGGGATGTATGTCTCCTGCGTAACGATTAGCCAAAACATAATCGATAATACCAGCTGGTATTTTATAAGGCACAATTTCAATAGGGGGAGGATCAACCACCACAGGTGTGGGGCGTCTTCCCGCAAGCAACGATCCAATAATAGGGTTGTCCATAAGGACAAGTAGCAGCAAATAGCAAAAATAAAGACAGAATTATAAAAAACTTTCTTACCAGTTTCACTTTACCAATAGCGCTACGCTCCCCGGCAACGGCGCCAGAAAACGGTACTTGATGACCCACAACCGTAAGGGATCTATTGCAGCGTTTTCGATAAGTAAGAGTGTCGAACCCAATGATGGGCCTCGAACCCCTCGTTGGTTACCCCAAGTGGAAGGTTTAAGATGCAGTAAGTAGAAGTGTTTTCCCCTAGCAAAGATGCCAAGGATCGATTCCCCAGAGACTCCTAGGTTCAACAAGTAGGTGTCAATTGCTACGGCGCCAGATTAGTAGCAATCAACGTGGACCTGCACACAGATACAAATAACTTTGCTCCCAACGAGTACAGAGAGGTTGTCAATCCCTCCGGCCTTGTAGTTCACAAAGGGTTAAAAGCAAATGATAGTAGTGATAGATAGTTTTTGCGATAGTAAGTAAATAGCGAAAAGTAAATAGTGGATGTGATTAATGATGGTAATATGGACCGGAGTCTCATGATGTTCACTAGTGATGTCTCTCTCCCAAAAGACGATAAAACAGCTATGTGAGGTAAACAAATTACAGCTGGGCAATTGACAGGACCACGAACGCAAACCAATGCTGACTACATTGCAAGAAAGGTTGAGGTTCAAAGCATGGGCGGTACGCCAAAGTAAGTAGACCGAAATCCATCAATATCTACTACTAATCATCCACCTTGAGATATCTATCCAGAACATCTCGCTGGTATTAAGTTGCGAGTCCCACCCATAGTGTAAACTCAATGCAACAGACAACTGCATTAAAAGAACTTTGCGTAAAGTAAACAATCCTTGCACCCGCGGGCACAAGCACCGTTGTTTTCCCCCTTGTGGCAACAGCACATCCCCTAGACTCATATTTCTGTCACTCAAGCTAGTCATCGAGGGGCATGAACCCACAATCAAGCATAACGTTCCCTCTTGGAGTCACTACTTACTACTCGGCCAAAGCAATAAGTAACAACGGAGAACATGCAAGAATTACTTATGAACTAAAATATAAAAGAGGTGAATCAAATATATTACTCAAGATCAATCTGAACATAATCTCATAATCCATCGGATCCCAGCAAACTCAATATAGCAACAGCATAAGGATTACATAGGTGCCTCGATCATGTAGGACAGCTCACGAGGACTAATTAGTGAAGCACAAGAACGGGAGGAGAACATCACATAGCTATTGGTCATGGACTCATGGTCCAAGGGAGACTACTCACGAGTCATCCGGGAGGCGTCCATGGTGGTGGAGAAGCTCCCGGTGGTGATCCTCCCCTCCGGCAGGGTGCCGGGAAGAGTTCTCCTGGTGCTCCCGATCTTGGAAGCGGCGGCGGCGGCGGAACAGAGATGGGATCACGAAAAGAAGTCATGTTCTGAGGGTCTCGGAGGTCCCTCTAAATATATGCCAAAGGGGGGCACCGGACGGGCTTCGGGGGGCCCAGGCGCCCCCCCGGCGCGGCCCAGGGGGGGCGCCCATAGGGCGCCTGGAGCCCCTGTGCCCCCCCCCCCTCAGGCTGCCCTTCGGAGGCAGTGTTGTTTCCGGATCGCTGATTTTTTATATAATTTTTCTGGATTTTTCTGGGCAGTTCTCGAAACGTGAAAACCTGAAATACTAAAACAGCCGAAAACAGAAACTGGCACTGGGGTGCACTGGATTAGTAAGTTAGTCCAAATATGATCAGAAGTGTATGGAAGTGTATGAATATCATAGCAATATCACCCAAAAGTGGCATGGAGCAAGCAAAAATTATAGATACGTTTTGGACGTATCAACATCCCCAAGCTTAATTCCTGCTTGTCCTCGAGTAGGTAAATGATAACAAGAATAATTTCTGTGGTGACATGCTATTAACCATATAGGACTTTCTCATAGTCATATGACAAAAGCTTACTGAGACAATGATTCTAAAGTAATTAAGTTGTCTCAAGAGAAAATCACAAATGACTGAAAGTTTTACAACATGAAACTGAAACATCAAAAATATTTGCAATGAACATGATGTGCAAATATGACAAAGTGATATCTAGCTTGCCCCCTTTAGTGATGCAAAACAAAAGTGCAGGGGCACCTTCAAGGTTTAAGTGATGACTAGATACAATCATTTCAGAATAAACGATATCACAATCATGCAAAAGACAATGCTACTTTGGGACAATGCACATTACACTCAGAATGACAATCATGCTCTCAGTAGTTGGTGCTTCAATCATAAAGGTAAAAGAAAGGTTAAGTGCTAGAGTTTTTTATTTGAAAACATGGAAGCAATTGTGTCAACGGTAGTAGTACTTCATATGTGTAATGTATAAAACATCCTATAAGTTGCAAGCCTCATGCATCGTATACCAATAGTGCTCGCTCCTTGTCCTAATTAGCTCGGATTTCCATGGGTTATCATTGCATTGCATATGTTTTAACCAAGTGTCACAAAGGGGTACCTCTATGCCACCTGTACAAAGGTCCAAGGAGATAGATCGCATTTGATTTCTCGTTTTTGATAGATCTCAACTTGAGGACATCCATACCGGGACAACATAGAAAATAGATGATGGACTCCTCTTTAATGCATAAGCATATTCTCATGAGAGATTGAGGATTAAGGTCCAAGCTAAAACTTCCACCATGATGCATGGCTTTGGTTGGCGGCCCAATGTTCTTCTCTAACAATATGCATAGTTATTCAACCCACGGTAAATCACCCTTACTTCAGACAAGACGAACATGCATAGCAACTCACATGATATTCAACAAGAGTGTGACAGTTGATGGCGTCCCCAGAAACATGGTTACCGCTCAGCAAGCAACTCATAAGAAATAAGATACATAGGCAACATATTCTTTACCACAATAGTTTTTAGGCTACTTTCCCATGAGCTATGTATTGCATGGTTAGTTTGCTTAGTACAGGTGGAGGTTAGCAAAAGACTGGGAACGACCAACTAAGAGAGCAATGACGGTCATAATCATGCAGAGCGACAAAGCAATATTGAATCAGGCATGGTAGTTATATCGCTACTAAGAAACAAAAGATCATCAAGGCTTGACAGACTTCCTTTACAGTCTTGAATATGCATGAGCATACGCCAAGTCAATCAAAATAAATTCTCGAAGGAAGATATTACTAAACCATACCACATCATAGGCAAACAAATCAAGTTGGTACTCCAATAACACATTGGGAACCCCCCAGCTATTCGAGATTAACCAAAAGAAAACCTGAACTACTAAGAAACATCATGAAAGTAGCATCTTTATCATAGACACATTAACCAATGCAACGGAAGCAAACTCTCTTAATAAGGTGAGCATGGTAATTAAAGAGAGTTCAAGCAACCAACTAAACAAAAGCTCTTGAAAAGATAAGCATGAATACTAAGAGCAGAGCACGATAGTAGCTATTAAAAGACAAAGAACACACACAGCATAGATAAACATGAAAATTATATGTTATGTTCTAGGTAGAAGTGGAGCGTGTTTCTCTCCCACATAAAGGAATGCTAGGTTCCGACTCGTTATGAAAAACTAAAAAGAAAACTAAAAGCAAGACGCTCCAAGCATAGCACATAACACATGAAGTGATAAAAATATAGCGAAACGAAAGACGAACTGATAATGTTGATGGAGAAGGGGATGCACGGGGGCATCCCCAAGCTTAGACGCTTGAGTCTCCTTGAATATTTCTTGGGGGTGCACGGGAGTATCCCCAAGCTTGAGCGCTTGACACTCCTGAATCTTTTTATCATCTTCCCTCGCACACTTGAAAACTCCCTTCATACATAACTCATCATAATCTGATTAGCGAGGTTAGTACCCTTAATAAAATAATTATACCTTGCTGGAAATAAGGATATTCTTGAAGTTCTACTGTTTCTCAAGATTTCCAAAAGGTTTTTGCAAAGAAAAAGTAAGTTCTCCATTTGCAAAGTGAAGGTAAGGCAAAACAGGACAGAATCTGTGAAAAACAGAACAGCAGGCAGTAATTGACCTGTTCGGGATACTTCTGCAACTCAAATCAAAAAAACTCAGAACTGACGCACGAAAGACAATTATATAGAGAACGCTGTCGAAAAAATTCAGACCAAAAAGATGATCTGGTGATTTTATACGAATTTTTCTATCCAAGGACAGAATCTGTTTCCTGGACAGCACCTCACAACTTTTGAACTTTCTAGCAATCAGAGGCTATACTTGGCACAATTATGAAAAGCAAAGATACAATGATGATGCTACAACAGTAAACAACATCAAGACATAACAAAAGCAAAAATTTATTTATGTGGGCTGCCTCCCAAAAGCGCTTTCTTTTATGCCTTTAAGCTAGGCATAATGCAAAGATCAAGTTTTATCAAGAGTAAAAGAATAGCTAGCCCGTACAACGGACTCAAAAGGTAACTTGATCTTCTTACGAGGGAAGTGTTCCATCCCTTTCTTGAGAGGAAACTGAAATTTTATATTACCCTCTTTCATGTCAATGACAGCACCAATGGTGCACAAAAAGGGACGTCCCAAAATAATTGGACATGAAGGATCACATTCAATATCCATAATAGTGAAATCAACGGGCACATAATTATCATTGACAACAATAAGAACATCGTCGATCCTCCCCAAAGGTTTCTTTATGGAAGAATCAACGAGACGAACACCAAAAGAACAAGAATCATAAGGTTTCAATTTAAGCATATCATATATCCTTTTGGGCATAACAGAGGTACTAGCACCAACATCACATAATGCATAACAAGAGAAGTCATTCAAATTAATTTTTATCATAGGATCCCAACCATCTTCTAGCTTTCTAGGTATGGAGGCTTCTACTCTAAGTTTCTCCTCCCTAGCTTTGATGAGAGCATTAGTGATATGCTCTGTGAAGGCAAGGTTAAGCGTGCTAGTGCGGGGATCTCTAGACATCTTGTGAAGGAAATCAATAACTTCGGTAAGAGTGCAATTATCAAAATCAAGGTCACGAGCATCAAGTAAAGTGGTAGTGGTGTCCTTAAGGTTCACTTGTTTGGTAGCTTCTATAGCATCACCATTAATAGGTCCATTGGGACCAGGAGTACATTGGGTGCTAAGAGTGTGAACATCCTCAATAACTTGGATAGTAGCAACAGTGTGGTGGGTAGGAAGGCTCTTAATTCTTTCCTCTTCCTCCCTTTCTCTAGCCTATCTTTCTTTAAGCTTAGCCATCATCCTAATGTTTTCATTAATTTGCACTTGAGTAGCATTAATAGGGATGACTTCCCTCTCCTTAAGTGGAGAAGTTTCAATTTTTAGCAATTTTACCTCATTGGCTAAGTGGTCTACCTTAAAAGAAAGATCATCTAGTTTATGTAGTTTCTCTTCTACATTCTTATTAAAGGCTTTTTGGGTAGTGATGAAATCTCTAAGCATGGTCTCTAGTTCAGTAGTGGAGTTCTTGGTACTAGGATAAGCATTGTTGTTCCCATAAGAGTTAGAGGGGAACGGTCTAGAATTGTTACCAAAGTTACTCCTATAAGCATTGTTGTTGAAATTATTTCTAGAGATAAAGTTAACATCTACTTGTTCTTGAGCAATCAAAGAATTTAAAGGAACATCACGAGGATCAACAGTAGATTGCTTTGAAAGTAGAGACATGATCAAGTCAACTTTTTCATTAAGGGAGGAAATCTCCTCGACAGAGTTTACCTTCCTACCTGTTGGAGCGCGTTCGGTGTGCCATTGGGAATAGTTGGTCATCATCTCATGGAGAAGCTTTGTGGCAGCACCAAGTGTAGTTGACATAAAAGTTCCTCCCGCGGCCGAATCTAACAAGTTCCGCGAGGTAAAGTTCAAGCCTGCATAAAAAGTTTGGATAACCATCCAAGTAGTCAAACCGTGAGTAGGGCAATTCTTGATAAGAGACTTCATACGTTCCCAAGCTTGGGCAACGTGTTCATTATCCAATTGTTTAAAATTCATGATGTTACTTCTAAGTTGGATAATTTTAGCAGGTGGATAGTATTTTCCGATAAAAGCATCTTTGCACTTATCCCATGAGTCTATGCTATTTCTAGGCAAAGACTGAAACCAAATTTTAGCTCCTCCTCTCAAGGAGAAAGGAAAAAGCTTAAGCTTAAAAAATTACCATCTATTTCTTGGTACTTTTGCATATCACAAAGTTCAACAAAGTTGTTCAGGTGTAAAGCAGCATCATCTCCAGCACCGGAGAATTGTTCTCTCATGACTAAGTTAAGTAAAGCAGGTTTAATTTCATATGAAGGTGCTGAAGTGGCAGGTGTAGTGATAGGTGTGCTGATAAAGTCATCGTTGTTGTGACTAGTAAAGTCACACAACTTGGTGTTCTCGGTGGAACCCATAGTAGCAAGCAAGCAAGATAACTATTTTTTGTGATTTTCGATAAAAGGAACTAAAGCAAAAATGAAAGGTAAACTAACAAGACTAAAAAGCAAAGGTAAAAGATAGCATGCAACTCCTCTATCCTGAAGAGTGGAGTCCCCGGCAACGGCGCCAGAAAATAATCCTTGATGTGCCTCGAACCCCTCGTTGGTTACCCCAAGTGGAAGGTGTAAGATGCAGTAAGTAGAAGTGTTTTCCCCTAGCAAAGATGCCAAGGATCGATTCCCCAGAGACTCCTAGGTTCAACAAGTAGGTGTCAATTGCTACGGCGCTAGATTAGTAGCAATCAACGTGGACCTGCACACAGATACAAATAACTTTGCTCCCAACGAGTACAGAGAGGTTGTCAATCCCTCCGGCCTTGTAGTTCACAAAGGGTTAAAAGCAAATGATAGTAGTGATAAATAGTTTTTGCGATAGTAAGTAAATAGCGAAAAGTAAATAGTGGATGTGATTAATGATGGTAATATGGACCGGAGTCTCATGATGTTCACTAGTGATGTCTCTCTCCCAAAAGACGATAAAACAGCTATGTGAGGTAAACAAATTACAGCTGGGCAATTGACAGGACCACGAACGCAAACCAATGCTGACTACATTGCAAGAAAGGTTGAGGTTCAAAGCATGGGCGGTACGCCAAAGTAAGTAGACCGAAATCCATCAATATCTACTACTAATCATCCACCTTGAGATATCTATCCAGAACATCTCGCTGGTATTAAGTTGCGAGTCCCACCCATAGTGTAAACTCAATGCAACAGACAACTGCATTAAAAGAACTTTGCGTAAAGTAAACAATCCTTGCACCCGCGGGCACAAGCACCGTTGTTTTCCCCCTTGTGGCAACAGCACATCCCCTAGACTCATGTTTCTGTCACTCAAGCTAGTCATCGAGGGGCATGAACCCACAATCGAGCATAACGTTCCCTCTTGGAGTCACTACTTACTACTCGGCCAAAGCAATAAGTAACAACGGAGAACATGCAAGAATTACTTATGAACTAAAATATAAAAGAGGTGAATCAAACATACTACTCAAGATCAATCTGAACATAATCTCATAATCCATCGGATCCCAGCAAACTCAACATAGCAACAGCATAAGGATTACATAGGTGCCTCGATCATGTAAGGCAGCTCACGAGGACTAATTAGTGAAGCACAAGAACGGGAGGAGAACATCACATAGCTACTGGTCATGGACTCATGGTCCAAGGGAGACTACTCACGAGTCATCCGGGAGGTGTCCATGGTGATGGAGAAGCTCCCGGTGGTGATCCTCCCCTCCGGCAGGGTGCCGGGAAGAGTTCTCCTGGTGCTCCCGATCTTGGAAGCGGCGGCGGCGGCGGAACAGAGATGGGATCGCGAAAAGAAGTCCTGTTCTGAGGGTTTCGGAGGTCCCTCTAAATATATGCCAAAGGGGGGCACCGGACGGGCTTCGGGGGGCCCAGGCGCCCCCCCGGCACGGCCCAGGGGGGGGGCGCGCCCACAGGGCGCCTGGAGCCCCTGTGCCCCCCCCCCCAGGCTGCCCTTCGGAGGCAGTGTTGTTTCCGAATCGCTGATTTTTTATATAATTTTTCTAGGCAGTTCTCGAAACGTGAAAACCTGAAATACAAAAACAGTCGAAAACAGAAACTGGCACTGGGGTGCACTGGATTAGTAAGTTAGTCCAAATATGATCAAAAGTGTATGGAAGTGTATGAATATCATAGCAATATCACCCAAAAGTGGCATGGAGCAAGCAGAAATTATAGATACGTTTTGGACGTATCGCCCAACGAGGAGCAGAAGGTATTGATAAGCGATTCTGAGCAAGAATTTACTGCAAGCACTGAAAGATAACTTTTAGGGGTTTTCTCGGTATAAACAACAGGAAAGTAAAAGCAAGTAATGTAAAAGGTACTGAGAGTAACAAGTGGCCCAATCCTTTCTTAGCAAAGGAGAGGCCTAGCAACTGAACTTATAAAGACTAAAGCGTTCCTGAGGACACACGGGAGAGGTAGTCATGTGCTTTCGCCATATTCCGTATCGATACTATGTTATGTGTTGATAAGTGTTGAGTGGGTGGATCTTTGCTAGTGCACTCTCTGGACTAAGATGAATGCACTCTTATGATTAAACACCTTGTAAGCATCCGCAAATACAAGATAGAATTTAAGGCAAAAGCCTAACCATAGCAATACGATCGAGGATCCATTATTCCCTTATGCAAAAGCGTGCGAACTGGGGTTCAGGTTTCTGTCACTCCGGCAACCCACCATAAGCATTCTTTATACACAATGTATTCTCCTAGGTCCTTAATAAGGCGAAGTGTTGAGTGTTCGACTCACACAACACCACTAGTAGAATGACAACACAACTTAAGTATCAAACAACACATATTACTTCAACAGCATATGACTACTAACAACAAGACTTTCCCCATGTCCTCAAGAACTAAGGTAACTACTCACAAGACATAAAAGAGATCATGATCAGTGGGGATAAATATGTGATAAACAATCTGGACATAATAATATTTCTCCAACAAAACTCAATAGCATTCACCACAAAGTAGTAATCAACACCGATGGAGTAGAGAGGATAGGTAGTACGAGTTACAACACGAGTTGCGATTGTAAGATGAGATTTGGATGAAGATGGAGATGGTGCTGGTGTTGGGGATGGTGTTGATGATGATCTCGATGATGCCCGTGACGATGGTAATGACGATGGCGACGATCTCCCCTTCCGGGAGATGATCTCCCCGGCGGAATCTGCCCGCCGGAGATGCCCTTTTCTTCTCTGTAGGTTTCCGCCTCGGAGCGGCGGCGGAACTCCGTAAAAAGTCTTCTTTTTAGGGTTTTCGGAGAACGGAGAGTATATATGCAAAAGGGGGCATCCGGAGGTGGGCGAGGGGCTCCAGCCCCCCCCCCCCCCGGCGCGGCCAGGG